>JAOXNR010000027.1:85100-150220 GCA_028571225.1 Parsonsia alboflavescens | reverse complement strand
GTACTAAGGCATTGCAATTCCCCAAAGTTATTTTTTGTGAACTATTTGGAGATTAGACCATTCAGAGTTATTTTTTACGTAATTATTGTAAGTTTTTGTTATAGATTGAAGTTTGAGACATTTGGATTTTAGTTCATCTAGACGTTGGGTAATTTCGATTATCCATTAGATAACCAAATAAAAATCGAAACCGAACCAACTATAGGTAGAGTTGGTTTTAGATTTTCTCCTTTGAGAAAAAAAACTAAATTTAAAAATCGAAACCGATCCAAGCTCACCTCTAATCTAAATTATACATTTAATACATCCAAATTATAGAGTTAGGCTTTGTTTGATTTTGATATTTTTAACTGTCAAGACTAATTCAAACTTTTCAAAAGAGTTTTATTTTTTAAAATGTTTAATAATATGCATATGTGGTTGACAGGGCAATTTATTGACTACTATACCTAAATTACTTGAATTATATATATATATAGAGTCTCTCAGTATACACATGCATCAACATAATCACAAGAGATGCCTTGGGTAGATAAGGATATTCTCTCGAGCCAATTCTAATTATATGTATATTTTCATATTTAAAATAGTAGTTATTTTATTGCAAAAGTCTTAAAATGGCAGGTTCTGAGGTTTGCGTGGGTTGGTTGTCTCTAAATGAACCACGCAATGCAAGAGTATCTCCACCAGGCCTTCAAACTCCTTATGGGACACAATTTCTCTTTCTTTATTAATCCTTATTCAGGAACGTATACGACACTTCCTTCACTTACTTACTACTACTAGTCATCATCAGGCACAGCCACCCATATATTGTTCAAGATTCCCAACTCCCATGGCCACCACCACTTCCACCCCCACAAATCTTCTAACTCTCTCTAAAACCACTAATGTTGCACCTCTGCTTAGGTCTCTGAATCATCATGTTCACACATTCTCTGGTGTTTCCCTTCCTTGGCATGTCTACTGCTCCGCTGCCGCAACTAGACCAAACCGAAAACTTGAGCAGCGGCAGCAGCAGCTAGTCTTTGTGCCAGAGGTCGACCGGAAAGGACTCATCATTCCCAGTACTGCTGCTCAAACAGTTAGCACCAGCAAACTTCTTCCATGTGATCCAAGCTTGCAATCAACATGGTCTCACCGTGCCTGGGTTGCAGGTGGTTGTACCACCGTCCTGATTTCTTTAGCCAAGTCCATAATGGGTTCTGTTGGTTCCCACATTTGGGTTGAACCAAGTTTAGCCGGGTTCATTGGCTATGTGCTTGCAGATCTTGGCTCTGGAGTCTACCATTGGGGTATTGATAATTATGGAAGTGGAGAAACTCCTGTTTTTGGTGCCCAGATAGAAGCATTTCAAGGTCATCATAAATGGCCCTGGACAATTACCCGCCGGCAATTTGCTAACAACCTGCATGCTCTTGCTAGAGTCATCGTTTTCACACTGCTTCCCGTTGAACTCATCTGTAATGATCCAGTTCTGCTTGGTTTTGTTGGAATGTTTGCAGGCTGCATTATGTTCAGCCAACAGTTCCATGCATGGGCTCACAGCACAAAGAGCAAGCTCCATCCGCTGGTGGTGGCTCTGCAAGATGCCGGAATACTAGTATCACGCTCGATGCACGCAGCACATCACCGTGCCCCCTATAACAACAATTACTGCATTGTAAGTGGGATATGCAACGAGTTCTTGGATAACCACAAGGTTTTTCAGGCACTAGAGATGATCCTGTTCTTCAAGACAGGAGTTAGACCAAGATCATGGAGTGATCCTAGTTCTGACTGGACTGAAGAGACTGAAACGTCATCTCTAGCAGCACACCATTGATGATTCATATTTTTTCTTATTCTTCTACAGTTATATATTTCTAGGAATAATTCATAAATGGTATTCCAGCCAATTCAGACTCCGTAAAAATCTTCATTTCTAGGATCATCCCCACAGTAACACCATAAGGTGATTGATTGGTGAATCAGTCCAGAGTTATGTGCACTTTCCTCGATGCTCCACATGGTGACTCAGTAATGAATGCCAAATTAAGTAATACTCTCTAGCCTCTCCACACACAACCCCCGGCCTCTGAAAACTTCTTTTGCAAATATAAAAATTTTGAAGAAGGTGCTTTACAAGAATGAAATGAGCACAAAAATTGATTGCGTGTTAGTAATTTTCCAATAAAACATGTGGATCAGAAATCACATCTACATGACACATACAGATCAAAACAATCATCAACGAAAAATCAAACAAGTATAGGTACATAATTGTGAGCTTTAACATTACTTGTCTGAAATAACAGATTTCGAGAAGAAAAACCTTAAATATTATCAGCACCCGTATAAGAAGATATGGAAGAGACACAGGGAAACCAATATCTACGTATGTGATCCTTATGACCATCATCAATCATTGCAAGACCCTCCTGCATTACAAGAAATAGGTTTTCAGAGCCCAAATCAAGAAATCATGAGTGATGGAAACTTTAAGGCGGCAGGTAACTTACATCTAATAATGCATCAAGGGCATCAGTAGCACGTCCAGGAGACCAGGAAAGCCGCCTCTGTACCTCATCAACCGTAACAAATCCTTGAGTCTACAGGAAGAGCAACAGCAGATAATCAACCACCATAAAGCCTGGAGCCTTTTAAGTATATTATCAAACTAAAGCAAGTGCATATACTGAGAAATATGCAGGCAACATTTTATAAATAATAGCATCAAATCACCAATCAAGGCCAGAACAATCTCATTATGATATCAATAAATTTCAGACTGGTGTCTGCAAGAGGTTAAAACTTGGCATGGTAAAATTAAAGCTAGATCAAAAGGGTGTAGAAAAAGTGAAAGATAGGATTGATTAATGTTCCAGGAAAAGCTACTAATGTATAAGCAAACTAAGATCTGGACAAGAGGGAATCTAGTTATACTACACTAAGTAATTTGCCAAGAAATTAATTTGTCCAGCATGTCGAATTTATTTAGGAATAAATTATGGAAATGTCAAACAAGAGAAACCTGGGCAAGCTCCAAAATCTCATTATGATCCTTGTTTAATTCTGTTGGAACAGATCGGACTAGTTTCTTCTTTCCAACAGAAATCACCTCAAAACCACTTCCTAATACCTGAAATCACAATGAACATTCTGGGTAAATAGACAATATCAGAACTGTTAAGTAAATAAATATCACAAGCCATCTAAAAAATATAGCATAACCGAGAATTCTTATGCTAATTGAAAAATGGGGGGGAAGTGACCTAACCCAGCTAAGGCATCATATAAGAATGCGGCAAAACAAATGTTTTCCCTCAGCAACAAAAACATTATTCTTCAGGGGCCAAAGGCAAAGTTCTTGCCTTTACTCCAACTGTCTCATTTTAATCTCCCGGAATTGGGTTATTAAGGTCAAGGAAACAATAATAGAAATTCCTATTCTTTCATGTAGGAACTTGAGTCAAAAGCAGATGTGAAATTTCTGCTGCCTAAAGTAGAAAGACTAAACATCACTTCAAATGTCGCAAATCCTGAAATATTGGATATGTAGACAAGTGCATGACAAATACTACACTTCAAATCCTCGATTCCCACAACTCAAGGATAGTTTACAAGCCTTTCCTCCATACAACATTTTTTGTTATATTCTTTCCCTCAGTTTAAAGTAACTGTATTTTCCGATATTCTTCATAATCTGAATCTCAAAAGCAGAAAGCCATGGATTTTACCAACATGCATGTAGATTTCCCATAAGAAAATACCTTCAGCTTACTTATAGCACGCAAACAATCATCCTCAGATACAGCTTCACGAGATCCTTTCCGTTTATGACCAAGCAATTTACAAAGTTCCCCCAAGTTAATCAAACCCCCATTGTGGAGTCTAGTAGCCAAACAAATATCAACTATTTGCACCCCTGTCTAGACACAGAGTTTTGCAGATAAAATGAAAACATCAACAAATAAACATTTAAGAATAAGTATGATCCATGGACTATAAATACCATAGAACAAAATATAAAAGAAGCACTGATCACACCATCAAAATTAAGACAAATATCATGTTAATGGAAAGATGACTAAGTAGATATCCTAGGCATGGAAGTAAAAGATTTTTACTATGATGCCTATGCTGTAACATGATATTCTAAAGCTATTGATCGAACTTAAAGAGAATTGTGAGTATGACCACTACGTATGTAAGGTTTCATATTGCATATTATTAGCAACATAAGTTCAGGATTGGAAGTGGTTAGAATCCAACAGGGTAGATTTGTAAAGAAGGTATGAGTAGAAGAACAACCAATCATGCCAAAATGATACTTAACCATTATAACGAGGAATTGCGAGAAGCACAGAATACTAAACCTGAGACTTTCTCGCTTTATAGCAGCTTAAGAATTTCTAAAGTTTTCACTGAATAGAAGTAGTGTCTCTGGTTTGACGTGCAAACATATGAAATTATGAGATGTACATAACATGCAAGGTAACAAAATAACATTTATGGGATGAAGACATTAAATACCAGTATGACCATAAAGACGAGCACCCACCAAGTTCATAATAAAAGTCACCAATCCCTAAGAGCTCTGCCCAAAATCCCTTGTTAGAGGCAAGAGGGTCAACTCCAACTTTGGAACACATCTCATGGAACTGTGATCTGAAGGCAGGGTTTTTTCGAATGTCATTCTGCATCAACAGAATCAACCATTAGGAAAAACATTTACATTGTGTGAAACAGTAAAAGAAAATACATTGGCTGTTAGTAGGGTTACACTTCTCTTTCTCTTAAGTCCTATACATGAAACTTCTAATTCTCCTTCTGAAATGGTAAAGAGAAATTGTTTGCCAAATTCCATATTGACCTTGACCATTACAAGATTTGTCAAGGAAAAGGATAGCCTTCACCCACTTACTCATCTACGTTCCCAAAACAGAATTAGACCAAGAGAAATAAACTAAGCCAAGAGTTTAACAACAGGATATTGATGATAAAAAACAAATCTTTATAGATAATTACGAGAGGAAGTAACAAAAGGAAAAAGAAAACGATCATTAACAAATATAATAGAATTATCAAGAAATACTGAAGGGATTGTCCAAGATCACACCTTGTGTTTACGGGCGAAATCTTCGAGCTGAGAGCGAAAAGTAGCCAATTGTTCTTTCATGAGATCAGTTCTAAGCTTCGCCACATTCTCTCCCAACAATCGATATTGATCCTTCATAATTCAAAATCAAATACTTATATATTCAATAAAAATCAACGAATCTAATTAACTGAAAACAAAATTGATCTCAAAAACGGCAAGATGCACAATAAAAAGTGGGAAAGAGAGTACTCTAGCTGCTGCAGCATTCTGCAATCCTCCAATTCCTGGTCTACGCCTCATTTTCTCTGATTATGATTTCATCCAAAGAGCAGAAATAAGGAAAAAAAACCATCCAGCTAGTAATTAAAGAACTCACTGGTGCAATGGTTTATCTAGAAGGAAATATCAGGAAATAAGATCAAAACATAGAACAATAAATCAGAGTGGCGCAGCGGAAGCGTGGTGGGCCCATAACCCACAGGTCCCAGGATCGAAACCTGGCTCTGATATGAGTAAAGCTTCTTTCATCCACTCTCATAATTTTTCATTTGTATATATTACAAAAAAGCAAAAAAATTAACTTCCCTTGGAATCTGCTTTTCATTAACTATTTTTATTTTTAACCTTTTAACCCTCTATAATCTTCTATTTTTTTAAAAAAAAAATTTCCACTCAAATTCTTTAACTTTTTTAACCACACCCCCAACCCTCGTGAAAATAAAGAAATTCAGGAAATATCTTTTGCATACAAAATTAGTAAAGGATTTTACTGAAAATGACAAAACCATATGTTAATACCGTAACCCTTTATCAAGAATTGTACAATGTTCGTATACAAAAGTATTCAAGATTGTCAAAAATCCATAGATTCGGCTACGAAGTAACGTGGGGCCGTCATCACGAGACCAGGTCATGCTA
This sequence comes from Parsonsia alboflavescens, assembly GCA_028571225.1. Classification (NCBI taxonomy): domain Eukaryota; kingdom Viridiplantae; phylum Streptophyta; class Magnoliopsida; order Gentianales; family Apocynaceae; genus Parsonsia; species Parsonsia alboflavescens. The sequence goes on along the minus strand of JAOXNR010000027.1, from coordinate 144,219 downwards.
GTTACGGGGAAGAAGGAAAGAGGAAAATGGCGGAAGAATAAAGGGAAATCTGTCAAGAAAGGCAACAACCTGCACGGGAGTGCCGCTGGAAACCACAGAAGCGGTGGATACCAGCAACAGCGACAGATGCCAAAGTCGCAACCAAGGAAGAGCGGAGCATGCTCCAAGCTTAATGGAATCAAGCAAGAAAAGGGATGCGCGTTAGCGCAACGGCTTTCTAAAGCTGCTGCCGACTGAACAACTTATCTGGACTATCCTTTCCCCGGTGGTTCTGCAATGGTTGAGCGAAAAAAGCAAAAAAATTAACTTCCCTTGGAGTCTCCTTTTCATTAACTATTTTTATTTTTAACCTTTTAACCCTCTATAATCTTCTTTTTTTTTTTTTTTTTTTTTAATTTCCACTTAAATTCTTTTACATTTTTAAACACACCCCCAACCCTCGTGAAAATAAAGAAATTCAGGAAATATCTTTTGCATACAAAATTAGTAAAAGATTTTACTGAAAATGACAAAACCATATGTTAATAACATTATCCTTTATCAAGAATTGTACCACGTTTGTATACAAAAATATTCAAGATTGTCAAAAATCCATAGATGCAGAATACATCAACAATTCTATAAAAGATGCAGAATGCATCAACAATTATATTCCATTTCCAAATCCAACCTAAGGCTAATAATACTATCTCCTGCTGTTTTAGAAGACTCAAAATGTAGTCGGCTTTCTTCTAGCAGTTAGCAAGTGTATGTAATTTAGCTGTATGTGAGAACTATGCTGAAATCCCAGTAGCTTCCTTGGGTATCAAAAACAGGAAGGCCACAGGAATGAATGTGCAGAGAATCTGAATGGAGATTCCCAAAGCAAGATTGTCAAATGATCCTGAAGAAATGTTCAGAAATGAAGCAAGCCCTGCACCCACAAATGATCCTAGTGTAGACCCGAAGTTGTTTATTGACATAAAGAGGGCAAACAAGGTCCCCTCAATTCCCGGAGGGCAGAGCTGTCCCGACAAGATGAGAAATGGCATAAACCTGCAATGGCAAGAAGAGCATGTCAACTCAAGAGTCACAAGATGCATTTTCTATGAAGAGAATGAATGCCTTCTATAAAGCTCTTGTTGAGGGATCAACATTGTGGGTGGAAAATGCAGCAATGAATAAATTTGACACCAAGAATTTTACTAGTTGTTATAGATATACAAGAGGTCAGAAAATCTTTCAATAAAAAAGATTGAAGACATACTTGAATTGATTGATACCATCTGCAAGAGCAGAACCCCATAGAACCATAACTTTGTCAGATATGCCTATTGAAGTATTAGATCGAGACACCAAAGCTACGTCTGTAAGACTTGAGAAAGCCAAACCGATGTGAGCCCACCTGCATTAAGTTAACAGAGAAAAATAAGATTGAGAAAATGGAAAGTAAAAGGCCAACATAGACTCATAGTTTAGTCTAACTCATATGAAACATGTTGCTACTTACATAAGAATTCTTCGTAACTTCATTTTCTTCAAGAAGCTATTGTAAAAAAAGGTTCCGAGCATTAAACCTAACCAACCAACGACACGTACTGTGCCTAAGAAGGATGCCCCCAGCCCTAAGACTTCTGACTGATAATAGAACATAATTGTTGAGAGGTTTGGAACCGTCACGTGGGTTAAGAAAAACCAAGCCATCGGTCTGGCATTCCAAGAAAAAAATGTATCAAAATGGGAAAACATGTTTAGATAAGAAAATTTCAGAAAAAAAAAGGGTAGAAAAGGTGATAGCACATACAGGTGATAGTAACTTAACAGAATTCATACTTTTAAGTTACAAGCAAAATCAGAGATCAAATATGATTGGTTCTAGCACTTCTAAGTATGAATCGCTGATAGTATTAACTGGTGATGTTCTCAACTCCCCACCACCCCATCCAGTCATCCCAAAAAAAAGGGGAAGAGTCACTTATTACCTTAGAATAATTGGCTGACAGAAAGCAGTAAACAATGATTTACATGCCATTTTCAGAGATTGGAACCACTGTGATGTTAATGAAACATCTTTTTCAGGAGTCTTGACTTTAATTGTAATGGGAGGTGCCATTGCAGATGTTTTCTGGCTCTTCTTACGCCTGGAGGTGCTACTTTTGGACCTCTGAGATGACAACTTATTTTCATCAAAGCCATTCTGATTTGTTAAGTTTGAGCCATTTTCAGTAGAAAATTCAGGTATAATTTTACCATCCACACGGTCCTCCTCAACCAAACCACATGAAAATAGCTGTATTGCAGGTAACACAGAGAAAAGCAGAAAAATCTTGTCAACCTGCAAACTAACTAATGCATATCCTCCGAGCAAACTCCCACAAATTCCTCCCAATGCCATTGCAATCCAAGATAGGGACTGGAGATCACCAGCAAAAGAGGCCCTGTTCATGCATATTGTTAGATCCTAATCATAGCGTACGAGTAGATAAAGAGATATGTAGATCAACAAGAAAGCATGCTAAGAGCAAATACAAAGCAAAGTAAACACCCCGAAAAAAGATAATTATAAGCAGAAAAGTCTAATATTCCGGCTACCCTATTGCACGATGTGAACCTAGACAACCTACAGAATGTGCAAACTCCAGATCCACAGACGGGTTTACATTTGCGATGGCCTAAGTCAATTTCAGCAACATATGCGTTCTGAAGTTCAGGCAGAACTAAATTTTGCCAGGCAATAATGGTCACTTACTCCTCTTACAAAGTGCAAGCTGTTCAAGTACCTTAATCAAAATGATGGCATGCAATCCAGCATTTCTTCTTAATATTTCTAATTGAAAATTCAAGAGTAATAGGGGGAATCAACCATTTTTTCTCTTCCCAGTTGAAACTATTTTGGCTCAACTAGTTAACAAGGTAGCCTTTGCATCTCAAAGTCTGATCAGTGGACAATGGAACAGTGGACAATGGAAAAAGTCCAAGCTGGTTACAAAATAATTCAGTTCGTCTGGGAGGAAAGCAAGTGCATAAGTTCCCCCAGCACACAGCAAGTGTGGAACAATTAGATGCTGCAGCGTTGCTTAGAGCTATAGCTTTCTAGATTCTTTTGTTTCAAAGTATTAAGTACAGCTGAAGCATCCATCAACTTTGAAGCTACTGATACATTGTGACTCACTACATTGTGTGGCCATGAAATGGAGACTATCTAGGTTGATAAAGAGTCATGATTTCAAATTTCAAAACATACCGCTCTAGTCTCACAGCCTCAGCTATCATTGCATCAATCACCACATCAGCCATTGCAGACCCAATGTTTTGAAGCGTTAAAAGAATCATGAGCTCAAACCTTGAGTTCCTCAAGGATTGGCTTACACCCAGAATGAACCATGGCAAGAGAGCAAGCACAGTTGCTAGGATTAAGTATGGTATTCTCTTTCTCCCTTTAATTGGTATGCAGTCGGACAATATTCTGCAAATGAGAACCATACAAAAGCATGTAAAGAAATTAAAACCGGCTCTAAACAAATGAATCATTCAAAAACACCAAAAAACCAAAGTCTCCAGGATCTGAAAATAGCAATTAGTGAACCATGGTCAAAGAAGACAAACTGTAAATTCATAGTCAATATCAAGTTGATTCAGAGAACACAAAAAAGCTAGACAAAGGAACCTGTGAACTGCAGCATTCCTATTGAAGAAATGGCAGATTGGTATATATTTGGACACTAAATGTGGGAATGAATTGAGTTCCCATTAATCATTTCAACCAAAATGCCCTTGCGAACTTGCAGTTAAAAGATAGAATGTTTCTCCAAGTATCAAATTAAGCAAACAAAAGGTTATTCTATCTGCAAAACATAAACTTTACTAAAACTTTCATCCTCATATCCCACTACCAGCCTTGGTTGTTTTCCTTATCATAGTCAAGTGAATAGCAACAATTTAGACTGTTATATGTAGTTACCTAGTTGTCTCTTCTGAGCACAAAAGTTATTTTGAATCAATAAGCCTCTACAGCTATGAACATACCCATATAGTGGTTTAATGCTCCAAGGGAAAAATACAACTGAAGACACAAACTGGGAGGCCGAGGGTGATAACTTTAGGTTGTCTTTCAGCTGATAGGAGACTGCAGTCCAGACAAAAGATCTGAAACCCTGTTCCAACAAAAACATTTTGATACAAAGTTAATTCCAAGGTATCAAAAAAGTATAGCAAAGTAACAAGAAAGCATAGACTACCATCAGAGCACTAACAACAAAGTAGCAAATTTAAGTTATTTTATTAAAATTAGAGAGACAAGGCTAAACATAATCCAGTAGAAAATGTTAGCAAACTACTGCACTGACTCTGGTCTGGATATCAAAAAATGCCAAAAGATCAAGTTATGGTTAACAATCATTCGAATACTTGAAGGTCCTCAATACAGTGCATAGGTAATTCATCTGTAGGAGCTTGCTGAACTGCTTTCAGGATTAGATTACAGTGGCCCCAATGCTCATCATTCATGTTCGGTTTCCCATAGGTATTCATCTTGGCAAAAAGGACATCATAAAAACATTCAGTTGCCTTTAACAAGAAATATTCTCAAGTTTTCAAAATAATCGAGCTTAAGGAATCCTCTCTTTGCCTGGAATTGAAGATCCAGCTTAAGGATGTTTGTTGACCACAAAAACTTATCATATCAGGTTATTAGCCTTATCACTAAGTATGGAACCAAACGTGTTGGTCAAAGATGATCCTTAAGGAAGTTAGATATGACTTTAAATGAAAAATGTGTTTACTTTAAGAAGTGGATATTTAGTTCAGACATCTAAATTCAACAACAGAAATTTGACCATTTAATTCTAGACAAAGTATAGCTTTGTCCCTTTGTCTCCAATACCAAAGAGCGCCTCAAACTCTTTGTAGCAATACAACCAAAATTTGCGTCCGGAAAATAGTAGTCCTTGTACACTACTGTGATCGCATAAATGTATGATACCAAATTTGTTTCACAGATTTGGAAATGGATTCACAATTATCATAGTGCTTGGCCGTGTGAAAGTTTCCAAACCGGGATGAAACTGATTTTACTAGTTCTCAGTCATTGTGCAGGAATGACAATCGCAAAAGAATACAAGTGGCACAACAACAGAAACTGTCAAAAAGTCTTAATTTTAATCAACAAAGAATGCCTAATCCATATCTACCACCCCTAAACTCGAATCCAAGAAAATTAACCGACGAACCCAAAAGAACCAACAAAGAAAAAGCTAAAAACAACAGAAACAACCACCAAACAAACAACGACAAGATCCGGACGTCCGATACATATCACAAGACCAGAAAAGAAAAAAAAAATCAAGAACAAACCTGGGTGAAGTAAATCAGGCAAACAAGCCATAGAAACGATACCCCGAAGGCGACCCGTAACTGCTTAAGACAACGTATCATGGTATATCTAGCAGCAGAGGCAGAAAAAAAAACAACAGCCTCTGCTTTATCAGTTATCTGGGTTGTTATCAAATCTAGTACTAAAAGTTTTGGGTTTAGACTCTTTCAAAATCAAATCTTTTCCTAAAAAAAATCAGAATTGACTCCTGGAATGGAATGCAAATCCAAAAGAAAGATTTCTGAGGTTTTGCCTTGATTGATCTCCACACACATTCACCCGAACCCCCATACCTTCCTTGCCTTGAATAAATTTTCCCACCACCGTTCTCTCTCTTTTTATGCCAACGGTTTCTTGAAATTTTTCCTTTCCTTTCCTTTCCTTTTCTTTCTTTGGGGTACTTTGTACGTTTCTGTTGACATTGTCCACTTCTCGATTTGGATAATCGTGTTGAACAATGTAGTTTTTCTTTTCATTTAATGTAATGATAATCAATATATATTGCGTATCTATGTACGTAAATCAACTAGTACTCATAGGACACGACAGCCAGGGTGACAGAACTCTACCAATCAGATGAATTCTATATATTTTCCTTTTTTGGGGATTAAATATTTTTATTATCAGAAATCGTCAAAGTATGCCAACTAAATATTTTCATGTTATTGCTTTTGGATTAAATATATAGGATTAATTTAAATAAATATTCTTTTAATTTTGTTTTGTTAAAATAGAATCATACTTAAGAATATATAATTTGAGAAAAATACTTATTTTAGAATAAAAAAAAAATTGAGGAAGATTTCTTTTTTTTCTTTTTGACTGGGTATTCCAAAATCATGACCTCTGCAACGATGGTTTACCACTTCCAGTCCTATTTGTCAACTGAAAAAAAAAAGAAACATTTGAAAGCAAGAATTGAGACCCGATAAATCAAGAACCATGAAAATTTTCTTAAGCAAATTCAAACTTTATGAATCATATGATACTAAATATTATATTATAAACATCAAATAATAAATTACATTTGTTTATGGTCCAAATAGATTAAAGATGGAGGAAAATAAATACAACTGCCTAAATGTATATTACATAAAGATCATTCGGAGGAGGAGAAAGCCATAGCTTCAACAACACAAATTATATTTGAAACAAAAGAAATATACATGCGATGATACATATGAGGATTCAGAAGGCACATGAAAGATCCCAGATCTGTACTGCTTTCCTTCTTCGTGGAATGTGGAAAATGACATTTCTATTAGATGCAAAATGTTGGAGCACTAGCAGGACGATAGACGAAGGGTCTAACTGTGTGAGAATAGCCTGACGGGCGATTGTAACTGAACTTGACACCAGGGCTTCCATCTCCTAGCACTGTGCAGTGTTCATGGAAGCTGCTGATGGGCCTTGCAAGACATGCATCCCAACGGTCAGACTCTGGCATTGTTTCGGCAACTGTGTATATGCCATTAGCATTTGTAAATGCCTGATAATTTAAAACTTCCCCAGATTTAGTTATGCAAAGAACAGCAACCTCAGCACCTGCATCAATAAGACAAAAGTTTGCATAATTCAGACATAAACTTCTTCGTCGTGGTTAAAGCCTTTCTCAAGAAGGTTGGATGCAAAAGAGAAGTTGCCTGAAGTTAGTTGGGCTATTAGTTGGGCTATTTCCCTAACAATGCTTCGGTGGAGGAATGGAATGTTTGTTTATTATATTGCAATACCAAAACTAATAGAGGCCATCAAAGAATATGTTGACAAAGAAGAACAGATACTGCATTTGATGGTGAAGGCACAAAAATTGTCATTTTATGACAAAGGGGATTAGTTCTGTACCAAGCCTAACGAGGGAGAAAAAGGGACTTTCCGTTACGAGATAAAACCAAAGAATGAGCTCCTCTACCTAAACTTAGTATATCATCTCATATTAAGCTGCTGTCATGCATGCTGACTGGTGGTTAAGCTTATAATGCATTCCAATACAAATTTCCAAAGTCATATTCATCCTTCGGTTTCCAGAACCATATTACATTGCATTTAAACCGAAGGCATTAACTAATCCATTATCCCTACAATAATTGCAGGCAGATGCTCCTCCTGACTTCAACTTATAACCTAACCTGTCAGAGATGATTTTTCTTCTGATTTCTTTTTTTCTTAAGAAGGCTCAAGGTTGGGGACAATGGAAAGCTAGAACCTCTTTCCGTAATTCTGGGCATTTCTGCAACTAATTCATACTAGACGACTTCACACATAAACTACAGAAAAATGAGATCATGCTCAACAGAGCATGCACAGCACAATACATTTGATACCCACAACACATCTAGTGCCCATATGGAAAATAAGCCAGAGTTCCCTGAATAAACCAAAAAAACCAATGCCCATAAATAAGCTGGTTTCTCCAAAAGAACATGAGTTCTCATATCATTCAGACATATTGTATATGCCCTGAACTCAACTTACCACTAAAATAATTAATCTGGAATAACATTAAGCATTAAGACCCCCCTCCCATGGAGTCCAGGCTTCTATTGGACTCCAATTACCATTAGGCTGTTGGGGTTATGGCCTCATTAACTAGTTAATCCTAATTTTCTAGTAAGATACTATTCTGCCTTGCCTTAAAATCAGATGAATGTTTCATCTACTTCACATGCAACAAATTATGATCAGACAGATACAAGAGGAAACAAATTTTGCTAAGAAACCTTAGAAACACTCCCATTATATGTGATGTTTTCTTTCTATTATTTCTTATCATGGAAAACATTTATAGCCTAAGCATAGAAAATTATGTCCATTGATATACACTATATCATAATCATACACATGCAACACATACATAAGCACAAATGAACAAACTATTTTATTATCAACTGTATAAGGAATCCTCTACATGTTTTTTAAATACTAAGATACCACTAATTATAAAACCAAACCAAATTTCCATAAATATCTCACTTCACTGTAGAATTTGAAAGGAATACAGAAGCTTTTGAATTGATGTATAAACATACACACGCACTTAAGTACATAAATATAATTTGTAATGATAAGCCATAGAATACATTAGATACATCAGTATAAGATAACTAAAAAGTGTCATCATTACCAAAAATGAAAAAACAACCAACACGTAATTCACAAAGATTTTGACAGACACAAAAGAAATTTGTCAAAAAACCTCTTTCTCAAGAACTTTTTTCCATGTATTGCAAAAAAATGCAATTATTTTAAAGAACCCTAAGAAAATATCAACTTGGGAGTATTTAGCTTTTTAAGAAACTGAAAATTTTGCATTCATAGAACAGTAATGCACTTTCTTCAAAGATAAATAAATAATAGTGCACTTTTGATTACTCAAAAATCCGGTAAACCTTATGGTAATTTATATGGCCCCAAATTTGAGTGAAGCTATCACCGTTGTTATACATATTCAAGAATAATTTTTTATATAACACTACTAGACTCAAATCAGATCACACTTGGCAAGCGTTATAATTTAGTTAACCATGCCTCAATTCAATATTTCAGCAAATTATCAAAGTATATAGGTCTGCTGAGCTCAACTTGAACCAATACTACTAACCAAGAGAAGAGAACGATGATCAAAGCTAGTACCAAATCAAGAATTCGGCCAAAAAAAAAAAAAGGTATGCAACGAAGAGGAAAGTGTTGTTTCCGATAAGATGACCTGCTAAAACATGATCTTCAGGGCCAATTGAAGAATCCCCACACACATCACAAACCACCCTTCCATGAATTTCACCAATCCATGCTCTCACGGAAATTATATCTCCACAAGATCCCAAGAAAATTGCAGTAGTGATAGTTAGATAAAACGGTAGGGTTCTCAACTTGGACTCCATTTCCCAGTCGGAGAAAAAAAAAGCGCTTTAGAGGTGAACGTGAAAGTTGCCAAGAGGGTTGATTTCTTTCCTTTTCTTGCGGCTTTGAGTAATGAGTATTCATTTACTGGGAACCGTATGTATCTGTACGACCTCTTGTCGGCTATTTTCACATCGCATCTTATTGTTGCGTTCCTTGAGCTGCTAAAGCCTAAAAGTACAACTACAGAAGTCCATTTTCTTGGTAAATATAGTGTGGGATAACTCCACACGTTAGTGTGGGGAGCATTTTTTTTTATGACTAAATGTCGTAAATGATTTATAAATTATTTTTGTTTTTTAAGTTCGGTCTATTATATGTTTTTTATTATTTTTGATCATTTATAAATTTCAATATAGCATTTTTGGTTTATATAGTTTTATCTTGTTGTCAAACTTTTTTTTTTCATAAATTTGATCATTTTCAATAGTGACTTGCTAGTGTATGAGAAAAAAAAAAGTTTGAAGTGTCGAAAATATCGTTATCATTCTTATTAACAAAAGTGTAGAACGTGTTTTTGGTGAAAATGATCAAACTTGTCCAAATAAAAAGTTTGATGATCAAAAAATATAAAATAAAATAATATGGACCAAAATTACTCTATTGAAATTTGTAGATGACCAAACATAACAAAATAATAACATTATGAAAAAAAGTTAGAAAATCAAAATAGTTTATGGATTAAAAGTGCTGTTTTTTGTGATTTTATTTTTTAAAAAATGATTATCCATTTAAATTGAAAAAATATTGTGAATAATCCTTCTATACAACTCATAGACAAAAAAAAAACGAAAAAAAAAGGGATAACAAGTGTTTTGATTATTTATTTGGCTGAAATTTAATTTATTTTAATTATAAATTTTGATGTACTTTTTCTTATATTATCTGTTGATCTTTTTAATTTTGTTAGACACGCATTCATTTATAATCTAAGTTATTTAAAAATTATATCCTAATTTTTGTTTCCCCTTTTTATTTCTAAAATAATTTGAACTTTGTTTTTTTTTGTTCTTGAGTAAAAAAATTTTAAATTTTTTGTAAGAAAATATATAACTGCACACGTTAGTTACATCCAAACGTAGAAAATTGAATAACACATAGTGATTAACATAATTCTTAATATATATATTTCAAAATTATAATTTATTTATTTCAACCTTTAAATTTTAAAATATTAAATTAGTTTTTTCAATCTAACTTATCATTTTAATTATTTGTCCATATTAGTCACTTTATTTTGTTGATTCATGATATAATTTCTAAATATCAGAAAATAATATACATTAATTATAGTAGTTATATATATATATATATAAAAGAATAAGTATAAATTTTAAAAATATAGAAAACAAAAGGAAGGGAAATCAAGAAAATGGAAAATAAAAAAACACAAAAATTGATAAGTATAAAAAAATGGATAAGAAAAAAATAATAATAAAAACAAGGGAAAACAGAAACGAAGCGGATCCAAACAACAATATACGCATTCCTATTGAAATTCTCAATTCGCCGTCCCAGTTCTCTTCTCCTGTGCAGATGACGGCCTCTTAGGGTTGAGAAAACCCATTTTATTTCCTCAGTATTTGCACGAGTTTAATCTAGTTTGTGATAATAACAACTTAGGAGGGATTTCCCCAAGGCATTTGTTCTTTGTTCGTCTGTTTTATTTCTTAATTGTTCGCTTCTTTATCTTTTCATAGCATCTGTTTATTTGGTTCCGGTGAAGATGGAATAATTAAAAGTAGTGGACTGATACCCATGATGATAAGTGATAACTGTGTTCCTAGGGACTATTTAACTGATGCTGTTTTTAGTTGTTATTATATATTATTAAACTGTACTAAACTGGGAGCAAGATCGGTTTTTTTGTCTTGCTGTTCCGTTTTTTCTTTCTTGCAGAATGAAAGACTTTTTCAATGAAGAAAAGAATAAACGGAATGAGACATTAAAGATAAGGTCCGTGGTCATTTTCTCAATTAAAGATAGCTTGAAGGGGGAAAAAAATTGAGAAGTGAAATGATTGTTAGTTTGTGGAAATCTTAATTAAAGCTCTCATCTTCCACATCCTAAATATTAGATTATTGATATGCATTATTTTCAATTTGAAACGTTTCTGATTTTTCTTTTATTATATTTTTGTTATGCCAGTTGCAGGATGGGTTTTGATGATAAATTATTTATCATTTCTCCTAGTTCAGAATATTTGGTTGAGGATGTAAGAGATTTAGGCCACAATGCCCAAGTGATGGATATGTTACTATTTTCATTAGACAATGTGATTTTTCTTTTAAAAAAAAAATTCAATTTTTCCTTCCCTTTGCTTGAATGGCAATCATGTATTCTTGTATAGGTATCTTACAAGTGCATTGCAAAAGATAAACAAGCCTGGATATGCATGAGAAGTACACTATAGCTATTTTATTTTCTTGTATTCATATATTTTTGGTCAAACATGTCAGAGTGCAATATGTATTTTGAGTTTGAACTCAATCATTATTAATATTCAGTTGGCCATGGTCTGCACTTGTTAGCTGCATTGTGAATTTGTGTTGCAATATAGAATTAGTGGGATTGAGAAGTTATGAAGTCATTTGTAAGTAAAGCATCCCTTATTCAAGGTTGTGCAATCAGAAATTTTTATTGAATATGAACTCCTACTTGTTTTATAAAGTATGCAGTACTTCTCATTTTTGCCTGCTCAAATTTTTGTGTCATTGTCGGAAGAATGCATTCTTAATGAATCAAAGCCAAAATTAATATGAGATGCATTTAGATGGTGGTTTCATTTAAAATAGAATGTTGTTTTCTAATATATTGAACATTGATACTCCATCACGTATTTCTTGTTTTGAACATTTTTTTTTTAAGTTAGATACCCTTGTGGTTGGAGTAATTGCTTTGCCCTCTTGGCAAGCAAGGGCATTGAGGTTCAAACGTGGCCCTTGTCAACTCTTCTGATGGCAAGCCCAGAGGGATTTATGTTTCTTTATTGCTGATTGACAACTGTTCTTCACTTTGTACTTTATTGCATCCCTGTGAGGATTTCTGATTCAATTTAACGTTAAAAGTAGACTGACCTCCACTGAGGAGAAAACTATTCTGAGGGATGCACTTTCCATAACTTCTTTGCCATGAATCTAATTTCTAAAAACCCATGGTTTGTGTTTCATCTTACTGTTAGTTTACTTTCATTTAAGCCATCCGTCTAGCATTTGGTACAATACTTAATTGTTCATTAGCTCACATCTACAAGCAAAAATTGTTTCTTTCCTTGATTATTTTATTCAAATAAATTGGTCCATTAAGCTTCTTGCTATTAAAGCCGGTTGCCACACATAAATACTGTCAATGGACTTTGGTATTCGTCCCTCATAGCACATGGTTTTTTCTTTAAAATTTACTATTTGCTGATATCTTTGATTGTCTTCTTATTACTTCCTACATCCTTTCTGTGCCTTCAGTAACATGCGGTTATTTGGTCCCCATGAGGAATTGTAGGATAAACTAAAAGTAGTGGACTGATATATCCATTGATGAAAATTTTGTTCTGAGGGACTATAAACTGTGTTGTTTTCAGTTTTTCTTGGATTTGTTTGGTTATGGAAAGTTTAGATTTTTGCAAAATCTTTTTTCTTTCTTTGAATTTAAACAAACAAAGTCTTTCTTTATCTCTTTTACTTAATTTCTTTCTTGTTGAACGGTGAATGTATGAATATAAAGAATTTAAGTTTATTGCATCTTGATAGAAAATATTAACTGCCCTAAGAATTAAGTTTAAGAAAAGTTGTATTTTATCAGCTGGAGAAAGACTGAAGAAGAATGAGATAGAGGTTTATAACTTCAAATGCTATCTTTATGGATATTCCAATCAGAAAAAGAAATATTTATAAGTGAAATGATGCAAGTTATTCCTTTTTCTGTATGCAAGGAACCATGAATTGTATTGGAGGTCTTTTTCTTTATTTCTGGAAATAGAGTTTGCATTTTGATGTGCATTCCCTCAGTTTGAAACTTTTCCGACTTACTGTAAATGATTGTGTATTTTCTCCTAGATTGGTATTTGGCCAAGTTGAGAGATAGAACATATGTGGTCACTATGCCCAGGGATGGGTTTTGTTCCTATTATTAATTTTTGAGGTGATCTTTAGAAATTCTGTTTTCCTTTGTTCACTTGCAGAAGAGAGGAAAGTAACTGCATATGCATGAGTAGTAGATTATGGCTATTAGATTCATGTTTGAGTACAAATGGCAATATCTGAGATTGGACTCATCCATGAACATATTAAGGTTCAGTTAACAATGGTCAGCACTCTTGTCAGCTACTACTCGGTGAGCTTGTTTTGCACTCCACCATTTGTGAGATTGAGAAGTTTTGAAGTGGTTTTATAGAGATATCTCGCTTCTGTGATCAGGAAGGAGTATCGTTCATGGCTAGAAAGGGCACTTCTGCTCAAACTAATCACTTCTGAAGCCTTTAGAGTTCCAATGACAAGCTCTCCCCATTTTATCACTACGAAGATTTCTCCTATATTTGATGTTAAAAGTAGACAGACCTGACCCTCCGAGGAGAAAACAGTTCTTGAGGTTGTACTTCTTCTCTCTGCAGGTTCATGTTCTTTGCAATACATTCTTCCATACAGGCTGTTGACAGTAACTCTAATCAGTGTATTCCTGCCATGATGAATTATAAAAATAGAAAATAAACAAATAATTAAATAGAAAGAGGGATAATTATAAAAATAAGTAAATAAACAAATTTTTCTTAAAGCAGGTAAAAGAAAATATATATTACTACTCCCTCTATTTAAAAAATTCATTAATTGAGATTTTTTTTAATATTACTCTTTACTTTATTCCTAAAACAACTAACATGATAATTAATATTCTTTAAAAGATGTATTATTAATGAAAAAAGATAAAGGATAATTTAGATATTTGCATTTTAAAATACCTAAAAATAAATATTGGATATCTAATCAAAATGAAGGTAGTATTCTAATGTGTTTTTCAAATGGTAACCAGGGGTTAAAAGACGAAAGTACAACTACTTACAAGTACAAGCAATAAATGAAACTTTTCAAATATATCAAGATTCGTTAATGGAGAATTTTTTAATATTATCTTATAATTTAACCTTAAAACAAAATAGCAGCTCGCAGGTTCATGGTATTAATTGAGAATTTTTTAATATGAACTTATAATTTATTCATGGGTATTGCTGCTCTCACGCGAATAAATAAAAATTCTATGAGGATTTTCCATTTTTCTACTTCCCAACAAGAACGCCTATCGACACCGCTGACGCTTAGTCTTTTTTCTGGACTGTTCAACTTCTATTCTCCTGCACAAGTATTATATATAACCATGTATTTAGTTTCGAATTCAAAATCCTCCCCCAAGAGAATCACAATCAATCAAAGAGGCAACTGCAGATATGAATCCCACACCCATCTGCATAAACAGGGATAAGAAAATGGTTTCTCCAAAAACAGGGGATGTTGCTTTTAGGAGAGCAAGATTTCTCCCACCAATTGCCAATGATGTTAACCAAGCAGCTTGTATTCCTCATATTCCGTTGCTGCATGAAGTCTTTCCTCATGATCTCCAACAATGGCCGTCCAAGGTTGTCATGAAGGGTAGGAAGGGTCCACAAAAAGAATGGGCCCGATGGGTTCATGACCTTTCCAAGAAACACAAGCAAACGTGGGAAAGAAGCGGAATTCATGATGCTATTCTGAGTTCTACTTATCAAGTTCCATGTAATCTTGATGTTGTACTCGGTTTATCTGAATTTTGGTGTCCAGAAACTAGTACTTTTCTGTTTCCCTGGGGTGAAGCAACTGTTACTCTAGAGGATGAGATGATCTTGGGTGGTTATTCAGTTCCCGGGAAGCCTGTCGGCCCTGTCCTTAAATCTCCTCCGGGAAGCTTGGTCAAACTTGTGGATGAGATGGAAAGGCAACGAAGGGACCTTGGACGAAGCAAGGCTAGGAAAGCCTCCCACGGGGAATGGCTAAAGCATTATATGGGAGCCAATAACGAGTTTGAACAAGTTGCATTCTTGTCTCTCCGGTTAGCCAGGTATGTGTTTCCTCCATTCCCAGATGGGACTGTGGTGGGAAAAGATGTATTTCCTATTGCAGCTTATCTATCCCAGGGAAACCCTATGGCACTTGCACAAGCAGTTCTTGCAAGTCTTTATAGGAACTTGACATTCTTGAAGAAAGAAGCTATGTCATTTTCAGAGTCGATTACTGTCTCTGCACCACCATTCCAATTATTGATGCTTTGGGCATTTGAACTGTTTCCATCTCTGGGACCAAAAATCCCAAACTCAATTGACAGGCCAGGTGGTGAACCGAGGGCTGTTCGTTGGAGTAAGCTATATTCAAGAATTAATCTTCAGATGGTTAGATCAACTGTCATGATTAAGAAAAACTTTCTGTGGTGCCCTTATAACAAGAAACAAAGGATGATGTAACCAGTAGTGATGTAATGGATTTTCTCCCCTGGAGCAATTTGATGAAAGGGAACAGGTATGAGTGTCAGGGAACAACAGCAAAAGAGTTCCCATTTGAAGGCTGAGGCAGTAGAAGAAGGAGACTATTCTCTTGTCAATGGTGCATCCGAATCACCTCGCATGTCCGAGTTTGAAGAGCAGTTGCAGAGGATGGAGAGACTACCAAGACAGAGGGGATCTAACAGGAACTGCCTCCATTCCCCTCTCTAAATGCAGGTCATTTAGCTTAAAGTTTTTGTATATTTTAGGGGGTTTGGATTGAAATTTATTGTTCACATTTCCTCTATTGGAAATTGAAGATTTTCATTTTGAGTTGAATGGAGATATTTTTCATTATAAGTTACTATTGTAATAGATATTTTATTCATGCTTTTGAATATTTTTTGTTTTTACTTAATTTCTTTTTAAGAACTGCATTTCAATAAAAGGTTAAAATATTTTCCTTAACCCCTTCTACTTATTGATAGAATTAACAATAAAATATTATATAGGATTTTAAAGAAATTTTTTTTTTCTTCCAAAAATACTTTTAGGTTTCTCTGCAACTCAATAAGAAAAAATAGTCCTAACATTGTTGTCGGTTTAATAGATGACTAATTTTCTTTTAAAAATAAAATAAAATAATGGTGTATAATATAGATCATTTTTTTTTATTCTTTTCCTCTAATAAGAATATTAATAAAATAAATAAATAACTTGGAATATAACCAATTAAATACTTATTCACCATAGTAACAAAGAAAATACACCATTTACAATCACGTAATTCCAAGTAAAGTAAAAATACAATATAAATATAAATATAAATATATATATATATATACACGGATAACCAAGCGAAATGCTCATGCAGATAATTAAGCGGAGCAAAAATTTCGTTACGGTAACTGTTGGAGAGCGCATTAAGGTATTTCGAAAGGCGTCTTAGCAAATCCGTAAATATATATATATCGTTATTATGTTTTCTTTTTAATAGAATCAAAAAATTAATATAAATAAATTAATTCGTAGCATGATTCCTAACAAAGGGTTCTGCCTCCATTTTTTATTCTCTTTCTGCTTTTTCAATTTTTATTTTTACAGATAAGTTTTACTTTAATCTCATGAATTATTATATAATTTAATTCTCAAATTTATCTTTTTGGAAGTTTTAGTTATTATTATTATTTTTGACTTTTATCATTCTTAAAGTTGATTTCAAAACCAGATTAAGAGAATTAAAATATCTAACCTTAAATTATTTAGGGATGACAAAAATCAAAAAAGAAATTTTAAGAACCAAAACTTCCAAAAGATAAAATTTAAGGATTAAATTATACAGTAACTTTTAATTTTCTAAATAGTAGAGTTTTTTTCTTAAAAAAAAATTAAACTTTAAAAGGCTCGAACAGTAATTACTATTTAACTAAACTGAACAAAAAATAGAGTCCTCATGGCCCAAATGTTTAAAGATATCAAATCATCTGTTCCCAAGCCAACTTTTCCTTTTTTGAGTTTTTTTTGTGGGCCCGTCCAAGCATTTCACAAATTTTTTTGATTAAATACATGGATTTTTTCTGTTTGCGTCTGTGATGGCCATGGGTTTGGCGTGGGGGTTGGTGCTTTTAGTCGGAAGGATGTCATCTTCCTTTCTAAGTTTTAGCCAAACTTAGTGCCTGTATATTCAGAGTCCTTTAGTCCTGAAATTTTGTCTGCATGCAAGCCAATTCTGCAGACTTCCATGGTTAAACCTCAACTATAGAAGACCTAACAAGATTTCTGGGAATGGATACCATAATGGAGGAAAGAGAAGAGCACATGGTTTCACCCACAGGTGGAAAACCCACCCTGAGAGCAGCCCATTTTCTTAAGCCTAACCTTTCTTTGATTTCTCCTCTCCCTTCAAGATCCATCCTTCCAGAGGTCAAGGAAATTTCGGTTGAGGTTCAACTTAATAGGAGAAAATCCACATTGAAGGGATGGAAAGATTGGGTTTTTCAGTTGCAGCCTTTGTACCAACACATATGGCAAAAAGCTGGAATTTTTGACGCAATATTGTGTTCCACTTACGTGATTTTGGAAGACAAGGAGTTGGTCCTTAAGCTTGCTGAAAAATGGTGTGTTGAAACCAACACATTCGTTTTTCCTTGGGGTGAAGCAACGGTCTCATTAGAAGATATAGTACTTCTGGGAGGTTACGGTGTTCTGGGGGACTCTGTTTTGAGCCCTCTTGGAGACAAACATTTGATTGACATAGAAAACAAGCTGAGAAAGGTCCATGGAGTTGTTACAAAGCATACTGGTCATTCTGCTGGCCACTACGCCTGGATGAATCATTTTATGGGAAGTGGTCATCATTTAGAGCATGAAGCATTTCTTGCTTTGTGGTTATCGAGGTATGTATTCCCTTCAAGGTATGATTGTGTTAGGAAAACTGTTTTCCCCATAGCCATCAAGCTCTCTGTAGGAATTTCTCTAGCTCTTGGGCCTGCTGTTCTTGGTAGCATTTACAGAAATCTCAGGGTATTGAAACAAGCAGCTACTGCTGATGTTAGTGCATGTAAGGAATCAAAGCCCTTGCTCTTTGCACCCTTTCAATTAGTACAGCTTTGGGCATGGGAAAGATTTGTAACATTGAGGCCGGAACCCAAGCCCATTAACTATGGAGAACCAAGAATAGCTAGATGGCACAACTTGTCTATAAAGAAAGTTGAAGATGTTGGGGAGGTTATAGATGATGTTGGTAAAGACATCTTTCAGTGGCGGCCTTACTGTATGAAATTGATTAACTGGAATTTCAAATTTAGGAACTTTTACAAGGATAAGCCAGGGATTCTTTTGGTTCATCCTCATATGGATACTGTAGTAGAGTCCACAGTTAGATGCTTGAGAGTTTCCGAGCTAGTAGGACTGGATTGTGTAGAACAATATCTTCCTCATCGAGTTGCATTACAGTTTGGATACGATCAAGATATTCCAGGCTGTGTTAATAGATCAAATGAGACTCCCGAGATAGCTTGGAGTAACTACAATAGGCCAATTACAGATGTGGAGATACACACACCTGGTCGACTTTTTGAAGGAGACGTTACCGTGAGATACTTTCAGTGGTGGAATCAAATTAAACTAGTAAAGGAAACTGCTAATGTTATCTTGTCTAGTGTTCCTTCAAATTGGCATAGAGTGGATGAAGGGAAAGATTTTTTTGATGATGATGAACTTACACCGGTAGAAATGATTGTTATCAAGAAGGATAATAATGTAATATTTGCAGAATCATTGGCCCTTGATGATGATGAAGTTACACTTGCAGAAATAATTGGTATTAAGAAGGACAATAATGTGAAAGTTGCAGAATCAATGGCGCTTGGTGATGATGAAGTTACACTTATAGAAATAATTGGTATTAATAAGGATAATAATGTAAAAGTTGCAGAGTCATTGGCCCTTGATGATGATGAACTTACACTTGCAGAAATAATTGGTATTAAGAAGGATAATAATGTAAAAGTTGCAGAATCCTTGGCCCTTGATGAGGATAATCTTACACTTGCAGAAGCAAGTGGTGCAAAAAAGGATAATATAAAAGTGGCAGAACCGTTGGTCCTTGATGAGGATAATCTTACACTTTCAGAGCTTATGCATTTGATGAAGGTTCGTAAATGTCAAGAAACATCGGTAATTCAAGATTTTGAACCTCAGCCAACAACCAAAGATACTGTCATGACTAATTTGGGATTTGAATCCACTGCTTCAGTAACGAACACAAAATTGGAGACTACTATGAATGAAGGGAAGAAGGTGTGTGATAGCAGTCAAGAACACACAATAAAAAAATCTGAAGATTGTAGAATTATTATTGGAGGGGTTAAGACTACCAATGAATCTAGAGAAATGAATGAAGAAATTGGAATTCTACAAAGACCCAATGAATTGAGGAACAGAATGAAGAAGCTTGAGCATCGGATAGGAAACTTGGAGAAGATCATGTCAATTAACCTGAGGTCCAAGAAAATGTAGTTGAATGATCTAAAGACAAAACTGTAGCAAATAGTGGCACAAAACAACCAGAAACAGAAAGAAAAGGTCTTTTTTGCTTTGCTTTTTTAATGCTTAGTTGGATGTTTGTCCATCCTACTAATTCCATGTAGAATTTTGAAGAATTTTACATGCTGGTATATGTTACTACAATGTCATTTCTAATCTTTATGAAAATATCAGCCTTTGATTGATTATTGACTGAGATTTTTTCAGCAATTCACAGGTCAGTTGACAACAAAATCCAAAGTTTATCGCTTAACTTTTTGGAATAGTGTTTTTGGAGATTAGTGCGTGAAGTAGAGTGATTGAGAAAACAAGACCAAGTTAAGAAAAAAAACCTAATTGACTGGGTAAGTTTGAAGATCCAAAGCTGCATTTAATATTCTTACATGAGAATCAGAGATAGATGATTTGATGAATCATGATTCTGTTTTTTACGTTTACAAGTAATACCTTGTTTTTATGCCCATGGGACAGATGTTTTATCGTTCAACGAATGTTTTTGAACAAGAAATGGTTGGTTGGCTGAGAGTTAGAAGAAAAAAGTGAGTTGTTTCTCTTCTTGTAAGGGCTACAGCTTCATTTGCTGACATGTCCTTGTAGTCAGCTAATTTCTTTCATGCTTTTGTTCTTGCTTTCCGTGAATTCCCACCTTTCATGCTTTTGTTCTTTCTTTCTGTTAATTTCCACCATCTTTAAACCATTATGGATCCAGAGACATAAAAAAAGTGCAAAAACCAGATGAAATATAAAGGCTTTGTTTTCGTTATCTGTCTATGTTTCATCATGTAAGTTAAAACTTTATGTAACTTTTTGGTATGATTGTTTCAACTATTTTAGAAAAAATCTCAGCATAGCTTGTTGAATTTGCCATGCATATAACGTAACAAAAACTTTCTAACCAGAAATGCAATAACGCTTGTAGAAAAATTATGGTAATCCACCTTTAGTTAAAAGCATTGAGTACTTAAATGCAATGATATAGAAAAGGTAACTTCTTACTGTTTAAGCTAGATATTTTGAGATCCACACCCTATTAATTAGCAGTTCTTGTCTTCTTGATGAATTATATTTCCTGGTTTTGCCTGCATATACTTGGTTTAGAGGACGACTTGTGTGAAATGACAGTGAACCATGCTAGACAATGTATGATCAATAAAGAACGTAGAATATAAACAATTTCTTTTTCTTTCTTTACTTTCTTTCTTTCTTGTTGAAGGGTGAAGGTATGAATATAAAGAATTTTAGTTTATTGTTGATAGCAATTTTTAACTGGCCTAAGAATTAAGTTTAAGAAAAGCTGTATTTTGTCACCATAGAAAGGCTGAAGAAGAATGAGACAGAGGTTTATAACTTCAAATGTCATCTTTATGGATATTCCAATCAGAAAAAAGAAATATTTTTAGAAATGAAACTGTGCAAGTTACCCCTTTTTCTGTTTGAAAGGAGCCATGAATTGTTTGGAAGTCTTTTTCTTTATTTCTGGAAATGAAGTGCCCATTTTGATGTGCATTCTAAGTTTTTAACTTTCTAATTTACTGTAAACTGTTGTGAACTTTCTCCTGGATTAGTATTTGGTCAAGTTGAGATATATGTGGCCACAATGGCCAAGGATTGTTTTTGTTCCTATTAATATTAACTTTTAAGGTGATCTTTAAAATTTCTGTTTTCCCTTCCTTCGCTTGAGTGGCAATCACGTGTACCTTTATAGGCACCTTACAAAAATGCATTGGAGAAGATAGATGAGTAACTGGATATGCATTAGTAGATTATAGCTGTTAGATTCATGTCTAAGTACAAATATCTATATCTGAGGTTGGACTCATTCATGAACATTATCTACTGTCAGCTACTACTTGGTGTGAGCTTGTTTTGCACTCCAGCATTAGTTGGATTGAGAAGTTTTTAAGTGGTTTTATAAAGATATCTCGCTGCTGTGATCAGGAAGGGTTGGAGCTCAATGATTCTTTTTGAACAAGAAAAATATGGTTGGCTCTGATAGAAGCAAAAAGCGAGTTATTGCCCTCGTTGTATGCCAGAAGAAAAACTTAAGAGAAAAATCTTATTTTTTTCTTTTCCTGTTTTGTTTATTAATTTATCTTGAGCTGATGTCTTTATTTCATGTTATTTTAGGTCTCAAAGATTGATGTTAAGCAGGAAACACCTGTTGGTCATGGAGAAATAATATGCTTCTGTGTCTATGGTGGAACAGAAGCTGATTTTGATGATGGCAAATCGATCTTGATATCCATCTCTTTCTTCTTCATATTATGTATTTGAATTTGAAAATACTGTTCTGGATGTATTTTGCAGCATATGATTGATCATCTGAGGACAAAATAATTTGCAGGCTTTGAAATTGATAAATCATTTTTAGGACCAAAAAAGTGTTCAAGATTTCAAAAAAGTATTCATCATTACACAAGGGCTACAGCTTCATTTGCTAACATTTCCTTAAAATCAGCTAAATTCTTTCGTGCTTTTGTTCTTTCTTTCTGTTAATTTCCTCCATCTTTAAACCATTATGTGGATCCAGAGACATCAAGAATGTGCAAAAACTAGATGAAATGAATATAAAGGCTTTGTTTTCCTTATCCGTCTGTCATGATTTTAACTAAGTTTTATTGTATGAGTTGAAAATTTTTTGGTCTAATTGTTTCAGCTTTTATTAGAAAAAAAATCTCTGCATGGCTTGTTAAATTTGCCATGCATATAACACAACAAAACTTTATAACAAGAAATGCAATGACCTTGTAGAAAAATTTTGGTAGTCCACTTTTGTTAAATTCATTGAGTACTTAAATGCAATGATACATATAGAGTTAAATGAAATGATTGAAAAGGTAACTTCTTACTGTCTTCCTATTCTTGTCTTCCTGATGAATTCTGAGAATTCTATTTCCTGGTTTTGGCTGCAGATACTTAGTTTAGAGCATAGAGGTAAACTTGCTTGAAATGACTGTGAACCATGATAGACAATGTATTAGTACTCAACATAAAATGGTGGTAGTTTTCACTTTTCAGTGTTTGTTGATCAGGTTTTGGGAATAATCTCAAGGTACAATACATTCTCCTGAATGAGCTATCTGAAAAACGGAAGTTATATATATCTTTCTTACCGTCACAGTCCTTTGCTTTTCATTAATGCATTAGCTCCCATCCAATCGATAATACTGGTTTTATAAGTCCATCTTCCAGCATAAGAGAGGTTAACACTCTTTCATCTGATGATACTCGATGTAATCTTGTGCAATATAGTCCTGCAAGGTGAGCGACTTTGAGGCTTCCGGCAGCAAGGGGTACTCCAAGATTAAGACTTCCGGAGGCATTGGCTTGTAATCCAGATTTCTTCCCAGTCTTTCAATGCTATTCTTGTAGATTTTCTTCTAGGAGGTCCTGAATTAGATATTGTGCCAGTATTAACTTCAAAATTAACATACTGAATCCCAGGTGAAAGAAATATTACAGTCAGCCAAGGAAGAGCTCTATATGGTACCATTTTGGTAAACATTCAAGGAAGGAACTGAGGTTCCTCCTCTATGTAGCGTTGTGCTGGTCCTGCTGGATCCTGTCCAGGCTGTGCTCAAATTCCATGGACATAGAGTTTGAGGCTTCTGTGATGAGGAAATTTGAGATGATGAAATATTTTTATTCTCCATGTGGGATAAATTGGACATAATTTAAATATTTAAATAAATTGAATATTCATTTTGCCAGAGTTTATAGATTATTTGATTATAAATAAATTACTATATAATGCAAGTTGTTTTTTTGTATATTCTAACTTCGGTGAGATGTAACTTTTTAATGGAACAGTCGAATTGCGTACGAACTAGTTCAGAATTGTAAAATAAAACACTATAGAATTTATTAACTATGTTATTACAATATATATATATACATATATATATATATATTTATGATTATTTTACCTATCTACATATTATTATTCGCTGTTTACCCAAACTTTAAAACTTATCACTTTATTATTATTGCTATGGTAAATCTGTTAGTTTATTTTTCTCTATTTTATGAGAAAATTTTTATAATGTATGTATTTATGTTTTTATAATGGGATAGATAAATTAAATCCATAAAGTTGTCACTTTTATGGCACGTACGAGAGAGAAAGTAAATTTATTTATTTTATTATAATATTATATATATATATATATATAGAAATGTTAGTATGTATTTGACCGTGCGTACTAATGAGTACAGTAGTTAATCAACTAACGGTCAAATTTAACTGTTTTTATCTTCTTTTTTTTTTTACAATTTATTAAATTTAATCAAGTACTCCTAGGGTTTAGTTTATCTTTTTAGGGTTTAGTTTTATCCTTTTAGGATTTAGTTTATTCTTTTAGGATTTAGTTAATCCTGTTAGGGTTTAGTTGACCGTTAATTGACTAACTACTGCACTTATTAGTGTACACGGTCAAGCACACACTATCATTCCTCTATATATATATATACGGATTTGCTAATTGCCGTTACGGTAACGGCCGGAACGCGCATTAAGGCGCGCTCCGGAGCGCACTGTAGCAAAACTGTATATAAATATAAGGTTTTGCTAATGCGCGCTCCGAAGCACTCTTTAATGCTCGCTCTAACCGTTACTGTAATGGAATTTTTGTTACAGTGCTCATGCAGCCAATCAAGTGAAGCAAAAATTCCATTACGGTAACGGTTGGAGCGCGCATTAAGGCGAGCTCCGAAGCGCACCTTAGCAAATCCATATATATATATTTTATATATTTATATGAATAATGGGCCTCACAATGTTACTTCGTGACATTTCACCTATTGAATTTGGTCTATTGGATCATGCGGAACCCTTAGACTCTGAAGACAGTTTAAGATTAATGTGGTATCAAATTCTTACGGGGCTCTATAAAGCACTATGTGAGAATTTGATTTGTTACCTTTGCTTCCTTTCTTTGTAAGCATCTATTGTTCTTATTTCTCATAACATCTCCGTTGAAATTAGGCTGCCGGACTCCGTGATGAAAATTTTGAACCGAGACATGTTTTGTGAAGTCCTTCAAAAAAAATTGTGGTGGAAGGTTATCGTAGAGAGCTTAACGCCATTAGAGCTTTAAAATATTTTCTTCTTTCTGCTAACGTTTTGGAGATTTTAGTTTGGCCCTGAATGAGGAATTACAGCAGATTTGTGCTTTGTTTCAAACTCTTATTTTCGGGGAGGTTGACTTAGTCAAGAAAGATATATATATATATATATATATATATTTGTTTTCTCTAACTAGTTCTAGCTTAGGTAGATTTAATTTTGGCAATTTGATTTCAGCTTCGTGAGACCCTTATTTCTGTGATTAGTGACTCCGGATCTTTTATTATACATTTGTGTCACTTCCTCCTATACTAATAGGAGTTTAAAGGGGTTTCTGGGGTATGGGGCCGCTCTGCGGTGGAACCAACCACTTAAAAAAGTTTACCCTACCTTAGTTTTGCCCCCAGGGACATAGGCGAGCTGGTAAGACTTAGGTTAACTCTAACAGCAGGCGGAGATTCGAAACCCGTTGGGCATAGAACATGGGCATTAAATTGTCACCCGTTATGTCCTCTCCGTCTGTCCTCTGCCAGTTCGTGCACATCCTTGATTTACACCCCATTGGCACGAGGGGCCTTGTTGTGACTAATGGGAGGGGTTTCGCCCGTGAGGGACTTTCCCCTTAATACAAAAAAAATAGGAGTTTTAAAGAATAAAATATTAATATTATTAATTTTCATCAACAAAATGTTAAAAATATTAGCATTTTTAATTTTAATAATAATAATAAAAAAGAAGTTATAATATCTTGATTATAAAACTACAAGAAATTTTTTTGCAATCCAAAAAATCCGAAAAATAAAAAAACATATTGAAAATGATGTTTAGAAAGATAGTTTATGTATGTAGTTTTTTCTTCTCTAACTATTTTGCGGGAAGCATACCTCTGGCTTTCAAGCTCGAGTATGAGAACGATGAGCGGGAGAGAGAAAGAGTGCTTCTTGCCACAAAACGAGTATGGATGAAATCTGCAATTGTTGAAAGGAATCGAGGTAACACTGGGGAAGAAGGTAAATTTCTGAATGAAAGCCCTTCATTTTGCGAACTGTGGTTGATGCTTGGGCAACTCTAGGAAAGGTTTCATAATTTGGAGCAAGGAAAACATACTAGTCAGGTTTGAAGCACCGTCTTAGTTGTATTCCTTTGTTGGCTTTCACTCGCTAATATAGAGAAGAGGAGTGGATTTAGTAAAGCTCGAACTGTTCTTACCATGGCCAGGAAGAAGAATTCTTGAAATCCTGAACTTTGGCTTCCTGCTCTATATGTATTTAATATGTAGAGTAATGCTACAAAGCACTCTTATGTACAAATATTTTTTATAAATTAAACTTGAGGAGTATTTAATTAAATTTTATTATTATTATTTTTTAATTTAGAAACTTAACTGAAACACTTAATAAAGTATGTTTTGTAGCGTTTTATAGCATTTTGGTAGAAATATATATATTTATATATATTATTGTTATTCTCTATTTACCCTAACTTTTAAATTTATCACTTTATTATTATTATAGTACATCTGTTAGGGTTTTTTCTATTTTATGAGAAAATTTTCATAATATATGTATTTGTTCTTTCATAATGGGATAGATAAATTAAATCCATGAACTCTTACTTTTATTTCTTTTATTTACACTCATCCCTTCCTTCAAAAATCAACGATGGCACTCCATCTATCCCCTTTGTGTCACGAATTCGAGACGTTCCAATTCTTAATATTGCTGCTTATTATAAAATTAGCAAGACTTCGACAAAATTCGTTACCTTTATTATGGCATGTAAGAAAGAGCAAGTAAATTTATTTATATTATATAAAAATGAATAACGGGCCTCACAAAGCCGGACATTTCACCTATTGAATCTAGTCTGGTTGATAATTTTAATATTAGGACATATGTATTGCTCCCACTTACGTGTAAATATAATAATAATATTTTACTTTTGAATAGGTACAACCAGATTTAAAAATGATCGCAAATACAATAGTAATTACTTTCTATATAGAGGTCTCACCATAATCGGGATTCTCCTGTGATACTTTGTATATGCATGATAATAATTATTATTATTAAATGAAAATAATTGTTATTATTATTAAAAGAATTAATGCATATAGATATTTATTCTTTTCTAAAAATTTAATAAAAGCAAATATAAATTAAATATTTACTACTTATAAATAAGTAATCACCTATATTATTAGGGTAATTATAGTTATATACGTACACTAAATTGATAGAAGGGTATTGATCGGATTCGAATTTGAGACCAATGATATGGACATTCGTCATTTCATTTGTTGAAATGTCGTCGAAGGGATATATATACCTACCATTCTTTACCTATTGCTAGAGAGAGATGATAATGGTCTACTAAATTATGAGTCAGGAGGATAAATCAAAATCCATTCTTTACCTATTGTTATTGGTAAACTTGATATTAAGAATTCATGATATATAATTATGTCCACTTACGTGGAAATGTCCGTTGCATGCATAAAACGAATAAGATTCAAAAATGAAGGGTTACGTAGTAATAAACTAGAATAATACGATGATACTTTGCATATGCATAATAATAATTCTTAAATAATTACATTTACAAATTCTTTTCTTGATTTAATAATGATTAGAAATTGAATATTTCCTATTTATGAATACTCAATCAATCTCTACTACTAGGCAAATATAGAGTGATTTTTCATATATTAAATATACATTAAATTGAATGATAAGAATTTTCAATTTTGAAATGACATACCATTACTATGTTTAGTTGGATACATTGATACATCCATAGCTATCTACATATGATATAATGCTTATGTGCACTAGTAATGCTTCCATTATTTCATATTATCTATTATTTTAGATTTGCTTTTTAAATATTAAGGTAGTTGTCGATATGATGGATCAAAAATAATAAAGGAAAATTATGATATGTACCTGGTCTATATCCTCGTACATGAATCTTATTTTGGAAATAGAAACAAATCATAAAAAAGTTTTAAAAGATGCATGTATTTTGTATTTATTTTATTTTTTGGATCTTACCTTTACTTACATGATTTGATATATACCGAAAGATCTATGTCTGGATATACAAAGTCAATCATATACTTAATTAGATATAAAACTAATCTCTTTTTTCTTTTTTGGGTTAATATCGAAAATTTATCATACCTTATCAGCATTGAATATGCATAAATAATAAATATCAAACAACTAGTTTCGTCTTAAATGACATTTAATAATGAAATAGGAGTATTTTTCAAAAATATCATTTATCCCTCTATTGTCTTTTTTACTTTATGACAAGGAGAATTCATAACTGCTCTTTAATTATGCAAAACAATAATATCAAGTAAAAATAAATAGCAATGATTCTTAAATCTCATATTATCCATATTTCTCTAATTTTTTTAATGACTAAATACTACTCCCTTCAATTGAAATAAAATATCTAATCTATCAAAATTAATTAAAAATTTATATTTATTATTAATTTAAAAATAAAAGTAATCAAATTCTTTCAATTTTTTTTTTAATATCCTAAAATCAAAATCCAACATTCATTAATTTTTGAACTAAGTGAGTAATAACTAATAACCACAAGATAGTTTTCACTTTCCTACTAGTTGTGCGTTACATTAATATAATAATGATATTTTTATAAATGGGATATTAGGTGGACCCTTGGACCGGTGGACCCAAAACTTTAATAATTAGATAATATTCTGCCATTCAAATACTCGACGAGCCATGACCATGTGTCCCTATATAAAATCCCATTCTCATGGCGAACTCAGACATCCCATTGCAGTTCAGTTCTCAGTTTCCCTTCCCAAGTCATCAAAATCTCCCTTTCTTTCTTGTTTTTTGAGCAGCAATGGCCGAAACATTTGAGTACTTCAGTGTCACTGAAGAGAAACTTGGTTGGTCGGTTTTACCAAATGGTGACGATTCATCATTCCGGCTGGGCCATTTTCTCAGTCCTTCTTTCACCTCCATTGACGGGGAAAGTCACGGGAAGGTAGCCGGACTTCCCTCACCTGTCTTCTCAGTTACCGGAGACACTGCAGACAAGATGAAAGAGAATCTGAGGTATCACATGTGGAGAAACCCACAGAAGCAATGGAAAACGTGGGTTCTCCAGATGCAATCCCTCCACGAGTCTAAGTGGAGGGCCGCTGGAATTTACGGAGCCGTCATGAATTCCACAAACAGCATCACAAAAGACGAGGAACTGGTTCTCGCCTTGGCCCAGAGATGGTGCCCCGAGACCAACACCTTCTTGTTCAAATGGGGTGAAGCTACGATCACCTTGGAGGACGTGATGATTTTGGGTGGTTACTCCTCCCTCTTGGGGGCCCCACTCTTTACGCCCCTTCCCCCAGAAAAGGAACACATCTACCGTGAGTTAGTTTTTGGCCGGTCAGCGGTGACAAAGACCAGGTCAAAGAAGCCAACCCACTCTCTATGGCTTGACCGGTACATGTCCAGTGGGAGTCCAGTGGAACACGAGGCTTTCCTGAGCCTATGGTTGTCCAGGTTCGTTTTCCTCCATGTCAATGTAGGTGAAATTGTGCCGGAAAGGGTTTTTACAATAGCAATTCATCTGGCCAGTGGTACTAGAATCGCCCTGGCTCCGGCTGTTCTAGCCGGAATCTATAGAAACCTGAGCAAGTGGAAAAATTGTGAGGATCATACCGCCAGACCAAAAATCTCGGCCCCGTTTCAATTGGTTCAGCTTTGGGCATGGGAGAGGTTTGAAACGTTGCGTCCGCGACGACAGGATATCGACCTTAACCATTCGCATGATCAGCCGAGGTTTTACAAGTGGGTAGACCAGATAAGGGAGGCTGATCATGAGGTTAATGTGAAGTTTGAATTGGATAAGGCTGTTGATAATGAAGGTTTTGATTGGATACCTTATAAGGCGGATCACAGGGGCATTTTCAACGCTAACAAATTGTTCTGGAGAAGGCCGAACAAAGAGAATTGGATAGAGCTGGATAGGATAGAGGGACTAGTAAGAGATGAAATCGTTCGTTGTCTGAGGGTAAGTGAACTCGTGGGAATAGATTGCATAGAACAGTACCTTCCGCATCGAGTGGCTATGCAATTTGGGCTTGATCAAGATTTGCCGGGGCATGTAAGCCGGGTTAATACTAGTCAAGAGGAAGCATGGGAAAACTACAATAGGCCAATCAAGAATGAGAGATTGATCTATCCAGCTTACCTCAACAACACAACGATCGAATTTCATGTTCACTGGGGGCATCATGATGCGTGGGAGAAGTTGACGACGAAGAAGAGAGCGTTTCCCAATGCTGCTCTTTACATAGATTTCCTGAAAAGGAAATATCTGCCATTAGGGCTGTCATCAGCAAGCAGGAGTCGATCCTAGTACTAGCTAGAAGAAGCACAGCTGCAGACTGATCGATCGATATCGGCAAGGAGGGTTAATTAAAAGCCGAAGGACATCAGGCCAGAATATCCCAACTTGATGAAGATAATAATTAATTAAGCTTAGTTTTAGTGTTATTAACAAGATAGAATTTAAGTGTTCTAGCCCTAGCTAAATATTGTTCTATCTATATTGTGATTTAGATTGTCTTACAATATTCAAAGCTTTATCTTTGGTGGGAATGTAAACTTATTTTACTTAATATTATGCAAACCCTAAACTATTAGCTGAATTAATCTGCTTAATTAAGGCTAGCTTATCAAGATTTTAATTTTTCATATATACAGCTTGCAGTTCTCTTAATTTGTAACTAGTTTGTATATAATTATTGGATATTCTATGTGAGATGATGAAGGCTATATTTTAACCGGCTGGATCAGATTATAAATTTGTGTATCTTTAATCAGATGGAAGAAAGACTAGGGTTTTGCCATTCATCTTAATTTGTAAACTTTGTTAACTCTTTCTTAGTATAATATTAAAGCATCTTTTCTGAAAGCTGCAATTTCTTTTAATTTTCTTCATAAATAATATCAAATTTAATTATTCTTTTTGAAACATAATTCCCTGTCAAGATTGCAATGGTGAGTGGAAATATTACTTCACAAGTTAAAGCTAGATTATAAGCACTATAATTAACATGACTTTCTTTCCTAATTGGTTTATGGACAGTGGCGGCGACCTCAACTTCATAGCCCTAATCAAGCTTGGTTTGCTGATCACGGAGCCGGGGAAGGAGAAAGGGAATAAGGGTATGTTTACTTCCCCATATATCCCCAGCATCATCACAATGTACCTAAGAGCCCTTTATTTACTTCCACTCCTTTGATCGATTTTTATCTTATATACCTATATTTACTTTCTTTTCTTGTTTATTTTCATTTCCCCCCACTTCCCAAGTCCTAATTAGAGGCGTACCTTATAACAACCCTACTTCACAATTAATTTATGATTCACATCCATTAATGAATTTATTTTATATATATTATATATATAAACTCATCCAGTTCATTTTATTGGTAGAGAGATCAGAGGGGATGGTTTATAAGTCTGCCTTAATTAGCAACCATAAGATCCCCACCTTTTATCTAAATCTTGAAAAATTAGTTATAAAGGTAAGGCAGAAATTAGTGAAGAAAAGGATGTCTTTTTAAATTTATTTCAGTGCAGTTTCTAGCCAAAGAAGCGGAACATATTGATTTTGGAGGTGGAGAAAAGAAAAAGAAAAGAAAAGAAAGAAAAAAGAGGCACCCAGACACACATTGGTGAATTAATTCTTCAAATTAATTAGTTTCTTGAGAGACCAGAAAAAGGACTGGTTCTTTCAAGGACTAAAAATTATCTGTTTTTCCTCATCATTTGAGTATACTCAAGATGTTCTTATGAATCACAGATTTGTTTTTATGTCAATGAGACTGCAGATTGTTTATCGTTCCCGATTGGAGTTCAATGATTCTTTTTGAACAAGAAAAATATGGTCGATCGGTTGGCTGAGATAGAAGCAAAAAATGAGCTGTTTCTCTTGTTGTATGTCAGAAGAAAAACTTCAGAGAAAATCATTGAAGAAGAATATTCAAGATTTTAAAAAATCCATTCATCAAGACCCAAAGGCGACAGCCTCATTCGCTAACATTTCCTTAAAATCAGGTAATTTCTTTCATGCCTTTCAATTTTTTTTTCCTGTTAATTTCCATGATCTTTAAACCATTATTGATCCCTAGAGATATATAGAGAAAGTGCAAAAACCCAGATGAAATCTTGAATATAAGGGATTTGTTTTCCTTATATATCCTTCTGTGAAAATATATTAACTAATTATGAATTGAAAATTTCTGCCAATTTTTGGAACAACTGTTTAGACTTTTTAAGAAAAACTCTCTACATGGAATTTTTGAACTTTTCCATGCATATAACGCAACAAAACTTTTCTAACAAGAAATGCAATTTAATGATTCACATTTCGTTAATTGCATTGATGAGTACTTAATTCCCTTCTTATAAGCATTTCAAGTTTTATGTTAATTCTGAAGAAATTAAATTATTATGTTCGACGGTGGCTTCCCATTGGACTAGACCCAATCCTGACTCCTTGCTTTAGTTTTAATTACTTGTTCTCCATTAAATTTCTTGAACACATTATTGCATCAATTTTTGTCAAATATTGGATCAATTTCTTGAACAGGAATTTTTCTTCTTTCTTTTGTTCTCTCAGTAGCCCTTTTAGACAAATTTGTCATGTTTCACCCCTTTTGTTGTTGACCACTTACGTGAGGGTTATTATTAGAACTTTTTGTTTAACTTAAGGGTGATCAAGGAGCTTATTATAAAGCGGTTAATTAAATTAAATCCCCCCAATTAGTTTAAACTTTAAGGTGGGCTAACTAATTAAGTTGCCAACTCATTCTGCAGATAGCGAAAGGAGAAGGTATATAGCAGAAGAAATCGACAAATTTGGGAAAGGGAATATCTCAGCTCAGATTTTCACATTCAGGGACTTGTGTGATGCAACTCAAAACTTCAATACCGATCTTTTGGTTGGTGAAGGAGGTTATGGTAGAGTATACAAAGGGCATATCGAAAGCCAAAATAGAGTAAATTATTTCTTTCCACAATCTTAATTAATGTCCTCTCTTTTCATTGTACAATTTCTTGATCCATATATAGAATATTAATTTGTTATCATGCAATCATTATTAATTTTTTCCCCTTATTAATTTGATTTCACTCAGGATGTTGCTGTGAAGCAACTGGACAGGAATGGTTTTCAAGGAAACAGAGAATTTCTCGTGGAGGTTCTGATGTTGAGTCTCCTTCATCATCCTAACCTTGTAAATTTAATAGGATACTGCTGTGATGGTGAGCAAAGGGTTTTAGTCTACGAGTACATGCCCAATGGTTCATTAGAAGATCACCTTCTCGGTAAGATATATAATATATATAGATAATAGTGTGTATTTCCATGGTTAATATACTCCAATTTCCTAGGTGATTTAACTAAGGATTTTTAAAGTATTTTGACTAAGTTAATACATAGTATTTTATTTTTTGAACTCGAGGAAGTAACGTGTATTTCCACAGTTAATATATGGTTAATTCTATGTGAATACACACAGGTGCATCCTGTACTGAATTAATTAGTGCACCTAGTATGTACATGTATCTATATATATATATATATGAAACTTAATTTGATTATATATTTAAAAAGGTTCAAAAAATGTTCTTACCAGAAATAGGCGAGGACAAGAAACCCCTTGATTGGAATACGAGGATGAAGATAGCTCAAGGAGCGGCAAGCGGGCTCGAATACTTGCATGAAAAAGCCAATCCTCCGGTGATTTACCGTGATTTCAAAGCATCAAACATACTTCTAGATGAAAGTTACTGTCCAAAGCTCTCTGATTTTGGGCTGGCAAAGTTGGGCCCCACAGGTGACAAGAGCCACGTGTCCACCAGGGTTATGGGAACATATGGCTACTGTGCCCCCGAATATGCATTGACTGGTCAATTAACCACAAAATCAGATGTATATAGCTTTGGAGTCGTGTTTCTGGAGATCATCACGGGAAGAAGGGTTATTGACAATGCAAGACCAAGTGAAGAAAAAAACCTAATTGAGTGGGTAAGTTTCATATGTTAGATTGAATGTTTTTATTTTTATTTTTTATTAAAATTAAGTTAAGTTATTAAAATAGGACATTGTAAATGTAATTTTGGATGCAGGCACAGCCTTTGTTTAGAGATAAGAAGCAGTTTCATTTGATGGTGGATCCTTTGTTAAAAGGAAACTATCCAACAAAAGCATTATACCAAGCTCTGGGAGTTGCGGCAATGTGCTTACAAGAGGAATCCACAACCAGGCCTTTGATAAGTGATGTAGTTAGTGCTTTGCAGTTTCTCACCGGAGATGGTGGCGGTGCGGAAAACCCTGAAATTGGTGGCACTCGAGAAGGAGATGGAGAGGGAGAAAAGAATGTAGAAAAGGTTGAGAAAAATGATGGTGAGAAAGAAGGGTGATTTTCTTCTTGAAAATTAGTCATTTTTCTGAACCCAGTTGAGAAAAATTCATTCAGTTTCCAATATCAAGAAATGTATGTATTAATTAATTAGAACTCTTGGTAGGATTTTTTTTTTTTTTCAATTTTCAGTATTCTTTTCTTTGTCCAATTAAAAACTTTTATATGATTTTCTTTGATAGTCCTTTTTTTTTTTTTTCTTCCTTCTTCTGAGAATCTTTGACAGTCTTCTGGGAATATAGATGAGCAAATGATATACTATACCACTCCTTAGTCAATGCTTCTTTGACCGGGACAAAAAAAGGAGGAGCGTGTAGCTTTGTTTTGCCGACGTTTCCACAAAAGACGTCTCCGATTTAGCCTTCTGAAGTCTGAACAGTTTATTTACACCCCGACTAAAAAGGAGTACATTTTTGTAATCATACGTCTCCATTAAGGTTAGGTGCGCCTTTATTCTATGAAAATAAAAAATTCTTCAATTAAATTTAGGTATGCTTCCGATCTACAATTTCACATTCCACGTGCCCTTCCTTGTATCATTTTTTAGTAGTTTATCTTTTTTAATATTTTGTATATAAAATATATTAAAAAATAATAATTAAATGATATGTATAAATTTTTATTAGTATCATAAGAGTAACCAACAAATGTGTAATAAGAGATTTAGTATCTTTATTTTATGATAATAATGAAAAATAGGAGGTCTTCTATTATAGTTAAAAATTAAACGTTTCTAAGTCCATTTTGAAACATATGAAACTCGAATGTCTGAATTTTTAAAACAAATATGTTTACATTGTTTAAAAGTTTTTATATAATGTGAACTTTGGACATTCTATTGAATTTTTTTTCCCTTTTTTTTTTTCGAAAAAAAGGACAAATTTGGGGTATTTTATTTCAATGTTTTAAGGTTACAATAGAAAAAAAAAAGGGAAGAAAAATCTCTTTCAAGAATCCAATAATTACCTAGATTATTCGTAACCCAATGAAAATGTAAACATGCACATTATAACGGGAAAAAATCTTGCTAGATATATTACAAAAAATTAATAATTCTTTAACAAAAAAGAATTAGAGAAAATTTAAGAAATACTTAGATCAGGTGATTAGTATTGATTGGATTGTCTTGCTGGTGGATTAGCATGCATGTTCTGTTTTAACGGGACCTTAAACTGCTTCTATAACCTTTTATTTGGATTAATTAATTCTCTCAATGATCTCTCTTTGGGCAAATATCCAAAATTAGATATTTATACATAGTAATTTGACAAACACTTATTAGTTATTATTACTTCGGTAAACATTTTTCCTTCAAAATATCCTATGGAAAAAATACATATTAAGAAGAAAGAAAAAGGAAGAGAAGAATGTTTTATGAAGGGAATGAATAATATTGGGAAAAAAAGAGAGTAAAATATTCATTAAATTATGAACAATACCCTATAATTAGGGATGAGAAAAGTGTGTTAAAAAAGACTTACCACATTTAGAATTGATGGAGCACCTCTTTTTTTTTTTTTTTTTTTAAATACAAAAATGACTAAATGTCATCTATGGTCCATAAAATATTTTTATTTTTTAAATTTGGTCCATTATGTTTTTTTTTTTCGTCTTTGATCATCCACAAATTTCAATATGGAAAGTTTAGTTCATATTATTTTATTTTGTCTTTTTTTATTGTCAAACTTTTTCTTTATTACAAATTTGGTCATTTTCACCTAAAGAATATTTTAAACTATTTTTTAGTAAGAATGACAAGAGTATTTTTGGTACTTCAAGTGTTTTTTTTCCCACACATTAGATAATCCATTAGTGTGTAGGGAAAAAAAAACTTGAAGTGTAAAAAATATTCTTATTATTTTGGTTAAAAAATAGTTTAACTTATACTTTTGATGAAAATGATCAAATTTGTCAAAAAAAAAAAAGTTTAATGATAAAAAACAACAAAATAAAATAATATGAACCAAAATTAATATTTTGAAATTTGTGGATGATCAAATAAGATAAAAAAAAATTACGAATCAAAGTTAGAAAATCAAAATAGTTCGTGAATTAAAAGTATCAATAATTTCTAGAAAAATTAACTATAGTTTATTTAAAAATAGAAAAATTAACTATAGTTTATCGTCATAGTTAATTAATAAAAAAGAATCAGTACAAAAGTCTTATCGAATGGGAGACAGCTATTTTGCCAGTCCTCCACCACCCACGCCCCCTCGACTCTCTCTCTCCCTCCAGCTATTGGTGTTTCACATTCCTTTTTTTTTTTTTTTCCTCTAAAAAGAAAAATTTTGAAAACGCATAAAATTAATTATTTTTTACAGGGTCCATAATTTTAAAGAACTAAATGGAGAGATCTTTGTCTTTGCCCCCTCGAACACACACCCAAAAAAAAAACAAAAAGTGCTATAGAATTTAAAGGGGTTTTCCCGTCGTTTAAGGCTAAACCCTGTTTTATGTTACGGTCTTCCCTCAATCAAGAAAACCTTCTTCCCTCCTGCTTTCGCTCCTTTGTAGGGGTCCTCTCTATTCTGAGAATTCAGCCAGCATAAATCCCACCACTTGCAGTTGCAGACAAACAAGATTCATGAACCCTTCTAAAACCCTTTCTTTTAACAGCCCCATTTGACCTACAAGGTATATAAAACGACAGTAAAAATTATCAAGACGGCTGCTTCTTATAGTAGAATTAGTGGCACGAGCCATAAGCTTGGGAGAGTGGCTGAGGCCATGGCTGCAATGGGTTTCTCTGCTCATTCCTCCCCTTTTAGGCCTTCTTCTTTTGCTCCTTCTTACCGGTTATGCCACTCTTGCCCTCTCACCTTTTCAAAGTCTCGTTCTTTCTGGGCTGCTTCAAGAAAAGTCCTTGTCAGGTCCATTTCTTTATTCCGATTATTGCTTTTTTTTTTTTTGTTCAAGAAACACAAATTTGTCTACTCCTTTTGCTATCTCAAGATTTTCTCCCGGTCTTTTCTGCTTGCTTTCGAGAAAATGTCCAAGTTTTGTTTTTTGGTTATTTGTTGAAAATGCTTCCTCCCCTTCTAAATTTCAATTCAGGTTAAAATAACTGGTTTTTGTTTGGGGAGCAACCCATGGGCTATTTTCTTGATTAGTTGCCTTGTTTTCTTATGCAAGTTTTTAGCATTTTTTACATTGAAATTTTTTATCATTTACCGTTGTACTTTTTATATTTTTCTCTGAACTGGGTATTCACTGCGGCTGGCCCTAGCCAATGAGCTACCAATGTTGTTTTTGACGCAATAGTAATTATTTCTACGCTATGCTGTGTATCCAGTGTAAAACTTTGAAACTTAGATTTATTGGCCCGTCTGTTTATGTTATTGTTGCCTTGTATAATTGCTATATATTGCCCAAATATTTCCATTGATTCATAATTAGGACAACAAAAAGAATGAAGATCAGCTTAGGAAAAGCTGGACTTGAGGAAGATAATTCAGATATTTGGTTGCCAGAGGCCGAGGAGTGATGAAAAATTGGAGATTTTCTTTTTTTAAAAAGTAAATCTAAAATTGCATTTAATGCATTGAAATGTTTTTTTCTCTTCTTTTTACAATATGTGTTAGTAATTGATTTGATGGTTTCAGTCAGTTCGGAGATTCTGTAGTTAATCTGAACATATGGATGGAGGCATTCGGTCATCATTAATGTGAAGGCTTGAATCTAAACTGAATACAAAAGCTAAGTTCTCCTACCAATTACTTGACTTTTCTGTCGTTTTTTACCCCTCCTGTGCCATATCCAATTTGCAGGTATGAAGATTGTGATGCTATGGCTACCTATACTCCCTTCTTTATGCGAAACATGCATCGGGGGATGGTAATGGCTAGGTTGCATGCATCTATTCCTTCCACTGAGTGTTATCCTGCTCAAGCTCAAGGGAAGTGGGAGGAAGAGACGAAGGAAGTTAGGATAGAAAAGGAAGAGTATGGTCGCATGCGGTCTTTAAATAGCTTCTCAGCCGATGGAAGTGAATACCAAATGAACCAACAAGGTGTAGACCGTGGTTTACTGCCCCAGAAGGCTTCTAGTTCATCTCAACTGCACCTTGGACATACTGATTCAAGCTGTTGCTCCAGAGATCATATCCCAGTCAATGCTGGCAATCAGGATTTCAGGACAACCATTGTACTGGACCATGAAAATCCTAGAAATTCAAATTCCCAATGCAGATCCTTTGATACCTCAACTAGCCAGGAAAAAAAATATGTTCAAAATGCTGGATATTTTGAAGGTCCAGGTTATAGGAATGTTCCCAATTCCCAATCTAGACCCTTGGATGCCTCAACCGGTCGAAAAAAGATATATTTTCAAAATGCTTTACAATTCAGGGGTCCAGGTTACAGTAGAGTGCCCAATTGCCAATCCAGACCTTTTGATACATCAACCAATCAGGGAAAGAAACCTGTTCAAAATGTTGGACGATTTGGTAATCCAGGTTACAGCAATGGACCAAGATCCAAAAATATGTTCTCAAAGAATGGTGGAAATCCATTGCACTTGGTTGAACAGTCATTTCAGAAAGGTTCCACACTTGATGGTTACTTGCCATGGAAGACTCGACCACTGCTGGAACCACAGAGGACTTTTGAAGAACAGGAAATTGTATACAATTGTGAGGACGAATATACTGCTGAAATTGAAACTGAAAATAATCTCACTCCTCCAGAAACTGTTCAAAATGTTGCTAAAATAAGTAAAGAGAGAGCAGAAAAGGGTCTTGGTATTATCTATGACAAGGTTCTCATCGTAGACAATGCCTCTACTGCCAATGCAGTAGTCTCTATGCTTACAAATGAATATAAACATTTTGTGCATGCATGTGACACAGAGGTACCACCTACTTGAACTACAACTAACTTTATTAACATTTGATATTTGCCCTATTGAGTCAACAGAATAAATCATTTTTGTGTTCTTTTCCTGTTTTTTTATAAATTCATCTTGAGCTGATGTCTTTATTTAATTGTTATTTTAGGTCTCAAAGATTGATGTTAAGCAGGAAACACCTGTTGATCATGGAGAAATAATATGCTTCAGTATCTATTGTGGACCAGAAGCTGATTTTGGTGATGGCAAATCTTGCATCTGGGTAGATGTTCTAAATGGTGGTGGAAAGGATCTTTTGGCTCGATTTGAACCATTCTTTAGTAACCCAGCCATCCAAAAAGTAAGCACTTATTCCTGGTGCAGATTTTTCTTTATGCTTATGCTTTCAGTGGAGCATCATTACCTTTCCTTCAATGCAGGTGTGGCACAACTATAGTTTTGATGTCCATGTCATTGAAAATTATGGGTTCAAAGTTGCTGGTTTCCATGCTGATACAATGCATATGGCTCGATTGTGGAATTCTTCAAGAAGAACAGAAGGAGGGTATTCTCTGGAATCACTTACTTGTGACCGTTCTATCATGTCTGATGTTAAGCTCACCCCTGGTGAAGAACTGATTGGTAAAGTGTCTATGAAAACAATCTTTGGCCAGAAGAAGGTGAAGAAAGATGGAACTGAGGGTAAAGTTACGTTCATACCTTCTGTTGAAGAATTGCAAACTAAAAAGCGTTTGTTATGGATTGGCTATTCTGCATTAGACTCAATAAGCACATTAAGGCTTTACCAGAGTCTGAAAAGTAAACTTTGTAAAATGGAGTGGAAGCTGGACAACATTAGAAAGGGAAACATGTTTAACTTTTATGAGGAGTATTGGCGCCCATTTGGTGAGCTTCTTGTGAGAATGGAAACTGAGGGGATGCTGGTTGATCGCTCATATCTTGCTGAGATTGAGAAAGTGGCTAAAGCAGAGCAACAGATTGCTGCTGATGGATTTCGTAACTGGGCAGCAAAGTACTGTCCTGATGCAAAGTATATGAATGTGGGAAGTGATTCACAGTTGCGTGTACTCTTTTTTGGTGGCATTCAGAATAGGTGTTCACTTTAACTTGCACGTTTACTGAAATATTTATGGAAGGTCAATTTGAGGATTTGGCTGCCAGTATCCATAGTTGCTTCTTAACCTAATATATCGTAAGGGTGAAATTGCTTGGGAGTAAGGGTCAAGAAACTTCTGTATTTATTTTATGCAAAAGTATCATTTGTGTGTGCATTTGTGTGGTGTTGATGTATGAAAGTAAATTTTTGTTTGTTTGTGTTTGCATTTCATATCTTTAAAAAAAGAACATGTGTGGTGCAAGTACATGATATAGGTTAGCTGTAGAAAGTTCTTCAGAATTGGACTTGCAATATTTAAATCTGGAAATGGAATAAGATTTGTAGAATCAAGGCAGCTGATTAGTGTGTGTGCTGTGTTGTTTGCAAATCTTTAAGAGTTTGAGAGCCAATTCTAATTGTATGCCTCTTACACCATGGTGTCAAGGTAATTTTTGTGTATGACCTTCAAAAGTTTATTTATTGTTCAGAATGAAAGTAGTCCAGACCGAAATCCCCTATGTTACCATGCCAGATATTGAGTTAGCATTCTTTTAGGAGGTTGTGTTATTTCTTGATTTCCATGCTTCAATTGATATTTAAAGTTTGTTGATTCACTTACATTACAGAAAGGATGCTAATGAGTATCTCGAAGAAAAGAAGAAAGTTCAAGTCCTCAATATTGACAAGGTGATTGAAGAAGGGAAAAAAGCTCCAAAAAAATTTCGTACCATTACACTGAAGAGAATTTTTTATGCACCCTTGAAGACTGATATCTATACAGCAAGTGGTTGGCCCTCTATTAGTGGGGATGCTTTGAAGGCTCTTGCTCGGAGGCTTTCTGAGGAGTCTGAAGGAGAGGAGGCTGATCTTGGTGAAGATCCAGAAAAATCAGATCATTCACGAACTCGAGGCAAGTGGGCAATTGAGGCTAGCAAGGCGATTTCTGCTCTGTGTGAAGTTTGCTCAATAGACTCACTGATATCTAATTTCATTCTTCCTTTGCAGGTTAGTTTCTGCAACTCTTTTTTGCAACATCCTTCTTATTCTTCTTCATATTTATGTATTTGAATGGGAAAATACAGTTCTTGAGGTTTCTGCAGCATGAGATTGATCACTTGAGGACAAAATAATTTGCAGGGTTTGAAATTGATAAATCAGTTTCTAGTATTTGGCAAGCGAAGTCCTAGAGAATAGCTTGGTCATATTTCTCTTATACAGTGTATTGATTGAGAACTTAACACAAACTTAATCTTTCCATTGCACATATCATTTGATTTATTGGGGTTCTGGTTAATCGGATACATATTCTCCTTCTGTTGAACATTTATATGTTTGAGATAAAGTATAACTATAAGAAGTTTGGGGTTGCTGCATCTCCACAAGGAGCAGTAACATTGAAGAAGATCCACCTTGGTTTGCTTTGCTGAACTTTCCTTCTTGAAAT
The DNA here is from genome assembly GCA_028571225.1 of Parsonsia alboflavescens. Lineage (NCBI taxonomy): Eukaryota > Viridiplantae > Streptophyta > Magnoliopsida > Gentianales > Apocynaceae > Parsonsia > Parsonsia alboflavescens. The sequence goes on along the minus strand of JAOXNR010000027.1, from coordinate 102,488 downwards.
TAACAAGTTTAAAACGATATGACATTGATTTCTTTGTTTCCAGGGTAGTTCTATAGGAGGAAACAGTGGGCGTGTTCATTGTTCACTAAATATTAACACAGAAACTGGGCGCTTGTCAGCAAGGAGGCCAAATTTGCAGGTTTGTGTAATATGACTCTTATCCTTTCGAGTAGCTTGTTAAAGTAAAATGGTCTCTTTTTGAATTTTGGTTCCTGCATGGTGTCTGCAATTGCACAACTAACATTGTGTACTTTTAAAGTCCTTGTCCTTTTCAGCTTGGAATGATAAAGAACAACTATTCTCTGGATTTTTGTTTTTCAAAGCTTTATGAAGTTTTTCTCTTTCAATTCTGTCTTCAACAGAATCAGCCTGCTTTAGAGAAAGATCGGTACAAGATTCGTCAAGCATTTATTGCTGCACCTGGGAACTCACTTATTGTTGCTGATTATGGACAGGTTAAGAGTTGTGCCTTTTTTTCTTTTTTTTCCTTTCCCTTTTTAGCTTGGTTTGATAAAAAGAAATGAATGATTTGTTTGAATTTTATGATTTATTGAACCTATCTTCATCATCAGTTGGAACTAAGGATTCTTGCACATCTTGCTGGCTGTAAGAGCATGCTAGATGCTTTCAAAGCTGGTGGAGATTTCCATTCCAGGACTGCAATGAACATGTACCCGCATATTCGTGAAGCCATTGAACAAAAGCACGTGCTTCTTGAGTGGTATCCTCAACCAGGTGAAGAAACGCCTCCGGTTCCTTTGCTAAAGGTAAAGCTTAAGTTAACTAGGAAAATACTGTAATAATTGCTTGATCTCTGCACACTTTTATTTATTCATTCCAATTAATTGGAAGGACATTTTTCTTTATCCTACGACTGAATTGCATCGTAACATAATAGATTATTAGCGTTTGATCGAATCTTTAGAAAGTATTCACATTGATGCTGTGTTCAAAGTTCTGCTAGGTAGTCAAGTTGTATTTCACTAGTGATGAATGTAATGGTCTGAAATGTGTTTTCGTATGTGTGTATTTGATTCCTAGAGTGTGTTAAACATATACCTTTAGGCATAAATTCTCAAAAACGCAGATGAATAGTTTAGCCATGTTTGCATCAATCTCCAGTGAAGGTATTGAAGTTGTATTTTCTCTATCAATTCCACTATCTTTCACTTGGTTTGGCATAAAATTATTATATTGTTATATTGATAGAGTTAGACATACACTAACACTTAAATAATACAAAATGTCTTCTTCAGGATGCTTTTGCTTCTGAAAGAAGGAAAGCTAAGATGCTTAATTTTTCCATTGCCTATGGAAAGACACCTGTGGGGTTGTCTCGCGATTGGAAGGTTTGTTTGGCTATGACTAAATTGCATATTCCCAACTGAACAAACTTTTGATCAACGGGCTATTGTTGCCATCTCTGTTGTCAGGTTTCCGTGGAGGAAGCAAGAAATACAGTTGATCTCTGGTACAGTGACAGAAAAGAAGTTCTGACTTGGCAAGAAAAACGTAAAGCTGAAGCTCGAGAAAAGAAATGTGTACATACATTGCTTGGTAGGGCACGTCGATTTCCTTCACAAGATAGTATTAGTGGTTCCCAGAGAGGTCACATAGAACGTGCTGCCATCAACACTCCAGTCCAGGTCTCTGATTTAACTTTAATTTTCTGAATTCTCACCCTTTCTTCTGTCACTACTATTTGCTTCCAGTAATAACAGAAGGGATTGTGATTGTATGTGAAATCTTTGAAAAGACATCAAATCAGTGGATCCTTGGCATACTTCAGGATTGAAATGGAATTGTATCATTGAGTAATATTTGCTAATTAAGGGGGACAAGAATTATTGTATTATCTTACTAGCAGTCTTTTACAAAGTATATATATAATGCACATCAGGAATTCTATTATGTGCACCTGTGTGCACCATTAGTGAAGCGACGTCGTTTGTAAGATAATAGAAAACGATTAGGTGCACACAATAGAAAACCTGTAATGCAAAGCGACGTCGTTTCACTAATGGTGCACACAGGTGCACATAAACAGGTGCACATAATAGAAAACCTGTAATGCACATAATAAGATTGTTTTACAAAAATCAGCTTGTAGGAATATCCAATATAACTTCTGGAATTTGAACTTTGACATTGCTTGGATTCATCCTGAAGTTTGATTCATGAATCCAAGATATTACCACTCAGAATTTTTCAAGTTTCATTTAGGAGATGTTCTATAATTTCACACGTGAGGTTTTATTTATCTGTTTTGTGCAGTAATTGATAACTTGATTATGTTTAGATAACAGTAGATAGAAACAACAAGTGTGAGGAACCTATTAGGACCAAGAAATATAGGTTAACCCGCCATCTGCACCAGAACATATAATGATTTCCCAAAAAACCCTGCCCATGGGGGGAAGATGCACTGGGGACAAGAGACACAAGTTCTAAGAGATAGCTTCGTGTATAATCTCCAATATTATCTGTTTTGGTCTACAGATGCAGATATTGTCAGCATGACATTGTGAAATCTTGCATAACACCCACTATTTTAGACATTCCACTATTTTCTGAACTTTAAGATTGATTGGGCAATAATATCAGGGAAGCGCAGCAGATGTTGCAATGTGTGCCATGTTGGAAATATCGACTAATAAACATCTAAAGGAACTTGGGTGGAAGTTGCTTTTGCAGGTAATTTCATATCCTTTATTTTTTCTGCTGCCTATTGTTTTCTTCCTTTACCAGCAAGATATTTTCAATGTTCCCTCAAAAAAATGCAGTTTATTTATCACTATCAGTAACACGTAGTACCCAACTTTTTACCCCAGTTTAGTTATATACAATGCTGACTCCATCATCCCTCTCCTCCCTCTGTCAAAAAAAAAAAAAAAAAAGGGATCCCCTCTAATTTATGTGTTCGAGAGCCATTTAAGCTTTTGTTTAGAAACTATATAGGAATGCAGTTTCTTCAGAGCTAAATTGGGAGACCAGAGAAGGCATATTTCTCCAGGTCCTGATTTTCAATTAGTAGCTTTAAATGTATCCTGCTATTAACAATGGTTTACTTCTGGTTCAAGGATTGCTTCATTACTGAGATCAATCCAGACATTATAATATGTAGAATTGTTAACTTTTGCAAGCAAAATATACATATACCTTCTTTTGGAATAATCATGTTCTTGGTTGCTTATCTTGCTAACTAAAATGGTTTTCCCTGCATAGGTTCATGACGAAGTTATACTGGAAGGACCGACAGAGTCAGCTGAGCTAGCCAAAGCTTTAGTGGTTAAGTGCATGTCCAGACCATTTAATGGGAAAAATATACTTAAAGTCGATTTATCTGTTGATGCCAAGTTTGCACAGAATTGGTATGCTGCCAAGTAGATAAGGTTTTTCCCCGTCATTGCTGCAGCAGCAGACTTCCAATTGCAACCTTTCCTCCGTGGCATGACCCTTGCATTGCATGCCAACTTCTGATTGAACCAAAAGTGTTTAACACAGCTGTAACTTGTCATAGAGAGCCATACATCTGATCCACCGGCTACCAGTACTGTTTTCTGAGGTTGTTCAAGTGGCAATTCCTGTTTAAACTGGACCCAGATAAGTTACATGTGCCTCTCCAGCATTTTTGACTTCAGGGAAGAACAAGAGCCTGCTGCTAAAAGATGTCAGAACTGTAAATAACTCATTCTTTCTCAGTTAGCTTTCACTGAACCCTACTATGGATGATGAGGAAGGGGAAGATGGAGTTGCTTTGAACCTGGCCAGTGCTTTGTGAGTAAATAGCTGACACACCATTCTCTAATTTGCTCTGCAAATTTGTGAAGGCAATAAACATTTCTTCCCTTTAATGTACAAAGATCTTTGAGTCTGAAATATGTACTTGTAGCATTCAACTCTTGTTTGCCAAGGTTGTATACATTTGATATTTTACATAACATAAAGGTTCAAAAATCTTTGTCGAATGGAAAATCTGAAAAGAACTAGAAAAGCTCATATCAGCCAATAGAAACAGGTTTTGATAATAATCACTTAATACAGAAGAAAAAGGTAGTTATCCTGTTAGCTACACGTATATGGGGAAGTACAAAATTCTTGTACTGTGCCTATAACCACACAAAAAAAAAAAAAAAAATCCTGAAATGTGCACAATTTGTTTGGCAGATAAGTATTTCACCAAGTTAAACTAAACTATTTTTCCAGTTGTTTCAAGTCAATTTCCCAGACAGATGTCAAATGAAATAGAAGTTGGTCTGGTGTGGCACCTTCCCAGTCCTCTGGTACATCAATAGTTGAAGAAGCTTCATGCAAATTCAATAAGATTAATCTTTTCACTTCCATGGGAATGCTAAGGCCATCAGGTCCATTTTCTGCTGAAATTTCTCCCAACTAATTACAGAGAGCAAAATTAAATGACTTAAAAGAGTAAATATGTATTATTTCTATTCAACCAAAGCCAGAATAACAATTGTCAATCTTTCATATAGAGCTGAAAATCAAGATACCTGTTGAACCCATGATAAGCTGATGTCGTACAAGTTCTGCTCCAGGAGAAATTGGGCAATGGCATGTAAAACCTCAATAGCTACCTCATTTGAGAGTTGATCAAACACAGGACCTGATCTGTCCATCAGCTTTACAAGCAAATGATCATCCCCAGTAGACAAAACTTCAGCAAAAGCTCCATCCATATCACCAACATGAAGTGCATCCATTGCATTGCTCCAAGCAGTCCAGATAGGATCTCGATCTTGCATGCCATCCTCTCCTATTGCTTCAGCAGTCAATTCAGGCATTGCCACCCTTGCAGTTCGAGCAGCTCCATTTTCTTCACCAGCCACTCGAATTGCTTCAAGGGTTGCTTCATCCTTCGAAGCTTGCCAGACACTTCTAGCAGAAGGCCCCTCACCAAACCTAACAGGTCCACCTCCTCTATCCCAGGCTCTCCTGCTGCCAAGCTGATCAGCCTCATCTGATTTAGGGGACCTATTATCAACAGGAACAACACCCAAAGCTCTCCTAGAACCTACTGGTGCATGTTTACCATATGCTTGAAAATCCCATGCTTCAGGGGCATCAGATCTCCAAGGAGGGCCTCTGCCCCTCATGCCTGAAGGTCTACCATCGACAGGTGCATATCTCTCTCCAAAGGGAACCCGTCCATCATTCCCTAACTTGGCACTAGAATAGTCAGAGAAACCATTGTACTTACCTATGGTTCTAGTAGTAGAACCATCAAATCCACCCATAAAACTAGTACCTCTTCGACTTGTTGATATTGACAAATCTCGTGCCATGTCTTCAACAACTCTCTCAAGGCCTCTTACTCTGTTCTCGAGAGTCACCATGCTATCATGAGACCCACCCATGAAATCCTATAAAAGAGAAAGAGATAAAGTAAAGTTGCATAACCAGGATAGGGTCTTAAAATGTATTGACATAGCAAACCTGCAGCATGTTCATGAGATGAGCCTGTTGCCTCTCCAGCTGTAGCAGTTGCCTCTGAATAGCCAACCAGTTTCCTTTATTATTTCCAAAAGTTTCAGATTGACCACCATTTTTTGGGAATCCCATATGCATACTGGACAGATCTCTCTGATGTAGATCACCCCTATAATCAGTACCTTGTTCTCTGCAACTATAACTGGCAGTTCCTTTCTCCACATTACGAAATCTAAAAGCAAGAGATCCATCATCTGCTTGACCGCCACACCTTAACTGTTGCCTTGAATCTTTGTTGCTTGGCTCAGAATCTTCCTCATTCTGCATATTCGAAGAATTTAAGCATCTACGGGGGACAACCACTTCTACAGGCAAATCATCTGAACCCCTTGTTTCAAGTTTCTGGAAGAACTCTGGGTTCAATTCTTTATCAGTTAATGCTGGTGCTTTCTTCCTCAATTTTTCCACAGCCTTGTCCATAATGTTGTTACCTTTAGCTTTCATAGATGGATCCGTAGAAGATGAACTATCAGCTTGATCCTTCAACGCTGTCTCATTTCTTCTCTTGTCATGATTTGCAGGATTCCGTAAGTCAGCTGATTCATTAGTTTCACCAACTAAAAAGGTTTTTCAGAAAACAGTAAGCACTTGGAGAGAACAATGAAAAATAAATAACAAAAATTATCCAAGTTGAAGTAACCTAAAAAATATTCACCTAGGGTTGAAGCCTTGTTGTCATCTGAAGCTCCATCCTCTTTTCCCATAAGTTTTTTCCACATCTGTAAAGCTTCATTCACGCTATCTCTGACAGGTCTAATCTACAGAAAAGGACCAAAGGCATTTCTATTATTATATTGAATCATAAACAAGGACCTCATGCACCTTTCTCTATACAAGAAATTTGACATAAGCAAAAGCCCATATCATCTATGGTGATGATTTAAGTCTAAAAAACTTAAATACTCCAAAGGATGAAAGTGATATCCTGGAAAAAGAAAAATCATTGAACAGTAGAAGAAAGTCCTTCTAAAGAGTTCTGTTAGCAATAACAGTAGATGAAAACGGTATCAACCAAAAATGCAAGGATTACATTGCAGCATGTCAATTTCAAATATTGCCTTGTTTACCAAGGTCCAAGAATAAGGAATGGAGTATTGTCTCATTCAAAGTTATTTTTGCCCGAATAAACATTTCCTAGTTAAAACTTTTTAGGTATCTGAAAATCGAACATACAAGTGGAGTAAACTGCAGCATGTCCATTTCAAACATTGCCTAACTCAAAGTTATTTGCTGAGAATAAAGGACTTCCTAATTAAAGACAAAGCAGTAACAAATATACACGTGAATGAAGTAAAGTGCAGCATGCCAATTGCAAGTATTTTCTCATCCAAAGTTACTTTATGAAAATAAAGGATTTTCATAATTAAAGTCTTGTTCATTTCCTAAATCAAAAGGAGGTAAATTATTGGCTGTGTGAAGAACAGTATAAAGTAAGATGCAAATGGAGTAAACTGCAGCCTGCATGTCTATAAAAATATTGCCTTATTCAAAGATACTCGAAAAGAAAAACCAATTTGCTATAAAGCCTTGTTGATTTCCAAAAGTCAGAGAGAAATTGTTAGATCTAGGAAGAAACTACAATGAGTAAATGAATTAAAAAGGCTAATATTTGATTACTGATATTTGAAGTATTCATTAATTCTTACTTCTACGTGGCTCCATGTAAGATATTAAGAAAAACTGTATGCTTGAACAACATGAAAATTCAACGAATCAAGTTCCACTTGCAGGGTTTCAAATATAATACCTTGTCAAACCGACAAGCTTCTAGCACAGTCAATGTGGAACTAGCTCCATCAGTTACCAAGTTGCCTGAGTGCAATGCCAAAGCACTTAGGGTTTCAGCTGCAGCCTTACGAGTTGCCCAATCAGAACTGTTAAGGCAATCATGAATGCTTTGCATCAATGAGTCCAAGCTTTGAGGTGCAATGGCTCCCACCTGCAAGTTGTACCTTTTGACATTACCACCTCATCTAAAGCTTACACTTTATAGACTTAACATGCGCTTGCATGTTTTGGCTGAACAGGCCTTTCTACAAACAAGCAAACATGGGCACAGTAACTTTATAATGGGGACATAGCAGTAAATTTGAATACAGGAATTGTTGCTCTAGTGCCATGCAAAATTACCCCATGATGTTAAAGCTTAAACTATCTAACAAGAGTATATATATACACTCAATACCTAATCATGGTCAAAAGTAAAAGAGAATATGAAGTTGACACTTCACTCAAAACAACTGAGTCTCTGACTGCATAACAGGTTCACCAAAGTAATGAAGAACATATATTTCTCTAGGAACCACAATGCAAAGTTATTAAAGACAAATGAACGAGAGATAAAACTTTGGCAGCCAACAAAGAAGTTCGGCATGTTATTTCCTAAAAGCATACTAAGACTAAAACAAACTAGAAATGTCTAGCCATAAAAGGTTAGATTTATTCTTCATAAGCTATACAAGGAAATGCCACCACCATGCCACTAGAAGATCTAACAGAAAATATGTTTGACTTGGACGACAAAAGCAAGTACAGCACAAAACTCATTAATAATAAATCAATCCTACTTCTGCAAATGGAGTTCTTAAAGAAAATCATCAACTATGCAGCAATTTCAGAAACAAATCACTAAATATTGTAGCAGTAATTCAACGGAAGATGCTAAATGTAAAATCAACTGATAGCTTGTGATACCCATTACAACTACAAACTGTAGGGAAAACATCAAAATTGGGTGAACCTGAGATAAACAGGAGACAACAGGCAACAATGACGCCTTCGCCATGAAATTGGGACTATTGAGATACTTGCAAATCCTTGGACACAGCTTCTGAAACGCGAATGTAGGTGGGTCTTTAGCAGACTCCAGCATCTTAGACATACACATTGCCGCCCCGCCTTGAACAGTCTTATTATTCTCATTCATTGACTCGAACAATGGTTTCACAAAGAGAGAAACCACCGAATTTAACCCAGCATTGTGATCAGCAGCAGCCTCCCCTTTCAAGTACAGAGAAGACAAGGATCCAATGGAATCGCGGCATGCATCCCTAACTGCAGAATCCGAGTCTTTCAGCCTTTTGACAATGTGGGCTATGATTTTCGTCAGGTGGGTGGCCGCGGAATCGGTATGGGATGAGCATAGGACGGCGAGGAGGCGTAGAGATTCTTTTTTGACAGCGGGTTTAGGTTCATTGGTGGCATCATAGAGGCAATTGAGAAGCATTGGAACACCGTCATTTGACAATGTCTGAATTATCTTCTCAAGGTCTTCAACAGCGATCTGGTGGGTGTCTCTATCAGATAACTTAGAAAGAGAGGTGAGAATTCTTTGCTTGAGTTCAATCATGGCCAGATGAGATGACAGTGAAGAAGAGGATCTTGAAGGGGTTGTTTGAGTGGATTGGTTTGGGGGTTTGGGTTTTGAAGATTTGGGTGCTTGAGAAGAACCACTCATTGTCAAAAAAATTTGCAAGAAACAAGCACGAAAAAACCAAGATTTGAATAGGAAAAACAAAAGAACAGTAAGAAAAAGATGAAGTGACGATTCAGAAATGCTAAATGCTATGGCCGAGAAAATGTGAACTTTGAACTCATTGCTAGCGATGGATACCGAGTGCGCAAGATTTCTGTGAGAGGGAAGTGAAGTGAATTGAAAGCAAGAAATTTTGAGTGGGAGAAGAAAAGGAGTTGATTGGAAAGGAAAAAATGAGATCTGAGACTGTTTAATTTTTCAATTTAGTTCAAATTCCCATTATCAGGATCTCATTTTATTCCATTGACAGGCCTGTCGATTTGGAGGATAGATTTGAATTAAAATAGGAACTAAATTATATGCCACCAGGTGAAAAAGAACAAATTGCCATGTTTTGGGCTTGATTGATAGGGATGGTTGGAGCCTATCAATTTACAGGACCCAGCAAGGGAAGAGAATTTAGAAATATTGGATTTGGAACAAAGTCATGGGACCAATTTTTTCTGTTAGGAGTTTAAGGGCCAGAATGCATTTATTGGACCTTAGAATGCCCGAGTTTTTGGGCTCATCACTTCCGGGGAGTGCTCGTTATTGCACAGTGTTTCACAATCACCATCTTATCTCAATCATTTCATCAAGCACATAATGGGCAACTTTTCAAGTTTCTAAAACAATTTCTCTTTAAAAAATTGGTATAAATACTAATGTCCAAGTTTTGCAATAAATTTTTTTTTTTTTACCGTAGTCAATTTTTTTACTGAAAGTTCGTATTGAAATGCATGAGTTAGTGGATGTAAAATTATTTAAATTAAAAATTTATTAATTTGAATAATGAATTATTCAACAATTTTACCTTTTAAATAAGAAAAGTAAACGGCTGAAGTCTTTAATCTTCCAACTAAACCTTTCTATCGTCATTAATGTAATTGACAGTTTTCTTTTTAAAAAATAGGAGGTACGGTATCCTATTAATTTTAAGAAATCAATTTTAAGCATGAGATTATTTAAATTAAGACAATAATTTTAGTTATATCTATAATTTTTTTAATCTAGAAACAGGTCCGCCAGAAAGCAGAAAATGACAAGAGGGAGCGGTGGCCAAGTTATGGACATGATTTCATGTCAGATTTGCCTCAAGGCTTTGACTGGGTATCTTGCACTGCTTAACAATAAGATATGTAGCTTTTACTTGAAATCTTGATTGATAGAAGACACGAGATTTTGGATTATTGAAACTGACATATTAAGGCTTAACGTCAAGGAAGATTCACAAGATTTTAAGATTCTCTGTCTTCTCTTATTTCTATTTCTTTTTCAAGATTCTTGGACTCGGGCACTTCGGAAGATTTCTGATTTACTTATCTCTTTTTCCGTTTTGCATCAAGGGTGAGTTTGGTTGCGAATCCATTTTCGGTCTCTTCCCCTTTTGAAACTTCATTGGTGAATGTTGTTTTTATTTTTGACTGTTGTGTTCATTTCTTGTTCTGTTTATCTTAGGTCGTGGGTTTTGATTTTTCTTTCTGTTTCTGATTGGATCTAAAAGATCATTGGTTTTTCTCCTTTGTTTTTGGTTAAAATCTTCTGTTTTTCATTGTTTTTGATTGTTGTACTATTTCGTGGGACGCAAATGCGATCCTTTCTTGATGGGCTTGTCTGATATAACAGGTTTTTGTTTCATTGTTAGCTTAAGATTATGGAAGCTCCAAAAGGTGAAGAAACTGAAAGTAGATTGGCAACCAAACTCAACCTAATGCAAAACGGAGAAAGAAATTTAAGTGAAGAAATCTTCCAAAGTGCCCCGAGTCCAAGAACCTTTGAAAAAAAAAACAAAGAAATAAGAGGAGATAGAGATTCTTAATCTTGTGAATCTTGCTTGACCTTAAGCCTTTATATGTCAGTTTCAATAATCCAAAGAAAGAGTCGTCTTTAAATTAAAGAAGAAAGTTTTTTTTTTTCTTTGCTAAAATCTGCAGTGTCCTTTTATCTCTTTCTTTTTCGGAGGGGGTTGACATAGTTCTTCTAGGTGGGAGTTCGGGCAATCTGTAGCTTTTGAAGTCTCTGCTTGAGATTTTCATTATGGTTTCATTTTTTACTGTGGGAAATGGAAGGAGATTTTTTTGGTTTGGTACATATGTTTAATGTGTCATTTGCCTATTCAGAACTTTGATGAGTACCTTTTGCCAGCTCAGTAATCTTTAATTGGTTATAATTCTGAAGTGGTTGGAATTTATATACATTGATAATCTATGATCACTTGTTCCCAGATTTCAATTTGCCAATAAATTTCTGCTCTTTCTGTGAACACTTCTTATTTTCGCATTCATTACTCTTAGAGAACAATTTTTCACTTTCCACTGTCTGCTAGTGAGCATATATTAACACATTCTCCCCATTGCACAGTTTTTGATTCCAAGATTTACAATTGCTAAAGGTGTTTGTTCTGTGGCAAACCCCTAGCATCTGGATGCTATCTGCAGTTATCTGCAAATGCTTTCTTATAATATTGGAGAAGTGGATTTTATGAGAAAGATAATGATGGGATAGCAATGTGTGTGCCTTTTTATGCTGCATCTTTTGATTACTTTGGCACTAAGGTTATGTAGTGAAACTACTTTCACACAATATTAAGGAAATTATACAAGTTTCTCAATATTTGCCACATCTTAATATTACAATTGACACAGATGGTGCTACTATCATGCAGGATCTCAAGATTAGTTGATTTTTATTATTTTTTTTTCTGGAACCCATTGTTTACCATTCAAGACCTGACTTGTTGATTGAAACAGGGAAGAAACATGGTTCAAACATTAGAAGCTATTAGGGGTGGTGGAGGATCTATCAAGGTGGGAAGTACTGGGAAAATTGGTGCCCTTATGTTAAGAGAATTGGAGTCTGTCAAACCTGCACGTCAGACACCAATGTCAGATAAACAAATGTCTCCTACAAATTCTTCTTCAATTGTGGGCGGTGCTTCTTCTCTAAAAGTATCAAACCCCAGAGCCTTGGTGGATAAAGCAAGCAGCAGTGGCACCCGTAATTCTACTGAACATACAATGCCTGAAATTGTCAAGAAGAACAAGCACCACCACCGGAGCTCCAATCGGATTCCTATGCTTCAATCAGATAACATCTCAATTGATGGAACTCCTATTAGACAGAAACCTGATAAAAGGATATCTTACATGGTTGAAGTTGTGGACATAAGATGTGGAAATCCAGATAAGACATGGGCAAGTCCTATAACCAATCGCCTAAAGAAGCTTGGCTTCTCCAAATTATCTGAGAGCATTGGCTAAGCCTGTGAAGTATTAGTTTCAGCCTTGAGATTCCGGTAAGTGAATCCAGGTATCGTCTTTGGCTGTCTGTTATCAGCAACCTCGACCACGTCACACATTCTTGGTATGAGCCTGCTACCTGCCCTTATCTTCTTTTTTGGTTTTGTTGCCAGAGATCCCAGCCTCGATATGGTGGAAGAACTACTTGTAGAAGCCTCATTTGTCAATTTGCAAGTATTGTAAGAGCTTTCTTGACAGCCCAACTCAAGCTTGTTGAAGTAGGCAATTTCTTGCATTACAAGGGATCCAACGGTACCTCTTGTGCCTATCTCAACCGGAATAGTTTTTGCAGTCATTTTCTTAGGAATTGTGAAGACACTGGAACTGGACTTATATGTTGCCATCTGCACAGATGCACAAGAATGGGATTCTTGTGGTTGCAGGGGTGTGGTGGTTTTAGGTCTTGACTTGGTGGGAGAACTGCTTTGTGCATATGGCATTTTGGTGTGGCCTAACATTTTTTGTGCTTTCACATGAATTCCTTACCTTATATTCTTTATCTAAGACCCTATGACCATTGCCCTGGTAGAATACAGGAGCGGTGAGGTGATGCAGTCATAGTATTCATGTGCACCTAATTAAGACATTCAAGTTGTTTATATTACTTTTGTACAAATCTTCTAACCACCTCCGGACCTTTGCCTTTAATTAGTTCATAATCTTGAATTGGATGGTATAATCTTTGTGGGAATCATAATAGCCAAAAACTAGACAATCAATCCTATGTAGTTGAAGCAAAACTTTCATTGTCTGGTCCTATTGGTAAGTGAATGTGACGCAATAATCAAAAGTAAAACCTCTGCTTTTCTTTACTAAGCTTTGATAATGGTCGTTAGCTTTACTTCACTGTCCAAGGGAAGGACCATAATAATGTGGCCCTTTAAGCCTTTATTCCTGAAATATTAGGTCTTCTTACATGCAATTCTTAAGCCATTTTATCAAATGATATACTCTGTTTTTACCTGTGATTGTTGTGATGGCAGCTTTCTTCTTGGATTTCTTCCCTTTTTTTTTGCTTTGCCTTTTGGTGTTAGTTTTATCTTAATAGTAACTTCTTGCATTGAAGGGGAGAGAGGGGCATGGGAAAGATGTGACATTCTTGAAAAATCATGTGACCTTCCAAACTATGCCCATGAACAATGCCTTTAATTATTGAATACTATGGTCTATACATTTTAAAGTATAGCTACAGTATAAAAAAAATTTTATTAAAAACACTTGGAAGAAGCTAAAAATGGTGCAAATATATGGGCAACGTGCCACCTTCCCCTTCCAAAGGGGAGGGACCAGAATCCCCAAAGCAAGATAAAATTTAGGATAAGTTGAATTCTTGCACAAGCCTTTCTTAGGGTATTGGCAAATTTATCTTTCCGTACTCTGTTTTTCTTGAGATAACAATAATAATATAAGGTCGCTGCAGAGGAATGTGAAGAAACTAAGTTGGAAGGTTATAATTTAAAGGTAAAAATAATAATTTTGCCATTAAATGTTTTATTTTTAGATTTAATTAAATTTTTTTTCATAAGAATCAACAAGATATTTAATTAAGAATAAAGGAAATATTAATTTATCAATACATTTAATCTTTACAAATTAAACAATATTCCTTTGCAAAAGATGGAAAAAAAATAAAAAATCATTTAGAGAGAAAATTTCCAACTTTATTTTCTTAATTTTATAATTTATTGTGATATTTTTGTAACCGTCAATATATTTTATAGTGTGTAAATATTTAATTTTTGAAAATTAAATTGAAGAATTAGCACTTAATCCTATTGGGCTGGGCTGCACACGTGGTGACCCTGTAAAATATTGGGGCAGGCTTTGACTCTACCCACATTTTTAAAATCTCCAGTGAAAATAACATATAACTTGAGGGGTATATTTAGACCAAGTCAATGAGTCGTGCATGGTATATACCTACGTGGAAGCTAAGTAAGTTCCACGTATACACAGACCGACACGTCAGGGAGGCCTTCTACTTCGATCTTCCGCGTTTGATCAACACGTTCTTGTCATGCAAAGGCACCACTCCACTATATAATCCCCTGCCCCCATCGATTACCTCTTCACACCCAGCACATCACTTCTTCCATAATATACATATCAAACAGCTGCATTCACTCAAAAATGGCGAAGCCGGCGATGGCAACGATAGTCCTGTTTGCCCTCCTGGCATTGGCTCATGAAGTTTCCTGCATCCGAACCATCGTGACGACCACAATTGAGGAAGCGATGAACCAGCAAGGCCAAGGCCAGCAGCAGGAGCAGTGCCAGCAGCAGATTCAGCAACAGTCTCAACAGCTCAAGAACTGCAAGCGCTACCTGAAACGGGGAATCAGAACCCCGTTCGAACTGGACATGTACGTAAACCAAAAGCAGCAGCAGGATCCACAGCAGCAGCTCAAGGAATGCTGCCAGTCCCTGAACCAGTTAGGCGCCGATTGCGGCTGCGATGCCATAAATGCGATTGTCCAGAGGCAAGTACAGAAGATCTTCGGACAGGGTGGACAGGGGGGCCCATTTGGACCTGGACAGCTGGAGCAGCAGGTGCAGAAGCTTCTAGAGCGAGCTACAAATCTTCCCCGTGAGTGCAACCTGGGGCAGGAGTGTCAAATCCAGGTCCCTTACTTCTACTGAAGGGAAAAGGGAGAAAAGTCAAGAACGGGTTTATGAATAAAAAAAATTGTACATGGTCGTGTGTTCTTGATGAGGCTTTCCTAATCCTCTTCTCTGATCGGGAGAAGAGACTTTTGTATGACAAAGTAATTTTCTGCAAAATAAAGAGAGGTTTATCTGAATACCGGTCACCGGATCATGTGAATTTATATATATAAACACAATAATCACTAAAATTTAACTAATGACCTTAAAATTAACACAAGTGAAGTTATTTCATTATATATAGATTTACAGTTTGAATTAAGGGATACCTGCTAAATAGTCTAATATATTTTTAAATTTTACTGAAAAGAAAATCAAGTTCTTCGCCCCCGATCCATATTTTTTTAAACAAGAATAATATCCCACGTATCTTATATCACAACGTACGTAAAGGGACTTCACCCCCACCTCATATGAAAAGATTAATTAATTAGCTAAAAAATCTCAGCGAAAAACAAACTTTAAACCTCATTTTCTTTAGATTCATAAATAGCATCTGCCATCAAGTATTAATTCCTTGTTAATGTCAGATTTCTATTTTTGAGATTAGGGATCTTGTCAAATATAAATCAACAAATCATACTTACTAAAATCTTTGAATGAATTCAGTTTCTTGTATCTTAATTTATGAACTTCGATTTAGGAATTCTATTACTCATATATAATGATAAAAAATAAAACTAAATCCTTTTATTTTATGTACTTTTGAAATTTATTTTATCTTTATACATTAAATTTTTATAAAATATACTCCCTCCCTTCGTAACATAAAGATGATCCGACCCGAAGTAGTTTTATTTGTATCTTCAAGTTTCGATCACTTATTACATACATATTCATCCATTCTGAATTTCCGATGGAAAGGTTTCTCTACCAACGCGATCAACTCCATTAGAACAGCTTCTTCTCAATCCAATTAAGTCCGTAGCATCTATCATTTTGCCATATCCTCTTCCGTGTTACTCATCATTAAGATTAAATAATAGGATTTAGTTTAACATTTTAAGATTTAAATATATAAAATATATTAAAAAATCATAATTAAATGTTAAGTAAGATTTTTATTAATATAATGAAATTCTAACAAAAAGAAAATAACATGCAGAAACAGTGAAATTTTGTTGCGTGAGAATGAAAAAGAAATTAGTTTTAGTTGAATTTTTGAATAAATTGATTTGCTCTTTTCTTTCACAATTACTTCCCCTCAAATGAAGAAATTGAACTATATTTTAGGTCAAGAAAAATTTTTTTCTGAACTTTGTTTATGGCATGGAAGTATGTTCTCCCTCCATCACTAAATATAAATCATTAAAATTTATTTTTCTTATCATTAATTATAAATCATCGTCATTCGTTAATTAGATATTTAAAAGTATTTTTTCAATATTATCTTTGGTGAAATGATGTTTAGATTTTTTTAAAAGATGATTAGAAGGTATTTTAAGAAAAAAAATACTTTAGTTTTTTTCCAAATAACAACTACTGATTTATATTTAATTACTTAAAATGTTTTCTAATCATCTTTTAAAAAATTTAAACATCATTTCATTATATATTAATAGAGGAATAATATAAAAAACATATCTTTAAATAATTAAGTAATTAAAAATAATAATTTATAATAATAATAAATTAAAATTAATTAAAATGATTCTTATTTAGTCAGGAAAGAGTAAAAGAAGATTCGGAGTAATGTTATATGTTGATCTTGTATTAGTTGTATATATACAAGACTTCAATAGAATACGGACGAGGAAAAATGCTAGATGACGAGGATAAGGATGAGAAGGAGAATTAAATTAATGGTTTGGCTGGCATGCATATGCGGCGAATTGAAAACAGTGGCGATCGCGAGAAGTACAGCCGATCGATGCAGACAATCTTCTGCCCTTCTCTTCCCAGCTCTTCTTTAATTTTGACAGCATTTGCATGTCATTCCATACGTGGAAGCTCACTCACTTCAAAACCAAGACACCTCACCACCATTCCCTACCTTCCTGCCTTCTGCATATGCTGTCGGGTTGCTAAGAGTAATATACACACTGCAGGCTTAGCGAGCTAGCTGGCTCGACCTCCCTCGGCGGGGAGCAAAAACAGGCAGAACTTACTTGTGGCCGCATTTGCATGTTATCTCATACGTGGAAGCTCACTTCCAGGGTGTCTAGCCACCTCATGCCTTCCCCCTTCTATATTCCCTTTGCACCCTTTTTCAACACGTTCTAGTCATGCAAAGGTTTAATCCCACTATAAAACCCCTCACCATCCCCACCTGAAAAATCACCAAAGTTTAATACAAAATCATCTCTCTTTTCTTTAATTACACGTACTGACTTCAGAAATGGCGAAGCAGCTCGCGATTGTGCTCTTGGTTGCCCTCCTGGCAGTGGCCCAAGTCTCTTGTTTCCG
>JAOXNR010000027.1:47600-82600 GCA_028571225.1 Parsonsia alboflavescens | reverse complement strand
AAACATAGTTTAAGATCAGTGCTATCAAATTGTACCATTTTGAAAAACTGGTAACTGGTGATGTGCAGAAGACATTTAAGATCAAGATATGCATGCATTTGCCTTTCTCAGTGGACAAATGAGGGTAAAAAGCCCCTGAAGGTGAAGCAAAGTTGAAGTTGCAGAGACATATTAGAAGTACATCCTAAAAAGATAGGATCCACTAGTTGAAAACTGGGGATTGGATAAGTCACTGGCATTTGATGGAAGGGTGCTAGACTGTACGCAAGACAAAAGAACCTAAGATTGATTCATCAATAGGTTTACCAAGACCAGTCTTTATTTCAAAGAGAAGGTGTGCCAAGGAAAATTTAGATTGCTAAATTTCAGTCATTCTGGCCACTAAAACCAAAATGTACTTCATTACCTGAACAAAACTCGTGTCTTTAGCTCCAGAGACGAGTGCAAAATTGTCATAATCTGTTGCAATGACATCATAGGGTTCCTTTGGGATGAATGGCAGAGTAGGAAATCGAAGATAACACTTCTCCTTGATCATCTCCTGCCTTTCTAGGTCAGTTTCACGTTTTCCCTTGTCATTCTCAGAAAGGCATTGAACCTTTCCCCTTATCCCTGTAATATAGCCATCAGGTCCACCATGAACACAGAAGGTGTCAACCTGAATAGCCGGTGTATTCATATCAAATGTATATATGCCCTGCAATTTCGTGAATGGAAGTTACTTTGAGACACGAACAAAATCTGCTCAAAGCATTTACTCAACCAGAAACAATAATCATTTGTTTTCCACCCTGTACTTTCTTTTTTCCAGAATACGAAAATGACAAATCTCTACATGACTAGACTTGTAAACTTGATCTTAACAATAACAGAATTCGAAGTCCAAAGCCACCCCAATTGATTTACCTGAGTGCAATGGCAATCTTCCTGACCTTGTCCTGCAAAACCACGCTTTAAGGAAGCTACTTCAAACCATCTTCCAGCATATCTGACAGGGTCAAAATTCTTTGCTGTCATACCTCGCATCATCATCAGCATTTGACTGGGTTGATCATTTCCCTTGTCTATAGGAAGAGTTGGCATGTTTTCTGCAGCACTAGCAATCAGGCATAAGCTGTTTTTCTGAGGCAGATCTACTGCAATAGCCTGCCCAATAGTTTGAGTTTAGCATAACAATAATCATTTCCTTACATTGAAAACCTATTTCCAGCTTCATGACCCACCATTGATATTTCTTATTGCAAACTCAGCCAAAATATTACACAATATTTGCCTCCTTTGAAATGATGTCTGAACATCTATACATAATGCTGGCACCACTACTAATCTAGAGTTGAATACAACTTGGGCTTCAGAATCATCTAAAATTCTAATTTTATGCTTTTCTTTTTTCTAGTAAAAAGGGGACAATTAGTAAAGGTTGTCACTGCAATTGACTGGGACAAAAGTCAGAAGTACTAGAGACATCATGATTTTCATCTCTTGATTAAATACAAATGTGCAATTGTATATTAACAAATAAAGAACAAATAAACTAGAGATACTTTGCAGCAGCACATACTAATCACATTCAGCCTTGATATGTTTTACTTCATTGATAATTAAGAATCAACCTGAATATCTGCCTAGAACATGAACACTAACCAGGTTGGTTTGAGAGAGAAAAATTATTGATGCTGCAACACCTGTTAATACTTGTCTATGCCGAACCTGCCTCGACATTAGGTTCTCAAAACAGCAATTTGTTGCTACTTTAGCTGGAAATCCTCTGCATAGATAAAAATATATATAAATATATATATACACTATATGAAGAACACAAGGAAGAGAACATGAAGAAAACGCAATATCTCAAAGGGCAACCACAAAATTTGTGAGAAGTACGTAAAGACATGAGAAATAGAGAAGAAAAGGAAATCACTAAATGTAATAAAATGAATAGCATGAAAAGATGATGGCAAAGTAGAAATATTTCAATCTTTCATGGCCAATGGAATTATAAAATGTAAATAACTTGGACATCAAACAAGAACAAAAAATTTTGGGTGCAAGTTTTCTAAGTCCCACGAGTTTGGTTCTTAATGCTACTTCTTACAAAATGGCTCATCTGTGTTAAAAGAGATCCTGGTCCTTGTGCCTCATTTCCTACCTTAAGTAGCATTTCTAGTTCAATAACTAGAGAAACCAGTAGTTAATTCTTCGACTACATAAACAGATTGCTCAGACTAATGGTTCATCAAGTTATAAATACAGATCAAATGCAGTTTAAGAAACAGAACGAAAATGGTGCCAGCCACTCCGGTCAACTCATTCCAACAGCCTGTTCTGGCACAGAGATATGAATCAAGAGAATTTCACAACCCCACAGTTTCACTTTTTATATTTTTTCGATTTCTCTTCTGTGCTCCTGTTCTTCATGGTTTCCCTCCCTTGTTTAGAATTTCAAAAATCAAAATTCAAATTCAGACAAAACCTCAAACCAAAAAGTAAGAAAAGAAGATCAAACCAAACGGCATAAATATAAATAAATATAATGGAAGAATTAACATCATATATAAATAACTCAATTTTCAGGAAAGTTCGAAGTTAAAACACCAGAAATGATGGATACACACCTGCATATGGGTTTTGGGAAAGATTGTGAACAGTGAGATTGAACCATTACCGAAGACGATAACTGCCCCAGTCCACCAACCAGTAGACTGTGATGCAACATTTTTCTACGTCCAAAACTTGAGCAAAGAACTGCTAATTTTGCACTTCCACAACTTTACCACATTCTGGCCTTCTCTTTTTTTTCAATGATGCCCAAAATCATATGATTATCTTCGAATTCTTGAACTGTTGCGATCTCCAAATCTTTTTTCGTTTCTCGTTTGTTTCTTTCCTGGTATATAAAGGACAGATTTTTCTTGAGGTTGTCCCATGTTCCACAACCCCTCAGGAGCAGATATGCCCAAACGACGTCGTACAAGTCGCTTACAAAATTTGAAGCTGTGTCGTGAGTCTCACAACTTATGATCTGTAGCGCATGTTAAAAATTGGAACATAATATAAATTTCTCCAGTTACTCCTTTCAACGCGCAATTTCGCTTTATTTTCTTAATTTCTTTGTATAATCATCCTTTCTGGAATATTGCCTCTTTATTTACTATGATAAATGTTCTCTCCTCTCGTTCTCAAACTCATTCCAGATTCCTGCAGTGATCTTGAATAAGGTTAAATTTGGCATTCTTGGCAAAGTTTGAGCTGGAGGGTATGAAAGGAACCAAGTAATGGATCATGGTACTTCCAGCAAAGCTAGAAAATCAAATTTTAGATATGGTAATGTTTAATGATGATTCGGATTGGTGTATGTTGAATAATAAAGAAAGAAAGAAAGAAAAAAGCCTTATCACAAAGAAAAGACAGAAAAGAGCATTGTATAGAATCCGTATAAAAAAGATGATGAAAAGCAAAGGAGCTGAACGTATTTTCAAAAGAGGCTACTCTTCTTCATATATCCACCAGTAAGCATACTGAAAAATGGATCTTCATCTTCCTCCTTTTCATCAACCTTTCCTGTCCCTTTAATGCTTGGATCCAACTTATCAGCCTTTGATGTTGCAGGTAGTTTCACTGATAAAAATGCGACTTTTCCCTTTGATTCATGTTTACGTTTTAAAGGGTTAATAGGTTGCTGAGATGAACCTGAAGTCTCGAGAGAGCCATCTTCAGGAGCTTCACTACACTTAGGAGGAGGAGACTCTGGTGTAGGTGATCTGTCTTTCATCGGCTTTTCTTCATCACATTGTGAAACGGGAGCAGCCAATGAACTGGTATCATTATTCTTGTCACCAAGACCTTCCACAGCACCATTAGGGGCTGCCATCTCAGGTTCATCATCTACACAGAGATATGGCATCCAGAGCACAAGTTGAAGCAGAAAATCAAATAGTCAGTCATTGGATAAATGATCAAACCATCAAACCCGAGTAACTAAGACACTAAATCTGAGAGTTCTCTGAAATACACCATATTGACACATTTCAAATTGATTTGTGAGATTGAACCATGATATGTGAAGTAACAATCCAACTGCATTATTACCTCCAAGTAAAACCTCAATGCTTTGGTACGACACTGCAGATGTTCCACAAGGAACATCTTCTCCAATATCCTTGTCTTGGCTCTGAGTTTCACTTCCATTTATTTTCTCAACTAATACATACTTATCTGTTTCCCAAACACAATCTAAGAGAACTGATAGCTGCTCTTTTATTGGATAATATTCCCTGAAGGCCTGAAAATAAAAACGGAAGGAAAAAGGACATATGAAATTGTAAAGGAAGTTCATACTAAAAGCATAAAGGAATCCCTTAGCAATAATCAATTTTGAAAGAGATTAACTGAGGCAGTTAATTATCCAAGTTGAAAAACCGTGTGGAAACCAACCTCAATACCTTCATCGGATATTTTAATTGCCTGCTTCTTTTGAGCAAGAGAAGAAACAGCATTATACATAAAAACAACATCAAGAAGTATCTGTTGGAAAAGAAAAATAAACAGATTTGAGTTCAAAATATTCAAGTTTCCAGTCAAAGTAGGTCTTTAGAATCTCCATCAAAAAAAAAACTATGAACATAATGACTTAAGAAATTGAAAATTTTCGGCAAAAGCAACTAATGAAGGCAACAGCGAACGAAAATAAACCTACAAAATACTCTTATTGAGAGGGAGATTTAATTCATGTAGCAAATGATTCAATCAATTATTTTGGAGTTAGAGTCTTCATGTCACCGCAAACTTGATACATCATTAGAAAGTTCATTACAGACAAGCAACGGTTTACCTGTTGAATCAAGACCCGGAAACGTGCAAGACATGCCAAAATTGTCAGCGAAAATCCCATGAAAAATGTTTGAGCCAGCAGTTTTGATATCTCCCTATGGTTTGTTAAGTTAAAGGTCAAACATTGTGGCAAAAATGATACGGGCATAGAGTTTAGCTAAAGATGAAGACCTTTACGAAGATTTAGCTACTATATAGAAAACATTGTGAGAAATATAAGATGATTGAGACTAAATACAGTAAGTTTATCTAATTCATTTAGCAGGTATTAAGAAACATCAAGATTTTATTTTGGTCTAAATCAACAGAATAAGAAGATAAAAAAGGTATAAAGTAAATAAGAACATGATTCTTTTAGACAAGAGGGAAATCCTTAAACAAGAGAGACGTAGAAGAGCACAAGTAAAATCATGGTGTATCTAAAAATACTGCATTGGAAAGGCAAGGAAGTTGTGCCCATTCAAGAAATTGGCACATGGCAATATGTGCATCAAAAAATTAAAATATAGACATTAAGGATAAAGCTAAGGAAATGGCAAGTGAAAACACCATAAGTATCAGTATGGTTGAAAAATATTCAGTACTCTAACACAGTAATCAGTTTCATATTCTTCTGAGAGTCACAGAGGCATTCTAGGCTGAATAAAGTTACTGAGATTGGTAAAACAATAATTACTTTTTACCATTGCAGCCTGACCAAATCTGTAACATACATAATCAAAAAATCAATGAATTAAGGATACATAGCTGCCTTCAGCATTGGTTCCACCATCTGCAACAGAAAGGGAACTTTAGAATTGTGTTCATTAACTAGAACTCAACCTTTCCATTATGTTATCCAGCAACACATGTATACAAAAACTGCAATGGGAAAAAAAATTGACCATGCGTTTGATATAAAATAAGATCTTTCATCGGAAATAAGTTTTAGGCAATTGCCAACTAACTGGTAAGTGACGACAGGTATGAAAAATAATGTTGTCAGGAGAAGGACTCCAAAAGCACAGCTCATTTCGTCAGTTTAACTATAGTGAAACAAAAGCATAGACTTCAAAACTGAAGTTATTTTCAGAAACGGTTCAAGAATCAGAACTTGAAAACTAACAATGAAACAACACCTGTGATAATAGCCTTGCAACTCCCAAGAGTCGCTCCAAAAAATTATGTTTGGTGCTGCCGCTTCTTCTCCTCTTCAAACTGAATCCCAAGAACACAATCTCAATTCAAATTCATCTAATTAGGGGAATATCCTAATTTTTTAGCAAAGTAGCCTACACAACAGCAAATAATGTACTGATCCCCATAACGCAATCAATCACATAGACATACACATCTGAAAGCATCAAAAGGAAATTCTTCAGAATAACACTACACACACAAAGAAGAGGTGAAAATTGGGCCAGAACAGTGCTTAGCATGTTGCATCCAAAAGTAAAGAAATTAATTTGTATAGAGAAATATGTGTTGCAGCCCATCAAGAACGGATTTTCACCACCAAAGCAAACTGAACCAGTCTGATATTATATAGAATAGTACACATAAGAAACAAGGGGGATTCAGTTATTTATGGAATCAGATAAGATTCACAGCATTGACAATAGTATATAACAATGCTTGAAAAAAAATAGTAGAAATAGGTTCTTGATGAGAACAAGACTAAACTTTACAAGGACATCTATGCAAAATTTATTTCTAAAGCAAACTAAACAACAAGAAGATGTTGTAATTCATTAAGGCAAAAAATCAACATAAAAATTTATAATAATCATTCATGACTAACATTTTTCTTTTCCTTTCATGGGCAAAATATACAGCGTGATCTTTATCCTTTAACTTTAGTTCACATCAACACAATGCATCCAACTTCCAAATCGCAAGAGAATAAGTGGGAATGGTTTCCAGAAAACAACCAGCAAACAAGTTAGAATTTAAGTACATTAAGCAACAATTTTTATAAAAAGGGAATCCTTATTACTTTCACACCTTTCCAAAAGCTGCAACTTCTGCTTGGGTCTTTTCCCATTGATTACAAGAAAACATGAATTTACGATTTCCTCCAAATTTGCTGATTGCAAAAGCCTCAAGTCCCTCCTTACCTAAGGCCAAAGAAGAAGAAATATTGTTTACTAATTTGAATTGAAAAGAATATATATTTATATAAATTGAAGCGTGAGAGGAAAGAATCACAACCTTCATAAGGAACTGAAAATAAGGACTCCTCCGATGCTGATTCTTATTCTTGTAAACAATTCTATGAAGAATACCAAATTCTGTTCTGAGTTGAGCCAGAAAAGACTTCAATCTCTGCTCAACTGCTTCAGTTTCTGCACCCATGTCTTCAACTACAGCAAAATGTTCATCTTGTAACTGGATAACAGACAGAGTGATTCAGGGTCCCAATATCGATTCCAGAAAGTCTTCTACTATCAGGATCAATCAGAAAAGAACAAAAAATTTTGAGTTTTTTCATTATTGTTTAACAAAAATAGCCTATTTAGTCCCTTAAGATATACACTCCAGCCACGTCCCTTTAAGTGTATTTTCAACTTTTTAGGTCCCTCATGTTTTTTCAGCAGCCCATTAATCATCTAATGGTAGTAAATACCGCCCAAACACCTCCAAAACACTGCAATTCAATACCTAAGTTGCCAATAAAATCATGAATTGTAGAGAACATCTAATGATAGTAACCACCGGCCAAAACACCTCCAAAACCGCAATTCAATACCTAAGTTGCCAATGCAAGATTATAGAAGCTATTACAGTGCACAAGTAGTTAATTTATATGAATACTTTAACTGTACACTAGTAGCCACAGGCTCATGGTAAATGCTCCGCAACGTAAGGAAAACCCATATCTAACAAAGCAGTTAATTCATAATACAAACTCCTGTTGCTACACTTACTTCATTCAATCTTCAAATGATTTGAACCAACATGCCTTCTATAATGCTTCACACATTGATTCGTCGCCCTCTCCCAGAGAACACGTCGGGGTGGGCAGTCTTTAGTTCCCTTCGCACTTTCGTCGGACTTTGTTTCGGCCAATAACCACAGTAGATTTGAGAATATTCGATCAGTGAGAAATCTTTAAACCCTAATACAAAATCGTTTCAGATGATTGAAGATTAGATTAGGGAATTGAGAAGAATTGGGATTAGGGCTTTCGGTAAAATTTTATGAATTTAACTCAGGGGAGTAAATGGAGATGGAAAAAGGGGGGAAAGGTTTTTTTTTATCGCCATGAGACGATTTTTGGCCCTTTAAGGATTTGACCTAAATAAATATCGGATCGTTGACTTGGTAAAAAAAATTGTCAAAAGGATTTAACGGGCTACTAAAAAATGAGGGACCTGAAAAAAAATTGAAATTAGACTTAAAGAAACTTGTGCGGCCGAAGTGTATATCTTAACTCTTAAGGGACTAAAATAATAAATAGACTTTTTGTCTTATTGTTTTTTTCTCGACTAATTTAAAAGTGTCTTGATTTCTCATGTATTTGAAGTAAATTTAGAAACGTAAAATATAATTTAATGAATTTATAAAAAAAAAAATAAAAGTAGTAAATATATGAAAATAATACTCCCTAACGTTTATAACATAAATCGCTAAATCTTCAATTTTGTTTCGTAATATAGATCGCTTTATTGAATTTGATGAGTATTTATGACTATTTTTTCAATCTTACCACTTAATATCTTTCTTACTTCAATTTCTTGGATAATAGTTTGATTGAAGGTTTTTTTTCATATTTTGATTAAGTTAAATAGATTGTTTTTTTAATCTCAATAAACATAAAAAAAAAATTAAAATGACCCATATTTTGATTCAAATGGAGCAAAAGAAATCCAGTGAGACACTGGACTTGATGAAAGAATCCTGTTAAATAAGCAATAGGATGAAACATATTATGACCCAATGGAAAAAGATCCAGCCCAGCAACCTTTTTACTGTAATCGTGTCCCATATTTCTATGGCCATGAATCTCGATTTGTACAAGAACAGGCCTCCAAAAGCAAGAAAAGAATATCCATATAATAATTTTTCAATCCCTAATTATAAATTGTTTATAGTTATTTGATCAATATTAAAATTCTTTTTTCCAATTAGTAAAGTCGTTGTATATTGTTAAATTTTCACCAATTACAAAAAAAAAGGAAAAAAACTCAAAATGTCTGTTTTAATATCATAATAAATTTTCACTTGGTTCAAAAGTTTAAACTCATAGAAAGGATTTGAATTCAATTATTAATGTATATGAAAAGAAAATAAGTTAGAAATATTTATATATATTCATTTAAAAAACTAGAAGAAATACATTTAAATGGGAAAATAAAATATTCAATTGTACTAAATACTTGGGTTTCTTAATCAAAGTCAATCCTTTGATGAATCATAAAGCAAAGAACAAATTTCCACTATAAAAAAAATATTTAATTTATTTGTTTAAGAATGCAAAATTTAATTTTAAACATTCCAAAGAATAATAATAGATAAATACATACCAAAGAAACATAACCACCGTCAAAAAATAAATCTTTTCATCCTTATCTTCTTTTTCTGTTTCGTTGATGGGGTCATAATTTACATACTCCAAAGAACATACCAACCTCAATTAAATTAAATTGAATGGAAGAAGTAGTACTCAAAAGAAAACATGCAACCACCGTCTTCCCCCTTTCTTTTTAAAGTCAACCCACTTGAGAATTAAACTCGTAAAAGAAATCACCTGCCCCCCGTCCTGGTGCACAGGGTCTTTCGCTGTCCCACAGCATGCATACGTGGAAAAACTAAAAATTCCCATGATTTTTCCCAATTTAGTGGCAAGATATGCTTCTTCCTTCTTCATTAAATATAAGTCATCTATCGTAATTTTTAAAAAATTTAAACTTATATTTATTTTCTAAAATACAATCTAATTCCCTTTCTAAAAAAAATCTGAACATCATTTTATAAATATATCATTAGAAAAAGTATCTAAAAATATTAAATTTAGATATTTGTACCCTATCGAAATAAGAAACCATGACATATATATTTGGAATAAATTCCATTTTGAAAGAGTTGAAAAAGCACTATATCATTGAAAGGTTCTATATATTTGTAATTTCTCGACGCATTTCTTTCGATAAAGACTCCATTTTTTCATATTTTCATATGCTAAATATTTCTCAAGAACATAGAGTTGAATCAAACCCATGTTTGAATTGAAATTGAGATGTTGATACAAGTTCTTCCCTTCTGAATCAGATAGATTCATATCTAACAATAAGTTCATTTAAAATTAACTACTTGTTCATCTGTTAGAGGTGTTCCAGAAATGTCTACGATCGAAGAGTAATATATAAAAAATACGTTCAAGAAACTAATTAATTAACAGAGAAAAAAAATAATTAGAATTATTTATATCCAATGAAAATTAGAGTATTAATCATGAATATTGTTATTTATATCTTGCATTGTGTTCTAAATTATTTAATTTTTTCTTTCTTCACCAATTACTCCTTCATTATATAAATTGTATCATAAATAAAATTCATCTTAAGGTGAGCTTGTACATGTATTTCCACGATTAACACATTAATCAATTTTACATAAATATATACAGACACACATTATTAAGTAAATTTTGATACGACAATAATATAATATCTGTGATTGGTGCGGGTGTTTCCTTTTTGAATGATAATAAAGTTTGGTACGGAGGCTTATTCAATAACCCCACCCAACTCCACGACCGTAGCTTGGGAACAAAATAGTATATGGAAAATTAGTTAGGTGGTTTTAGTGTTAGTTTTACTGAATAGATGACGATGCCCACTCTAGGATAAGCTCAACCACTATGCACCTTAAGTGTGTGTATACTAAAATACGCCCTTGTCTTTCACTGTAACAGCAGCTACATTTTTTAATCATTCATTCATAATCCTTCCGAACAAATCAGTCTTCAATGTCACGCCAAGTGCTACTGCCTTTATGAAAGGAAATAAATCAATAAATAAATATATAAGGTTTATTCATGATATTTTTTCCCCTATAATTGCATCTTCTACTCTTTTCGTTCCCTGACGTAATAATTATATATATATTTTTTGGCTTTTTTTTCGATATTTAAATTAATTTTCATACTTCTCGACATTCTACTTATTTAGAAGAGTGTTAATATATATATTTTTTCTTCAAAAGAAAAAAATTGTAGCTATTAGAAAGAAACATTTTCTTACATAATATAATTATATTTAATATTTTTTTAATTTATTACATTAAAATGCTGTTGGATATTAAAAAACATGGTTCGTGTTCCTTTTTTAAGAAAATTTTGATATAAATGAGATTTATCCGGATTTTTTTTTTTTGATTGTGAATATCATCATATAACAGTTATTTTTATTATTATTATAGTTCAATAGTAATTAATTATAAAATTCATGTAAACACTTGATTGTCTATATATATGGATTAATAGCAAGCCATAAGAAATGGGATTTCTTTTGCTCTTCAATTGGGACACATGAGGTTCCAATTCTTGAAGATTTTTTCACCCTTATTTCTAATTCCATGAATTTAATTAGAATCTTTAAAGGATAGATTTCGACTTGATTGTAAAAAATTAGATCATTTTACTAATTAAATTGCTCTGGATTACCATTACCCAAGTCTTGGAAAATTATGGGGAAAAAAAAAAGGGAAAGTTCTTAAAATTTCCTCCCTTTTTTAGCATAAATCTAAAACTAGCAAGTATGCCTTTTTTCCACTTCATCATAATTCATAACTCTGTTCAAATTTGTGCCAATGTTTGTTCAAATTTGTCCCCTCCTACCATTGCCCTTTTGTTGAAGCCATCTTTTGAATTGGTAACTTTACCTAATGTAGCAAACCCTTTTTTCCAATTCTAGGTTCTTGGAAAATGGACTCAATCCCCTAATGGTTTTTGTGACTTTTCCTACTACTATGCTAAGATTGATTGATGGTATTAGAAGAAAGAAGTTGAAGTAGAAAAGTTTGATCTATATTCTTGTCTTCCTCTGCTCTCCCTTTCAAACAATTATAGAATAATAATCATCAACATCTTTAGCCAATTATTCTTAAAAAAGCCTTCCAAATTAAAATTCAGGGGTAGGAGGTAAGAAGGAAGAAACTCTAATTGCAAGATGTATTATACATCTAAAATGACTATATTTCTATTTTTAGTTATTTAAAATGATGTTTTTTTTTTTTTTAATTCAGATTCTTGAAAAATTCTTATAAACCTCCTGGCAGGAGAAAAGAGAATATAATGCCATTCCAAAAGAATGGTTTCTTCTATCATATCAAGGAGATCACTGTATTATGTTGGGGCGTGGGTTTATGCAGCCTTTTGTTTTCTTTAATCCCAAAGGGGATAAAACTTTAACCTATCTTGATCCAGATCTACCAATCAAAAGCTTCCATGACACCCCCTTTTTTTTTTTCTTTTAACCTCCAAAGTTTTAATTAATTATAATATAAGATTTCACTAAACTTATAATTACATAGGATAATCATCATCTTTATAGTACTAGATTCCTATTTGTGGTCATATATGTATATTGTATTTGATTCTTACTTACCTCAAAACCCCGAGAATATTTAGATTTAATGTGATCATATCATAGTACCCTATGATGATAATACCTTTTTGTAGCTAGCTGCCCTTTATTTATACCTTTACCTAAATAAATTAAATCTAAGTTGGATCTATATCTCTTATTATACATCTATGTGTCACCTCTTATTATATTGATAAAATATCAAATAAAATCATATTCGTAATTTTTAGTTATTATCTTTTAATAATATTTTAATATTAAAATCTTTAAAGATAAATTAAATCTAGAAAAACCTTATCTTTTAGGAATAAGTGTTAAATTTTCATTGATATAACAGTGAGTTGTACAATTGTGTAATAGGAGATCTTGAACCATCAAAGTTGATTAAATCAAATTAATTATGAAATCAAATGAACAACCGACATACTTTAATTCATTATTATTATTAATTAACTTAACAATAATAATCTAAAGAGATCCTTTAATTATATTCAAACTCTACCACTCTTGTACTTGATAGATTAGGTGGAAAATGAAGGCTTTTTATGGTGAAAATTGAAGATAAATCCACTTTTCTTTGGACTTAATCATCATTCTTTTCTTTTTTTTTTTTGGTATTTGTAACTTTTAATTTTTTATAATCCTCCCGAATACTTATATTTAAATTACCTAATAGTCATTATAACTTTTTTTGGTTTTTTTAATTAACTTAAAATTCCAAATTGTAACGTTTAACAAGTGAAAGGGATCCTAGTACCAAATTGAGAAATGACCAAAAAGCCCATGTTAACGTTGAAACCAAGAAGCCGGCAACATGGACCGCTTGGGTATGTGGGCATGAACGAGAGTGTTCTATAATATACCGGTCAACCGCTCTATTGGTAACCCATCTTCTTAGGCCGTTAGGCCGTGCTTTCCCGGTAAAAAGAAAAGAAAAGTAGAATACCGAAACCAGAGGCCACCTTTTTTTTTTTTTTCTTCCTTTCTTTTTCCCCTGTGTTTTTGAGAGAAACCATGCCAAGTCAGGAAGCATTCATACATATTCATGGCTCGAAGAACCAATGAAGACAATAGGAAGATGACCCAACTTTACCGGAAAATTGTTCGTGTCAACATTAGGTGGAATTTACTAGAGAAAGTTTCGATTTTTCAGGAGTTTTTTCGTTTTATTTGGAATAGAATTCTTGCTTGTTCTACTGGGAGGCCCGTGAGGTATAGAAGACTTTCTCAGAGGTCTTCTCCGGCTATGGAAGTTTTGGGGTCTAATTTGGACCATGACGAGCTGACGACTACTTGCAGTGGATACGAGAGTGACTCGGATTTAGTGAACTTGAAGATCAGCCTTTTGGGCGATTGCCAAATTGGAAAAACTAGCTTTGTGGTGAGCAAGAAATTTCTTTCCTTTTGTCGTTTTTACTATTATAACTTTTATATAAAATTTGATTACTAAAAATTTTCTTGTTTAATGCTGTAGGTAAAGTATGTAGGAGAGGAACAGGAAAAGAGCAGCTTGCAAATGAAAGGATTAAATTTAATGGATAAAATGTTGTTTGTTCGTGGTGCAAGAATTGCTTTTAGAATATGGGATGTGGGAGGTATGTTGTTTGGCCTCCAAACCCCTTCCCCCGCTGTTGTTCGGTAGAGTTTTAGGTGAAAAGGCCAATTTTAAGGTTTAACAGATTTTCCAGTTCTTTTATAATTTCCAAAATGTGATTCTTGAATTTGATTGCCTTGGGTGCAGGCGACAGCAGATCAGTTGATCAAGTTCCAATTGCTTGCAAAGATGCGGTAGCAATTTTGTTCATGTTTGATCTTACCAGTCGCAATACATTGAACAGGTATGCGCAGCCTATCTCTACAACATTCATCTTCTTTTGTTCGAAAAAGGAAAAAGTTTTCAAATCGCTATAATAATATAAGTATTGATTTCCTTGGATTGCTTACCTTTTCTGCGTGATTGCAGTGTAATTGGATGGTACAGTGAAGCAAGAAAGTGGAATCAGGTACCAAATCATAAATATCATTGTCGTTTTTGTTGAGAAATCAAGTCCTTCATCTCTGACTTGAACATCCTCGAACTGCCCAGAAAAAGGTTCATAGGATAAATGGTCTCTTGGGTCTGAGCAATAACTGTTTTAGGTAGAGCTTTATCCAATTTGGTTGGATGGGGGGTCATAGTGGCCATAAGTATTATGTTTAGAAATAGTACCACCATGTTTGAAAAGGTTAATTTGTCATGGTAATTGGCAATAACTTCAGTGGTTGGAACTTTATTGTCAATGGTAATTCAAAGAGCTTCATTGCCTCATCATAATAACTCAATTTCTTTATCATATATTGTGAAGTAGTGAGATTAAATAGGGGATGATGAACTGGGCACTTCTCGCTGCCAATTTTTGAAACTTTATAATCATTTCAAAGATTATGTTCTGGAGGGGGGATGATGACTCAAATTAAGGTCCCTTTTTTTTCCTTTTTGAAAATATTGACATTCACAACTCATGCAGTTTGTTTAGTCCTTGTATGCAATAATAACCTCTGTTTCATACAGTCTAATGTTTGCTTGATTGATATCCCGAACAATTTGCAGAGTGCGATTCCGATATTGATCGGAACCAAATTTGATGATTTTGTCCAGCTTCCACCAGATATTCAATGGACTGTTATAACTCAGGTACAAATGACATTCTTATAACAGGCCGTGAAATGACTGAAACAAACTATATATATATGGAGAAAAAGAAAAAAGAAAAAAAGTCAGTTTCTTTATGTTAATTCTCAGGAAAAACATGCAAGATCATCTTTTCTGCTTGTCATATTATGCTTGTAGTCACCCACTGAAAATTCTTAGATGAGGGCTACTGAGGTCCAGAACCCACGTGTTAAGTTATAAGAATGTTCTCCATGGTTTCTTGATTTGTCAAAAAGTCTTTGAAGAAAAAAAAAAAAAAAAATCTAAATAAAAGATCCAAACGTAAAATGGCAAAGCAAAGAGAGAAGACACATGTCTAAGTGTCAAATCTCCCCCTTTCCGTGTTGGCGTTGGAGATAAGTTTAAAGAATACAAGAAAGGAACAAGAGTGTCAAAAAAAAATGGTGTCAATTTTTGTAGTTGAACAAAGTTGGATTCAATTCAAGATTGATTGTTTTCCACAAACCCACTAGTCAGTCACTTTATTTTTCTATACTTTTGAGCTCAGTAGACTTGTTTTCTTGAATACATATATGGTTTGTTTTTTTTTTCCTTTTTCTTGATGGGTTGTGATCTTTGATTTACAGGCAAGGGCATATGCAAGAGTTATGAAAGCAACCCTTTTCTTTTCAAGTGCAACCCATAACATCAATGTGAGCAAGATCTTCAAATTTATAATGGCCAAGCTTTTTAACTTGCCATGGTCTGTGGAACGCAATTTGAAAGTTGGGGAACCCATTATTGACTTCTAATGTTTACTTAACTTCTTTTTTTCTCATCCAGTCGTGTTGTAAATATACCCAACCCCCAACGTTCATTTACCCCGCAAAACCTTTATCATTCATTCCCCTCAATTTTTTTTTTCTTCTTTTTATGAATAATAATACGTAGTGAAAGAAAAGAGAGAAAAAGGAGAGATTTGTATTTGTTTTTACATCCTCCTGGATATTCTTAATGCCAAAACAACGAAAGACATTCATTCCTCAATTGCAATGAATTAAAGTATTGAAAAACTAATTCCAAGACTAACAATACAATATAAATTATCTAAAACATGTATTATTCCAAAAGAATAGTACAAAAAAAAGCAGCAAAAGCAAATAATTAACTAAATTAATTAGAAGTTACAGTGCCCTAAATAATTATGGTTTCCTATAATAATAATAATAATTATAAGTGAAACTTGGCAACTTATGATACGATTTTGATTCTTATCCAGAGTAAGAATTGACTCGTTATACAGTGATTCAAGGATAGACTCTCTTCTCTCTCTAAGTATTATTGAGACACATCCTTCAAGTAATCTAGAGACGGATCAATTATATGCAAAACTTTGGGATTTGGGATTCCGATTCCTTAGAGAGACTACGATTGGCACGTAATCGAATACGGGGCCATTTTGCCTAGGAGGTTCTTCTGAAACTCTCTTTTGGCTTTTGGGAAAGAAATGACGGGAATGGGAGATGAGGCGGATGTCGAGAAGGAGATAGTAGGAGCAGGGGTTCAGGCGGATGTTGATGAGGAAGTTGTAGGACCAGGAGAACGACTGAGATCTTCTCTTTCATTTTTAACTAATGTCATTCTCACGGATCTTACTACATTATTTCATAAATATAATCTATTATCGACAATAAAGATAACTTTTATAATTAATTACAATTTGATTTGAATTAGACTGTTAAACGAGTTAGGTCAATTCGGATAAATCATTTTAACATCCAAAATTGGCCATAGGGCCTGCTCCTATGTAGAATAGTTGTTAGTATATCCTACTACTCGAAAAGAAACACTTGGAAGTAATTTTTCCTTTTGTAAGCCAATTTCTTAAGTCAATTAATTGGTCAACATCTCCATGAGACCCATAATTATCCTATTAAAAAAATATTAGCATCATGTCTTGAGTGAATTTGTTGTTGACTCGTATGCCTATCTATGTAACAAAATTCTTTTTGAAACTTCAATATTTATTTCTTTAGCATAACTATTTATTTTCTTTCAATCTTTCGACTTTTCATTAAAAATAGTAGAAATGGAAGAATATCCAAGAAAAGGAGAACACAATGTTATACAAACTGTAAGTGGACTTAAAGATTGAGATACAAAAGGGGAGAAAACACGAACAAGTAAAAAGATTCTCTATATTCTTCCGTTCAAAACTAAATATTCATATTTTTATTTTATTTTAGATTATTCATAATTGAATGTCTCATTTTCCTAATTACTTTAATTAATTAAAATTTTATAAAGAATTGATAGTTCTATACTTAACATTAACTAAATCAAAATCTTTTAATAAAATTTGTTGTCATTTTCAATTCTGGACGGAAGAAGAAGAAGCATTAAGCAACTTCAATGTTTCAAATGCAAAACCAAAGATGAAGGGAACAACCCAACCAATGTGGGCATAAACCAGAGGAGCAAAAGGAACCAATCCATAAAAATGCCTCTCTTGGTTTTGGGTTTGAATTTTTCGTCTTCTTCCTTTTGACTAAATTAAAAAAAATTCAAAAAGAAGAATTGAGCAGTGCTTGAATTTTCAAATCCACGAGGACATTAAGAAGCCAGGAATGAACATACAATGTAACCCTAGCAGCAATTAGTAAGATACAAGTCTACACGAGAATAAAATCATATACTACAGATTGGTGCAAAAATGGGAGCAAATCAAATACATCTACTAAGACTAACAGATAATGGCACTCCTGAATCTCCAAACAGCTGCAAGAAACCAGTTGATGGTTGCACATTATTTCCATTTTGATTCTTGCAGGTGCCCCCACTAGCAAAAGCCTCTCTTTCAAAACTGTCCATCACATATTCCCCATAAGCAATAGTTGACAAAAGACTAGTTGCAGCAGCCAAATCATCCAGTTGAATTTTCGTGCAGTAATACATACTCTCGACTGTGGAAACAATCAAATATTGGAAATTAGCAAGGATCATCAAATTGTTGCTCTTGCAAAAATAAAAGTACAAGAGTTGACACTTTGCATAAAAACTTGGTTAAAGATTCATCCCCAGATCTCCACGACTTCTCCTTAGGAGCACAGTCTATCTTGAGTCCTTGGATCTTCATTTTTATTTCATTTTATTGGTGGGGGGATCTCATCTAGGTTTCGTTGAACAATAAAAACTATAGAAACTAATGCCCAACTTCCAAAGCACAAGACATGCAAATCTTTTATCAAAAATTCATGTTCATAATGCAGATGGTGATATATATATATATTGTACATTTC
The DNA here is from genome assembly GCA_028571225.1 of Parsonsia alboflavescens. Classification (NCBI taxonomy): domain Eukaryota; kingdom Viridiplantae; phylum Streptophyta; class Magnoliopsida; order Gentianales; family Apocynaceae; genus Parsonsia; species Parsonsia alboflavescens. The sequence continues at coordinate 64,271 of JAOXNR010000027.1, read as the reverse complement.
TTAGCTTCACAATTTGAAAAGTTGGAAGTTGATGACTAACAACATATGGAAAAAAGAGAACAGAGCACTAAGAATCACGGTGTCAACGAGAAACTTAACTGCCTAGAAAAATAAATCAGTTTCGCAATCAATTTAATAAAGTCCAACAAAGCACAATTCCAATCGGTGACTTACCTACTATTACCAAACTTTATTGTGTCCTTCTCCAAAAGTTCATAATACCTTTGCGGTTCAATTCTGTTATCCTGCAAATGAGAAGTGGATGAGGGGGGGAGTCAATTCAGATTTAGCAAATGAAGCAATGATCTTGCTCTCTGACTCCATGAATATAAAAACAGGGAGGAGCAAAAGATTTAGCGGCAAACAACCAGTAATATCTTGCTTACATTCACAAAAGTTCCATTGGTGCTCCCAAGATCCATGACATAAGGCCTAAAATGAAAAATGGAATGTTTAGAAGTTACAAACATATAACCAATAAAAATAAACAATTCCTAGACAAAGCAACATAAGCTAATAAAATAAGTCTTACTTGACTGTCTTAGATAAAGTACCATCAGAGTTCTCCTTCTCAACTTGCCTGAAAATAAGTGCAAAACCATAAAAGTAAAATTGACAGTTAAAAACAGCACAACTAGAATGCACTTGGAAGCTATTACTTTACCTGTACTGAAGAACAGCATGCTGCTTGCTGCAAGATGGATGGTCAGTAGGAATATCAGCAACTCTCCTTTCTCTCCCAAAAAGATAACAGCTTTGACGGTGTACATAAAGTGGGTCTGCCCAAGGAATAAATATCTTAACAATAATAAACTAAAAGCTTTGGAAAAGTACATAAAGTGGCCAAGAATAGAAGAGAACCACTGTAATACTCTATTCAGTGTCTCAGATGAGTGAGCCTTCAACAAATTTGTAAAGTCATTCAAATACAATTATAGAAACTCTCTAGCCCAAAATTGTTCACCGAGGTCAAAATGAGAAACTAAAGAAGAAACTGAATACAGAAATTTTGCAGAAAGGTGTACTTGGATTGGGTTCTAGAGTGCATATTAATTCTTTAGACTTCAGAGTGAAAATAGAGAATGTATTGGAATATGTAGGTGTCACATATTTGAATATATGGAAATTACTTATTTGATTGAAGATGTGATTTGAATTAAAAAAGTAATAGAAATGAGTGCTTCATATAAACATGTGGGACCAATGTATAGAAATTAGAGGGAGTATCAAATTTGAATTCAATGTGAGTCTGGAGGCAGAAAGAGTTTTAATTAGGGGATGCATAATGTAAAAAAAAATTAGGAAAAAAGTTCATCTCATACCCAAATATTTTGTTAAGATTGTGCTCCAAAAACCACTTTTACAACCACGATCAATCCAATCCAACAAGTCAGAGAGACTAATTGTTAAATCCAGGCTACACCTAATAGAGAATAAGAAATTGCGAATGGTGCACGCTTTGAAGGAAGGGTAAGAGTGGAACAGTTGAAGGGATGGAGAAGGGAAGAGAATAGAAATTAGAAAGGCAGCAAAGTAATGCAGAAATAACCTATTAAAATAATAAGTCAGGCTGTTGATCGGTTAATGCTCATAGCACCAACAATGACACAATCTGAAATCCATCCACTTGTATGCTAATTGTAGCAACACAGTCTAGTCATACCAGGAAGAGCTCCTGGCCTAAGTTTGCCAGATATTAAGGTTTCAGATTGTTACTTTCAGTTTTATGTCCGCCAATCAAACATGATTTTCCGTGTATAGCTAGAATGATCATTATTTACAGTACAAAAATGCCCAATCTAGACTAATCAAGTTAATAGTAAAGCACAATACAGAAAACCTGAAATTGACAAATGATCTCAACAAACAGATCCCTTGAAATTTCACTGTCTTCCTTGAAGTCCAGTTTATCACAAGGTGGAAAAAGGTTAAATATATTACAAACACAAAATAAAGATTAAGTAATCATATATGAAAGCATCTTATACCAAATATATTGATCACATCTGAAAGCTAAATATAACAAGAAAAGCATTAGCCCTCGTGAGGCTAGAGCAATTACCATTCAGTACTTCACCACCCTTGAACACATATAGTCGCCACCTTATATCTGGTTTTCGAGCATCGGGTGGCTCGGTGAATAGCAGTGTTACACCTATATGAAGTGTGATTTAATGAGAAAATGGGAAGCTAAAAAATGAAGGAAAGAATTGGACAAATTTAACAATGGTTCCAAAAGCCACTACTAGGTATAAAAGATAGAAGATATATCCTAGTCCAAAACAATAAGCAAACTGCATTGCAATTCAATCGTCATTTTGGAGTAGAAGGGTTTCAACATGCGTACCAGGAAATCAAAAAAGCATAATCAAAATTTGGTTTTACATTAAAATAGTGATTCAGCAAAATAACCCCGTTAATCATGGTAGTAGGTACCTCTTACTCGATTAGTTTCAGCAGCAAGCTTCCCAGACAGTTCAAATGAAGGTTTTTGCTGACAAAAGAGGTAGGAATATACAAGTTGAGAACTTCAGATATAGCAGAAACAAGGACCATGCAAGAATTGGACAAAGCATTAGGAGAAAAATCTTACCTTTTCCTTGGCTTCCAATGCTTCTTCAGCAGCCTTCATTTTAGAAACAGAATCATCATCTAAATTCCTGCTTACGTAAGCCAAAAGATCTATTAAGAAACTACATCAGGGAATATAAACATGCAAGTGGCAATAATATATAAGCATTTCTAGAAAGATAAAACCTTTGTGTCATGTTAATTGATATAAAAAATAATTCCTATGTCACATGTAATAATGCATCAGCAGTCTCATTGGCACGGAAATGTATGTAAGATATCATCCAAGTATTTCCGCATTTCATCAATATAGAATTTCGAACTTTAATCAAGTAAAAAGACCATAATTTCACTATAACTGATCCACTTACACGAGATTTGAATCTCACAAATTAATCTAAGTTACACAGATATGTATCCAAATACCAAATGAAGCATAAAGTGAAGTTTCACATGCAATACAATGTTCAAGTTCAGAAAGCAGCTTACCGCCGCTCGCCACCCCTTGAGTTTACCTGAGAAAATTGGACAAATGTATAATTATTTTCTATAAAGGGCAAGGAAAAGCAAAAAGGAAAAAGAACCTGATAATAAAGAATAAGAGCAATGAAACAATGGCAATATATAAGTTGGAACATATACTTGCATCTGCAGTTTATTATAGGAACCTATTCACCATTATGTGTGTATCTTTTAGAGATACATTCCGTGGATACCGGTAAAAAAATTTAAGAGTGAAAGAGAGATTGGGGATAATAGAGTGGGGAAGACAAATATTCGGACAAAGCATCAAATTTCTTTTACAATAAATAGCTGTTTCTCAACTTTTATAAGTGCAAGCAAATAATGCCAAAACCAATACCACGAAAGGAAAAAAGGGTAGCATCCATTAATCAATATTCAAGACATGTCCGTGGATCTCTTTTACTTTCTCACATTTTGGTTCAAGCAAATGAGGCAAATCAATGTTAATTAACCACTGGCTTTATCTATTTACATGTTACAATTGCATCTTGAAAATAGGTAACTGTAGACAAGGAAATAATTTGGTTTTTGACTAATATCAGGTATCACAAAGCCAATGCACCAGTCCTCCCAAAAATATGTTTCACTTGTTTGGATCAGAAAAAGCACCAAGACAACATCATGGAGAAAATAAAGGAAAACAGACAGAGCTAAAAGGATAAATCAGAAGTGCATTAACTGATGATATTTTCATGCATTAAAAGTTTGAGACAAATATTAAGAACCATCTTAGTGGTTGGGAAATTATAAACCAGAACAGGGGAGTGGCTATCACCAGACACCTCGTCACGTAGTCTCCTGTCAGCAGCATTAGGTGACCTAGATCTGTGCCGACTCCTGTGGTGATTATCTGATGGTGAAACCGAGCGACGTCTTGATCGAGATGAGCCATGATCTACTCCATTCCTCCCTGATTGTCTCTCTTTTCGATCACTCGGCAGTTCCTTGTCAGAAACCTTTTCCCTATTTGAAGACCTATCTCCTTGCTTACCGTGACTTTTCTCACTCTCCCTCTCACTGGCTTTTTCAGCTTCTCTTTCAGAATGAGCTCGTCTTAACCTCTTGGTTCTCGGAGAGAGTGACCGTGACTCAGGGGACCTCAATTTTGGTCGTCTTGGTGACCTTGTGCTTCTTGAGGTCTTCTCTCTAGCTAAAGACTGAGTTGGTGGAGAATTTGATTCCCTTTCTTTGGGAGACCTAGTAAGATTGGTTTGCTTCCCTCTCACTGGAGAATGAGATTCTGGGGACCTGGACCTCAGATGTTTTGGAGATCTATTACGGCTTGAACTCATGTCTTTTGCTGCTGGAAATGTATGGTGTGAACTCTTATGCAGAGCAGGAGACCTCTCCCTCCGAGAAGGGCTCCTCCTTCGGGGAGATCCCCAACCTCTAGGAGGAGATTCTGAATCCTTACGCCCCATAAAAGCTCTCCCCTATGCTGATGAGTTATCTGAATGTAAAAAATAAGGTTAGCTGCAGAAACCAATTTGGGAATTCCAAGCAATAGTTCTTTTAAATAAATGTCTTTGAAATGGTCGAAACATCTGCTGGCCCATAAAGACAAAGAATTCTAACTTCAGCTTTAGGTAAATATGTATGAACAATAAAGCAAGAACAAGCCTCAGCTAAAAGAAAAAGGAAAGTATGACTGCTCATGTCGTTAAACGAGATAAACTACCTATAAACTCAAACTCTTATACATTTTCGGCATGAATGCTCTATTGGGTAAAAGACTTAGTTTGTTCCTTGATCTCAGAACAGAAAGATTAAACTTGAAAGAAGAGGAAATAGCCTCAGCAGTGCTTTTAGACTTACACTGAATGCATTAACATTAGTAATTTACACAAGATCCTGAACTTCAGCTCGTCCACAAATATTTTTGCTTGAGCTTACAACTGAAGATGATTACAAGACATTCATTCAAATACCAAGGCACAAAATATGTACTTAGACTAGTGTAAGCATATATACGCACACAAAAAAAAAATTATAAATATAAGTAAAAATAAGCCTGCATGAGTTTGTTTAAGGAAATGAGAAGAATGATTTCTAGGGTCTAAGAGCAAAATTCCCAACAACCACTGGAATCGTAAGCAAGAAAAACTAAACAAAGGGAATTAAAAAAAAAAAAAATCCTAGAACGCTGATGTGAAATGCTATTTGGCCCCCTAAAAAAAGGTAAAAAAGAAATCAAAATTTATACATTGATGTTTCAAACTCTCTCCCAGGGGGGGAAAAAGTGGATAAAGCGGTAAAATGAGAAAGTATAGAGCAGCATTAAATCACAAGGACGCACTCTGGAGATTGAGCACTAGGGTTGTTCCCTGCAAACTGCAATGCCACTGAAGAAACATCGAAACGAAGAGAGAGAGCGCTAACAGCAAAGAGAAGAAGAGTCCCTGCGGCAGCACATGGGTGGGCCTGAATCCTAAAAGTTTCGTGGGCTTACCTAAAAAAAATAGTTACCCAAATAAACTTTCTCTTCTCTCCTCTGTATTTTCCTGCCCACTATGGTTCCTCACCCTGGACTCAGTGGCCCAATCATGAGGCTTAAATTCAAAAACAGATTAATTAATTGAACATGTTTAGCAAAAAAAAAAAAAAAAAAAGGGAATGTCAATTTTTCTAATCCGTAGTTTTTTTTTTAATATTATTAAATACTAGTATCCATTTTTACTTAATCAGAAAAAAATTTAATTATAATTAAATCAACCCAATATATCATGTATTTAATATACAAATATATATATATAAATATAAAATATCTTTTTTAATATACAATGAATTAAGATATCACATTAAATCTTAACATGCACCAACTTTTAAGTTATCATAGATAAATTTAAAGTACTTGTTTTCCGAAATCCTATCATTATCATACTTTTAATCTTTTAAGTATATTACAATAAATTACTTTCATATGCAAAATATGGAAACAAATTTTCAACAATAATTTAATGAAATATTCTTCTTTAGAATGAAACTTAGAGATAATAAATAGTGTTAACAATTTTTAAAAATATTTAATATTTTACCATATAAATTGTGTACTTTATTACTTTGTTTTAAAATTTATTTACAACAAATCTAAAATTTTAGCTTATAATAATTCTAGATGATGATGAATTTACATATTATGCATAAATGAGATGTATATTAAATTACTAATTTTTTAGGTTCACACCAATTAAATTTAATAATATATTGTGATATAATTTATTAAATATTAATTGTACCGTATGTGATTTAATTCATTGTACTTTAGAAGTAAATGTACAGTCAAATTACAATGAATCAATTCATTAACGTATATATTTTGTTGATTGAAATCTTTTCTAAATATATAGTAGAAAATTATTGTCAAATCAGTCATTATTAAATTTGACGGAAGGATCTGAGACGGAGAGTTGTAGCCTTTCAGCCGCCATCCGATTCCGAACTAACTTCAGAGAGCTGATGCAATCACAGCCATTAATATAGACAAAGAAAACTTGTACGCTTGCTTTCATTTCTATTTGAGGAAAATAAATCGAACCTTTGGCAGGTAAAAGATGGCCTTCTCAACAGCTACCGTGCATTCCAAGACCACCGCTGCTCGGCGGATTCCGAAGCCCTGCCGCCCTTCCTCTGCTGTCCTTCTGCAGAAGCATCTCAGACTCAACCCATCTACTGTATCTAAGGCGGCCTCCATTTCTTGCACACTTGCCAAAGAGGTAATGGTGACGAAGGCGGATATTGAGCCGGTGGTTCTGCGGCCTGACTCATTCGGTCGTTTTGGCAAGTTTGGGGGAAAGTTTGTTCCCGAGACTCTAATGTATGCCCTCAGTGAGCTCGAGGACGCGTTTAAAGCCCTCTGCGTTGATCAGGAATTCCAGGTTCCTTAAACTATTTCGTTTATCTCTTATTTGTGCATTTGCTTCGATTGTAAAAATCATGGATGAATGTTGAAAAAAAGGTTATGGCAGTTCAAGTTTTGATTATTTTAGGGTTTAAGTATTTGTGGTTTGCAAAAATTGAAGCTTGACTCTTGGAGCAGTGTCTCCGGCTCTTAAAAGTAAATTTGAGCTTCAGGGAATTCTAGAAGAATAGTTTCTATCGCGAGGAGTTTACTTCAAACTATCATGAGTATGCTTGGAGCTTTTTGATTAATTGATTTTTTCTCGTGAACTTGGGAGGTACAGTCACGAGTATTAATACTTTACAGGACACCTGATTCTTTTCAGTAGATCCTTCATGAATGCTTGCTCGGTTAGTCAATCTAATGTGCTGATGTTTTTTGGTGCCACAAGCTTTATGCAGATGCTCGTTACTGTTCTAGCCCAAACAATAAAATAAATGAATAAATTTTTCATGAGGTTATATAGCATATATATATATATGTATGTATTCTTTGATTTCCTTTTCATAGATTTGTTCATGAGTTGGTGAGTCCATGAATCTAAACTGCAGAAAGAGCTGGATGGAATCTTGAAAGATTATGTTGGAAGGGAGAGCCCCCTTTACTTTGCAGAACGTCTTACAGAACACTACCGACGTCCCAATGGGGAAGGGCCACATATTTTCCTGAAGAGGGAAGACCTAAATCACACAGGTGCACACAAGATAAACAATGCTGTCGCCCAAGCTTTATTGGCCAAACGCCTGGGCAAGAAACGTATCATTGCTGAAACTGGTGCAGGCCAGCATGGTGTTGCTACAGCTACTGTTTGTGCTCGGTTTGGTTTGCAATGCATCATCTACATGGGTGCTCAAGATATGGAGAGACAAGCTCTTAATGTTTTTCGAATGAGGCTGCTAGGTGCTGAGGTTGTGTTCGCTTTCTCTTGAACCTATTTTCTTGTTCAAAAGTTTAGCTTCCATCTTTTAACTGTCAAGTGCACTAAAATCTGATACACAGTTTGCTAGTCTCAGTTTAACTAGGGATTAGAAATTGACTTGTCGAAATTCAATCTTTAGTTTACATTGAAGGCTTGGTAGCAGAAGTCTCTTCCTTGGGTTCAAGAGTTTCTTTTGATTGCTTATTCATATTTGAGTCAGAGGTGCAATAGATCTATAGTCAAACATCGATGAAAGCAACAGCTTTACCCTTGTTATTGGAAAACAATGGTTATCCCTGGAAATGTGATGGAGATTGAATGATTGTGTGATCAGTGAACATACAGTAGTATGGAAAGTTTTCTAGTGTAAGATACTCTATGTTTTGACTTGGGATTTATAAACTTTATGCAGGTTAGACCAGTTCACTCTGGAACCGCTACACTTAAAGATGCTACATCAGAAGCTATTCGAGACTGGGTAACAAATGTCGAGTCAACTCACTACATTCTTGGTTCTGTTGCTGGGCCACATCCATACCCCATGATGGTAAGGGAGTTTCATGCAGTAATTGGTAAGGAAACAAGGAAGCAGGCACTGGAAAAATGGGGTGGGAAACCAGATGTGCTTGTGGCATGTGTTGGTGGTGGTTCAAATGCCATGGGGATCTTTCATGAGTTTGTCAATGACCAAGATGTCAGGTTGATTGGGGTTGAAGCGGCCGGTTTCGGATTAGACAGTGGTAAGCATGCTGCTACCTTGACAAAGGGAGAGGTTGGAGTACTGCATGGAGCCATGAGCTATTTGTTACAGGATGAAGATGGGCAGATAACTGAGCCTCATTCAATTAGTGCTGGGTAAGTACACAGATCCCACAATCCATGGGAATATTATGGTTACTTGAGGAGAAGAATGAATTGAGCTACATAGAAATAGGAAAAAGAATCATATCTCTAAAGGGGTTTAAAATTGAAAAAATGAGAGTCTTGGATTCATTGGTACTCTGATTGGAGCAATTTCATGATTTTCTTTTGAAGGTGAATCCTGACTAAAACTTTTCTTCATGTATTGAACAGCCTTGATTATCCTGGAGTAGGTCCGGAGCACAGTTTTCTGAAGGATGTAGGACGCGCTGAGTATTATAGTGTCACCGATGATGAAGCATTGGAAGGTAAGGAGCAATGTTGAAATTCATTCCCTTAACCTTTTTTTACACAAGAAGAAGTCCATTCATTTATTTAAATTCTAGAGAGTACCCTAGTTTCAGAATGAAACATCATGATCCTTTTGGGTTTTCCATACTCAATTGTGTCCATAATGTTGGTTCAATAATTGTTAAAATTGTCATTTGTCCTGCTGTCATAGGCTGTTTTTCCATCATCCTTTTTGTCATTTTAAATGATCTTTTCTCCTTTGTGCAGCTTTTAAGAGAGTATCTCGATTAGAGGGAATTATCCCAGCACTTGAGACATCTCATGCTCTGGCATATCTTGAGAAACTGTGCCCAACTCTTCCAGATGGAACCAAGGTTGTGGTCAACTTCAGTGGAAGAGGAGATAAGGATGTTCAGACAGCCATTAAACATCTGAAAGTGTGAAGAACAATCATGGAAGGAGATGCATTTGGAAAGATCATTTTTGTCTCATGGAACAAGTGAAAGGTGTAGGTTGTGTAGAAACTACACAATGTTAGATTTTCTGCATTTGGAAAGATAATTTTTGTCTCATGGAACAAGTGAAAGGTGTAGGTTGTGTAGAAACTACACAATGTTAGATTTTCTGCTGTCGGAAAAGTCTTTGCAGCCACAATAGGGTATTAATTCTCTTGCTAGTATCCTGATGTGAATTAAAAAATAAATTTGTTTTACAAAAATGCAATAAGAGTAATCCTGTGTAATAGACTTTATTATGTACTTTCTTTGGTCCAAATGTCCACATTGAATATGTAGGTGCTTGGACTCGAAATACTACCGACCTTTCCTTTGAGATATTCAAGCTCGCTATCTGCAAGGCTGTGAAATGACTTGATGGACATCCTCTGTATTTTGACATGTTTTTTGTTGTATGAGCAGACACATTTGGTCTAAAAAAATTTGACTGTATATAGGATTTTCACTCTTGCATCTAATCTTTACTGAAACTAAATGGGAAGGAAGTTTTGTGGCGATGGCTAATATGACAAACAAAATAGCATCAAACCAACCTGATAAGGTCAAGTTTCCCAAAGCGCTTAATCGCAGCCGTGAGAAGTATATCACTAACGTAAGGTTCAAAGTTTCAGTACAAAAAATGTGCAGAAAACAGACACTTGCAAGCCATCCAAGCCAGTGGCTACCATCTTCCACCAATAACCTTGTGCAGAGAACCGCTCGCTTTGGAGGTATTCATTTCCTTGAAATGATAAACGCTTACCGTCCCTTCTATGCTATGGATAGAAAGCTCAGCACGTTATTCGAAGGAAGGTGAGGCTAAGCAGCTCTTTATTCGTAGCACTCTGAATTACTTTCCACTGGTAAAGGATTCATTGTAGATATAACACCACCACCACCATCTTCAATACAAGCACTCCTGTCTAGCTGCTGCAGGGGTAAACTCAACCGGACAAGTATACGCATTGCAAAAATCAAGCGATGTATCTACTACTCAAAAGATTCATATCCCAGCAGTAGGGTACATCGCAGAACCCCCCAACCAGATTCTTTTACCAGAGTTTTGCACTCCATACCTCCTTCCGAAACCAAGGAAGAAAGAAAGAGAGAGAGAGAGATACGTTCTCCAACACACTATTCCTTTCGATCAAGCCAAAGCCGAAGTGTCTAGATTTTGAGAGAATGGCTTCGTTCTCATTGCCTAAAAACATTGATAAACAAACGGGAAATCAACTCATTGGATGAGTTCAACTGCAAGTTTGCAACTAAGCTGTGCCCATAGTGGAATCGGTTAGCCGCATGGGAGCATGTGTAAGAAGCATCGCCAAGAAATCCTGCAAAGTAAGCCCTGCTACAAGTATTAATTTGGAATTTGATATTGCTTAGAAAATATAGGCAATTCCATGAGAGCCACGAAGAAATTCATTCCACAACTTCTAATTTTAGAAACCACAGTTTGGTCCAAATAGTTGAAATGGACCTTGCATGCCGTCCTAGAACAGAACCAAGTTTATTCATAACAGCCTTCCCAAGATAATGAAGTTACAATGAAGACACTTGCCTACTTTATCTGTATTGTATTTAAAGTCATCTTTGAACTCATTATTATTATCTACAAGTAATAGCAACTCTTCCACTTAATCAACATCCGGGGATCTCATGGTTCTAAGAGAGAGCCAAAGGAAGGCTTCAAGTACAAAAAAGGATCTTGACACAACATCTGCAATTTAAGCCGCCTGGTGGAACTGGAAGTAACACCTTAACTCAGCCCTCATTGTTTTCTCACTGCTTTGCCTGTTGATCAAGAAAAGCAATTCGATTAGCAGAACTCAAAAACAATAGGGAAAATTCCTCTCTGAAAATTTGACAACTTTATGAAATACAAAAGGTAAAGAAAAAAAATAATATTTCCAGCAATGAAACAATTCAATCAGAATACTTAAAATTTTATGATCCAGACACTGTCCAATTGGGATTAGAAGCATACATAGTTTGCCTTAACTCAAGATCACTATACCAGAAGCAGAAAAACTTAATTTGCATAAGTTTTTATTACTTACAATACTTGAAAACATATGTCTAAGGCTGTTTTCCTGAATAACTTAATATTGGGGAAGCTAAATTATTTGTGATAAATTTTTCTTTAGGACATTCTTTGGGGGGGAGGGGGGGGGGGGTTGAGGAGGGCAAGAGGATTCAAGAATTTTATTCTGAGTAATTAAGTTAAAATACAAAATGATTCAGGGCCTCAAGATATTATCGGCCTTAATTTACATTTTCAATAGTTGCATTGTCCAATTCAACAGTCTTGCAACCAAAGGAATGTTAAACACATATTTATTCAGCACATACATGGAGTGGGGTGAGCAAGGGTAAAAATGTAGGTAGAAAGAACAGAATCGAGAGAATGTAAGTATTCCTGTTCAGTTCTGTTATTGTTCACATCAGTTTATTCCCGAGCATAAAAGGTATTTTACCAAAAGTGTTCACTTTTCATGAAATATTCTCTTTGCAATGGGAAAAATGTATCATGTCATGGCAAAAATGAAAGCCAATCAGCAGAGATAATGCTTGTTGGCAAATGCATCATGTAAATATAACTAACCACAATCACATGTACAACAAAAATTGACTATTCACCTGCGAATACAAGAAAGTTCCAAGGATAGCTATTGCAGCTCCAAGAGCATTGATAGGCTGGACAGGAGTATGGAAGATGATGATGGATGAGACAATAACCGAAATGCGTTTCATGGTGTTTCCAATGCTAAATGTTAAGGGAGAGATCTCATCCAGAGACATGTATGAAACTTGATTGTAAAGGTGATAAAATATACTCTGGGCTGCCATCCACCTATATTATCAAGAAACATCCACAACAAAAGTCAATAATAGGAAATACAACTATGAAAGGACAGCAAAAAGAGAAATATTTTTGGACAAATCCCAAGATAATGCAAAAAAAACTTTATAGGACAAGCAAGGAGGCAAATGGAATTTGCAAGGAGATAGGAGAAGCACCTAGTATGTACACACACATATTAAAAGAAAAAAAATACAAAAAACAAAAGAAAAAAGAAGACATTTCTATATTGCAGTAGGCTACAAGCTCCTGCTAGCATTAAGCACCAGAAAAACTCAATATTGATGCTAACTTATTAATCTAGATGCCTGAGCATGATAGCAGAAGCACTTAAGATGACTTCTATATACACACAAGTAAACTTATCAGGAACTTGGTACAAACGACAGAATAAACATAGTAAAAATGATTATCATGTCAGGGGCCTGATACATTTAAAAACACATGTGAACCAGCCAACTTTTTTTAACAGATTCCATGAAAGAATTCAATGATTCACCAGAAACCAAATGTTTTGATAATCAACACACAAATAGCTATTGCCTTCTGATGAACACCATCAGTTCAGAAGAACAGCTCAAAATAGGTCATCTTAGTAGCACTCAGAGCAGCCAAAATCACTTGTTCCGATTGTATATCATCCCGCACTGTCATCTTTTTACAAATTAGTTGTCCTTACATACACTATATACATAGCTACCAAAAATCAGAGCCATTAGGTAGCACGTGATTACCAAATTAGCTGAGGTCCAATTTGAGAGAATGCCTTTTCAAAACCAACAGTCCACAGTTGTGGTCCTTCAACAGCAATTGCAAATGGAGTGAGGATTAAAAGAGACATAATAGACAAGCATGCATAGTAGTTCATTCCGCTGACAGACTTCCCCTTCATGCCCTTCTTGGAAAATATGTTCCTGAAAACAAATGCCAGATTTGATATCATGGCCCCCATGAAACCTGAAGATGACACCAAGTGAAATGTCAACATCAGATAAGAAATGAATACAGCTAGTGTTGTAATTCCGACTACCCCAAATCAAACAAAAATATCTAATATTAAAAAAATCATGTCTTCCTTCTTCAGAGAAATAGTTTCTAGTTCAATAAATTAAAGGAATAAAGTTGACTACCAAATTTTAATCAAAGCTTACAGGCACCGCAAAGAAAATTAACAGACGTATGACACTAGTTTCATTTTGTCTAAAAACCTGATATTCGGCTGGGTAACTTTCTTTCGAAGGAGGCACGGATGAGTAAGTTTTTCACTAATTCCTTATGGAACTAAATGGTTTGATTGGCATTATCTAATTTGAGATCAAGAAAGATGACCAGTGGATAATTAAACAAAATGATATCCAAATTCCAATGCTAACACAATAATAAACTCATTATAGCTTACCAGTCATGTTGAAGTTGAGCTCAGTAAGGGCAGAGAGAGCACAACCACCAATAATTGGAACAAGAGACAAGTAGACTGCCGGTGGGAAAGTCTCGCCCAAAAGGAACCTTGAAACCAGAACACTGAAAGCTGGTTCACCACTCTTGATAATGTGGGTAAACGAGACAGCCACCTTTGACATACTTACAGTAGCTGCCACATGCCCAATTGTATGTGCAACAGCAACCTAAACACACAACCAAGACATCACGAACGAATCAAACCAAAATTCCTTGATTATTCAGCCCCAAGAGGAGAATATATGAGATCACCAAGATCACTCTCGCCCAGAAAATTAAATAGCATTCACAAATGATAAAGAAAATCATTATATGCCCCAATCTTAAAAGATAAAAAGAAATAAGTCAATGGTCAAAACCTGTACTATTTACTTACAGGGAAAAGGGCTTTCCAGAATTCAAGATCAGTTTTTGGGGTTTCAGCGATCCTTAAAGCCCATGAAATTAGCATGATGAGGGAACCGGTAGCCAGTGAGAGCGTAGAGGTCAACCAAGGAAATGGGTAGGCATTCAAAACCTTCTTGTTATATATATTAAAAATCACATTCAAAGTCCACCAAGTAGCAAAATAAATCCCGATCTTCAACTTCCTCGCTGCCTCAGATCGCGTCGGTGCCCCATCCAGCGGCGTTGAGCTATCAGCTTCATAGGCCTTGCATGTGATCAAATCACGCTTTTGCTCATCAACGTCAGAACTAAGGCAAGATCCTTCCCGGGTCTGAAAAGATTCAACTCTTGAAACATAAAGCGGCTTTGAGAAAGAGACAACAGAACTCCGCCTGCTACTCCTAAAGCTAGGGAGTGGCGGAAGAACCAAAACCTTGGGTGACGGTGACGGAGCTTTTGGCCGGAACACTTCCAACCCATTAAAAGCTATTGCCGATTGTTTCACAGAAGAGATCATTGTGCACAACAACTCAACTCAAGAATACTCAGGGAAGAAAATAAACAGATTTTTCCAACTCTTCAAAAGAAAAAAACAGACAATGAAAGATCCGAAGTTGACAGACAGATTCTTGCAACAAGGGTTATAAGATCCGAGGCTCAAACTTCGATTTCCCCAAAATTTTGACCAGAAAAACTTAGTTGTTCACGGCACTCTGTGCAGGAGAGAGCCAGACAACCAACTAAAACTACTTTATGCAGGGTTTAAAGACTTTTGTGCGACAACTGTATCCTCACGCAGACAAAGAAAACAAATATGCGCATATATAGGGTTTTCAAGACAGAATATTTTCCATTAAAAAGAGATTCCTTTCCTTTCCTTCCTACAGATAAGATTCAAGATTGTACAGCTTCAAATCATTCAGAAAAATCTCAGTGCAATCACCAGAGATTATACTGCTAATCCACCAAACGATTCAAGTGAGGAGGGGTCGACCAGACTTCCGTCCCTTAGTAGTACATTTTACAACAAAGGTGGCTTAATTGATTAGAAAGTCATAATGTGAGGAAAGGCCTTTTTTTGAAAGCCTCTAGAAAATTCCTGTTCCAACCAACCACATAGAATTTATTTATTACTATTTCTATAAGCTCTTTTGATTAGTCAATAAGGTAATATATGACATTAGTATTTTTTGTAGTATTTTAATATCTAACAATTTGAGAATTGTGACGAATTATTGATGAAAATATTTTTATGACAAGAAATATAAAATAGAAATAACTTTTCAATCGTACCGTTTGGAAAAATACAAACCCAAAAGCAAATAAGAGAGGCATTCATGTCGTGTGAATGTGGGTTTGATGGGCCATTTCATGAATCAGTTTTTTTTTTTTTTTTGAGTTATTATATAATTTAGATTCAACTTTTTACTTTTTGAAAGTTTTGATTTTTTTTTTTTATCTTTTGCATCCTTAAATAATTTCGATTAGATATTTTGTTCTTATCGACAGGATTTTTTTTAAAAAAAAAAAAATCATTAAATTTTCAAATGCACATTTAAGTGAAGATGCAAAACGTTGTCACTATAATGAAATGTAATGAGAATAATACTTTTTCAATTTTGATTAGATCAATATTAACTAAAAAATCTGATTTTTTTTTGAAAAATTCGATTAAAATGATCAAAATATGCAATTGAAAATTATTTAGAGATGAAAAAGGGGAAATATATATATATATTCATTTATTTATTTATATATTAAGGATCAAAACTTTTAAAAGAAAAAAGGTTGAATCCCAAATTATACAATAACTCTTAATTTTTTAAGGAAAGAGATTTAATTTTTCATGATTGTTTATTATCTCATTCATTCATAAACTGAAAAATATTTTTTATATATATATAAAAAAAACTACTCATTTCGTTTGAAATTGAATGTCTCATTTTGATTTGAATAAATTTTAAAAAAATTAATTGACTTATTTCATTTTACATTTAATAATATCAATTTCTTAAAAATTTTTTTACTAATTTAGGAATTGCAACATTTATTTTTAGACAATTTAAAATAAAAGTGTATATATTCAATTTCGAATGGAGGGAGTATTTTATTTTTGTGTGTTATATATTAATTAATTAAAGCCAATAGAAAAGGAGACTTCGAGGTGTGTGGGAACAAGGGTTGGGATATGTCCCAAGGTGATCATAAAAGGTTAAAGATTTCGACGTGCAGAAGGAAGAGACACAGGGGATTATTTATTTAATATTTATAACTGCAGCGAAGGTCGTTTCTTTGTTTATTCCTCAAAAACCTCAACCAAAACAAAGATTATTGAATACCATTGCTATTTTTATTTAAAATTTAAATTAAATCTAAACTAACACTGGTTACTTCTCTAATCATT
>JAOXNR010000027.1:31474-41521 GCA_028571225.1 Parsonsia alboflavescens | reverse complement strand
ATATATATATATATATAATTATATATAAAATTAAATGATTTAAATATCTAGAAAATAAATTATAACCATAAGATTAATTAAATTAATTAAAAATAAAAAAGCGTCACATAAATTAAAAATTTTACATTACTTAAAAATAAAATAATTTTCACATAAATCTAAAAATATCAAATTTTCATATATGAGCTTAAAAGAATCCCAAATTAAATAATTAGTTAAATTTAACTTAATTCTAACTTTTAGAAAATATTTATAGTAAATAATATTAAAAACAAAATGTTTATCTTTAAAAATACTTTTTTTATTAATATATATATATATAATTTCTTTGAATCTATTTAAATCAAATAATATATATTATTTTATTGAGTGGTGTAGAAAATGGTTTAGAAGAAGGATTATAAAATCCACAGCTTAATATTTATTTACAACTAAATGTATATTAAAGAATTGAAACAATTTGATTATGTTAATTTTCAATCAATACTATGTAGAACTCTACATTATTCCTTATTTTAAAAGAATTATAATGGTACAAAAGATTGGCTCGGACACCACTAAAAAAAAGATACAAAATACTAGATTTAATATACAATATAATTTGAAAATATCTATAATAAGTTGTAATGATATAAATATATTTACTAATACTCTGTTAGTCATTATTTATAAATTACCAGTCGTCATTTTGTAAAATTTAGAAAATATTTTTTTCCTAAAATGCCCTTTAAGCAAGATCTAAAGGTAGAAAAGAGTTTTGGAAAAAGAAAAAGATGGATAGTTCAGATACGAATAACAAGGGAAAAACTCAATCAACTACTTGATAAATTGATAATAATGACTTATAATTAGTGATAATAAAAGTTAACTTTAATGCAGAGAAAATATGAATTTAATTAATTGAGTTTTTATAAAAAGTAATTAAAAATTGTACATGTGTATTTCTCAATTTTTAATTTTAGACAAATTTTGTTTTGAATGGATAATGAATAAAACATTAAATTACTTTTTATTAAATACATTTTTATTTTTATTAGTTTACACTTTACACCACTATTTTTAATAGTTTTCTTTTAAAAGCCCAAGTCCCGAGCCCCACAGGGGCACACCCCCTGAGCTAGAGCCCTTTTTGACAGGTATCCGTGGCATATGAAACGCCAAGGATCATGATATTGCCAAATGAAAATGAAAATGAAATTTACATCATCACAATCTTTTATATTATAAAGTTTTTTTAATCTGTAATTATATAATTTATCTTAATAAAAATTCCACGATTTAGTTGATTATTTTGATTTTTTATTTGAATTAATGTTACTTAATGTAATGATTTTTTTAATCTATATTTGATAATTTTGAATTATACATGAGATAAAGTGCTCAAATCAGCACTTATTATGAATTTTGTAATTGAAAATATATTTGTTAAAAATACAAGTGACAAAAATGAATGGAAATCTTCTTTATTTATATATGATATAAATATAATAAAAAAATAAATACTAGTAATAGATTTCCTTTACTCTTCTTGTTCAAATCATCCCTTCATCAAGCGTTAGAGATGGAGAATGTTTGATGGGACAAAATTGCTTCCACATTAGAAGACAAAGAGATGGGAGGAAAATAAAATAAGAAATGGATTGAAGCAAAATTAACATGTCAGAAAGAAGGACTAATTTTATAAATAAAAAACATCAAGGACTAAAGTGAAACGGCAAGGTGCCCCGCCCCCATCATCCATGGAGAGGGAATGACGAAGAAGATGTAAAGTGTGCAACAAAAATCCAAAGAGAGGGGAGATTGAGGGTGGCTTTGAGGAAACGATAGAATGGAAGACAGGGAGAAAGATTGGGAGTTTCATCTGAGATTGGTGTCGTCCATTGCCAGAGACTCCAATTTGGCCAATGATCCGACAACTGTTCCTTCCCTGCTCGGCTCGGTATATCTCTTTCCTTATTATTATTATTCCACATTTCAAAGGTTGTTCGATTTAGATTTATTTTATCTAAAAATTTTCATTGAATTGTTAATTACAGGTGAAGAGAATTTGTGAATTGTGTAAAAATGAAAACTCAGAAGATTTTATAGTTAGGATTTGTCCTAATCTCAATAAGATCTTCCAGCGCTCTGTGGCAGCTTCTCAGTCTCAATCATCCGTTGCTGGTGTTCTACTGGTATTGGATTGGTTCAGTTCTTAAATTATCTCTTTTAAGCTATGAATTTTTTGCATCCGTAATTAAATTTCAATGTTTAATTAATGCAACATGATTATGTCTTTTATTGCTGTGAAAACTTGTACTTGTAGCTTAGCTGCATGATAATTCATTCTTGGCCTTGGCCACATGGACTTGGTTTTCAATCGTAAAGAGCTTAAGCGGCTTGCCAACTATCCTCCTCTTCACAGCAGTCTATATCAACTGAACAGATTGCAGACATAAAAAGAACAATGACAAAAGGTGAAAAACTAAGTAGAGAAAGTTTTTCGGGAAGAACTTGGAGAATGCAGTTTATATACACTTAATCTCTGCAATTCTTAATTGACCTTGGAAGTATTTATATGCCTCCAATTCCTCAACCAATAGCTAAAATCAATTTGATCTGATGTTGTACATTGAACAGCTAGAGTAGAGCTCTACTATGTTCAAAACTAATCCCCAACAAAGTAGAATATTCCAAGGTTTCTTGAAACACCACGTCATGATGAGCTCACACACAGAGCATATCAAATTGTACTAATCGTCTTTGTGAAATAAATGTTCTAGCCGAATTCTCGATTAAAAATGTATGAACTGCTATAGCGACACACCTGTTTGTCCTTGTTGTCATTGAGTGTTTCTCTGAAGTCCATGCTTGTGTATAACTTAACCAAGTAAATTCCCTGAAATCTGATACTTGATCCGTTTTCATTTGCATTTCTAAGTGTAATAAGTTTATAGATTTGCTTACTTCCATCTTGAAAATGCAGTTTTCAGGTGATAATATAATCGTATTCATATAGTGTCTATAATTGGGATCATCCTTTTCAGGCTATTCTCCAGTTTTTCCTTGATTTTGGTGATGTGGTTCTACATGATGCAGATCCTAGTCTCAGAACATTTTTCCGGTCATGTTTGAGCTGGTAAGAGTTCATTCTGGTTGTCATGTTTTCCTTTTGTAGAATTTATCTTTTGTAAGTTTTGAAATAGCTAAGGTGCATGGACTTTTCCAGTTCATTATATATTTTTGTGGATCGGAATTAAAATTGTTTTGTTTATTGGTAACTTGATCAAGATAAGAAAACAATACTCCCACCATTCTAAATTGAATATCCACTTTTGACTTGAATGAAACAATTGGCAAGGAGTGTCTTTAACTTTTAAAAAGATTATTGGGCAGACCTTAAGGTAGTGGGATATAAGTCTCTTAAAATTAAGAGGTGAGGGTATAATTGGAACTTTAGATTAAAAATGTATTTATTTTAAGAAAGTAGATATTCAATTTTGGACAATAAAAAATAGAAATGTGTATATTCAATTCTGGATATGAGAATAGTAAAGATAAGTTCCTTGAGAGGAAGAGAACCTTTTGTTTCAAAATTTAATAACTGTTTTGCAGCATGAAACTGAGAGCAATCTAGTTCTTTGTAAGCTTAAGTGAGAACTTGAATTTAACTTCTGAGCTTTCTTATATTTCAAATATTGGTTTTGTTGGAGTATGATGAATATCCTGAATTGCTCCGTGCAACTGCACTCCTCAAATGTTCCAAATTTGGCATGAGGAATAGGGAAATAGGTTAATTTTCTTCTGAAATACTGCAATGAAATCTCTATGATTTTTTCTATTATTTCCAAATTTGTACTTGTCTGCCTATCTTTTATATGTTGTTCAGGACTTACCGATATTTTATTGTCAACTACATGAATAATTTTCTTAGTTACGTTTTTTAAGTGCATACTAATATTTTTGCAGTGAGTTTGCAGACCCTGCTGTTGCTGAAGCAACCCTTGATTTTCTTAATGCAAACAGAAAGAAGCTTCTAAGTTCTTTTCCTAATTTACTTCCTCAGGTATACATCTTGAGAGAAATTCCCTTACTAATCTACTGAAGCTGCTATGTTATGTAATTAATTTCACGAACTTATTACCTATGCATTAGCAGTAACTGAATTTACCGAAAGATCAGATATTTTCCGAGCTTAAATCTTTCCAGTTTGAAGTGTGCACTTGAGTTCGTTAAAGGCAAGGATTTTGATCTTGTCGAGGGCAGAAAATTTGTTAAAATAATTTAATTAACCCATAGATAATAGAGACGAATATTTGTTTCTTATCTGTATCCCTTTTCAATGAGCACACTCCAGAGAAAGGTATATTTATATGAATTCGATTATGTTTAGTTGTAAGATTGAGTGACGTTAGTAACTTCTTTTTGTCTATTATTGAGTATATGGTGTCATGTAATTTCTTTGACTATTAGTGGTGATGAGAATGTTAATTTTGTATATTGATTCTGATTTATCTGATCCATTTGCAGTTTTTCCCCTTACTCCTGAAGTTGATTGCTTGGAATGGAGAGAAGTAAGACTGCTTCTGTATTTTGTATTGTTTTCTACATTAAATTCCTTAGAATCAAAATATGCTTTTCTCCGAATTATCTGTTTGTTTCTTGATTAAAATGTTCTTTTTTCTTTCAGTAGTTAGATTCTGTCTCTAGGAATCTTGGTGTTTTACCATGTAAGAACCTTTATTTTAGCCTTTTCAGTTTATTATATAAGTTTCTTTCTGCTCCATCCAAGTATGCTGCTCAGAAAGATGATATTCTTGGGCAATTTTCAAAAATATGTGAGATGTCTTGGTTTGTTAGAAATTTGTGTTGCCTATTTAACAAAATGTCTTCAAAAGCTCAGATCCAATCAACTTGGCCAGTTATCATGTGAAATTATATCTGATTTTGACAGTTAGGAAAATGGAGATTACACTTTTTTTCTTTCTTGTTTGTTTATCTGTAGTTTTATCTAAGAAGGTTAAATTAGGAAGAGGTTTCATGGATCTCATGTTTTAAAGACATGTTACGGATCTGTTTGGTGGTTGCAGATTGGAAAAGGAATTTCTTCATGTATTCCCTGGGTTGATATCTCCGGGATCATTTCTTCCGCTATTTATATCACTTGTTGATCTACCTAGTGAGTTACTGCTTCTGGCTTCTCTTTTGCATGGTTTTACCCCTTCACTTTTTTCTGTTTTGACTTTTTTGTCTTAGCAAATTATTAGTTTCTGGCAACAAATTAACTCCATGTGCTTCCTATCCTGCAGTTCCTTTTTTGTTATTATGAAGATTGAAAACCATGATAATGGATATTAAAAGTTTACATTTCTTTTCCAATGTTGAAGAGTGTGAATGCTTATGCTTTTGCCTTTGGAGCATAACCTTTACCATGTGGATGGAATAGAAGGAACCAAATGATCAGCTCTATTACCTTTTTCTCTTAAGAATACCTTTCTGAGCTTTTAAACTTGTATGGGATTCTTGGTGACATGACTCCCAGGAACAGAAGCTTGGCCTAACCTCTTTTTTATGCTCCACTTGAGGAGGGGGGATGAGATATACATTCACTTTCATCTTTCCTCTATGGAGTAATAAACTGAGATATTTATTTTCCTTCATCAGTATTGGTTGTGGCCTTGGAAAAAGTAGAAAAGAATTCTGGACCACTAGTTGGCAGCAGTATAGCTTCAATTCAGAAGAGTACAGCTCCTGAGGTTATATTTTAAACTTCTAAATGTCATGGAATATAAACTGTCATTTATGATGCAATTAAGCATGCTAATGTGTTTGTCCAGATGCTGCTTGCCCTCATGGATGAAGCTTATACTGGATCAACCATAGGAGATGCAGGGGTTGACTCAGAATCTGAGGATAGCAGTACCATGGCTGCTGCGGATCCATTATTTCTTGAGCTTCTCAAGGATGAGAATGATGGTCTTGCTGTATGTTTCTGTTGGTTCATGTTGCTTTTCAGTTGTCCTAGTAAAAGCGAAGAGACTGATTTTGCTGGCAGCCTCCACCCTCCCTTTAAGTTGTTAATAGCTGTATACTTAAATTTGGGAGGGCGATTATGGTCAATGTTCTAACTGTACTACATTTGCTTTGCATGCATACTTCACTGTGATTGCTTAGTTAGATAGATGGATGGATAGAGAGGGGGAGAGAGAGAGAGAGAGTGTTTCCATTCTCCTCTAGTCTAGATTGGCATCCCAAAATTCTTTTCTGCTCTTGTTGAATTGTGATAAAGTTCCCTGGGCAGCATGACTTTTGAAGTAATTGGTTCCAGATATGTTAAAAAAAGCTGTTTCTTGGATCATAGTCCCTTTTTGATCTGGGAATCATTCAAAGTCGGTTATTTCTATGATATGATTGGTGTGAAGCTGTGACATAATGAATTACTCATTATGGGAAGATTGTTCTCATTAAGATTGGTTTCTTTTCTTTGGTGGATGTCTGCGTTGATGTTTCAGGAAAGGCATTGGACTTCTCCTGCAATGGCAGCAATTCTGCAAGCAGCAACCAATGCACCTCAGTCTGATAGATTGAAACAGGCATTGAAAATCGGACCTCACCTTCTTGATGTATATTTTGCCATAGCTCTCCAAGATGTCAATGATTGTATGTTGCAGTTGGCTTTTGAAGTTTATCAAGCTTATATTTACTTGCACACTAATTTTCTAAAGGTTAGTCCTTTAGGACATTTGTGATGATTGTAGAATGTATCAATTGCAGCTTTAATATGTGCCTTGGTTCCTCTGCTCATGACAAGGTATTCAACCCTCTTTCCGGATAAATTATTTTCTTATGAGGTAATATTTTGCTTCTCTAAAGATGATTACTGAAGCTACTCATCAATTTTTCTATGGCATTTCATTATTAGTAGGCTAGTCAAATATAAGTGGAGTCCATCAAACAATTTTTTTTTTCTTCTTAGGTTATTTGTCTAGCTTTCCCTGATCCTTTGGACTGGACAAAATTTCTCAGATGCCTGGCTCTTGGTGAACTGAGCTGATATATACAATTCATGCCATCTTTCATGTTCTCAATCATATATGCCATTATCTAGAAATTAGATGATGTTTTGCAATGTCAATCTCTAAGAAAGTTTTGCAGGAGTACAAAACCTCTTTTTCTTTCTTAACTTTTTGTCTGTTTAATATGCAATATGGATCTTTGTTCAATGTTTCTTGATTATGCTTAACCTTTTATTAAATAATGTATTCCGCATCCAGGTCCAAAAGAGGTTGTTAGAATTCTTGCTCGCTAACTTTCACAGATCTCCTGGTTTTATTGCACTTTTGAAGGTCTGCACTCCACTGACATGTGTCTTCACTTGTGATTTTGCTGAAATGGACAAATGGTATCCCTTTTTCGCTTCTTTTTCACTTGGTGGTAATTTCAATCTTTACATCTTTGCAGAAGCCTATAGTGGACAGGCTTGCAGAAGCATATGATAATCCTGCAAAGGTAAGTCGCATGCACCCTCCTGTCCTCCAGCATTTAGCACAAGAGCTGATGACATTGGTTTTTGTTAAAATAATAATGTAGAAAAAACAAAATCCTTTAATTGTATCTGCAGACAGAATTAGCATTACAACTATGTTGGGCCATTGGTGAACATGGAGGTGGTGGTAGATCTTATAAAGATGCAGCACGGGAACTTTTTGAAAGTTTGGAGCTTCTTTTGTATGAAAACCTTTCATCGAGGTATGAAACAATAGGCTACATATAATACAACCTTCTGATTTTGGTTTATCGTGTCACAAATAAGTAACTGATTTTTTTAATATTTTACCTTTCGGAAGTCGCCTGGGTCTACAAGAATCATCTCTTGGCTCAGGTAGTTTAACATTCAAAAAGTCATCACAGTCAAGACTTCTATGTTTTGTTGTGACTGCTATAGCAAAGCTTGCCACATATCATCCTGAGTTAGTACCGAGGGCCCGTGTATCCTTGGCAAAGGTTGGTCTATTATTGTGTCTTCGACGGCTAATAACTAATTCCAGCTGTTGCCCTTCATTTATCCAATTCTTGTTAATGAAGTGAACAATTGGTTATTATTGGATGGTTTAATTTGTGTTATTTATCTTACTTGGTCATGAGGATAATATTTGCAGGTGGCTCGTTCACGACTATCAGATGCCAGGGTCTGCATGCGTGCCCATGATTATTTATGTTTGATGAATGAACCTGCTGTATGTTTATCTGTCTTGGGTCCTTCCAAACCTTCAAATGGATGCATAGAGCATCCAGGCACTGTAGATTGGAGCAAGGGCAGCACCAGAATGATAGCTCACGTTCCATTTTATATTTTAGGTGAACAAGAAGGTAATTAGTCCCAGATTCATGGAACTTTTCAAAAGCCCCATATTTTTCAGTTTGTATTTTCCTCTGCAGAATCACATTCGGTTTGGCTAATATTTTAATTTCCTCTCTTGGTTTCAGGTCCTCCCTTCCACAATTTTTCATTCTCTGATATACTTCCCAAAAGATAACCTAACCTCGATCGTTTTCTCTTGGAAAGAAGATCATTATCACCAGTTAGGCTGTAGTCTTCAAGCTCGGGTTTTTCATTTTCTGCTGAAATACATTGACCGGATTCTTGTATATGTCTATATGTAGTGCAACCTGACTGTTGTGTAAAGCAAAAGAAATATGTCTGTAGAATTTCCAATCTCAACCATGCGGAGAGAGAACATTTATAACTCTCTGTTTCATTGTGGAGAATGTTTTCTCCTTTATACTAGGAAGCATGTTCTTGTAGTTGAAAGTAATTGATGCATAACATGATTCTTACTTTGCAATCCGTCAACAATTTTCAGTGCTTTCATTGCATTTCACTGCCTAAGCAATCCTTGAATAAAAATCAATTGTGATGTCTTACTTATTGATGGACGAGAGTCTGAGTTCATCCTTGATTAAATCAAATGTAGCCATGATAATGTTGCCTGCTGTTAACTGACTTGGGTGGCAGATACTCAGGGGTTGATACTTCATGTATAATCTGAAATGCCATTGTGAGAAGCAATGTCGGGGAGGATGACAAACCCACAAGGCAAAATGGCGACCACATCAGGGTTCTTTCCTGCCGCTATATGATGATCCATTGCGGCCAAATCAACAGGAGCATACAATCCTGTGGAATCTGTAAAGGTTTCTTGAAGGTACAGCATTGCTACTTCTTTAGCCGCAGGCTATGTTAAGAAGAAGCTGTTAAGATTAGACTGATTATTTAGTAGTGTGTGAACTTAGTGAAGCCTCAAATGGAACATATGATGAAGCTCACCTCTGCCAGAACTACTGAAACCCAACTTGAAGGGTCACGACCAGAGGAAAACCGCTCTATATCTCGTGTCACTCTACCATGAGAAAGCATGTCCCACTAGTACCACAAAGGAAAAAACAATAGATAATAAGAAGACAGATATAGAGAATTCAGACCATTTATGGACCATTAAAATTAACGTTGTCCATGACTCCAGTCCCGTTTTACCTTGCTTCGGTTGTGGCTATTGCTGAGGAAGTCAAATACATCAACCCGTGGCATGTTGTGAAATTCGGGTTAATTTTTACCAATAATAAATTCACCCTTGTGAACTATTGCACAAATAAATAGTGTGAAAACGATTATACTAAAAAACCACCCCAAAGTAAAGCGTGGAGGGACACACCGATCCACTTAAATACCACACTTCTTAGACAGAATTTACTAAGACAAGTAATTTAATAGTACAATAATTAACAACAACTATACCCGATAATAGCTATTAAACAAACATAAAAGAAAACACCAGAATTTAACGAGGTTCGGCCAATTATGCCTATGTCCTCAGACACAACTAAAATAATATTTCTCTGATTGAAGAAATATTGCAAAAAAAGAAGAAATTACCCAAAAATAAGAGAAGATACAATTTTTTGGATTGTTGATGGGATAATTACAGGGGGAGAGGAGTTCTTTTATAACCAAAACTCCTCCCATTGTTGGTCTAATCTCCCGATGTGGGATTCCATTTTGCCAACCAA
>JAOXNR010000027.1:0-22534 GCA_028571225.1 Parsonsia alboflavescens | reverse complement strand
ATATACGGTTTTGCTAAGACACATTCCGAAGTGCTCCTTAATGCATGCTCCAACCGTTATCGTAATGGAATTTTTACTACAGTGCTCATGCAGCCAATCAAGTGGAGCAAAATTTCTGTTACGATAACGGTTAAGGCGCACTTAGGAACGCACCTTAGCAAAATCCGTATATATATATATATATATATATATATATATATATATATTTATATGGGACTGCTTTTAATGGATTAGATATCCAATTGGGAGAGACATTTGGAGTGCACCTTCTCATCATGATTATTCTTGAAAACCTCTTAAAAAGATTGGGAACATTTTTCAAATGGCTGCCGAGCAAACCTACCATTAATCAGGATATGTATTCCTAATCCTTAATGGTACATTTGATGATTGAAGGACTTTAGTTTATTAGTGTTTTTCTCTTTATAAATCATATATATAACAGCTAATTTTTATTCATATTCATTATAGTATATTATAACTAGAAGATTTAATTATATCATTTGTTGTGTGTCAGCAGTTACCAACAATTCCTTAATACTTAATTATTATCTGGGGTTCTAATTAATTATTTCTTTTAATCTTCGTTATATTCAACTCTTATTTTATGTTTCTTTCAATAAAGCTCAAGTCAAACACATTAATCCACCCAATGATGAGCTCCTCTTGTTTCATTATTATTGCTTTCAGCGGCTGACTTGACAAAGCCTTTGGAGGATTTTTTTTTTTTTTTTTTTTAAAGATCATTCACAACAACACTAAGAGGATCTATTTTCATTAAATAAGGTCATCGTTTATACCCCAAAACTAGCCTAATAGGATGCCAAAAATGTTCACATCGTGTTTGTTATATTAATAACATATTAATCAAAATTCTTATGTGTAATATTTAATTACTATTTTTTAATATATTTTATATATTAAATTTTAAAAAGATAAATTAAACTTACTTCATTAATTTTTTGAGATACATGTTAAATTTTTATCATCAATGTAATGAGATATGACACACAAATATATAATAAAACATCCTAAACCTACCAAAAATGAAGTGGTTGAAGTTTCTTAAGTCTTATATTAATATAAGTATAGAAAATACATTGCAACATAGAACTAGTGACTAATCTCAAAAACCATAAAGGTCAAACTCTTCCATATATCACTTAAATTCTTGGTTTTTTTTTTGTTTAATTAATTATATTGAATGTCTCAATTTCTATTTTGAGTTGTTCGAAAATAAAAATATCTCATTTCCTTAATTAGTTAAAATTTTATTAAGCAATAGGGTATTGTTAAGTTTAAAATAAACTAATAAGTCAACTAATTTTCTTTGTCTCTTCACGGATACCCCAATGGATGGAGTGGTGAGGTCCTAGACCATAGATCTCGAATTTGAATCCCACCAATACCCTCCTGGATAAGGGAAACGTCGAGATACGTGTAAACTGACCTGGACATTGACTAAAAAAAAGTAATTTTCTTTAAATTTTTGTAAGTCAAATCGAGGAATTTAAGTTTGGAGTGAGGGAGTATTGTATCAGTACATGCCAACTCCATTTTGCCATTGCCATCAACCCTCCTGATTCCATTTTATCTCTCAACATTTATTCTATATATAGAGAGAGACCTTACATTTATACATATGTTGCCATATTCTTCGAGGGCTTCACCAAGAAAGAAAGAATCAACCAGTTAAGCAAATCAAACCCTACCCATCTTCTTCTCTTCAAATATTTCTTGCTTATTTTACCATATATCATAATGAATGAGGGTTTAAATTTCTCAGCTTCTGATACAAAAAGAGCTGATCGAGAAGATGATTCTCCTGAGGAAAGCAGTTGGACTTTCTATATGCAAGACTTTCTTCATGAATGCGATGATCATGGAGACGGCAGCTCTTATTCTTCTGGATATTGTTATAATGGGATTATTACTTCTAATAATAATTCTGTTGTTTCAGATGCTGCTTCTTCTGCAGCCAGAAAATATTTAGCTACCAATAGTAATAATATCGGCAATAAATTGAGTTTCGAAAGGCCACGCAAAGCTAAAGCTGCTGCTGCTCGAGTTGTTGTAGTGAATGATCATGACTTGGAAGATACTGCAAGTTCACCCGTGAATAGTCCCAAGGTACGAGCGTAATTACTTATTGGTAGAAAATTAATTTCTTGGCTTTATTTATTTTCTTCTCATAATTAATATTTCCAGTACTCATCATTATATAATTTCTTGATATATATAATATATGTTTTAATTACATTTATTTGAAATAACAGATTTCTTATATGAATCAGTTGAATCTGAAGCGAGATGAAAGCAGAAAGAGAAATATTATGGTTTCAGACTTGAACAACAACGACAATCAGGTTTTGGTTCATGATTTAATTAATGTATCCTTCTCCAGGAGTGTCTTTGGCTTCTAATATATATACATATTCTTGAATAATATTATAGAAGATTCTGTTATAGATCCAATCTATTACATCATCACAAAATTTTTCCATAAAACACTAGGTCATGTGCGGTAAAAAAATAAATAATAACCTTTAATCGTATAGATCACAAAATTGATGTGCAGGGATATTAGACTAGGTCCATATCAGAATTTTTCTAATATTATAATATTATTTTATTAAAGGGTATTAATTTCTAATTTTGGTTTAATGTTTTATAGGGAGATAGTAATTCGATGAACCTGCACAACAAAAATGGATTTCATGATGTTGATCTGGAAGGAGATAATATTGACTACTCCGAATTGCAGAAAAAGGGTCTATGCTTACTTCCCGTGTCAATGTTGGAGAAATATTTTGGTTAAAATTTTAATTTCATATGAATTCATTATAGAAAAATTTTAAAGTTTTACAAGATCTGTAGAAGAAAATTATTGGCGATGCTAATTTATTTGATGATCAATCATCATTTATGGTCTTTATAATTTAGCAGCAATAATATTATCGAATGGGAGGGTTTTTCTTTTTTTTTTTGTCCTTTTCAGAAAATAATCGTTGATCTAAGAAAATAGAACCAAAATATTCTTACAGGAAATAATTAATCTTGTTTTTACTATATGGATCGATCGAGATCATGCGGGCTTGCCGTGAAGCTCGACGCATATATGCATACGCATATGCATGCAATGCTTCCCATCTCTTTCTTTTCCGAGTCGAGTGAATATTATTTATGTTATTATAGCTAACTGAAAAGTTGGAATTAATCCATAAATATTGAAATGATATTCTAATATATATATATATATACACATAATAAACATAAATACGATGGGTTTAGTTAGTTGGAGACAAAGTATTAATCGAGAAGCAAGTGCAATGAAGGGCATGCTTGGCATTTCGAAGTTTCTTAAATAAAACCTCTAGAATATGTTAAGAATTGGAGCCTTCACGTACTTGGCCAGGGTTGAAAATCTTGAACGTTGACGTTCCTCACGAAAATGAAAAAACCCTCTTAAATTATACCCTTTCAAATTTCAAACATATTAATTAAAATTGCTAACAGAAAAGTGCTTTGTATATATTTTTGTCAACTGAGCCTTGCATGTATCTTTACCTTTAATTAAGCAAAGAACCTTTCGTCTTAGGCTAAAGCCATATATACGGAAGTTGTGTGCGGCATCACGGAATGATACCGTTTCAATTAAAAAAAAAGAACAAATTTCAGAAAGATTAGGATGAACATCAACAACATCATCACCATCTACGAGTAAAACAAACACCGACAATATCGCCATCACCAGTGCCCCACCCTCACCACCACTAGCCCCCCACCCTCGTCCCAACACCCCACACCAGCACCTCTCACACCATCACCATCAGAGTTTCTCTGCACCCACCCCTTGCACCTCCCGCTACCCCCAAATCTGCAGCCACCATTCCTTTCACCTTCGGCTGCCTCCAGATCTACACCCTTCCACGCCTTGCAGCCAATCACACCCCAAATCTGCACTGCTACTCTTGCCCTCCAGTTTCCATCACACTCGGCTTAACTCTGCAAATTTATTATTATTATTATTATTTTCAAAATCAAGGTCAATAGACATTGTTTCACAAGTGAGTTATCAAAAAAAAAAAATCGAAACGACTTCGTTTCAGTTGACGCACACGGGATATATATGGATTTGCTACCATGTGCACCTATCGAGTGTGCATCTATGTACACCAACTCCGGAATCAAATCAATATTCAATTGTGTATATAGATCGATAGACTTTAATGAAAGAAATATATGGATTTTCTACAATGTGCACCTGTCCCGTGTGTGCAACTCCAGAATCAAATCAATATTCAATAATGTATATAGATCAATATATATTAATAAAAGAAACTCAATTTATACAATCCAAAAGGTTCATGACTATTTTTGTAAGTAAAGCAAAAATATCCAAAGGTAGTATGAAGCTTAAAGCATGCAAGAAACTCAATTTACACAATCCAAAGGTTCATGACTATTTTTGAAAGTAAAACAAAAATATCCAACGGTGGTATGAAACTGAAAGCATGCGCATCCGGGGAATCGAACCCCGGTCAGTACCGTGGGAGGGTACTATGATACCACTACACCAGATGCGCGGATGTTTTATTACTTTTCTTCTCATTTTATCTATCAATTATTCAAGTTAAACTAAAACCCTATTCACATATGCTCTAACCTTATCCAGCAGAAGAAAGTGGAAGTGTCTTTTGTCCGAATTTTTATTTTCATTTCTTCAAATTTTAAATCATCAACAGTAGTCAGGTCAGTGAGATACACAAAGGACAGTGATGGAACAATAAATGAATACTAGTACTTGCATTGTCTGACAACTGTGTCAGAATGATCTAATCGAATGAAGACAATCAGTTTCTTTTGGGATTCTTGAAGTTTGAAAGGCAATGCGGTAAGGTCTACTTTTTCTCAGGAAGTTTCTCTAACAACTCGGGTATCAGCTCGAAAAGATCACCCACGACTCCATAATCAGCAACCTGCATTTCACCATATGGGGGTTTGATTACTAATTATAAACCATGTTGAGATCAATTAACCTTGTGGACGAGTTAAGGAAACCATGTTAGCTAGGCGAAAGGAAAAACATCTTGAACGAGAGTTTGGAGCATAATTTGAAGTGATGGGGAATGCAAGGGAGAGAGTGTGAAAGATTCTGTCAGTACCTGGAATATAGGAGCATCTGCATCTCTATTTACGGCTACAATGATCTTGGAATCTCTCATGCCAGCAATATGTTGGATCGCGCCTGAAACACCAAAGGCCATGTACAGCTCCGGGGCAACGACTTTTCCAGTCTGACCAACCTGCATTTGAGCCAAGTCTTCATATCATCTTCAGAAGCAGTAACAATATTTCAAACATTGTAGGAAAGAAGTGAGAAGTGAAAGCAGATAATGGAAAGATTTCATGATTTTGAATCTGAGGGGCAAATTACGTAGGTAGAGGGATGAAAAGGGTCATATTCAGATCTAACTAGTAAACCTGGCATTTCCAACACGAGGCAACACTAACACCGTTTCAAGTACACCAAAAGACCGTATCACAGATTCATTGAAATACTGTAAACTAGAGATCAAACTACATACAACTGAATTTATTCATATAACAAAGAACATTTAAAAAATGAAATCCACCATATTGGTTCTCACATCCATGTGCCAAAAAGGATGAGCAGCATATGAGGAAAGTTCTGGGCAGAAAGAAAATCCTTTAAGAAATCATCTGTAGCTTCCAAAATGATTACAGATTCATAAGAAATGGGATTCTGGAATTTTACTTGCTTCTCTGTCGCAAAGCAAGGACATAGTAGTGCAGAAATCAAAGAAAAACACTATTTTTGCTTGGTCAAATTAAAATTGATTTTGTCCTTCCAAAAGAAAAAAAAAAAAAAAAAGAAAAGAAAAAGAAGGGTGAATAATATGCTCAGGCAACAATTTCATAAGTTACCTGAAGATCATTAGAAACATATCCCGCATCAACGGCAGCACGAGTTGCACCAACTGATCAACCAGACAGTGAAAAGTGAAAACTTTGAGAGAGAGATACCAAAATTTAAAATACTAGTAATCAGAAATTTAAGAGGACAGAAGTTTTTTGAACTCCCAATTTGCATATACAGCAAATGGATCCTTTAACTGAAAGCCAAAAAGATGTCAGTAAAAGGATAGCAGATCACATTTTATGGAAAATGAAACAAATTTTTTTTGTGGAGAAGAACCTGCTGCACCAAGTTTCTCGGCAAGCTTATCTATCATTTTGAAGTTTTCAGCACTTTTGAGACCTCGTCCCCCAGTGATTACAATTCTTGCATTCCCTAAATCTGGCCTTTCTGTTTCTTGAGAAGAAAGTTGTATATATCTTGATTTCCCCACTGCATCATCTAAGAGCAAGAAAGTATTATTTCTTCACTGTTTGATCTTATTATGGCATCCAAGAGCATGCCAAAAAGCTTATATTCAGTTTGTTATATAGAACACTTGATTAAAGCACTTATTATTGTGTGAAGCAAAATGAAGAACTGGATACTCTGGATATCAACATAAATAAAATGGAATATCTGAGAACACACAAAAACATTGAAAAATAACCAACAAACCTTGGCCAAAGTTTGAGAGATCCACCTGGTGAATTGATGCATGCTTAGGTTTTGAATCAGTAGATTCAGAGGCAGTAGGAAAAGAAGTAGACCTGATAGTCAACATGCATGGACGAAAGCCAGTATATCGAACAGTGCAAAGAGCATTTCCAGCATAAATTGGCCTGCCACGACAATAAGCCAGTCCCTATAGTAAATTACAGCTCAAGTAGGGCCTTGGACCAAAAAACAAGCGAGCAGATCTCCAAAATATTACATCATCATACACAGATTCCAAAATGACATGCAGCCAATCTCATGGAATGGAATGAAAGTTCCTTGTTTCATGTGAATGGACTCCCACAGGAATGGTTACTTCAAAATAATTTCACAAGATAACTGACATTTAAAGTTCCAGAAAGTATACAAGTTAAAATAGCTACCGGGAGGATACCTGACAAACATATTAGATTCATTAACTTTAATAACATCAGTAATTGGGGAAACATCCAAAAGGGCAGCTGCACGAGGTAGTATATTTTTCCCAAATGAGCCTGAAGCAGCTATTATGTGTGAATAGCCACCCTTCTGCTGAACCATGTGGATTAGTTGGGCCCATGGTTCTGCCAGGGAATGTGAAAGTTTATCTGAATCAGCCAAAAGGACCTATAGAAGAAATGATGAACAAAATCATACATCCAGATTTCTTGACATCATATCTTTCAGAAAGAAGATACTAATGTGGCTGAAAGCCTCAGCTTGACAAAGTTTTTATCCTTCCAAGGTTGTTGTTCCAGACAGTAGCATGGAGATAATGATGTATTGGTGTGATTCAGTTAACAAATATGCTTTGCTTCAATTTTAACACTTTAATATTCTGTGGATCATCAACAGTATTAGCAAAGGTCTTATGCATGTGAGTCCCCAATACAATGCAGTAAATGAAATGATTAACACATATCTTACAGTAAATACTTAGAAGTAACAAGATGAGAAACCTAACAGTTGACAGGGGAGAGCAAGTGTCATGACAATTATCTACACGAGAATCAAGATGTTATACATTAATCATTATATTCTCTCCACATTTATCTGATTAGCTTTTTCAAAGATTAACAAATTCTGCTACAGACATAGTAACCCTCTTGCTTTAGTTCAGGACAGACACTGAACCAAATAGCCCCACAGCTAATTATCTACCAATAATAAATGCTTGCAAGAAAACTCAAAACACCTGAGAAATGGAAGGATGGCATGAGGAGGCATGTTCAGCAGCTTCGTGAAGCGAAGGTCCTGACCCAGCAAGTAGTAGAGATATAGGATTTTCTGCACCCAAGGATCTTGCGGCCTCTACAGCACTAATTGATGAGGATGTCAGAGAGCCTCGTTCATGCTCGGCCACAACCAAGGTGCTAAGCTGCATAGAAAATCATTAGAAGACAAAACAATTGATGCTGAAACAGTCATGACCTGAACACATAGAAAAGCAAATTATTTACTAAATAACAGCAACAAAATACAATGAAAGTTTCATCGCATTCCAGAAATCTGTGGTTGCAACTAAACATGGTTCTTGTGCACCTCCAGTCCACCAATCTAATTTTCCCCTCCCCATTATTTCAACTCTAAAGGCTTC
Source organism: Parsonsia alboflavescens (assembly GCA_028571225.1). Taxonomy (NCBI): domain Eukaryota; kingdom Viridiplantae; phylum Streptophyta; class Magnoliopsida; order Gentianales; family Apocynaceae; genus Parsonsia; species Parsonsia alboflavescens. The sequence goes on along the minus strand of JAOXNR010000027.1, from coordinate 14,321 downwards.
ATGATGATGACAGAGGTTTCCGAAATTATGATAGACCTTATAAGAAAGAAAAGGAATTCATTTTACCATTTGCTTCAAGCTTCATATGCATAAAGTACACAGTGAAAATCTATGACTAAAGTTCTGTTTATACTCAGGGCAAATTATGCGTTCTAACTTCAAATCTCTTTTTTTTTCCCCCTTCAATTCAACAGATGTTGTAAAAACATTTTGGTGACCATTTAATTTCATCTTATATAAAGAAGTATGGAGTTAATAACAAGGTTTGATTTCTGGATTTCCAAAGTAAATGCTCAACATAATGTTGAATTAGTGACATCAATCAGTTGCTTTTCTTCCCCGTCTTTCTATGTATGGCAAAAATTACCTTCTAGCTAGTCATTTACTATAATCCAAATAAACCCTACCGTACAGCTATCGTTACAACAAACTACTGATATTCTGCTGCCACAAAACTCACTTATATGTTTTTCAAAATAATCAAGTTCATCAGGATAGCATGCTTTCTTCAACCAGAAATCAGAGCAAAGGCTTCTACCATTGGATATGATCTTGGCTCAAATAACCATGTCAAAGTAAGAGATTTTCACCATAGCAAATCAATAGAAATGTAATTGTAGAAATGTAATTGAAGAAATTGCAGGGAAAAGTGCCGCGTAAAAATCCTTTAGAGCGGAGAGATTCAACTCACAGAGCAATAGGCAGGCTTCACAGGAGAAGTGTGTGAATAGTTTCTGAAAGCTCTGAGCAACGCCGCCGCAGTAGACATAGTGTTGAGGCGGCGTTGAGCTTCTCTCTATGTGCTCGGAAGGAAATCGGAACGGACACCGGAGAATTTTTGATGGAGCTTGGATTATGATGTCGTCATCATATCCTGTACCTTGGTCCGTTTCTTTTTTTCCTTTTTCCTTTCTCTTTTTTGGATGAAAAGCAAATTAGTCCTTTAAAGGTGACAATTTTCAGCAAAGTTCTTAGCTTTTTAAAATTTCATACAAACCCTTTAAATTTGAAAAGTATTTTTCTTAATGAATTTATTTAAGTAAGAAATTTAAGATATAATTTACTAAGATTTTTTTTCCTTCACCATTTTACAAGAAATTCACCGTGATGATAAAAGCTAATGATAAAGTCTATCATTTATAAAATTAATATATGTCTCTATTCATGAATTTTGTGATTCATCTTAAATCACATAAGTAAATGCATGATTCAAAATAAAAACAAACAAAAGATACATATATCTTGTGGAAAAAAAAATTAGAGTATGACCTAACATACATAATAAGGTCCATATCCCTATATATGGGATTTATACATATTAAAATTTTCTGAAAATACAATTCATTGAACAAATTTGAGTTGCAATTCAAACAAATGACAAAAAACAATAGCTTCCCTTTTTCTTTTCTTAAGGGTAGTTAATTGAAACCTTGGAATTAATGAAAATAATTTTATATTTTTTGAAAATTATTTTTCACTTTATCTCTTTTAATTTCTAGTAGTTAGTATTCATGAATGAATGAGTGTTTGAAAGGAAGCATTGAGGGTGTGTGGTTCAGAATTGAAGTTTACAGGTCGTGTTAACTCAATTTTCCTACAAACTAGTCCAAACACTAATAAAAAAAAGTAGAGAGTTGAAATGAACACTAATATTGGATATAGTAAGATTTTTTTTCTTTTTTTTAACAAGTATATCATTAAACTTGAACAAGATTATCTTAGTAAGTGAGTGTGACAACCTGATCAAAAAAAAAAAAAAACAAAAATACAAGATCACATGAAAAAACAAATAAATCAATTTACATTTTGATGTAAAATAGGTTAAATTCACAATTAATTTGGATTCATGAAACATAATTATAACTTGCCTACTTTAGAAGAATAAAAAAATTATCTCAGAACAGTGTTGATTACAATGATAAGGTTAAATGCTATTACTTAGAAGGTAGACTCTTGTGTTTTTCCTTTTCATTATAAAATAAGTCCCATTATTATTTTATAAGTTTCAATGTTATTTAAATTTTAAATGTGTTAGAATTTGTTGCATTTGAGTCTAAAAATAGTTGGTTATAAATTAAATTACTTTTATTATTATTACGTTAGTTAAATGTAAGATTACATTTAAAAAATAATATGAATCAAAATTTATATGAATCTTATATTTTTATTAAAAAGTAGGTTTTTTTTAAACAATAGACAATTAATAAATCAAAATATAAAGAAATATATTTAATTTCTAATGCAAGGTATTGTTTTTAAAAAGGGACATTATGAAAAGAAAAAGAAAATCGTATTAAAATTAATGATTTTTCAAAATTGTTTAAGAAAAAATATGAAGAAAACTTTTCCAGGCTAGAGGTCCCAAGGAATCTCAGTGACGTCAATCAATTCAAGACCTTGCCAGAACAGGTAGACCATTTCTACGGTCCAGACCACAGCAGAAACTCCCGTGTGTTTAATTATATCTGCCGTCAATTAAACTGCAACGCGAACTTCAATAGAAAGCAAAGATTCATAAATAAAATAAAATAGTGAATTAATTCCTTAAATAAATCCTGCTAACAAACAGATACGCCACACTATTCTAACTTTTTACGTCTCTGGTGAGACCGCCTTGCTTCAATTCTCGAAATGCGAATGATTTTGGAGAAAGTCAATCTTCTCGTGCATTAATCGCACATCAATCAATCTCAGCAGCTTCGTTTGGAGTTTCCAATTTTCCGTCTCCAGATCTGTCAATCCTTCTCTGATTCTGTAGCCAGAATCATGATTTCCACCGGCAAAATCAAATCCATGGACTTCTACAGGTTAGTTCTCTCTCGCTGAGGAATTTCTTTTTTCTGAAATTTCTGTAACTTCTAATTCATTTTTTGTTTTCGTTATATCTGAAGTCTGAAGGTCGGAATACTGAACATAAATGGAACGAAATTTTTTTTTAATGTTTTATAGCTAACGTAAATTAACTAGTCCGCTTGCTTTGTCGAAGTGTTTTTTGGCAGTGCCTTAGATAAGGATCACACATAAATTTCTGGTGTTCAATTTAGTTGTGTGGACGAGCTTACTGAGTGGACTTAGAACGTAATCTGTTCGGTAGCCCGTGTGAGGTCTGATATAAGGTGTCAGCGATTTGCCGGTTCTATTTTGAGAATGTATTAAATTATTTTACGTATTTATGTGCATTTTGAATCCAATCAAGTTAGGAGAGTAAGGTGAAAAATGAACGAATTTAAAAAGAAAGCAAGGGGTGGTGGTTATTGGACTGGGAGATGTAGGACGAGAACTTTATTTGTTGCATTTCTGCTCAATGTTTTCGTATTTGCATCTCATCAAATTCAGAACGTAATTGTTGAATTTCTTTTATTGCTTGCAGAAAAATTCCCAGAGATTTAACTGAGGCATCGTTGTCTGGTGCTGGCTTGTCCATCATAGCAGCCTTCTGCATGATCTTTTTGTTCGGGATGGTAACTACTGACACATTGTCTATTGACAGTCTGTTGATTGAAAGAGGTTAATTATAACCTATGCTATTCACCTATAAGTGTTTATCCGTTGCTTTTCTAAATATTTCAACAAAAATAGATTCCTTTCCTCATCTAACTTTTATGTTTCTTTTCAATCTCTCCATTCTGATGCCTTATCTTTTAATGGAGCTTTCTGGAACTCTTCATTCATTTTCAGGAGCTAAATGATTTTCTAACTGTGAGCACCTCTACATCAATTATCGTTGACAACAGCTCTGATGGAGAATTCTTGCGGATTGATTTCGATATCAGGCATGATTCATGCTCTTCTTTTAATCCTGATCTATTTGTTGTTGTTGTCCCTTTCATATATTTAGAATTGAAACTTGAGAATTGAAAGAAGTCATTAGGAGAATAGGTTTGAGGAGTTTTCTGTTTCTCAGTTCCAAAACATGGCACTATTACTTCAAATAGGCCTAGCAATCAAATGCTAGTGACAAACAAATTATCTTTTTACTTGTCTTTCTCTGTCCCTTTTCTTCACATTTCTTTCCGTGACTGTTGTAGCCTCTCCTCCTTCTCCCTTCGTGTCATACTCTCAATCCAAATGGTAAATATTATACATCGTCCTCTGTTCACTTCTATTTTCATGCATTTATTTTAATATTTCTGGCAATAGCATGGGTACTCTGGACACTTCCAATATTTAACTCTGTTAATTCCTTGAATATTTCACTCACTGTTTTTCCTTGTTCATCATTATAATGCTAATATGAGTAGCTTCTTTGGATATCTTTTCTCAATTTCTTTACTATATTTATGTCATAGTAAGGAGTGCAATATGTTTTACTTTTTATTAATTTATTCTAATGTTATTTGTAATATTTTCTTGTAGTTTTCCTGCATTGTCTTGTGAATTTGCATCAGTCGATGTCAATGATGTCCTGGGAACAGTAAGTCTTAGTCATTCTAGTTACTTCTAAAAGAGTACTGTTCCAGTAATTTTATTTCAAATAAGGCTATGGCTTGGCCTTGTAATAGTTTTATTTAATAACTTATTTCCTTGTTCTTGTGTCCTTTTTACCTATGGACTTTCTGTATTCTTCTTTTTGTTTGTTTTCTTTTCCTTGCTCATTGAACTTGTTTTGCCTGACCTAATTTTTCTCAATGTTTCTGAGTTGTGAAAGCATACCAAAAGATGCTGAAGTAAGGATTACAAGATGGATTAATGTTATCCTGAGAAGCTTTAAACAATGTATTCAATGGATTGGTGGATGATTTAATGAGGGTTTTGTTTGGACCATACTTTGGTGACTTCTCATGATGCTCTTTCCTAATCCCTCTATTTAGTATAGGAATGATGAAATAATATCCTGGAACTTATACCGTGAGGTACCAGAGGTTTAAGATTTCAGGCTGGTTATAGAATTTGGTGCAATGAATGTTGGGAGCGAAATGTATTAAATAATTAAATGTTATCTCGACAATAGGTTAAATGATTCTCTAATTAGTCTTGACTACAAATATTTATGAGATGGAGAGATGGTGTTTTTAGACTGGATAGGAGGTCCTAGTAATTTTGGTACTATTATTTTGACAGCACCCCAACATATTGTTGTTCTATATGTCTATTTTTCTTGAAAAAAATAGGTAAAACAGGGAACTAAGCTCTTGAAGAAAATTTGTGTTGCTGAAAGTGCCTTGCAATAATACATAATCTAGTTTCCCTTTTTTTATCCATTAAAGAGTCAACTTATCCCATTCTTCTCCATTGGCCTCTTGAAAATAGTTCTACACTAGTTTTCTGGTTTCCACTTTGATTTTTGAATATAATACTGCTGAATTTGCTCTCATATTCCCAGAATAGGTTGAATATAACGAAAACTGTACGCAAGTATCCCATAGATTCAAACCTAAGGCCTATTGGCTCTGAATTTCAATCAGGGCCTGTTTCTAGCTCAATTAAGCATGATGATGCTGATGAAGAAGAAGAATATGGTGAAGGTTCTGTTTCTCTAACAACACATAATTTTGAGAGAATTTCACAAGGGTAAGCGGTCTACCTCTGTCTTTTATACCATCTTTCCTGCTGAGTCAACCTGCTAATTTGCATCATATATTTGTCTCTGCAGCCATCCAATTTTGGTCGTAAATTTCTATGCTCCTTGGTGCGATTGGAGCAACCGCTTGGTATGTCTCATCTTTTTGTTTGTCTTTGCGTGATTGATTCTCAGGACTCCATCGTGCTCTTCCTCATGCACTTAAAACTGTACTTTCTAATAAATTATGATAAATAAGTAGATGATAAAGTATTCCTCCTTAATTGTACATGTGGCATCACCATTTGTCAAGAATATCTTGGATAGACGTGGAAGATAGAGCTTCATAATTCATAAAGAAACAAGTCAAACCTTTTTTCTTAAATTAAATATAAAATTCCATATCATTCTGAATGATGAACAAACAGTTCCTTTGGTCTGTAAGCTCTTATCTACTTTGTTTTTTTGGTAGGTATACAATTCAGCTTCTTAGCCATGTATATACCAAATGTATACAAAACCTCATCCAAACAGCAAAAAAGGAAACAATCCATAAATAAAATAATGAAGAAAAATTTTCTATTGTTTCTAATGTGAGGCTTCCTTATCATTTTTGCTCAATTTAAATTTCTCTCTTAGTTGTTTCGAGTCTCTAGCTACTTTTGTTGCCTTCTTTCAAGTACTTGAGAGAATCCAGTAACCTTAGAAATAAAAGTAAATATTTGGCAGTGATGCTAAGTTTGGGATATTGCTGTATTTTTCAGAAACCTTCATGGGAGAAAGCAGCCACCATTATTAAAGAAAGGTCTGGTTTCATCTACTTTTGCTATTTGGAAATGCCATTGGAAGAACTGGTTGCTTGATCCTCGTCTAGATTGTGAAAAGTAGGCATCATCACAATTCTTGTTGAAATCTCTAATGCAAACTTTGCTTCAGGTATGACCCAGCAATGGATGGGCGTATACTTTTGGGAAAGGTGGATTGCACTCAAGAAAATGAATTGTGTAAGAGGTACGTGGATTAAAGAAGTTTTCCAAGTCCTGAATCTGTCAGTATGCTTCATCTTATTCCCCCCCCCTCCCCCCAAACACACACACACACACACAATGTCATCTTTCCTTAACTGTTGATTACCATTGAATATACAGGAGTCATATACAAGGGTATCCATCTATTCGCATCTTTCGTAAAGGAAGCGATGTCAGGTACATGTTTGCATTTCTTCTAAATTTATTATTTTTGGAATATGCTGTACTTCTTTAGTGGTCCCATATGTCTCCTGTTAAATATTTATGAGGACACAGATACTTTTCTTCTTAATATGTTCCCTTCCACAGATTCGTCATTTGAACATTCATCTGTTGAGTATTGCAATTGGTGTAGTTGGGTTAGTAAATGTTCTTTCAGGGAGTTTTTGTAGTCAGGATTTTAAAGTATTTCACTTCTTGATAGCAGATATAATTTGTTGCACTATTAGATTTCTTCATGCCAATTCTCACATTCTTGTGTAAGTCATAACTATTTTACATATGAAATAAAACCTTGCTCAGCTCAAGCAAGAAGGTGGACGTAATATTCTCAAAATATACTACCAGTTTAAGTTTATGGTTTTTAGCTCATTGATTGCTTCACTGTTGGTTGGTGTTGGTATTTGATGAACGTAATGTATTTTTTTCTTGATCTATCTGAACCTTGGCATGAATACGGTTACTTTTATGCTAACACATTTATCAGGTTTTATCTTGTTAAATTTGTTTTAAAATTTCTGGTATCAAGTCTAGAAATTTATTATTCAATATTTTTGACAGGGATGAGCATGGCCATCATGATCATGAGTCGTATTATGGGGATCGAGATACTGACAGCCTTGTCAAGGTAAGAATGCTCTTGGATCTTCATGTTCGAGTTCATTAGTTGGAGAAAAAAATGCCTGGTGAAGAACAATAGGTGCAGTAATTAAAAATGCACAACAGGGATTAAGAATTCTCATGAGCATTCCTCATCAGATCTCAGTTTGAAAAGTGGAATGTTATTATTGAAATCATACCGATGTATTATCTGGTCATGTCAATGCTTCTAAGTTAACTTCTATGCACTGCAACATTACTGAAGCTAATCTTTTGCAGACGATGGAAAGTCTGGTTGCATCTATTTCTCAGGAGCCTCAAAAGCTTGCTTTAGATGGTAAGGTTGATGACACAAAAAGACCTGCACCATCATCTGGAGGATGTAGAGTTGAAGGTTTTGTACGTGTTAAGAAGGTAGACCTCAGTGAAAAAAGGAAGCGCAGTCTAGAATACCTTTGTTTTGGAAACATGTTTTCTGCATTTGCTTGGTGGCTGTAAATATACTGGATAGAATATGAAGATCAGAATTTTTGGAAATACATATTTTAGAAATGAAGTAGATTGGAATTTTTAGATACAAACCCACTCTTATTTCTTTCTGTTCTTCTGCATGTCTTAGAAATGAAAAAAGAAACAGAAATAAAAGAAATGGGAAACAAATTACTAGTTTGGCACCAGAATTTTTCTTTCTCTACCTTGTATAAGCAAAGCATAGCCCGAGATTTCTTAGCTTGAAACACTATTAATTTTTGACCAAGGTCAATCCTCAAATGATATATAGTGATTGCCAAATAGCCTGATTCTAGCGGGCAAATAAAAATTTTCATGCTGAGCTGGAGTCGGTTTTCAATTTATTTTTGGAGGGGTGGTTTGGGTTGAAACTTGAAAAATAGTAATGAGGAGACAACATTCAAACGAGTACACTGAGTATACCTAGGTTGATTTTCTGCAGATTGATTATGTTTGTTAGGTCCTGGGTATGAGGTGTATGGTTCATTTTGCTCTGCTTTATGCAGGTCCCTGGCAGCCTTGTTATCTCGGCTCGCTCGGCTTCCCATTCCTTTGATGCTTCTCAAATGAACATGTCTCATGTAATTAACCATTTTTCATTTGGGAAGCAAATTTCCCCAAGAGAGATGAAAGATGTGAAGCGACTGCTACCTTGGCTTCTTAGAAGTCATGACAAACTGGATGGGCTTTCATATATCTCCAACCCAAGTGATTCCGATGCAAATGTCACTGTAAGAATCTCTCTCTGTTACCATTGCCTTGCTTCTTGCTATCATTTTTGCACCACTTGTCATTATTTGGTTTTGCAGTTTTTCAGTGCACTTTTTTTTTTATAATGCATTCTTAATGCAATTGCTCCTGTAATCTAAAAAAAATTACTTGATTTTCTAGATTCAGTATTTTATTCAGAATTGAGCTCTTAATCATTCCCCTTGTACCTCTTACACAAGCTTTAACTGTGGTCTACTGGCCTTTGTTTTAGTTTTTGTATGATCCTCTCCAACTCTCTTCAAGATCAATGAGAAGTTATAAGTTCCTTACAGAATCCAGTTACCCTTTTCTATTAATCTTTTCATGTGCATAAGAAACTGAAATAAATGATAGAATTTGGATCCAGAGGACTTGAACCAGGTCCTGAATAAATGCTTTCCTTGTTCATATGCAGGTTGAGCATTATTTGCAGGTTGTGAAGACAGAAGTGCTGACAAGATATTACAAATTGGTCGAGGAGTATGAGTATACAGCGCACAGTAGTTTAGTTCACAGTCTCCAAATTCCAGTAGCAAAATTTCATTTTGAGCTATCCCCTATGCAGGTATTTTTTGTGAATTCATTTTATCTATCACTGTGTTTCCTTTGGTATCGAAAAAAAGGTCTTAGCTCCTCTTTTGGGTTGACTTTTCTGATTGTTGAATCATGCATCTCTTTTGATCAGGTCTTGGTAACGGAGAACTCAAAGTCCTTCTCTCATTTCATAACAAATGTCTGTGCCATTATTGGAGGAGTGTTCACGGTGGGTTTTCTCAAAACTCCTAATACATCAATCCCATCCCCATCCTTCACTTGTCCCAATGTCCTCAAAGCCTTTGTACCTCTTATGCATCTCCTATTCCTTTGCTTCTGTTCTGCTTCAATATTAGTGGATCTTTTACACATTGATTCAGGTTGCTGGAATATTGGACGCCATTCTGCACAATACTATGAGAATTATGAAGAAAGTAGAACTAGGAAAAAATTTTTGAAAGAGGTGAAATTATTTTTGTAGTGTGGTGTAAAAAGTCATATGTTTGCATACTCTTAATTGTCCGTGCTAATTGTGGTAATTCTTTTGTTTGCAGAGTTTCACAAATGAAGTAGAGGCACATTCATCAGTTGGTGATATAGAAAAATCGTGGTAGCATGATGTGTTACTTAAATGTGCATTCCATATCTTATAAGTTTTGATTTGATTATATTTATTCGGCTTGCTACCAGGCAAAATTGAAACCAGAAAAAGAAAGTAAATTATGTCATACTACTTACCATATTTCTGATTCCTGAAAAATTCTCTATTCTTAAAACCCTGGAGTATAGAAGATGAAATACTCATTTGGTGGAATGTGAGACAAAATACCGTACAGGACAGCTAACAATAAACTAGAAAAGGCAAAAAAAAAAATTTTTTAAAAAAACCAAAATAGGAAAAATGGCTTTTCGGTTATAGCTAAAGCCCGCTCGGTGTTTTTTTCTCTACTGAGGAAGATCAAACGTTGCCTATGGCACTTCGAAATTGCACCAGTTTCTGGCTGAAATAAGTTGAAGTGCTCTTTTGCATTTTTTTTTCGTGTTTACAAAAGCTTGTCGAGATCAAAATTAGTGTACATGTATCATATATATATCCATACGTTTGATGGAAATACTATTTATTATTAAAAGAGTTTAATTTCCAGCACAGAAGTTGAGTCCTGATTTTTTCGTGTGGGAAGGATGAAGAATACTTCAAAAACAAAATATTTTTAACTTTTGTCTTGTCGTTTTAGGTTCACGAAGGACTTCGTTTTATCATTTGGATAAAAAATGATTCTCTATTATTTGCCCAGATCAAAGATGTCGAGAAAAGGAACAATAGAATCCATTAATTGTCTTATGCTTATGTATGCACATCCAATATCCAAACACAAAGATAAAAATATCACATTTAAATTTTTATGTTTTGTGTACATATTGTAGCAATAGCCAACACAAACTTTACACGAGAATCTCTTTATTTCTCAACTGTGTCAAACAATTTTTGCCCTTGAAGGAGCGCATATATCAATCCCCAGAGCCTAGGGGGCAAGGAAAATGGAATCAACACTCGATTAAAGAAAAGAAGGAAAAGAAAAATCAGAATGAATCAACAAAAAAGAAAGGAAAAAAAATAAATCCAAACTGTTCATGCAAATTTTTCAAATTCAGAAAACCATCAGTAGACATGAACCAACGAAAGCTCCCATCGGAACAATGAAGAAGCTGTTGAGAACTAAAGATGCACCATTCTTCTTCGGTTTTGATTCTTCCGAAGGAGATGGAGTAGGATTTATGTCAACTGACGACCCAGCAGGAGGAGAAGGTGCCTCCTCCCCTGAAGGTGCCGGAGATGGAGGCCCCTGATCTGCCGTGGGTGAAGGAGGAGGAGATGTGGAGGAGGTCTCGTTAGAAGGTGCAGGGGCTGGTGCAGTTTCATTTGAAGCACGGTTACTTCTGTCTGCCATAACCACCACGGTCAACTTCTCGTTCTTTTGACAGTGATCTTTGACGCCACTTATGAAATGATGAGGTCCGGAGTGCTCGAACTTGAACTCTGAGTGCCCGTCTCCAGAAAGCTTCTGAATTGGATTATCAGTATTGCAATTGTTATAGTCGTCTTTATTCACAAGAAGCACTGAATCACTGTTGCTCGAGTACAGGAAAACTGCAATGCAAATAAGAAAAACAGACATATATAGTCAACACACACGATAACTCCATATAAATACAAAGAGAGAACTCCTTCTCTGCCTGGTAAGATAAGCTCCGTAGCTTTTTGTAGCATTCCTATATATATATGATTAAGGTGAAGAAAGTAAACAACTCACCAAGGGTATCGCCAATCTGAAACCGACTCCTTTGTGCCCATTGATTGTAGCTATTGGAGTTAGGATCAGAAGGTAGAGACCAACTGCCAGAGCCTCCCACTTTGAACTGATATGCATTGCCTTTCTGAATTATAAGCAGCAGAAGGCTGAAGAGGTTCAGCCCATGAAGGACTGATCTTGAATTGGTATGTGCCATTGCTAATTAAATAAAGAACCAAATGTAAAAATGAAAAACTGAATGAATTAGCAGCTAGCTAAGGTAAGATCCGCAGGGATGCTGACAAAAATGGTTAGGAAGGGCCTGGTATATGTAGGGGGGGGAGAAATGTGACTTTACAAGCAGTGGCAGTGAAGCTTTTGCTTCTTTTCGATAGATGCTTCTTCCTTTAGGATTTCTTGGTTTCCAGTGCAAAGCATATACGATATGGAGAGAAGAGAGAAAGAGAGAGAGGTGTTTTTTTCTTCTAGCTATAGCATGGATTATTTGTTGGGTTGTTCTTTGGAATATTTTACTGTTGAAAGATTATACTTTGCTTGACCATTATTAGAACTTTGCCTTTCTTGCGTTATGAGTTATGGCATCTGACAGCAAAAAGAAGTCTTTCATCAGTAAGCTCAACATTTTAAAGATTTGCCATATTATATGCTTCACTGGGGCCCTAAGGAATTTGGAGAAAATTCCTTCTTTGATTTATAAGAGGAACCTTCTTCATGTCATGGCAAAAATATATAAGAGGAACTTGAAATTTATAAGCTTTTGGGATCTCTCATAGCTTTGAACACATTATCATAGGCAATTAATTTCCAAATTTATCCAAATTTCAATTTTACCCACTCTCTATAAATATTTCACTTCTATCCAAATGCGTTGATCCAATTTCATTCTAATTTTATGACCCAATTTCTAATTTCATTAGACTAGGGTCATTCTAATCTTCTTTGTATTGTCCCAATTTTATTGGATGAAAATTTTGATTTTATTAAAATTTAGAATGATGATCATTTTATTGAAAAAATAAAAATCAAAAAATAACACCAACTTTTGAATATTTCTTTCTTTAAAATTTTAGAGATATTGTACGATTAAAATATTGGTACTATGTTTTTCTATCATAGGGTGTAAGTGCACATGGGTTCTTGGATATATATCAAAGATTAACAATATCTAGTTATTAATAAGATGTCTCAAAATTTTAATTTAGCCCACTATAATGTTTTTATAAAAACATATTACCAATATTTTAATCGTACAATATCTCTAAAATTTTAAAGAAAGAAATATTCAAAAGTTGGTGTTATTTATTTATTTATTTATTTCAATAAAATGATTATCATTCAAAATTTTAATAAATACAAAATTTTCATCCAATAAAATTGGGACAATACAAAGAAGATTAGCATGGCCTTAGTGCAAGAATGACATGCACAAATCAAGAGAGAATAAAAAAGCTTTTTTTAAGGATAAAATGTTTAATTGAGGAAGATTTCCCCTGATCTAAAGAAATCTTCATTATTAGGTTGCTTAAGAAAATTATGGTAGAAAATTAATTTTAAAAAAAGACAATCAATAATATTTATTAGATTTCTAAGGTAAAAACTAATATCCAACAGAAACCTGGGGAAGAAGGTTCAAAGAAGCTTTTGAACGTGTATACGAATGGTTTTGAATTTAAACTGCATAACATATTTCATGAGTTTAACTTAATTTAATTGTAAACTCTATTTTTGTTCAGCACAAAGATGACATGATGTACAAGTATAGTTATCCTCCAAACATAATTCTGTTTTTTTTATTTAAAAAGTTTATAAAAATTTATTATTTATTATTTTCATTTTCTCCTACAAAAGTCAAAAGTCAATTCAGAAGTACTAGTTTTCTTTTTTTTATTAAGAAAAACTTTTATTTCAGAAGTACTCGCTGTTTCAAAATTAACTCATTCCTTTGACCAATAGTTGACGAGTTTCTTGATAATGAGTGAGTCAGCTTTGACCCATTGACCAAGGATAGAGCATGGACAGGATTTATTCTGAAAATCTATGTGAAAAAGAAAAGGAAATGTCCTATTTTCTTTATTATATATAGAGGAGAAAAAAATTCCCCTCACGTATGAAAAAACTAAAATTGTATAATAAATAATCTATTAGGTTCTTCTTTCATGCACAAAAAGTTATTTAAAAAAACTAAATACTTGAAACTTTAAGACACTGATAAATATTTTTTAGTCATGTTTATTAAGAACAAATAAATAGGTTCCTTTGATGGATGGTGTGGTTAAAGCAAACGCCCCATCCATGGATAACAGCTACAAGCAAAAAAAAAAAAAAAAAAAATCATATAAATGACCTAAACATATTTAATATTTTCAATCTAAGTTTTTAGAATCAAAATCGTAACTACTTTTGTGGTAAATTAAAATTTTTTTATACAAGATTAAAAGTAGAATTCACCGTAGATGAAGAGAGTATCTTTTAATCAAAGTTCTATATCTCAAATTATTATATAAAAATGTTTATTCAAGAAATATATATATAAGATAATACGTTATTATAAAATAATATTTATATACTACTTTCTCTATCATCATTAAATATAAATTACTAATCGTTATTTGGTACAAATTAAAATAACCCTTTTTTTTTGTTTTTTCTAAAATTTCCGCTAATTACTTTTCAAAAATTTGAATATCATCTCATGAGTATATTATTAGAGGGATAGTATGGAAAAAACATTTTCAAAAAAATAATTAACTTATAATAATAACTTATAATTAATGACAGTAAAAGATAGTTAAAATGACATATATTTAGTGATAAAGGGAGTAATAGATATATTATATTTATATGATTTTAACTTCTATTTTGATGTCT
>JAOXNR010000026.1:1111-23166 GCA_028571225.1 Parsonsia alboflavescens | reverse complement strand
AGAAATTCTCAAATAGGCATTTTAACAAACACCTAGAGGGCAATGAAATTGTGAACTAATTTATCAATGACTTCAACAATTCCAAATCCCTTGATTTTCAAGTTAATAGAAAATAGGCAAAACCAAAACAATCAAACTTCAATTTCAACTTCAACTCAATCAATTTCAATAAGATTAAACAAGAAGTCTCTCAATTCCCAATTTGGCACAATTGAATTTTTACTCTAGTTTTTTTTTTTTTGTCTTTCAAGAAACAATGTTCTTCTTCTGTTCTTTTTCTTTAGATATATATGAAAAACACTTAACAAATATGAAGGTTCACAAGAAACACTAGGATAGATGTAAAGGAACAAACAACACAACAAGACCATATGATTTTTAAAGAAGAAAGAGATGATCTTTAACACTTAAACAAAGAAAGTAAGTAAGATAGTCAGACCTTTGATGATAACCAATCTCTGATACCAAAAGATGACGTGATTTTCTTGTAGGTTGAAGGGTTAATTTCACACACGACAATCAAACCAAATCAGTATAAAAGAAAGGACTCATCAAAGGTAAGTTTTGGGAGATTAGGTGGACCTCTTTGTAGATTTAAGTACAACAACCAACCTCTTGATTTGTTAAAACAACTCAATACCTCACCCAAAGTGATTGAGGGCCCAAGAGAAATGACTAAGAACCCTAGTTCTAAGATACTCTCAAAGATCAAAATGATCTTGGCTTGGAAAAAGTCCAAAAGGAAATCAGCTTTTGTCTCTCAAAGTTGTATTCTAATGGCTGAAACAAAGAGCCTTTATACTTTCTAAAAACACTACACTAAACTTAACAAAAGGCTGGGTGATAGAGCTACTAAAATTACAAGAAAAAGAAGACAAAAAAGGACCAAAACGTGGAGTTTCAACTATATTGTCGAGCAGAAGAAAGAGCTATCTGGTGCCGGTTTCTGGACCAGATGCAGCACCAAATTCCTTTTGGAAATGTCACCAAGTTTGCTTAGCTGATCTAGCACCAGATGGAATTGATCAGGGGCTGGATGTTCTGTTCTTTCCAGCTTTGTTTCTTTTTTATTTGCCCCTTGGTTCCATGCTTGTCTTGGCTTCAATTTGTCCTCCATCTACAAGCTAACTTCATGGAACATGGCTTCATCTTCTGGTTGTTGTCCTCCCTTGATTGCTTTAACTTGTCCTCCGGAAAGTCTTGAGTTGAATATGCATTCCTTAGCTGCAATTCTTCCGAATCATCTCCAAGTTCATTCCTCCCGAGCATGGCTTCAAAATCAATTTGTTCTTCCTCATTTGGAATGGATATCATCAAAGTCTTCGTCATTCCCCTTTGGATATGATACTCGTATATGGCTTCATTACGTGGCATCTTTGGATATCCATCATATGTTTGTAATGTTACTCCTTTTCATATAGATGTGTCACTTCGATTCGAAAAATTAAGTTTGGAAAGTCTTATATATAAACTTGAAGTTTAGAAAAAATAAAGAATTAATTACTATAAAGGAATAAGTTCAAAATTATATATATATATATCAGTCTGTCTAATATATGTGCTATCGCACACAGTGCCTGTGTGTGCTAGATCGAACCACGTCATTTGGTATGAAAAGAATATTTATATATATAGACCAGCAAACCAGACGGCAACCTCTTCACCTTTCACCACCACCTACTGCCGTAATAAAAAACAAAAACCCCAAAATCTCCAAACCACCAAACCCATCAATGTGCCATCTCCTACACCATGGCAGATCTACCATCTCCACCACCTATTGTCGTAACCAAAACTAAACCCTCGCCACTGCCATCTCTAGATCTGCCATCACCACCACCCACTGCAGTAACCAAACCTAAATCTAGAGGCTCTCGTGGCTAGGCACAACAGGTTCAGCAGCAGCTGCCTCTCTAGTGGACACTCTCTGCTTGAGAGGAAGAGAGAGAGAAACGGAGAGATTTTCACCCAACCCTAGTGAATGACCTTGCACTTTTTTAGAAAAAAAAAAAAAGAAAAAAGAAGGAAACGAGGTTGTTTCCATTTTGGGGCACATAAGAGCGGTGTACGAATTCGCACATCTTAGAAAATTTCTATATATAAATATATATATATATATATATAAATATATATATATGTACATATAGGTGGTATATGGACTATTTTCCCAATTTATTATAATAACATTCAGCGCATACCTTTTTTATTGATAAAAAATAAAATACTCCAACAAGTCAATGATTGACCACATGTTATTTTGGTTTCAGAGGTAAATTGGGGGAAAATTTCTTCGATATCTAGGAGGGAAAATACTTGTCAAAAAATTGGTTAAGTATCTGGACAACTCCCTTGTAGATGGCATTATGCTCCACAAAATGGAAGCCGGTTGAGAGTACAACTCCATTTCCTTCTCGTAAGTAGCTCTCCCAACAGCTTATTTTTTCACAAAATCGAAGCCGGTAGATAGTACATGCCAAGTCATTTTCATTCCCCTCGCGACTCTCTCGACAGTGTTGTGCCGCATTTCTCCTTTCACATTCTTGATGTGATTCCTCTTGATTAGGATGAAGGTTTTTAGGATTCATACAATTTAAGACAAAACAATCAAAAATAGATAGGATGCATCAAAGATTTATTGGGGATTAGATTGACCTTTGTATTGATCTACAACAACCAACCTCTTGATTTGTAAAGACTATTCAATACCTCACCCAAAGTAATTGAAAGCCCGAGGTGTAGTGGACTAAGAACCCTAATAAGAATTCTAAGAACACCCATAAAAAATCATGTTTGATCTTGAAATTCAATTGAATGGAATAGTTGTTCGTCATGAGTTGTTGTTGGAAATTACAAATAAGAGACTATTTATAGTCCTAACAACTAGAAGTCCTAATAATTGATTAAAGACCTTGCTAACCCTCTAAAAGAGGTTAAAAGACAAAAAAAAATGTCAATAAAATCAAGTGGAAAAGTAAAAAAAAACAAGTCAAGATTGCATTTGAAACAAAAGTGGAATGCTAGAAATAGGGGGGAACCGGTGCTGGTTATTGCAAGAGTGACTTTGGTCATGTCTTTGGTGAGAACCAATTTCTCTCCCTTCTGTAGGAGTGACTTTGGCCCTCCTTCAGGGGCTGACAAGCACAGGTGGCTTGAGCCAGTTGGGCACTTTCTTGACCATTTTGGTCCTTCTTTGCTGCTCTCTTCCATGACTTCTTTGATACCCTTTTTTACTTGATTCCAAGGGACCCTATGGCCTTGTTCTTCACTTGTAACTCTTACTTCAAGTAATTGGATCATTATCAAGTTGAAGTCCTTCATTGATTGTTCTAAATCAAACTTCATCTCATTGAAAATGACTTTAAAGTCTAGTTTCTCTTCTTTGTTTTGCATGAACAACACCAACGATCTCCTCATCTTAGCTTCCTTAGCTCTTGTAATAGGACCCGTTGGTGCTGTTCGAGCTTAACCTCTATCATTCCCCCTCTCCTCAAAAGGATTCATCCTCGAATCTTCACCATCTATATCAAAAGGAGAGAGATCCCTAACATTGAAAGTTGAAATTACTTGATACTTACCTTGAAGGTCCACTTTGTAAGCGTTGTCATTTATCCTTTCAATGATTAGGAAAGGACCATCTCCTCTTTGATCAAGCTTTGTTCTCCTTGCTTGTGGAAAAATTTAGTGAATCCACACTGAATCTCCCACTTCAAATCTCAAAGGCCTTCTACCTTTGTTGTGATTCTTGGCATAACGTTGGTTTTGCAATTGAATGTTCTCCCTAGAGGAGTTATAGGATTAAAATCATAAACCAATTCCAAAGGAGAAAAATGAGTAGAAGAATGTACATATCTATTATAAGCACACTCAATGAATGGTAAAGCAATCTTCCCAAGATTTCAAATTCCTTTTCATTATGGTTCTAAAAATAGTACCCAAAGTCAAATTAATTGCCTCCGTTTGGCCATCCCCTGACATGTAGTAGAAAACAACAATTTAGTTCCCAATTTCCCCTAAAGGACTTTCCAAAAGAAACTCAAGAATTTAGTATCTCAATCACTCACTATGGTCTCAGGAATGCCATGCAATCTAACAATTTCTTTAAAGACCAAGTTAGCCTTTATTGTGAATGTCATCACTTTAGAACATGCAATGGAGTGGGCCATCATTGAAAACCTATCAACTACCACAAGAATGGAGTCTTTACCTCTCCTAGTCCTAGGCAGTTCAATCACGAAATCCATAGACACATCTTCCCATGGAGCATTAGGTATAGGTAAAGGCATATACAAACCATATGGTTTAACAGTAGACTTGGCTTTCTTACAAACAATGCAATTTTCACACACTTTCGTCACATCTCTTTTCATATGGGGCCAATAAAAATGTTCTTGCAATATGCTCAATGTTTTAGAGATGCCAAAATGACCCATTATGCCAACCCCATGACTCTTAATAACAAATAACTTCCTCAAAGAATATTTAGGCACACAAAGCTTATCTTCTCTAAACAAGTAGCCATTTTGCAAATAAAACTTATCATGCACACCTTTTCACAAGCAATAAACACATCTTTGAAATCATCACCATCAATATACAACTCCTTAATTAGCTCAAAATCTAGCAAATTTGCACCAAGGGTAGAGATCAAGATATTCCTCCTAGAGAGTGCATCCGCCACAATGTTTTCCTTACCTTGGTTGTACTTGATGACATGGGAGAACATCTCTATGAACTCCATGCATTTGGCATGCCTTTTTCTTAACTTGGTTTTTCCCTTCAAATGCCTAAGGGATTCATGATCGGTGTGAATAATATTGCAAAATGGGCAATGACCTAACCAAAGCAAAGAATTCTTTATCATAAGTAGAGTAGTTCAAAGTACCTCCATTTAGATTTTCACTAAAATGTGCTATTGGTCTACCCTTTTGCATCAAAACCGCTCCAATCCCCACCCTCAAGGCATCACATTCAATTTCAAACACTTTAGAGAACTCGAGTAAGGAAAGAATGGGAGTGCATGCAAGTCTAGCCTTAAGCAATTGGAAAGCTTTTTCTTGCTCACTCTCCCATCTAAATTTAACCCTTAGCTTGATTACCTCCGTTAGAGGGGCTGCAATTGTGCTAAAGTTAGGAACAAACTTTCTATAAAATGATGCCAACCCATTGAAACTTCTTACCTCACTTACACTTGTGGGAGTTGGCCATTCTTTTATAGCTTTCACCTTCCCTTCATCAACATGTACACCATTAGATGAAACAATATATCCAAGAAATGTAATTTTGCTTAAACATAAGGAACATTTACTCAAGTAGGCATGTAAGTGTTCTTTCCTAAGGACTTCAAACACACATTTCAAATGAACTAGATGATCATCAACATTTTTGCTATATACTAAGATGTCATCAAAGTATACCACAACAAATCTACCAATGCAATCCCTAAGAACATAGTTCATCACTCTTATGAAACTGCTAGGTGCATTAGTGAGATCAAAAGGCATAACAAACCATTAATGCAAGCCATTCTTAATCTTAAAAGCTGTTTTCCATTCATCACCTTCTTTCATTCTTATTTTATGATAGCCACTCTTTGAATCTATCTTTGAAAAACAAGTGCTACCACTCAACTCATCCAACATATCATCTAACCTAGGGATAGGGAAGCGATATTTTACCGTTATCTTGTTGATTGCTCTACAATCAACACACATGCTCCATGTGCCATCTTTATTGGGCACCAACAACACCGGGACCGCACATGGTCTCAAGCTTTCCCTATGCATCCTTTGGCTAGAAGCTCCTTGTCCTTCTAGTTTCTTGGCTTCTTTCAGATTTGTTCTATATGTCGGCTTATTTGGAAGTGGAGCTCTGGGAACTAGATTAATTTGATGTTCTATTCCCCTTAATGGTGGAAATTCAAGAGGTAACACCCCCGAGAATAGATCTTCATACTCTTGCATAAGTGGAGAAACAAGACTAGAAGCAGAATTGTTAGCATCAAAAGTATTGGAGTTTAAAGAGTATTTGTACATAAAAAGAAACATAGGCTTAAAGCCTAAGAATGCAACTCTTCACCTCTCTTTCTTTTACATAGATGTTCACTTTCTTTTCACTCTTGTCTCTTTCTTCTCTCTTTTTTCCACTTAATTTCTTTTGATCTCGCCTTTGCTTTTACTCTCTCACTCTCCCTCTCTTCCTTTTTTTTCCCTCTCTCTTTTGAACTCTCTTCTTTCTCTCTTGTCTTTCTTTTCTTACTTACCCTCTTGTCTTTCCCCTCATAATACTCACTCGACTTTTCAAGTAACCTCTTTTGATCAAGGTAAGCTTCATGAGGCTTCAAAGAGTTCATGCATACTCTCTTTCCTTCAAACTCAAGGGTATTTTTGTTCTTGTGTCCACCGAATGTGACCTTCCTATCATGTTGGCAAGGTCTTCTAAGAAGTACGTGGGTAGCTTGCATAGGGACTACATTACAAAGCATCACTATACTTTCCCATTGAAAAAGCTTTCCTCACTTGTTTCCCAACCTTGACCTCCCAAATATCATTGAGCTTCTGCAATCTATATGGTTCTGGATGGTGTATGCAAGGAAGTTTCAACCTATCTACCATATATTTGCTAGCCACATTAACACAACCACCACTATCCACAATCAGACTACACAAATTCCCCTTAATCATGCCTCTAAAATGAAACAAATTTTCCCTTTACAACTCCTCTTCTTCCTTAGCTTGGGTACTAAGGACTCCCCTAATCAGCTTGCTCAATTGAACCCCAAGAATCCCTTCACTAAAGTCACTACCCACATCATCATCGTCAACTCCACAATTTATATCAACATCTCCATTATCCTCCTTGTCACTAGAAGACCTAACAAATTCTCTATCCATGTGAATATCAACTCCATAACCTTGGCATTTAAAGCATTTGATCTCTCTTGCTTTATGATAGAGATCAAGTTCCAACATTGCCTCTAGGACCAATCACAAGAGCAAGGGCATCAAGGATGAAGAGATCATTGGTGGCAGTCATACAAAATCAGGAGGAATTACTTGACTTTGAAGTCATCGTCAAGGAGACAAAACTTGATGAAGAACATACAACGATGGATTATAACCTGTGGGTGATTCAAGTTCTTGAGGATGATAATGGGAGGTTTCTAAATGAAGAGCAAGGCATTAGAGACCTTAGAGGTCAAGAAAGGAAACCTAGGAAGGCTTAAAATGAAGTTGGCAAGATGCAAAATGAGTTTGGCGTTGAGATAGCACAAGAGAGCACCAAATGGCCAACCCAGAAGCCATCCGGTGCCCTCCAATGACCAAGCCGGTGTTGGATGCTCATTGGAAATTTCCAATAGCAATCTAGGCCCTCCATCCGGTGCTTCCCCTTCCTGAGCTGGCACCAAATCAGCCTCCATTTGCACACCTATATGCGGTGTTTTCTCAAATTTTATTGGCTTTCCTTCATTCCTTTTGGTCTTTTAACCATTTGTAGGACTTATTTAGGGTTTCTTACTACCTACACTATATATAGTCTCTTATATGTAATCGCAAGACATCATCTTTCAATGGAGACCAAGCTCCATCAATGCCGTCGGGACCAATCATAAGGATGAGGGCATCAAGGATGAAGAAGGATTTGATGACATTTGGTTAAGGCAATTAAGAACAACTTGATTTTGAAGTCATCTTCAAGGAGACAAAGCTTGATGGAGAACATACAAGGAAGGATTATGACTTGTGCGTAATTTAAGGCCTTGAGAATGATGATGGGAGGTTCCCAAATGAAGAACAGGGCATTGGGGATCTTAGAGGTGAAGTTGGGAAGGCTTGGAATGAAGTTGGCGCAAAACGAGTTTGGAGGAAAGATAGCACGAGAGAGCACCGAATGACCTAAACAAAGGCCATCCTAGCCTTTATAGCGTTGCATTCGATGATGGATGGGAGCACCAGATGCTCATTGGAAATTTCTAGTGGCAATCTAGCCCTCCCATCCTGTGCTTCAATTTCCTGTTCCGGCTCTAGCTCAGTCCCACTCTACACACCAATATGCTATATTTTCCAGAATTTTGTTGACTTTCCTTCATTATTTTCGGTCCTTAACCATTTGTAAGTCTTATTTGGGGTTTCTTACTACATAGACTACATATAGTCACTTATATGAATATTTCCTAATTGTTCGAGCCCATTTACAGTTATTGCTTCTGTGAACATAGTAGTTAAATAATCCCAACGTGTTACATATTGCAAATATTGTGAATTCTAAAAATAGAATACTTTCTTTATTGAAAAAAGCATAAATACTAGATAAAAGGGGGGTTTATATATACATATCACAATTCGCCATAGCTATATGCTTTTTTTCCATCTAGTATTTTTTCGATTTGAAATAGAATTTTGAAATCTTTGTATTACTTATTGCTCATTTTGAGAATAAAAAACTTGATTCCTATCCTAATGAATCAGACAATACTATGTTATTTCCTTTACTTGTATTGGGCCTATTGACTCTATTCGTTGGGTTTATAGGAATTCCTTTCAGTCAAGGAGGAGTCAGTTTTGATATATTATCTAAATGGTTAACTCCATCTATAAATCTTTTGCATCAAAAGTCAACTAATTCGACGGATTGGTATGAATTCATGAAAGATGCAATTATTTCAGTCAGTATATTTATAGCATCTTTTTTATATAAATCTCCTTATTCCTGTTTACTAATTTTCGATTTAATTTATTCGGCTGTTAAAAGTGGTCCTAAGGGAATTCTTCGAGTTGTAGCCTGCAATCCGAACTGAGGATGGGATTTTGGGGTTAGCTCACCCTCAGGGGATCTCGACCCTTTGTCCCAACCATTGTAGCACCCGTTGATTTGGGGTCCAATTCGAGATTTTCTTTGGAAGACAACTCTTAACAAACAATATTCCATTGGAATCAATCCAAATTCAAGATCAAATGTGATCTTTTTATGAATGTTCTTAAAATTCCTTTTAGGATTCTTAGTCCACTACAGCTTGGGCTTTCAATTACTTTGGAATAGTCTCTACAAATTAGGACGTTGGTTGTTATAGATTATCCTACAAAGGTCAACTTGATCCCCCACACAAATCTTTGATAAGTCCTTTCATTATAATTTGATTGGTTTCTTGCTTGTGTGAACATTAAAAGCTTCAACCTTCAAGGAATCATATCATATTTTGGTATCAGAGCCTAGGTTATCATCAAAGGTTTGACTATCTTACTTGCTCTCTTTGTTTTAGGTGCTAAGATCATACTTTTATTTGAAAATCCTATGATCTTATATGTGTTTTATTGTTTTGTTCCTTTACATCTATCCTAGTATCTTCTTTTGATCCCTTGTATTTGTTGGAATTAATCCTAAAACCAAAAACTAGGGCTAAATTCTATTTGTTGAATTTGTTCATCTATCTCTACAATAAATAAATAAATAAATAAATAAAATAAAATAAAAGAGGATTAGGAAAAAAAAATTCCTACACAAAAGAGAAAGAAAGAAAGTTCTAAAGTTGAATGCTATTGTGAGAATTCTTGTTGAATTCCATTGAAATTGATTGTGTTGAAGTTTAATTGAAGTTCTATTGTGATTGAATTGCATATTATCCATCGAATTTGAAATCAAAGGAATTGGGATTGTTGAATGTATTGACAAATTGGATCACATTTTCATTGTCTAGGTGTTTGATAAAATGCCTCTTTGAAAATTTCTTTGAATTCCTAGTGTTGTTCATTTGCTTTGAATTGATTGACCTTAATTCTTTGAAACTCTTCTTTCTTGGCACTTATTTGGAGATCATCAATTGATCAACTAATTGATTTGTGTGGATCATTTTGGTATTCTTGCCTAAGTGATTTGTTATTGCTCTTATGAGTTGCATAAGAACTTGAAAGAGGAATTAGAGTGGAAAAAGGCATTAGGAGTGAGTTCAATAGTGGGAGAAAAAGCCAATAGAAAGTGTGATACACATGAGATACGTGAGGACAAAATTCCCCTGTTTTCTTGATTGTTCTTGAAGGCCTATTGTGACACAAAAAGCTTCACCATCTTTACAAGCATCGAATATGGGAGAACACAATACCATTCTATCTACAATCTTGGAGAGAATAGAGAACATGACAAGGGAGTTCTCCACAAACATGGGAGAATTAAGGAGAGATGTTAACACTAGGATGGATCAATTTGAAGGGAGAATAGACACCTGGAGACACCACCTCCAATTCCTCCTATGAGAAACCAAATGCCTCAAAGGGGATGAGGAAAAGGATATCACCAAAGGGTCTAGCCAAGAAGGAGGATCATCCAAGAGCAACATCAAGAAGAAATAAGTGTAAATGAAGAGGAATTTGATGAGTTCTATGATGATGATAGACCAAGGAGGCAAAGAAGGGAGGAAGAAGTTGACAAGAACTTAGGGAGCATCAAGCTAACGGTGCCACCCTTCGATCTAGGAGATGCAATGCCAACTTGGATTGGGAAAGAAATGTTGAATCAATATTTGAGTGCCATATACTCGGAGGAGAAGAAGATAAGACTTGCAATTGTTGGATTTTCAGAGTATGCCAGCATTTGGTGGGATCACCTAGTGATAGCTAGGCAAAGATAAGAAGTAAAACCAATTGAAACTTGGGAAGCAATGAAGAGACACCTGAGGAAGAGATTTGTGCCTAAGCATTACCAAAGAGAAAGCCAAAACACGATTCAAAAGCTCACTCAAGGCTTTAAGAGTGTTGATGCTTATTACAAAGAAATGGACCTTGCCATGAAAAGGAGCAATCTAGTTGGTGAAGAAGAGGAGGCTACAATGGCAAGATTTCTCCATTTGTAGAACAAAGAGATAAGTGACATTCTTGAATTGCAACAATATGAGGATTTGGAAGAAATGGTGCGAAAGGGAATCAAGATTGAATGACAAGTTAGGAGGGCATCCTATGGAAAAAATTATGGCACATCAAATTATGGCCAATCATCTTCCAAGAACACCAACACATGGCCTAAGAAGGAGCAAGGAGTGACCAAAGCTACCACCAAGGAGGGGTCGCGGAAGCCAAAATTTGGTGAAGCTAAGGCCCATCAAGGGGAAAAAGGTAAAGCTCAACTTCCACCTTTTAAAGATAGAGAAGTTAAATGCTTTAAATGTCAAGGATTTTGCCACTTTGCCGATCAATGTCCCAATAAGAGAATTATTCGTACAGATAAGGGGGTAGTTGAATTCGCTAGTGAACGGGAAGAAGAGGAGAGTGAGTTTGATATTGATGATGGAAAGGAGGCTGATGAAAATGAGAGTGATGATATTGTTGAAGGACAATTAAATATGGTTATTAGTAGGGTGCTTAGTACACAAACCAAGGGAGATGATGAGGTACAAAGAAAGAATCTATTTCATTCTGGATGCTTGATTAAAGGGGATCTTTGTAGCCTAATTATTGATAGTGGGAGTTGTGTAAATGTTGCTAGCAAATACATGGTTGATAGATTGGAGCTTCCATGCATAGAGCACCCTAAACCATATAGTTTACAATGGTAGAATGATAGTGGAGAGGTTAGAATGGGAAAACAAGTGAGGGTTCCATTTTCTATGGGGAAGTATAATGATGAAGTGTTGTGTGACGTAGTAAATATGCAAGCAACTCATTTGTTGCCAGGGAGGCCATGGAAATATGATAAGATAGTGACTTTGGATGGGCACAAAAACAAGTATACCTTAGAAGTTGATGGTAGGAGGATCCACTTGAATTCTTTGAAACCTCGTGAGGCTTACATAGACCAAAAGAGACTTTTGTAGAAGATGAAAGAATTTTATGAAGAAAAAGAGAGGAAAGAGAAGGAGAAAAAGTCGAGAGAAAAGAAAAAAGAGAGGTCAAAAGAAAGTGAAAAGAAAAAGAAAGAGGAAAAAGAAAATAGGGAAAGGAAAATGAGTTTCTTTGCAAAAACAAGAGAGGTCTATTGATGTACAAAGAATCTTTATTTTCTAACACGCTTGACACTAATCCCTCTCTTCTTATTGTTGTTTCCCCTTATTTGAAGGAATATGGGGACGATTTCCCAGAGGAGATACCAAGAGACTTGCCACCAATATGGGGAATTGAGCATCAAATTGACCTTGTTCCAGGAGCACCTTTCCCAAACAAGATCACTTATAGGACAAACCCAGAGGAGCCCAAAGAATTGCAAAGGCAAGTGGAGGAGCTACTTCAAAGAGAATATGTGAGGGAGACTATGAGTCCATGCACCATTCCAGTCTTGTTGGTACCAAAGAAAGATGGGACAGGGAGGATGTGCATCGATTGTAGGGCCATCAACAAGATAACGGTACATTATTGTTTCCCTATTCCTACGTTGGATGACATGCTAGATGAATTGAGTGGTAGCCAAAATTTTTTGAAAATTGACTTAAAGAGTGGTTATCATCAAATTCGCATGAAGGAAGAGGATGAATAGAAAATGGCTTTTAAAACTAAACATGGCTTGTATGAGTGAATTGTGATGAATTTTGGACTAACTAACGCACCTAGTACATTTTTTAGGTTAATGAATCATGTGCTTAGGAAGTGCATAGGCAAATTTGTTGTGGTATACTTTGATGATATCCTTGTTTATAGCAAAAATGTTGAAGATCATGTCGAGCACTTAAGGCTAGTCTTTCATATTGTTAGAAATGAAGGACTACATGCTAATTTGAGTAAATGTACTTTTTGCTTGCCAAAAATTACTTTTCTTGGATATGTTGTTTCTTCTGATAGTGTTCAAGTGGACGAGGAGAAAATCAAAGCAATCAAGGAATGGCCTACACCTAAAAGTGTTAGTGAGGTAAGAAGTTTCCATTTGTTGGCTTCATTCTGTCGGAGGTTTGTACCTAACTTTAGTACTATAGCAGCCCCTCTTATGGAAATGATCAAAGTGAAGGTTAAGTTTAGGTGGGAGAGTGAACAAGAAAAGGCTTTTCAATTGCTAGAATCCAAGCTTGCATGTTCTCCTATCCTTTCTCTATTCGATTTCTCTAAGGTCTTTAAAATTGAATATGATGGCTCGGGGGTGGGTACAGGAGCCATATTGATGCAAAGGGGTAACCCTATAGCCTACTTTAGTGAGAAATTAAGTGGGGCTACCTTGAATTATTCTACCTATGACATGGAGTTATTTGCTTTGGTTAGGTCCTTAAGAAGTTGGCAACACTTCCATTGGCCAAGGGAGTTCGTCATTCACACCAACCATGAGTCCCTAAAGCATTTGAAATTGCAAACCAAGCTAAGTAAGAGGCATGCTAAATGGGTGGAGTATATCAAGATGTTTCCCCACATGATCAAATATAAACAAGGTAAAGAACATGTGGGAGCAAATGCACTCTCGATGAGGCATTCTTTGCTTTTTGCATTTGACTCTAAATTACTTGGCTTTGAGTTTATGAAGGAATTGTATGTTAATGATGATGATTTTAAAGATTCATATCTTGCTTGTGAAAAGGTGTTTGTGACAAGTTTTATGTGGATGATGGTTATTTGTTTAGAGAAAGTAGATTATGTGTGCCTAAATGTTCTATAAGGACATTATTTGTTTTTGAAAGTCATGGGGGTGGCTTAATGGGTCATTTTGGCATCTCTAAAACTTTCAGTGTTTTGCAAGAACATTTTTATTGGCCACCTATGAAAATTGATGTAGAGAAAATTTGTTCTAGTTGCATTGTGTGCAAAAAGGCTAAGTCAACAATTAAGCCACAAGGACTTTTTATGCCTTTACCTATTCCAAATGCACTCTGCGAGGATATTTCTATGGATTTTGTGTTGGGATTGCCTAGGTCAAGAAGGGTAAGGATTCTATCTTTATGTTGTTGATAGGTTCTCTAAGATGGTTCATGTTGTTGCTTATGCTAAGAGTGATGATGCTCATCATGTAGCTGACTTGTTTTTTAAAGAAATTGTGCACTTGCATGGAATCCCTAGGACAATGGTTAGTGATAGGGATACTAAAATTCTAAGTCATTTTTGGACGGTGTTGTGGGGTAAGCCTGGGACTAAATTGTTATTTTCTACCACTTGTCACCCTCAAACTGATGCCCAAATGGAAGTGGTTAATAGAACTTTGGGGACTTTGTTAAGGGCTATGACCAAAAGGAACCTGAAATCTTTTATGGATTGTTTGTCATTTGTCACCCTCAAACTGATGGCCAAATGGAAGTGGTTAATAGAACTTTGGGGACTTTGTTAAAGGCTATGATAAAAAAGAACCTGAAATCTTTTGTGGATTGTTTGTCATTCATTGAATTTGCTTATAATAGATGTATACAGTCCTCTACTTATTTCTCGCCTTTCGAATTGGTATATGGTTTTAATCCTTTGACTCCTTTGGATTTGATGCCTTTGCCTATAAATGAGATGCATAGTCTAGATGGAAAGAAGAAGGCAGAATTGGTAAATAGCATGCATGCTAAGTCAAGGGATAACATCAACGCACAAAACCAAAAGTATGCCAAGCAACATAGCAAGGGAAGGAAGGCCATAAACTTTGAAGTTGGTGATTGGGTTTGGGTGCATTTCTGGAAGGAGCTTTTTCCACATCTCTGAAAGTCCAACTGGATCCACGAGGAGATGGTCCCTTCCAAGTCCTAGCAAAGATCAACGATAATGCTTACAAGATCCATCTTCCTAGTATGTATCAAGTTAGTGCCACTTTTAACGTTAGAGATTTGTCTCCCTTTGATGCAAATAATGGCGATTCGAGGACGAATCATTTCGAAGAGAGGAGGGTCCAGGAGACCAAGCTCCATCAATGCCATCGGGACTAATCACGAGGATGAGGGTGTCAAGGATGAAGAAGGCCTTGATGACATTTGTTCAAGACAAGGAAGAACAACTTGATTTTGAAGTCATCTTCAAGGAGACAAAGCTTGATGAAGAACATGCAAGGAAGGATTATAACTTGTGGGTAATTCAAAGCCTTGAGGATGATGATGGGAGGTTCCTAACTTAAGAACAAGGCATTGGGGACCTTAGAGCTGAAGTTGGAAAGACTAGGCAGGCTTGGAATGAAGTTGGCACGATGCAAAATGTGTTTGAAGCAGAGATAGCACGAGAGAGCACTGAATAACCTGCACTAAGGCCATCTGTCCCTCTACAGTGTTGCATTCGGCTCCGGATGGTCATCGGATGCTCACTGGAAATTTTCAGTGGCTATCTAGCCCTCCTATCTGGTGCATCAATTTCTTGATCCAGCGCCGGCTCAGTCCCACTCAGCACACCTAAATGCGATGTTTTACTGAATTTTATTGACTTTCCTTCATTATTTTTGGTCCTTAACCATTTGTAAGACTTATTTAGGGTTTCTTACTACCTAGACTATATATAGTCTCTTATATGTAATTGGAAGACAACTCTTGACAAACAACTATTTCATTGGAATCAATCCAAATTCAAGATCAAACTTGATCTTTTTGTGAGTGTTCTTAGAATTCCTCTTAAGGTTCTTAGTCCACTACACCTTGGGCTTTCAATTACTTTTGGGTGAGGTATTGAATAGTCTCTACAAATCAAGAAGTTGTTTGTTGTAGATTATAATAGAAAGGTCAACCTAATACCCCACACAAATCTTTGATAAGTCCTTTCATTATACTTTGATCGGTTTCTTGCTTGTGTAAACTTTAAAACCTTCAACCTTCAAGGAATCATATCATCTTTTGACAAACAACTATTCCATTGGAATCAATCCAAATTCAAGATCAATCTTGATCTTTTTATGAATGTTCTTAGAATTCCTCTTAGGGTTCTTAGTCTACTACACCTTGGGCGTTTAATTACTTTGGGTGAGGTATTGAATAGTCTTGACAAATCAAGAGGTTGGTTGTTACAGATTATCCTACAAAGGCCAATCTAAGGCCCACATACATCTTTGATGAGTCCTTTCATTACTTTGATTGATTTCTTGCTTGTCTGAACATTAAAACTTTCAACCTTCAAGGAATCACATCATATTTTGGTATGAAAATCGATGTTGAGAAAATTTGTTCTAGTTACATTATGTGCAAAAAGGCTAAATCAACAATTAAGCAGCATAGACTTTATATGCCTTTGCCTATTCCTAGTGCACCGTGGGTGGATATTTCTATGCATTTTTTGTTGGGATTTCCTTGGTCATGGAGGGGTAAGGATTCTCTCTTTGTGGTTGTTGATAGGTTGTTTAAGATGGTTCATTTTGTTGCTTGTGCTAAGAGTGATGATGCTCATCATGTAGTCGACTTGTTCTTTAAAGAAATTTTGCCTTTGCATGGAATCCCTAGGACAATTGTAAGTGATAGGAATACTAAATTTCTAAGTTATTTTTGGAAGGTGTTGTGGGGTAAACTTGGGACTAAATTGCTATATTCTACCACCTTTTACCCACAAACCGATGGCCAAACGGAAGTGGTTAATAGAACTCTGGGGACTTTGTTAAGGGCCATAATCAAAAGGAACTTGAAATCTTGGGAGGATTGTTTGCCATTCATTGATTTTTCTTATAATAGAAGCATACATTCCTCTACTCATTACTCTCCTATTGAATTGGTATATATGGTTTTAATCCTTGACTCCTTTATATTTGATGCCTTTACCTCTAAATGAAATGCATAGTTTAGATGGAAAGAAGAAAGTTGAATTGGTGATGAGCATGCATTGCAAGGGATAATATCAATGTACAAAACCAAAAGTACGCCTAGCAACATAACAAAGATAGAAGGCCTATGAGATTTGAAGTGGGAGATTGGGTGTGGATGCACCCAAGGAAAGAAAGACTTCCACAAGCTAGGAAGAATAAACTTGATCAAAGAGGAGATAGTCCCTTCCCAATCATTGAGAGGATAAATGGCAATGCCTACAAAGTTGATCTTCAAGGTAAATATGAAGTTAGTTCAACTTTTTATGCTAGTAATCTATCTCCTTTTGATGTAGATGATCAAAATTCCAGGACGAATCCCTTTTTTTTGGGGGGAGTTGGGGGAGGTGGGAAATGATCGAGATCAAGCTCCAACAATGCCTCCGGGACCTATCACAATTGCAAGGACATCAAGGATGAACAGGTTATTGGTGGCATTCATACAAAATCAAGAGGAATTACCTGACTTTGAAGTCATCTTTAAAGCTTGATGATGAACATACAAGGAAGGATTATGACTTGTGGGTGATTCAAGGCCTTGAGGATGATGATGGGAGGTTTCTAAATAAAGAACAAGGCATTGGGGACCTTAGAGGTCAAGTTGGGAAGCCTAGGAAGGTTTAGAATGAACTTGGCACAATGCAAAACTAGTTTGGCGGAGAGATAGCATAAGAGAGCACCGAATGGCCAGCCCATAGGCCATCTGGTTCTCTACAATGATCAAGCTAGCACAGGATAGGAGCACCAGATGCTCACTAGAAATTTCTAGTAGCAATCTGGCCCTCCCCCATCCGATGCTTCCCCTTCCTAAGCTGGCTCCGAATCAGCCTCCATCTGCACACCTATATACGATGTTTTTTCGGATTTTATTGGCTTTCCTTCATTCCTTTTGGTCTTTTAACCATTTGTAAGACTTAATTAGCGTTTTATTTAGGGTTTCTTACTAGCTACACTATATATAGTCTCTTATATGTAATTGCAAGACATCATCTTTTGATAAACAACTATTCCATTGGAATCAATCCAAATTCAAGATCAAAGTTGATCTTTTTATAAGTGTTCTTAGAATTCCTCTTAGGGTTGTTAGTCCATTAGACCTTGGGCTTTCAATTACTTTAGGTGTGGTATTGAATAGTCCTTACTCGTTCTTGTAGATTATCCTACAAAGGTCAATCTAATCCCCACATAAATCTTTGATGAGTCCTTAAATTTCTTTGATTGATTTCTTGCTTGTATGAACATTAAAACTTTCAACTTTCAAGGCATCACATCACTCTATAAGGGGTTTGTGGTATTTTACTTTTATCACCTTGTGGAGCTCAGACTTCACTAACTTTTGGCTGTGGGGCTTCTTCTTTGGTTGGAGCCTTGGTCACTCCTTGCTCCTTCTTAGGCCTTGAATTTGTATCATTGGTAGCTGAGTTTCCATAACTAGTGTTGCTACAGGATTTGCCATAAGATGCCTTTCTACTCTTGATTTGCCTTTCAATTTTGATGGCCTTTTGTACCATCTCTTCTAGGTCTTCATAGTGTTGCAATTCAAGAGTATCTCCAATCTCCTCCTTCAATCCATTGAGAAACCTTGCCATTGTTGCTTCCTCTTCCTCCCGAACAAAATTGCTTCTTATCATGGCTATCTCCATCTCCTTGTAATACGCATCCACACTCTTTGATCTTCGAGTGAGGCTTTGAATCTTGTGCTGAAGATGCTTTTGATAGTGCTTTGGTACAATTCTCTTCCTCAGGTTTTGTTTCCTCTCTTCCCTTGTCTTTATGGGTGGCTCCTCTTGTCTCTTCTTTTCAATAACAAGATGATCCCACCATATGATGGCATAGCCTGTGAATCCCACAATTGCTAGCTTGATCTTCTTCCCCTTGGAGTAGTTGTGGCACTCAAAAATGGACTCTACTATTCTTTCCCAATCCAAGTATGCTTTGGGGTCTTCTCCACCATAGAATGGATTTACTGTTAACTTGATACTCCACAAATTCTTGTCAACTTCATCATCTCTTCTTTGCCTTCTTGGCCTTTCTTCTTCATATTCATCTTCAAAGTCTCCATCATTGATTCTATCATCCTCATATTGTTGCTGTTGAGGGATCCTTCTCCTTGGTTGGTGTCCCCTTCCTCTTCCCCTTTGTGGTGCTTGGTTTCTTATTAGGAGGTGTCTCCATTGCATCAAGTCTTCCCTCTACTTGTTCCAACCTTAGATTCAAGTCTCCTCTCCAGTCTCTCCATGAATGAAGCCATACCATCACTGTCAACTCCCAAATGAGAAGCTTGTGGTGCAGGAGTAGCTTCTTTGTTCATCTTGTACCTACAATGAGAATTTCGAAAAATAGAGAAATGCTTATGTCCTCACCAATTCACTCGTGTTTGACATTCAATTTGGCTTTTACTCATTCAATTGAGTTTACCCCTTATCGCCTTTTGCCTCTCTAATTCCTCTTTCAAGTTCTTTGCCAACTCACAATAGCAATTGCAAATCACTTAGGCAAGAGTACCAAAATGATTCACACAAATCAAGTAATTGATTAGTTGATGATCACCAAACAAGAACCAAGAAAGTAGAGTTTCAAAGAAATAAGGTCAATCAATTCAAAGCAAATGATCAAACACTTGAAATCAAAAGAAAATGATGAAAGGCATATTATCAAACACCTTGAAGTCAAATATTGTGATCTCTAAATTTGATATGCAATTCAATAATTCAAGCCCCTGATTTTCAAATTGGAATAAACAATGGGAAATTCAATCTCAATTCATCAAGAAATCAATCTCTATTCAAATATAGATCAATAGTACAAGAGATGTAACTTGATTTTGAAAATTCCAATGATTTTTCACTCTTTTTTTGGCACATTGTGTAGAATTTTTTCTTGATGCCCTGTTTTTTGAGTTTTTGTTCTTTCTTTTTGAGGTTTTTTGTTTTTTTTTTTTTTTTTTGTAGAGATAGAAGATAGAAGTAGAAACATTGAACAAATTGAATTGACCCTAGATTTTGATCTTAGGCACAATTCCACAATCACAAAGAGATCCCACAAGAAGAACTAGGATAGATGTAAAGGAACAAAGAAAAAAAAGCATATAAGTTCATAGGATTTTAAACCAAAAAGTATGATATTAGCACTTAGAACAAGAAAGCAAGTAAAGGTGGTCAAACCTTTGATGATAAACCTTAGCTCTAATATCAAAATATGATGTCATTCCTCTTGATTAGGATGGAGGTTGTTAGGGTTCATATAATTCAAGACAAATCAATCAAAAATAGATACGACTCAGCAAAGATTGATGGGGATTAGATTGACCTTTGTTTGGATCTACAACCACCAACCTCTTGATTTGTAAAGACAATTCAATACCTCACCCAAAGTAATTGAAAGCCCATGGTGTAGTGGACTAAGAACACTCATAAAAAGATCAAGTTTGATATAGAAATTCAATTGATTTCAATGGAATAGTTGTTTGTCATGAGTTGTTAATGGAAATTACAAATAAGAGACTGTTTAAAGTCCTAACAACTAGAAGCCCTAATAATTGATTAAAGACCTTGCTAACCTTCTAAACGAGGTTAAAATACAAATATAAGTTAATAAAATCAAGTGGAAACGTAAAAAACAAGTCAAGATCGCATTTGAAACAAAAGTGGAACGTTGGAAATAGAGGGAACCAATGCTGGTTGTTACACCAGTCCTAGAGCCGGTGAGAACCAGTTTCTCTCCCTTCCGCAAGAGTGAATTTGGCCCTCCCTTAGGAGCCAATCGGCACCACAGATTGGGCCGGTGGCTTGCACCGGTCGGCACTTTCTTGATCACTTTGGCCTTTTTTGCTCCTCTTTTCCATGCATTCTTTTATGCCCTCGTTTACTTGATTCCAAGGGACCATAAGGCCTTGTTCTTCACTTGTAACTTCTTCTTTAATTCCTTGGATCGTCATCAAGTTGAAGTCCTTCAATGATAGTCCTCCATCAAACTTCATCTCATTGAAAATGACTTCAAAGTAGTTGCTCTTCTTTGTTTTGCATGAACAACACCAATGATCTCCTCATGTTGGCTGCCCTAGCTCTTGTAATTGGACTCATTGGCATTGTTGGAGTTTGATCTGTATCAATTCTATAGCCATGATAGAGGTGGACATCACATTTGGTGGCAAGGGTGCAAGCTCCAGGTGAAAAAAAATTGCTCTTTTGTCAGTTTGAATAAATTTGATATTTAGATAAATTAGAGGCACAAAATATTTATGAATTTGTTGTTGGGACTAGAATGGGTTCAGAATTTTTACTATGTGTGTTTGGGTAGTTTTCTCTTTTGGCATATTCTAAATATACCTTCTCTATCTGTCTCGTTTTGTGCATTTTCAACTCTACATTTTCAATTGAAAAAATTTGAGTTGTAGTTTTTAACTAAGACTTACTTAAAAGGGACTTTGCGTTGGTAAATCGGTAAGTTAAATGGGTAGGCTTAATCATAATCTTGAATGAATTCACATATTGCAAAGATGTCATGAACACTCACAATTGATGATGACTAGAAGGAACATTATTTCTTGAGATTAAGTCAAATACTTATTTTAAAAAATGAGAGTTTTTAATAGAATAATTTGTAACTCTTTGTATAGGCCTTGCTTCTTTTCGGGTAAGGGTTCTCTAAATTTCTTGGACTTGTTGTGATCTCAGGTAATTTTGGAAGCAGGCAAGAAACCATCTTTTCATAACTATTTTTGATCTTGTTGTTTCTCTTGGTATTCTTGTACTTCTCATAATTCAATATTTTCTTTTCACTAGGATTGAGCTATTGTAAGAACAAATCTCTAAGTTTGAGGCTTTTAAAACTTGTAGCTTAGTTGTGGTTATGGTTGCTTTGGTAGTGAGTAGCATTGCCTAGATTTTTTTTTCCCCTATTGAAAGTGTTAACTATTCCCATTTATAGAAGTAAATTGAAATTATAACCATTGGCATGTGAGCTTCCTAGAAATTACGGTTTTGTTTGAGCAGAATAATGAGGTTTGTTGAAATAAAGGCAAAACGTGGCCATGAATCTTCGTCGCGAAATACCTTTTTGGGCACTTCGGTAATGTTTTGTATACCTTTGCCTAAATGTTTTTCATAGGTTTCTTTGTCTATAGTAGAACAGAAAAAATGAGTAATGAACAGAAGATTGACTATCCAACTTCGGAATTAAGAAATAATTAACTCACATACTGTGTTTGAAACCAGATGAGTTTAATTTAGTTGCTCCTTCATTATATTTGATACCTTTCTTTGTATTTTGATTTGTCGAGAAATAATTGATATTTCCTTCTACATTTAATTATCGTATTTTGACGCAGATGAAGATTCCTTTTTGTTCAGAAACTTGCAAAACAAGAAATGAAAATAAAACCTGATCCAATTTTCCTTCTAATCAAACTTCAACGCAAG
>JAOXNR010000025.1:106704-127867 GCA_028571225.1 Parsonsia alboflavescens | reverse complement strand
TGTACATGAACTTTATATCCTAATTATTTTATTTAATTAAACTAAAATTTTCAATTATAATAGTATGGAAGATTGATGGAGTCATCCATCTATTATTTAATTTTTCAGTTATAATAATTTTAAGTTATTTTACTTTTTTTAGTCCATAATGTATTTTATTTTATTTCTAACCTTAACTCCTCTACTAATTTTTTATACTATTATAACTAAAACTTTTTGTTTAATTAAATAAAATAATTAGGATATAAAGTTCACGTATACAAAAATCTATAAAAAATATAGACATATCAGTATAATCATGTGTACATATATAATATGAATATACATAAAAATTATTTTTGAAATATGAATATTGAAAATTGATATGTGAATGATTTATTGTGAGATTATATTTAATATTTGAAAAGAATTTTTATTGGAAACAATATATACTATTAGATGTGAAAATAAAATAA
Source organism: Parsonsia alboflavescens (assembly GCA_028571225.1). NCBI lineage: Eukaryota > Viridiplantae > Streptophyta > Magnoliopsida > Gentianales > Apocynaceae > Parsonsia > Parsonsia alboflavescens. Next base: position 127,412 of record JAOXNR010000025.1, on the reverse strand, counting down.
AATTAATTGATGGTTGAGTCGGACGTCAGTTTTTAGCCTTTTACCTCAAATGTGAGTGTCAACGTTTAAATCCAATTATGAGCAAAAAATTTTATTTTTAAAAATTCACATTAAGGACCAATGATGTAAAAATTAAAAAGGTAGAGAACCAAAAAAGATTTTTAAAAAATGGAGAACTAAAAATGATAATTTATCTTATGAAATCATTAAAATACAGTTTTTTTGACTGGTAAAAAAACTTTCAAAAACATGCTTTTTAGTCATTTGGACCAATTATTTAAAAAAAAAAAGAAAAGGTGGAGGACCAAAAAATTAAAATAAATCGATATGGATCAAAGTCACAAAAAAAAAAAAAATGGTGGAAGACCAAAAAAACTGAAAAACAAAAAAAGGTTTTGGACCAAACTTATAAAAATGAAAAAGATAGAGGACTAAAAGTACCAATCTTCCTAAAAACAAAGATTCTATATATTTTTTGTGATTGTGATTAATTTAAAATTTTTCTTTAATATAATAGAAAAAAATTATTAATTCATAACTCCAATCGTATTTTATGAAACGCTGTCTGAAAGAGAGAAAAAGGAAAGAGGAATCCTTGACTTCAGACCATCATATCATTGACGGCGTTTCGTAGCAATTTTTATTTTGATTTTTTAAAATTACTGCTAAATAAATAAATAAACAATGCTTAGAGGAGTAAGTGGGGGTGATTCTATACTCGACAAGTGGCAACACTAGTTGTGTCAAAGGTTTAAACTCTAAAGTTGAAAAATATCTAATTACTAATTAGATGTCACTAAACCAAACTCTAATCCTAAAATAAAACAAAATTAATCTCTATGGCGTAATGTTTATGACAACCGCTTCTCTAATCAGAAACCACACCAACTTGTATCAGAAGATAGATTAACCTTCAAATTAATCAATAAAAATCAAAAGTTGCACATTCCAGAATGTTTCAAAACTCCTATTTTAAATTAGCTCCGGAAATTAAATTAAATTTAAATCCATTTTTAACTTGATATAGGAGCCGTGATCAATCAAATATTCTCTTAAGATTTTCTTTTTCTTTCCCCCTCGTTATCATAATGATTCGCTAGGTACTGTTATCAGAAAAATGAGAGGTGAGAAGGCCGACGGAAACTTTTCTTACTTAAGCAGAAATTGACGTAAGATATTGAAAGTTGCGGTACCAGTACTACCGCTTATATTTCAATGTGCACGTGTAACGTACGTATTTGAGGTGGACTCGTGCAAGAATTGGTATGCAGAGATCGTATGGAAACGTGAGAATCCTGACCGAGGTAAGGTTTGTTGGGGAATTGGTACGTAAATACGTTTGTTCATATAAGCACGACGGGTAAGTTTCTGTAAAAGAGGGCCGCTCGGTTGGCACCGCCGGTTTCCAGGTCCTTCACCTACCTTTTGGTTTGGTTCTTTCTTGGTTACCACCTACGTTATTAAATAAAAATCATTTTTATTTATTTTTTATTATTAATTAATTAGATATTTGAAAGTAATTACCTTTCTACTAATATACTTATCAAATAGTATTTAAATTTTTGAAAGAATGATTAGAAGATATTTTAGAAGAAGAAGAAAAAAAAATCTTAATTTTTATAAAACAACAATAGGAGATTTATTCTTATAACTTAAAAATATATACTGCTTATGTCAATATATCTCAAGCAAAAAGAAAGGAAAAAACAGAAGAAGTCCTTATGGGAGAAGAATATAGATACTATCTCTTTAAGGACATCTTAGTGAGTGGCGGTCTCGCAAACCATAGATCTCGAGTTCGAATCCCACCAACATCCTCCTGGATAAGCGGAATATCGAGGTACGTGAAAACCCACCAATACCCTCATGGATAAGCGGAATGTCGAGGTATGTGAAAACTGATAATGCTGGGGCATTGTTCATGGAGCACTATTCATCACAGGTCACTATTCATTAGGGAGTATTTTCGTAATTTTGTTGTTTGTTATTTCCAAATCGGATTAGGTTTCTTTTTATTAATTCCGATTAGGATTCTTTTTACTAATTTTGATTAGTATTCTTTTTATTAATTTCATGTAGGATTCTTTTAATTAATTTCGATTAGAATTAGGATATATTTTGAGGTTATAAATATCTTGTTTTGTCTTAGTTACAAACAGCTTTTGATTAATTGATAATGTTCGACTTTGGTCGTTTTTCCCAAAACTAGAGAGTTTTCGCAGTTTTCCAAATTTTTCTTCTGTTTAGTCATTTGTTTCGACATTGTTCTTGCATCAGTTGGTATCAGAGACTCAGGTTGCTAAAATCAATGGCTGAGTAGATTTGTGGAGGTCGTGGATGGCGTCATGCCGGAAGGGGACGTGGAGTCGTTTCTGAGGAAGACGAACCGCTTCATCAACGAGACCTACAGGAAGTCGAAAACGAAAACGCAGAATAGAGAAGGCGAATCCAAGTCTTGGAGTGGCAATTGGTGGAGGAGCGGTTGGATGTTCAGTCCGAGGAGGGTGTGGAATCGGAGATTGAATTCAACGATGAGGAAGAAGATGACAATCCGTTTGCGGCATTGAACAGAAGGCGACAAAACAGACCAAAACGATATGGTCGACAACCATATTCTTTCCAAAATTTCGACATGAAAATCAAGATTCCCGATTTTGAAGGTAGGGGGCATCTTGATGAATTTTTAGATTGGTTACATACGGTGGAGCTGATTTTCGATCTTCAGGATTTGACAGAAGAACAGAAGGTTAAAATCGTGGCAATTAAATTGCGGAAACATGCTTTGATTTGGTGGGAGCACGTTAAGAAGCAACGCGCCAAAGAGGGAAAGTCAAAAATTTCAACTTGGGACAAGATGAGGAAACTGCTGCGGCAGAAGTTCTTGCCGGTACACTATCGGCAAGCGGCATTCATTGATTATCATTCCATTAAGCAGCGGGATCTTTCAATGGAGCAGTACATTACGGAATTTGATCGGTTGTGCATGAGGTGCGATATCGCCGAGGAAGACGAGGAGACGGTGGTGCAATTTTTCGTAGGTTTGAAGTTCGAGATTGGTGATGTGGTTTAACTACAGCAATATTAGACATATGAAGATGTTTGCAGATTAGCCTTGAAGGTCGAGGGACAGTTTAGATGGCAGAGCAGAGGTGGTTCGAGATCTAGGGTTCTGAACAGATTTCAGGACAACCCTACCGGGCAATCGTCTTCAGCAGCGGCGGCTGTGAGTAGGGGAGACAAGGGTAAGTCGGTAGTCAAGGACAGACCGCATAGCAGAACTGGCAAAGAGATGCGGCGGCGGCAATAGCCAAGCGCTGTTTTAAATGTCAGGGCATTGGGCATTTTGTTGTAGACTGTCCAAATAGGCAGTTTGTGACACTCAGCAAGGAGGTGCCTGAGCCAGGTTTTGACGACGAAGAAGAGGAGCCTGATGACCTACATAAGGAAGAGGACATTGTATATGCTGATTCGGGAGAGTCTTTTGTGATTCGGCTAGTGCTAAGTGTGGCGACAGTAGAAGATGAGTCTTGGTTGCGACATAATATCTTCCATACTTAGTGTACTGCCGGAGGGAAGGTTTGCAACATGATCATTGATGGCGGTAGTTTCGAGAATGTGGTTTCCACGACGATGGTAGAAAAATTGGGTTTGGAAAAAATTGAGCACCCGCAGCCCTACAAATTGTCGTGGTTGAAGTAGGGAAATGAGGTAAAAATCAGCAAACGGTGCCTTGTTCGATTTTCGATTGGAACAAAATATACGAACGAGGTCTGGTGTGATGTTGTTCCTATGGATGCTTGTCACATATGACGAATTTTGAAACACATATTCCTTCAGCAAGGATGGCGAGAATATCACACTGGGACCTACGGATTTGAGGAAGGAGACACCAAGGAATTTGCTGTCCAGAATAGAATTTCGTGGGAAGATGAGGAGGGCAATTGAAAATTTTGGGTTGGTTGTTCTGGAAAAAAATGCAAATAAGTCCGAGCTTCCTGAGCGGGTTTCTCTGTTACTGGATCACAGTCAGTTCAAACGTGCTAGACAATTCAAGGAACTGCATTCTCAGGATCATTTGAGGATTAAACGGAAGAACTTGCAGTCTAAATGGCGGATTGGTAAACGTTGGAGGAAGATGATGTAGCGGGCGAGGTCGAGTCAGATTCGAGTGCGAATCTTTTCCCAGCCGGGGCACTATTCATGGGGTAATATTCATCACGGGTCACTGTTTCTTTAGGGGTATTTTCATAATTTTGTTGTTTGTTATTTCTGAATCGGATTAGGTTTTTTTTTTATTAATTTCGATTAGAATTCTTTTTGTTAATTTGGATTAGGATTCTTTTTATTAATTTCAAGTAGGATTTTTTTAATTAATTCCGATTATGATTAGGGTAGATTTTAGGTTATAAATATCTAGTGTGTCTTAGTTGCAAACAACTTTTGATTAATTGATAATTTTCAACTTTGGTTGTTTTTCCGAAAACTAGAGAGTTTTTGTAGTTTTTCAACTTTTCTTCTGTTTAGTCATTCTTTTCAACATTGTTCTTGCATCAACTGGCCCGGACACCTCTAAAAAAAAAAGGAAAAAGAATAGAGATACAAACGTTGAAAGGATAAAACTCTTTTATGAAAAAGAGAGAAAGGGTAAAGCATTCATAAAATTGTGGAGAACGAATTATAATATTAATGGACAGAAAAAATGACATTAAATAACTTATAATGGAGATGGGAGGAAGCATAAAATTTAGAACACTTTCAAATAATTAATTATGTATGTCCAATTAATATATGCACGTGTGTTAAGGTTTCATGTCAAGGAATCAAAGACAGACACGAAAAGATTAATCCCGTTAGTCCATGAATTTTAATTAATGGTCCAAAAATGCAGCTAGCTTAGCTTAGCTAGGTTCTTGAAATTAATTAAGCTTTAACTAATTGCGAGATTAATAGTATGTAAATGCTACCTCCATTCCAAATTAGGAGAGTGGTCGGTAGGGCCGCTCACAAGAAAATATAATCACCAAATGGAGAAAAAAGAAGAGAGGTTTGCAAAATATCTTTTTAAGTTTGAAAAGAAGATGGGAATTCCATTAATTTCTTAATGTTAGAAAAAAATTCTTCTTTTCTTCCCTAATCTTTTTTACTTAGTTCATATGGGTTGTGAACCTTTTTTCTTTCACTTTTTTTGTTTCTTTCCCTTTTTACTTGATTCGGTATGTTACGATTTTCTTTTCTTTTAAACTATATAAATCACTTATATTTTTTCGATTAATCTAAGAGATTTTTTTTAGCCTGAATAATCGATTCTTAAGCCAAGTCAATGACACTAAAACGAAATTGGTCAACAAAGGGAGAGATTTATATAGTTTTAAAAAATATATTAAAAAGGACCTAAAAAGTTAGGTATAGATACCTATATATATCAACTAAAAAGTAAAGGGACCTAAAATGTTTTTTTAAAAAAGATTATGAATCCACAAAGACTAAGTAAAAATGATTAGGGATGAAAAGAAGAATTTTCTCCTTACTGTTATTTTAATTTTTATTTCCTATTATTACAGTGCTGATTCCATGGCAATGACCCCCACAAATTGACAACTTAAGGAGACCAGTTACAATGTTGAGATGCAAATAAAGGAGTTTATGACTGTGTCATGAAATTTGGAAAATAATTGGGGCTTGGAAGTTCTCAGCAAGCTTCCTTTCCTGTCTCAGCAAGTTCTCAGCCCTTGAGCATTACTGCTTGTCCTTTCAATCAAGCTTCGTCGAGGGAGTATCCTTTCTCCAAGAGGAGTTCTCAGCGAGCTTCCTTGCTCTTCAGGACTGGTTTCTTATCTCTGACCTCATGATATGGCAGCTCAGTTGAGTTTGTCCAGTAGGTCATAACCCTTTCCATTTTTTAGGGTTTCTCTAAGCTAGGCCACAGGTGTGACTCACTAGCCCAATGATCTTTTCTGTGCTCGACCCATCGCCCAATCTTCCTCATTGGGCTGGAGGTCTTTGCTTGCTTCTGAATTGAAGGGCTAATCCGGTCGTGCACAACCCCTTGATCTCGAGGTGGTTGTGTCTCCCCCTAAGATGGTACAAAAGTATGTCTTGTTGGCATGTGATCTCTTCTGCCTGAGATTCCTTCTAGGATAGCTACCATGCGTTCTCAGAGGTTGACTGAAATGGACTCCCAACTCCCCTCTGATCTCTGTGGTTTGGGGTTGTTGCCATTGTTGGTCTAGTCGGGTGCCTCTGTCCTCCCCTTTCATGCTCGCGTGGAGGGTTCACCTGGACCCTTCTGGAAGGCAAAGCCCACGATGGTCTCGCTATTCTTGTTGATCAACTGGCCCTGGATTATTGTTATCGTCCTCCATTGGGGCCAGGCCTTCTAGCACTGCCTCTCTAGTGCGCAATTGCATTTTGCCGGATGGTCTGCCATGATGTGGTGGCTAAATGCTTGTTGGTTGCGATTGAGTCATCACGATTCTTGTTTATTTTGTTTTGTGTATAGGGAGGAAAGCTAGGCTTTAGGATGTTTTTTTCCCACAGACTGCGCCAGAAGTGATAGAGCTAGGAAGTAACCTCCTGGTCATCTTGACCTGTGATGACATCTGTAATCACAACTTGAGAAGAAAAGGACTACGTTGCCGGAGTGTGCTGTTGTCTGGGGAATAGCTTCGATGCCTAAGTCAGTATTTTGAAAGAGTAATCTTGACTAAATTAGCTCAATCTATTGTGTCTTGTCCATGGGCTGTATGTGATTTGTTAATATATATCGAATAATGAGTTATCTCTTTGATCAGGGCTCTTCAATTATGTGACAGTAGGCAATTAGGATAATTGTGAGATCGTATCATATTCCTCCAATTGTTCCTAGAATCGTGGATACCTTGTCATTCACGTCTCTGGTAGAAAGCTACAAGCTCGCTAATGACCTTTAAACCAACTTCGCGACCTGTCTATGGATGTCGAAGGTCTTGACTATCTCTTCTGGAAGGTCACGATGAGTGATTATAGGTTCATAGAATGTGTTAGGAGTTGCGCACATTTAATCGTGGCATGGAAGATGTATGAGACGGATTTGAGCTTATCAGGTAGATGGTCGTGGTCCAGTGAGACTTTTTCTGAGCTCATTTTGGAAGTCGATGGTAGGAGGTCGTTGCCAACCTTATCTCGGGACTCGTGAGTCTAACTTTTAAGTATGAAGGCCCATATGGATTGGTTGATCCGAGTTGTGCCCGTTTCTTGGTCGTATCTCCAAGTCAAGACTTCTAAGGTCTTAATTGTTGCCATTTACTACTAAGACAATAAAACTTAAAATATATGCATGTACTTCAATAAAATAAATTTGTTTCGAATTAATAATTAAATATTCTCATATTTCAATAAAGTATATTTATTAGTAATTTTTTCCTAATATACTATTTTATATATTTTTAAAATAATCATTTTAATTAATAACTTTTGTAACTTTTTTATAGGGTTTCCCAGCAACTGATTAATTAAGAAAGTATTTACCAATAACTCCATCTTAATTCCCTTTATGTCAACTCCGGATCACTTCAAAACCTAATTTATTTTACACCTTCTAGAACATTAATAAAAAATTTATCCATCTCTCTGAATTTTTTTTTTGATATATTTTTCAAAATAAACCCTAAAAGATATGATGAACTCTGAAGAAAAAGAATATTAGAAAAAAAAAAGAGTAAAATATTCATTAAACCACTAATAATGATTTATAATTAGGAAAAAAAAGTAAATTCAAATGACTTATGAATAGTATAGAGAGGCTATTAATTAATGTAACTAACGTGTAATATTTATATAAAATCAAGGGTGTTTTATCTCTATTTTCCTTTTCTCTATATTCATTATTTTTTTAATATATTTGTAACGTGAAATGACTTATAAATAGAATAGAGGGAGTATTAAATTAATATAACTACATGTAATATTTATCTAAAATCAAGAGTGTTTTATCTATGTTTTCTTTTTCCCAATATTCATCGTTTTTTTTTATATATTTGTTACGTGAACTCATCTAGAGTTAAGTAATTAATAGGTATTCTATTATGGTTGTATGATTGAAAATATATATTAAAAATGTAATTAATAAGTAGGAGGTTGGATCTACGTGTATACATTAAATTAATTTTAATATTTAATACCATCATTGAAAAAGAGTAAAATGACAAAGAAAATAATAATTGCACCCTTTACTTAGGAGATTGACAATTAAAAAGAAACAATAAAAATGAAACTTTTCAGAAAATCAAAATCCAACAAAAAAAGTAATAGTCCCTCGATATGTAATTGAATGTCTCGATGTCCATTTTTGCCTTGCTTGCATATTAAGGGAAAAAAAAGTTTGATTGAGCCAATTTTAACGTTGTAATGACATTTTTCTCAATAAAAAAGTTTAACTAAATTAGAAAATGTCACATTCAATTTTGAACAATTCAAAATGATAAATGGGACCCAGTTTTGGATGGAGAGAGTATTAGGTTTTATTTTATAAATACTTTATTATTGTAATATTTTCTATATTACTCTTGCACACATGAAAATTGAGAAATAAAGAAAAATAAAAATTCTCCTTCCATTCGTAATTAAACGTCTCAGTTTTTATTTTAAGTTATCTGGAAATGAATATCTTATTTCTTAATTTAGTTAAATTTTGTTGAGAAAATAACATTACAATGTTAAAATTAACTTATAAATAATTTTTTTATAAAATGCATGTAGATCAAAATGGACATTGAATTCCAGGGAGTAATAAAGTGAAAGTCTAAGAAGCACAGCAAGGTATCCGATAGTTATGATTAGAAATTGATTTGGTAGAAAGGACATGGAACACAAGATTCGTCCATATATGTTCATTTTCCACGAGTTGGAAAGTCACTTCAAAGAAAATGACAATTAAGAAAAGCGTTATAAAGTTGTATTCAAGTTTCCTTTTTTTTAAAAAAAAAGTTTTTATTTTGTCCCATTATTATTGTTGTCCATCAAATACTTGACCCTTTAGTCACTTTCGTACCGTATAAGTAAATAAATAAATATTTATATTCTTTTTATATGAAATTAAATGACTCTTCATTTTTATTTTAGATTGTCTGAAAATAAATGTTCAATTTTATAATTAGTTAAAAATTTTCAATTGAATTAATATTGTTATGTCTAAAATGAACTAAATTAAAACCTTAATCAATAAAATTTGCTAAAGTGAAAATAAAATGACAATCAATCCTGGACAGACTGAGCGTTACTTTAGCTACGTAAAATTATGTCCATTTCAACTTTAAATAAAAAATATTTTATTTAATCTAAATTGCTAAATTATAATTGTCATTAATTGATCCTTTAAATTAAAAAGTTGGTGTTAAACTAAGGAACGTGCTAACGACATTTTAAATTAAAAATTTATCTATTTTAATAGAGTGGACATTTAGTTTTAAATATCTATATAGAAATAGATGTAGACAATTCAAATTTGTCTAATATTTCATAAGAAAAAAAAAATAGAATAAATAATTTGAAGAATATCTTCCGACAAATTGATATAGGTCGATTTAGATTTTCTTTATTAAAAAAGATTGTGATTTTGGAAGGGAAATATTTACAAGATCCCTCGTGCCAAAACTCTTTCTAAAAAGCCTTTCGAGGTAATTACCAAATATCCTCTCAAATATCTTTTAGAAATTCCCTTCTGAAAATCTGATTTCTTTATTGCTAAGGATATGGTTGATTGATGGTAGATCAAGGTGATTGATTACACTACCAAGAATGTCATTTCTCTCACACCTATTTAAAGGGGTCATTCATAAAGATTCAAAAACAACCCCAAAAGGTAAAGCATTGGCCAAAGAGCTCTGAAATCTCTCCAAAAGTCACATTCAAATATTTGAAGCATTCATCATCAAAAGGAGGGAGTGGAAGATTTAAAAAAATATCAATCTAAGTGTTCATGAGGAAGAGATCGTTTGATTCGGGATCAAGCCTTATACCCTCGTTCAACATTTTCTCACTCTAAAGAAACCACCACCAAAAGGTCATTCAAATCCGGTCCACAGGAGCTCTCAAGTTTCTCAAAATTTTTGAAGTGTTCTTCATTGTTTTTCATTAAAAGAGGGAATTGAAACTTTGACAACAAATCAATCAACTGTTTGCAAGAAAACCTTGTTCAATCCGAGATTAAGTTTAGTGTCCTCGCCTCAACGTTTTCTCACCTCAAATAGAAGAATCGAAGGATTTTTCTGGAGATTTTGTACCCCACTACTTTAAATTAAATAAATATATGTTGTAATGATTTTTCTTATCCTTTATTTGCATACACTAATTTTCTTATAAACAATAAATACAATTAATTTTGATAAAGTGGATATAACATATCAGATCTTCGACATTTTATTAAAAAGAGGTTATGTGTGAGCAATGTTTTAAAAAACGGACCAAACATTAAATCAGAAAAGTTAGTAGTTCACGGTTTAATGATCCAACCGTAACCCATCAATGCTAGTGTTTTTACAAGAAATCTCTAGCTAACCTTCCAGCAAGAGATCACCAAGCTTCTTGGGACTAGATAGAAATGATAATTTCAACAATTTCTTTGTTTTCAATACTTTGTAATTTCCAGGAATTTGTCACTTCAACAACCTTCGATGGTTCTAGTATCCAAAGATGAACAAGATGGATAGTTGTTGTCCCAACCATTCTTTTAGTCCCAAGCCCGATAAGGAGGGGGTAATTTATAACAAAGTTTTCGTATTGTTGATTTCTAGGTGTAGTGCTTCTTCCTCTATGCAGCCTATTGGTATTAGTGGAGTAGGATTGATTCATAACACAGAACCTCTAGGTGTAACCTTTCACCAAATACTAGAATCGACAATTGAAATATAGCATCTGAGGTTGCATTAGTTGAAGATACACAATAGAAGGAATTGTTCTATTTCCAAGCTTTACCTTCAATAAGTGTAGATTTTTTTTTTTCAAAAAAATAAAATAAAATCTGAATTTCCTGTGGGTTTCTCATAAGGTTGAGAGAATGACTTAATATGAAATAAAGAAAAAAGAATCAAATCGCACCACCTCTGTAATAGGTAAGTGCCTCCCTTTCTCCTGAAGTTGTCGAAATTATTTGTGATAAGATGTTGACTACAATTGAGGTGGTCTTATCAAAAAAATTTCCATTTATTCTCTATCTAGGCATATTTAGCAATCCATTCTATTATGACCTCTCGTGAGAAAATGAACCCACAAAGAAAAGAATTGTATAGTACAAAATAGCGTAAAAAATTGATTTAAGTTTAAGATAGGGACAAAAAATATTCCTTTTTGGTAGGCACAAATAAGAAATATTTGAAGCTAACTAGTTTTCATTCCAATGAAAATCTTGTAATATAACATACCAATGAAAGGCACTATTCCGAGTTCATTGAAGTTACAAATTCGAATAATCTACATTGAATTATGATATTATGATAAAAAGATGAATGATATAAAGAAGAAAAAAGATCAAATAATCATTCAATGATGAAAAAATTTCTTTTTTTTTTTATTATTTATAGTTAATTTTAAATTTTTTAGTTATACTGATCCAATAATCTATTAATAGTGATATAATATGAATTAATAGTAATATGAATGACTCGCTATTCATTCGGATTAGGGGTCATGATCATTTTACAGGAGAGATGGCCGAGTGGTTCAAGGTGTAGCATTGGAGCTACTATGTAGGCTTTTGTTTACCAAGGGTTCAAATCCCCTCTTTCCTGTTTAATTTACCAATTTTACTAACAACAACGGGAAACGGATAACTCTATTCCAACTTTCTTTGCTATCGATTCTTCTATTCCTAACGTCGTGACACATAAACAACTCAAAAAGAAACTACTGGAATGGAAATAGTAGCCAAGGAATGAAAATATTCCTTCGGTCTAGGATCCGTAAAAGGGAGAAAATATGGATTAACCCTGCATTTATCTTACTTACTTTTAAATTAATTTACTTCAACGAAAGGGAAGAAAATTGCCTAAACCCATATTTATTTTTATTTTAGTTAGGTTTAAGCCTGAAAAAAGAATAGTATTCTACAACTAACAATTCATTTATTTTCAAACCAACCCATTTACTATCTATTATTTGATTGACTAATCCTTTACATTGGAATGGTTGAAAGATCAAATGGCTTGGCAATTCCTCATGAGGGGATGAATCCAGAGATTTTTGAATTAGAGCTTTTGATTTTTGTTCATCCTTCACTGTAATAATATCTCGGGGTTTGCAGTGATAACTTGGTATATATACTATATGACCATTAACTAAAATATGCCTACGGTTAACAAATTGCCGGGCTACAGGAATAGTTGAAGCCATACCCAATTGGAAAAGGATGTTATCCAAACTCATTTCAAGTAATTGTAGTAAAACTTGACCTGTTGACCCAATGGCTTTTCCGGAGATGCGAACATATTTAAGTAATTGTCATTTTGTAAGACCATAGTGAAAATGCAACTTTTGTTGTTCTTCGAGGTGAATACAATATTGAGACTTTTTTCCTAAACGAGATTGGTTTCTAAGATCATTTCCGGCTCTAAGTCTTTTAGTAGTTAGTCCCGGTAAAGCTCCAAGCCAACGTATTTTTTCAAATGAGGACCTCAATAACGCAACATAGAGACTCCTTATTCTTTTTTTTTTTTTTTAAGAATTTTTTTTAGAATGAATTTAATTCTTTGTTTATTTATTTAATTTTGATTTGTTAAACCTAAATTCAAATTTAAATCAAACGAAGTTTGCTGAAGTAGCCAACTTTTGTACTGTAAAGAAAAATGAGACGAATTGAATAAATATCAAGACCGCCTCCTATTTTCTATTATAGAAAAAGGGATCCCTTTCCTGACATAGTTGTAAGTTCTTATAATTTGAATTTAAGAACTTGATGGATTTTGGAAAGGGAGGTGCCGTCCACTTTCAACATTTTTTTATTTCAAAAAAACTTTCTCAATTATTTAAAAATTGGAATAAATAGGAAAAGGTCGGCTATCGGTATTGAACCGATGACTATCGCATTACAAATGCGATGCTCTAACCTCTAAGCTAAGCAGGCTCACATAACATCAATTTTATATGCATATTAATTCAATAAAATATTGGAATCTTGGTTTTTAATGATAATTTCTTATCTATTTAGACTCGATATAAATAGAAAACAATAGAATATACAATTTCAAATAAATACTGAATATTATAGAACATAACGATTAATATAGCGATATATAATTTGTTTTTTTATCACTAATCACTAATACAATTTACAATTCAAATATTATTTAATTAGATATATTCTTAGTAAATTCTATATTTTCATTTTATTAGATTCGATAGTAAATATTTTTATTTTAGTTTTAGATAGTTAAATTATTTAAATTTGTCATTTTTGAATTTTAATTCAAATGACGTTTGAAATTCTTTTTATTGCACTTCTATATTTCCTATATTATTTGATTCCATATCATTAGGAATGATTGGTTCGAACTGATGAGACATTCCTCAACTCTCATTCCATTCATATTCATAAAGTAGTAAAGGCGGAAATTAAGACAACAAAATAAATCAACAGTTCAAGTATTCAAAATTGCTTGGGAAGGGCGACAGGTGTATATATATATATATATATATATATATATATATATATAGATGTAGGATATCTATCAATCTAATTCTAAAGATTCCCAGAGGGGAAAATAGAGATATCTCCTACGCTACCGATAATATGTGGAAATATCGATGTAATTTCATAAAGTTATTCGGTCTGAATGCTACATGAAGAACATAAGCCAGATGACGAAAAGGGAAGACCTAGGATTTAGAAGATCATAACATGACTCATTCAGTTGGATTCATATATCCACCCATGGGTCATAGTATGATATAAGATCCATCTGTATAGATGTTATCATCTACATCTAGAAGGCCATAAGCTTTGTAAGAAGCTTGTATAGTTTGGGAAGGGGTTTTGATTGATAAAAAGGAAGAATGTACTTCAACTGATATGCCCTTAGGCATGGCCATACATAATATAGAAATCACACTTAAAAAGGGTGGACAATTAGATGGAGCAGCGATGTTGTAGTGAAACTAATTGCAAAAGAGGGGAAATTGGCCACATTAAAATTACCTTTTGGTTAAACTACTCATCAACAGTCAGATGAATGGGGAATGTTTTGGTGAACCAAAAAAGTTTAGGTAGAACCGGATCTAAACGTTTGCTAGGTAAGCGTCCGGTAGTAAGAGTAGTAGTTATGAACCCTGTAAACCATCCCCATAGGGGTGGTGAAGGGAGTGCTCCAATTGGTAGAAAAAAACCCACAACCCCTTGGGGTTTTCCTTCACTTGGAAGAAGAAGTAGAAAAAGGAATAAATATAGTGATAATTTGATTCTTTGTCTAGTAAATAGAAGAGAAAATCAAAATTTTTTTCTGTCTTTAAAATCAAAATTTTTTTATTTGTCTTTACTAAAATAAATAAATAAATAAGTAGTAAGTTGTGACATGTTCACTAAAAAAAAGGTCCTTTTGTAGCCAATCATTTATTAAAAAAAATTGAGAAACTTAACACAAAAGCAAAAAAAGAAATAATCGTAGCTTGGTCCAAAGCATCTACCATTATACCCACAATGATCGGGCATGCCATAGCTATCCATAATGGAAAGGAGCATCTGCCTATTTATATACAGATCGCAAATTTTGAGAATTTGCACCTACTTTAAAATTTCGAGGACATGCAAAAAACGATAATAGATCTCGTCATTAATTTAATAATTATTAAATATAACGATGCTTATGATGATTCAGTAGTAGGAGGCAACTTATGCCAAAAAAAAAAAAAAAAGAACGGAAAAAAAGAAGTATATGTTTTAGGTCAACATATACCTACGTGGCTATGTCTACGTAAGAAGAGTAATTGACCAAATTCGCGGACGTTCTTATGAGGAAACACACATGATACTCGAACTTATGCCCTATCGAGCATGTTATCCAATTTTTAAATTGGTTTATTCTGCAACAACAAATGCTAGTTACAATATGTTTTCGAACGAAACCAATTTAGTCATTAGTAAAGCCAAAGTCAACAAGACTACTACCATCAAGAACTTCAAACCTAGGGCTCGAGGGTGTAGTTATTTGATTAAAAAACCTACTCGTCATATAACTATTGTAATGAAAGATATATCTTTAGATGATAAATATGTAGAGATAGATTCATTAAAAAAACCTAGATGGAAAAAAAAAGCATACAGTTTTGGCATGTCATAATATGTATAGTAGTGGGGGAATATTGGACAAAAAATAAATCCACTTGGTTTCAGACTTGGTACAACCCAAGGTCATCATTCTCTTTGGTTTGCACAACCAAAAAATTATTTGGAGGGTTGACAAGAAGATCAAAAAATAAGAGATTGTATCAATAATTATGTTCAAAATAACATGAAAATTTCTTCTGCATTGGAGGGAATTGCAAGTATAGAGATTCAAAAAAGAATCAATCTGATCCAGGTAGTAATCTTAATGGGATTCCCAAAATTTTTACTAGAAAGTCAATCGCGAGTTGTGGAAGAATTATAGACGACTCTACAAAAGGACTTTAATTGTATGAACCGAAAACATAATATTTCTATGAAAAGAATTCCAAAACCTTATGGGAACCCTATTATGCTTGCAGAATTTATAGCCGAACAATAATAAGAGAGTTTCATTTTGAAAAACAATGAACAAAGCTATTGAATTAACTGAACAAGAGGATACAAAAGGAATTCAAGTACAAATTGCAGGTCGTATTGACGAAAAAGAAATTGCATGTGTCGAATGGATTCGAGAGGGTAGGGTTCCCCTACAAACCCTTCGAGCTAAAATTGATTATTGTTCCTATACAATTTGAACTATCTATGGTGTATTAGTTATCAAAATTTGGATATTTATAGACGAGGAATAAAAAAGACGAGGGATAATAAACCTTTCCTTTTAACATTAAAAAAAAAGAGAGAGAAACCCATTCACTGAAAACTATCAATTAATTATTAATTCTAATTCTATCTAATTCTATAAGGGTGAATAAAAATTCCATTGACACTTATTTTGATAAAATTGCTATGCTTAGTGTTTTAGGGTTAGGATTAAACCAACACAAACAGTATGAACTAATAACCAACCTATTACTTTGCATTATCTCGATATGAAGAACCAGCCAAGATATGATACCTCAATTATATCTTTGTAGCAACTGAAATTTTATGTTTCTGAAAAAAAAAAAAAATCCCATTTTAAGCTGTAAAGCAAATTAGAGAAGAAAGATGTAGATATAAATGGAAGGATGAGAGAACGAGAGAAAATAAATTTCAATGATATAGAATTCCAATACGTAAGGTCTATAAGTCAGCTAATAAAAGGCAATGTAATAAAGCATCAATAATGATTCTTCCATAACATAATTAAATAACTCTTCTTATAGGAACAAAACTAAAAAATCAAGAGCTTGGGCCAATAAAGACTTAGAAGATTGACTCAAGAATAAATTTCATTACGAGTTCCATTGTAAAACCACAATTGAATAGTAATTAAACCGATAAGATTATATAAAAAGTAAAAATTATATTTCTTATGGATATTTTTTTTGTTGACAATAATATAAAATATAATAAGTTTATAATACAATAATATTGAAGTTAAATTTAAATATATGATATTAATAGTTTTTTATAATTAATAATCATAAGTTCTATCTTATAGTGATTTAAAATGATAATTTTTAGTACGGGTAAAGCTTGAAGATTATAAGATATTTTTCTATTTATTAACATTTAATAATGAAGTATATTTTGAGTAAATTTATTAATTTTAAAATGATTAAATGAGTAAATTTCTAATTTAATTGAAGAATGATTTAATATTAAAGTATATTTAATTTTTTTTTTGTTGAAATTTGGACAAATTTGGCCCCAATTTGTATTTTTTGAAAAATCGACCGGCTCAGCATTAGACCGTCCAATTCACCAGTTCACTAATCTATCCGGTCGATCCATCCTGATTTTTTTATTTAGAGAACGGTTTCGATAAAAAACAATTGAATGCCTTTTTTCGAATCGGTTTAAGGTCTAATCGATTTTATGATCGATTCATGATCTAAAAGGTCTGATCCGATCAAAAAAAGAGTACGTGTGAGTAACCTTTTTATTGACTATATATATAAATTTTTTAAAAAATTTAATGAATAAAGACACAACCAACAAAATGAATATTGTGGTTTTAAGATTTTAGACAAAATAACTAAGTATTAAATATCTAACTAATATGTCTCAATTAATCCGTTTGTTGCTTTTATGACTCAATCTCATTGTCTACAATTTAATGGATTATTTACTCTTTATTTCTAATATTGTCATGTTCATTCTCTTTCCCTATATATAAAACGTTTTTCTCTTCATAAGAATAATAAATGGAGACATTTTAAAAGAAAAAGTTTTATATTAATATTAATAAAATGACTGCAAGCAATGATCTTCCGCTAAGTTCAGTTGAGTTTTTATGACATTTCAAATATGCTTCTAAGAGTTTATTAAGTCTGAAATAGAGATCTGGTCTTTACTAATAATAGTAAGAAATACTGAAATAGTATTTGAAGCTCAAATGCATAAAACACTGTTAAATTGGAGGACCTTAGTTTATTCATACCATTAATTGATATATTGCCCTAACAGCTAAATTGATATTTAATTCTTCGTGTCTTTTATATAATTAATACTCCCCCATCCCTATATCTGAATTTGAATATGTCTAATTTTATTTTGGATGTCAAGAATGAATGTCGAATTTCTAAAAAAAATATATACTTTTAATACTGTAAAGTTTCGTTATTTTCATTAAGAATTTACATTCACTAGTCAAAAATCCTATTAAAATTATTTAATAAAGTCAAATGCACACTCTTTGATTTTTCACTATATGATAAAGGGAAACATTTAATTCCACATAAAGAAGTAGTTTCTAAGGTAGGAGGATTGATTTTAGATGAAACACACTTATTATGGAAAAATAAATTTTAAAGTTTCAAAAATTTCTAAAGTAAAATATAAACTAGTAAATTTCAGAGGAAAAAAAAGGAGAAGAAGAAGAAGTCTTACAAATGATTTAGATAAATAAATAAAAAAGAAAAAAACCATGTATAAGTAAAAAATTGAAAATGATGCTAAACGAAGGGAAGATAATAGTAGTCACTACCTATCATTTTCTCCATTTTGAAAAATGTAAGTTGTTTTTATCATTATTGATGCATATTTATCATTTTGAAAAATCTAGTGTTACCTTCCAATTAATATTTTCTTTCATTTTATCGTTAATAATGACAAAATGATAATGTCAAATAATTTTCTCGAATCTTACTGTCACAAATAGATATTTATTTTTAGAGAGAAAGGGGGGAAAAAACCCTTTTGTAAATGCTGTTCATAAATTATAAATTAAATTCAATCAAAGCACATTAGAAGCCCATAAATGTCCTAACAGTTTTGCTACATTTTTTTCTTTCTATTTATTCTTTAATTTTATATATACTCTTTATTACAAAATTGAATGTTTATTGAAGATTTAAAATAAAAATTTAAGAAAAGTATTTAACTCTAATAAAGTAATAACATCTTTCTTATTATTAGTATAATAACTATTAATCCTAATTCTTTTTGACTAGAAGAATATATATTATTTAAATTAATAAGGAAGTTATTGACAGTTTTTTTTTTTTTTGGGTCAAAAAATATTTGTATTAATATTTACTTAATTTTAAATATAAAAAATGAAAATTTAACCATTCATTGTCTGATGCAAGATATATCGTTGTTCATATTTATAAGTTATCTGAATTTCTATCCTAAATTATAAGACATTGGGCTCGTTTGGATAAACTAAAAAAAAAGCTTTTTTTTAAAGTATGTTTTGTAAAAGTGCTTTTTAAAAGGTTAAGCAATTTTATGTTCAGATGCTTTTTTGCAAAAGTGCCTTTTTTTTTTCCTAAAAAAAAAAGGTTATTTAGATAAAAAATCACTTATAAACTTTATAATAACATATAAGATATAAAAGTTATAATATATTTAAAATCAATATTTAATATATTTAACATAAAATAAAATTAAGATATTAAATTTTGTTTTAATTATAAATTTTTAATATTGAATAGTATGATTATCTTTCATAAGTTATAATATATTAAAAATTAATATTTAATATATTTATGTAAATTTAAATTATTTTTTAACCTAATACATTAAACACGAAAACTTTTTAAAAATATCACGAATGAAGATTAACTGTGCATCGTAACTCAAACAAATTAAACATATCTATCAAAACTAATGCAGTTCGGGCAAGTAAGGTCAAACCCACAAGGACCTGAATGCCAATTTAATAAAAACCAATAAATAAGTAACAAGAGGGTGGGTGGATTTTGAAAGAGTTTATAAAATAAAATTAAACAAAGAATTTAAAAGCTAATTTAAAAAGGAGAATATAAATGAGAAAACTGTTAACAAGAAACAATCCGTAGGTCAATTGCTATGGGGCCAATCATGACCAAATAACACAATTAAGTAGTTGGTTTTAAAATTTGTCTTAACTCTCAAATTCTCATCCTTTAAATAGATTACCTTCTCGCAGCGAGAAATAAAATCCCTGATTAATTATAGCAAATAATAAATTTAATCAATTAAATTGCATAAGCATGAAGGCATCACCAATTTCAAATTACATAAACAAAATTGTTTTAATTCATGTGATTTGATTCATACAATTCTCTATTGCCAAATAAGTTGTTAGCCAAACTAAATTTAAACAATAGTGGCTACCTGTAGATTTATCAATTTTAACGATAATATTTAAACCCTAACAGTATATTCATGCAAATTAATCTAGCTGATCAGGATAAATCAATAAACACAATTAATAAGATTAAAACAAGAATTGCATAAATACTTAATCAGTAAAGATCAAATCTTTAATAGAAAAAACAAACCAAATCTCATGACCTACTTCATGTTCTTGTTAATAAAAGAGGACTTGGCACAAGACATGATTGACAAAATTGAAAAATACATAAGAAAAGAGAAAGAGAAAATTGCCCTTTGTCTTTGGAAATCCTCTGGAAATTAATCTTGAATTGTGTATCTAAGACTATGAAAAAGAACCTACTTATGGGAGTACTTACCTAAAAAAAGTTTAATAATAAAATAGAAATCTAAAACAAAAAAGTAGTTTAGAAAAATAATCAAAATCTAATAAAATTGAAAGTTTTCGTCGCAGTCAATGCTGTTTGTCATCACCCTCGGTCAACTTGGTAATTTCTTGAGTATTTTTCCACCAAACATTATTACAAACAAAAATCAAGCATAGGAAAGTAAAATATATCTAAAATGACATAATTAAGTTAAGTTATGTCAAATAACGACATAAAATGGATATAAAACTTAGCATAATTATGTACAAATCAAAGATGGACTGATGATGATCTAAAAAAAATTAATAATTTTTTTAATATTTTTTACATTTTTTAAAGTAGAAACCTATATGCACAAATTTTTAAATAAACAAAAAAATAATTTTTAAAATAATGTGAATAAAAAAGGAGAAAATTAAGATATAAGAGAATGAGAAAAGAAAATAACGGATATAGTGGAAAAT
>JAOXNR010000025.1:87399-99318 GCA_028571225.1 Parsonsia alboflavescens | reverse complement strand
GTCATAGCAAACCCCGTAGCTACTTGTACTAAAAAACAAGTAAGCGTAATTCCTCCTAGACAATAAAATATGTTGACGTGAGGGGGAACATATTTACTTGTTATATCATCTGCAATTGCCTGAATCTCAAGACGTTCTTCGAACCAATCATAGATTTTATTGGGATAGGTAAACCAAGGAGACCCCCCCCCGAGAACCGTATATGAAAATTTCATCTCGTACGGCTCAAACAGAAAAAACCAAATACTAGCTCTAACGGATGTGTGTAATAGAAAGTTTAAAATTTATTAATTCTATTATTCAATTTTTTCTTAAGATACGAAAGAATAAAAATCCGAAAGCTACTCTTTGTGATTATAATGCCAAAAAATCAAGTCGGCTCATTAGTCTCTATATTGATCGTTATAGGCCTTTTGAATCTTCTATTTACCTATTTTCTTTGTTGTTATTTATGTGTAATGCGGCTTTACTGCTTTTTTTTTTTTATTATTGATAGGAATTCTCTTGTTAAGACCCTATGAATCAATTAAAACCTCAGATTCATACTAGAACCACGATGATTCAATAAAACCTTCTTAAACTAAATCCCCAAATTCCCTGAGTAAGAATCGTTGGATCATCACTTATTCAATGAATAGATATAATGACTAAAAATCCAAAGAAACCTTTGTCCTTTGATCAAAATAAGCATAAACGAAAGTTTGAAAGAATAAAAATCTTTCTATTTATAACTTCTAATTCTTTGAAAAAAATTGTTGGGTTCCGGCCACGGGGTCTGACTATTAAGTATGAATCATAGTTCTAATACTTTTTAATCTATTTCATATATTCCGTGCTCCAGATACTAGAATGAATATCCGACGAAGTAAAACCATCTCTATCAAGATGACAGACCCATTCTCTGTACTATCCATAGGATCAATTATACCAAGTCACACACTCATATTCCGGAAATACAGAAACAAAGAAATTCCACGGTCGAACTACCAAAATAGAATGGGATAAAAATCAGCAACCTAAATGATTCGCTTTGTATTGAAAAAGATGGTTAATGGTTCTTGTGAATCTAATTCATTGAAATTCCATCCAGTAAAATGGAAGAATTATAAATCTCCAAAATAATAGATAGGAATACCGCAAATAGAGCCATTGCGAGACCCATCAAAGGAGTAGTTCCCCACCCAGGAGCTACTTTACCATATTCTGAATTTAATGGTTTCAATAAACTCCCTGCATTAGTTCGTTTTGGGCGGCCAGATCTAGAACTACCCTCAACGGTTTGTGTAGCCATAATATTTTATATTCATTAAGATCTGTTGACTTTGTATACCATTCCGTTGTAAATAAATGATCTTATCATAGATCCATTGTGGTCTTAAAACTATATAATGTCTTAAAACTATATAATAATGGAAACAGCAACCCTAGTTGCCATCTTTTTATCTGGTTTACTTGTAAGTTTTACTGGGTACGCCTTATATACTGCTTTTGGGCAACCCTCTCAACAACTAAGAGATCCATTCGAGGAACACGGGGACTAGTTGAAGTAATGATCCTCCCAATATTGGGAGGATCATTACTTTCAATTGAGATAATGAAAAATCATTTCACCTTTTTAGTTGGAACTTTAGGTGGTTCTCGAAAAAAGATAGCGAAAAAAATTATTCCTAGAGTTGAGACTAAAAGGAATGTATAAACCAATGCTTCCATAGATTCGATCGTGGTTTACAATTATAGCTTCCATACCTGTTTATTTTGGATCGTCTCCCGGATAAAGAAAGAACAAGAGTCAAAGAAAAGGCAGCGATTCAAATCAAGATTTATCCGGTACCCTAAACCTATGTCAGTCAAATCACAAAAAGAAAATAAAAACTAAAAGTAACAAAGCAATATTGTATCAGACTACTTGTCTTCTTGTAGTTGGATCTCCAAGTTTTTGGAATGCTCCAAATTCCACTTGAGCATCTAAATCTGGATCAATACCAGCAAAAACATCTCTAAACAAGGTTCTAGCACCATGCCAAATGTGTCCGAAGAAGAAGAGCAAAGCAAACGAAGCATGCCCAAAAGTAAACCAACCCCTTGGACTGCTACGAAAAACACCATCGGATTTCAAAGTAGCACGATCTAATTCAAAAATTTCACCCAATTGAGCACGTCTAGCATATTTTTTCACAGTAGCAGGATCACTATAACTGACTCCGTTGAGTTCGCCGCCGCAGAACTCAACAGTTACACCTACTTGTTCGACACTATATTTTGATTCTGCCCTTCTAAAAGGAACATCGGCTCTAACAATTCCGTCTCCGTCTACCAAAACAACCGGAAATGTTTCAAAAAAAGTAGGCATACGACGTACAAAAAGTTCACGCCCCTCTTTATCTCTAAAGATAGGATGTCCTAACCACCCAACAGCTATTCCATCCCCGTTGTCCATTGAGCCCGCTCTGAATAATCCCCCTTTTGCCGGATTATTGCCGATGTAATCATAAAAAGCTAGTTTTTCAGGAATTTTAGACCAAGCTTCGGATAAACTTTGATTTTCGGCTAACCCAGCACCAACTCTTCGATATATTTCTTGTTGAAAGTATCCTTGATCCCATTGATAACGGGTGGGACCAAATAATTCAATCGGGGTAGTTGCTGAACCATACCACATCGTTCCAGCAACTACAAAAGCTGCAAAAAAGACAGCAGCAATACTACTGGAAAGGACAGTTTCAATATTTCCCATACGTAATCCTTTGTATAGGCGTTGGGGTGGACGGACACTAAGATGGAATAGACCCGCCAATATGCCCAAGGTCCCTGCTGCAATATGATGAGAGGCTATTCCTCCCGGAACAAAAGGATCAAAACCCTCCACACCCCACGCTGGATTTACGGATTGTACCCTTCCGGTTAGTCCATAAGGATCGGACACCCATATTCCAGGACCATACAATCCTGTTACATGAAATGCACCAAAACCAAAACAAGCCACCCCTGAGAGAAATAAATGAATTCCAAAGATCTTAGGCAAATCCAAAGAGGGTTTTCCTGTACGTTCATCAGTAAATATTTCTAGATCCCAATACACCCAATGCCAGATAGCTGCCAAAAAACACAAGCCAGAAAACACAATATGCGCCCCGGCCACACCTTCGTAACTCCAAATACCCGGATTCGTTACAGTCCCCCCTGTGATACTCCAACCGCCCCATGAATTGGTTATTCCTAACCGGGTCATGAAGGGTATAACGAACATACCTTGTCTCCACATTGGATCAAGAACAGGGTCAGAGGGATCAAAAACTGCTAATTCGTATAGAGCCATCGAACCAGCCCAACCAGCAACCAAAGCTGTATGCATTATATGGACAGAAATCAAACGACCGGGATCATTCAATACGACGGTATGAACACGATACCAAGGCAAACCCATGGAAATACCCCTCTATCAACGAAAAATAGACACAATGTAACTTTATTGCATTGGAAAAAACTATGCTATGGACCCCCCTTTTTTAGTGGATTATCTTGGGGAAAGGATTAATATTTGTTTGATTCTTTTCGTAATAATTACTTTTAGTAATAATGAAACTATTTTGTTCGTAGGAACAAAAAGAAGCAGATCTATTCTACACCCGATAAGTACCAATACGCAATGGTAGGGGAGTTGATACCATTTTATATGAGTGAATGCATATATATATTTCTTCATCATTCAAAGGACTTATTTATAAGAATTTTCCTTTATTAATTTTGTCTTCTTTTCTTTTTTTTTTTTTTATGAACTTAGTCAATCTATGGATAAAATATGATAAAGGCCGATATTATTAGGACAATAAACCCATTGTTACGCTTTCACATCAAAGTGCGATATAGTACTTAATTTTTATTTTATTTAATGCCTATTGGTGTTCCAAGAGTACCTTTTCGAAGTCCTGGAGAGGAAGATGCATTGTGGATTGACGTATAGTGCGACTTGTCAGATATATTGGGTCATATGGTATTTCCCCGTTCTCTTCCCCGATCGAGATATCCTCTCTTTCGCCCAAGAAAGATTGATTGAATTATCAAAAATTTGGAGCGTGAAGTGCAATTAGATCTATTTTTTAGGGAGGGTATACAGATTAATATTATCAATTAGAATAATTTATGGTTGGCTTGGTTAGACCAATAAAATGAAGTATCCAGGCTCCGTTTAGAAAAAAAAAACCAATTGGTAATAAATATATTTATGATTACTACTTATATCATATCCTATTTCTTTATATATTTATAAATAGAAGTTGTTAATCAATCAAGTAATATGATGAATGCGTTGAATATTTGTTGGAAGACATGAAATAAATTGAAAAAACAAAAAGGAAGTCGTAGCAAAAGAACGTGGTATTGGGGCATTTGTCCTATATGTGCAAATCCAAATCGGGCGGATCTTTACTCGGAGTAGAGCATAAACCTAAAAAAATTGAAGAAGCCCATTCAGGAACAAGAAAATTACATCGCGATTTAGATTGTATCTCGATGAAACAATACATCAATGAGAAGTTAGTTAGATAAGTTTAGTAATTTTTTTTTATAGATAAACAAAACAGGCCAAAACTCATCTTTCTTGAAAAATGAAAGAAAAGCCCCCTTTTTACTTTTTATAAGTTAAAAAAGCCTGTTTTGAAAAAAAAAAAAAAGAAAGCTAGAATCTACACATTGATTCTTTTTTTTTTCGTGATTTTTGTTGAACCGTATGCATCAAAAGGTGCATGTACGGTTTCTAAAGGATACAATTTTATCCCAATCAACCGACTTTATCGAGAAAGATTACTTTTTTTAGGCCAAGGGGTTGATAGCGAGATCTCGAATCAACTTATTGGTCTTATGGTATATCTCAGTATCGAGGATGATACCAAAGATCTGTATTTGTTTATAAACTCTCCTGGCGGATGGGTAATACCCGGAGTAGCTATTTATGATACTATGCAATTTGTGCGACCAGATATACAGACAATATGCATGGGATTAGCCGCTTCAATGGGATCTTTTATTCTGGTCGGAGGAGAAATTACCAAACGTCTAGCATTCCCTCACGCTTGGCGCCAATGAGTTTTTATTTGATTTGAGAGAAAAAAGAAGACTATGCCTTCGCGCTATATGAAATATATATATTAAGTAATAATAGCATGGCACTTCGAATTCGATATGAGAATTTTTTTTTAACCTTAGATTATGTATCGAAAGAGTAGTATGAGATAAAAGGTATTTCCGATTTTATCCGATCTATCGGGAGGCCTATTTCAGCGTCACAAACTTTTTTGTTTTCACACCAGGGGCTCTTAACAATATTTATGTTATGAAAGAATATGAAAATAAATCTTTTTAAAAAATCTTTTTATTTGAAAAAAAAAAAAAAGAAACTTTGGGATTGCTAAATAACAATATATAAAGCAACGGAGCCATCATAGTATTTTTGAACTACTGCAAAAGGAAGGGTGGTTGTTGGATCATTTAACAACCGGAGTCGGATAGACTCTATAATTTATTTTATATTTCTTCGATGTAAGTAAGGTAAAGGTAAAAAAAAATAAATTCCATTATAGAGCCGTATGCAATGCGTAAAAGATGCCTGTACGGTTGTTCAATTATAATTATATCTTTTTTATTATTCTTTATCTCTTCCCCTTTAACTTTCATCGTGCGAGATAGAAGAAACATTTATTATGTTATATCATCAGGGTAATGATTCATCAACCTGCTAGTTCTTTTTATGAGGCACAGACGGGAGAATTTATCCTGGAAGCGGAAGAACTACTGAAGCTGCGCGAAACCATCACAAGGGTTTATGCACAAAGGACAGGAAAACCCTTATGGGTTGTATCCGAAGACATGGAAAGAGATGTTTTTATGTCATCAACAGAAGCCCAAGCTCATGGAATTGTTGATCTTGTAGCGACTGAATAAAAAAGAAAAAATAACAAAGATTTCACACGAATTCGTGATTTGAGATTTTATCTTATTATCTTCTTACCGGATTTAATATTCTATTCATTAATCTATTAATATTTCTATATTAATATAGAAATATAGAAATAAAATAATTCATAATCATCCGGTTAAGATCGATCTAAACCAGCCCATTATGTATATGATTCAACATGCCAACTATTAAACAACTTATTAGAAACACAAGACAGCCAATCAGAAATGTCACGAAATCCCCCGCTCTTGGGGGATGTCCTCAACGACGAGGAACATGTACTAGGGTGTATGTGCGACTCGTTCAGATCATGGGCTAGGACAAAAGAAAACAATTGATCCAGTATCAACGATCAGTACCAGTGAATAGGATAGAATGGAAGAACTCCACTCAATATCTAAAAATAAAAAAGATCTATCCTTCTATTGTGGTATCAAATGTATGGTTTCCATTGGTGCAAATCCAATCACCTCAATTTTAAATTTAAGATGAGAAAGAATTCTCCATTGATAGCAAATGCTATCCATTAAGCAGGGGAAATCCTATTTAAAAAAGCAGAAAAATTATGCCTTACTCTTGCAAGAACGGACTAACAGGGTCAGCTACTCAGCTAATCTTCATAATTAAATACCGTTACTGTATAAGTAGATCTCGTTGTGAAAGACCTAGTACTGGATAATTATGGGTAGAGCCAAAGAGTGTGAACTGTACAAGTTAACAATAACATTGATTAAATGAAGGAAGGGCTCCGGTGTATAGAGAGGACCTCACCGTTTAAGAAGTAACCATAGAAACGATGGAACCCACTATATCCATTTATATTTACTTTACTACTTTTTTATTTACTATGTGTTTTTGATACCTAGTATCAATACAATTTTTTATTTAGAGGTGAAATGCCTAGAAAAAAAAAAAAAAGAAAAAATCGTGGTTGGGAAGGTTATAGTAGCAAAAGCCATTGGAATTTTTATTTTATACATAGGAAGAATCCGTTTTGTTATTAATAGACTAGGACACGGGAAGGGAATAACTGAAAGAAAGTAAATCAATTAGTTATTCATCAAAGTTTCATTTATTCAATGACCAGAATTAAACGAGGGTATATAGCTCGAAGACGTAGAACAAAAATTCGTTTATTTGCATCAACTTTTCGAGGGGCTCATTCAAGACTTACTCGAACTATTAGTCAACAGAAAATAAGAGCTTTGGTTTCGGCTCAGCGGGATAGAGGTAGACAAAAGAGAGTTTTTCGTCGTTTGTGGATCACTCGTATAAATGCGGTAATTCGCGACTATAAAGTATACTTTAGTTATAGTAAATTAATACACAATCTGTACAAGAAACAGTTGCTTCTTAATCGTAAAATACTTGCACAAATAGCTATATTAAATAAGAGTTGTCTTTATATGATTTCCAACGAGATCATAAAATAAAGAGAAAAGAGATTGGAAGGAATCCGTTGGAATGGTTTAAATGTAGTTCCCTGTAGAATGAACTCTGGGAAGGTAGAGTAGAAATTAGTATGATAAAATATGATAAAGTCGTCAAAATGAAGAAACACGTTCAATAAAAAATATTTATTCTTCTTCCCCAATTCTTTTTTTTTCTTACGACACGACAATCAAATCTGGATTTTACGATTTTTAGAACAAAAAAAAACGTCAATCCGCATTTGAGTTTGGATTGGAATTTTAGTTTGATTCAATTTAAGAGTCAGCCTATTTTTTTTCTGGTTCTAAGACCAGTAGTTCTAGCGGCTGACTCGCTTCTTTCAAATTGTTTCTCATTATTAAGAAAAGGTAACGGAGATAAAATACGAGCTTGTTTTATAGCAATAGTAATTAATCGTTGTTGTTTTAAGGTCAATCTATTTACCCGTCTAGATAATATTTTTCCTTGTTCGCTAATAAATCTACTAATTAAACTCATGTTTCTATAATCAATTCGATCCCCCGATTGGATCGGAGGCAAACGCCTACGAAAAGATCGCTTGGATTTAAGAAAGATTCGCTTGGATTTATCCATGGTTTGTTTATTCCTTATCCTGAAGATCCTAATCCTATTTCTTAATTCTACATCTACATCATGTTTGATCCGATAGAAATAGGATTAGGTTTGTTTATATTTTTTTTTTTAATATATATTATATATATTGTTATATGTTATATGTTATATATAGTATGTAATTTTTCATCTTCCTTGGAAGACTGACACACGAGTGATCGGTTCGATCTATTTCTTTATCTCCCCATGAATCGTATGTTTGTAACAACAGGGACAGAATTTTCTCAACTCCAATCGACTAGGCGTATTATGTCGATTCTTTTGAGTAATATATCTGGAAATGCCCATTGATTCCTTATTAACACGATTTCGAACACAACTGGTACATTCCAAAATAACCGTTACTCGAACATCTTTACCCTTGGCCATGAACCTCCTTTGGTTTTTGATTCATTCAATTCTTAAATTTTCCGATCCGAAGCGAGGAAGAAGAAAGGAACGAAAAAAAAAAAAAAATAGAAAAAGGCAACTCGAAATCAAATTATGAAAGAAGGATTTCGTTGCAATGAATCAATATAGTTCAATATAGTAATAATAAGTAATATAATAAAAAAATTTCTAACTATATTTATAATTTTAAATTGCCGTACAGTATTTCATTTTCATTTAAGTATCTTGTATGATATTGTTGCCCCAACCATCACATTTCCATTTACACTCTATTTATTATTAATCTCTATTTAATATTAATTTTATTTGAGCCTGGACCCGAATTCCTAGTTTCACTGCGGGTTAGTTCGCTTTTTCTTTTTTTTTTTATAACTTATTCTAAAAAAAAAAAGAGGGGAAGGGTAGGGATTAGTTACAGATATTTGATTGTATCTCTAATCTTTTTCCCCCCCTCCCATATCAATAACTAGAATGAAAAAAAGGGGAATATCAACGCATCCGGAAAAAAACGATTTATCTCTATCAATAAACCTGCTAAAGACCCGAACCATAGAGTACTTACTACCGGTGCCACGGAAAGATATGTTTTTAGATCTCGCATTTTAAATCCTCGTCCTTCTTTACTTTATTCGTTATTTTAATTTAATTTAAATTTGTAATACATAATGGTAATATATATATGACCAGATGTGTATATGTCGTTAATGACTGACCACTTGTATTTGTACGCGGAATCCTTAATTCAAATTGAAATGTACAACTTAAAATGTACAAAATAGATATTACTTTTCTTAAAAGAAAAAAATACGTTCCTTTCCGCCTGAAATTTCTGAAAAATTAATTTTTTTACGGTAGGTTTCATATTTATTTCATACTTTATATAATAAAAGTCTTTTACTATATTATATGTTATAATATATATGAGACCAAAAAGAATAAATGACAAGACAATTTTTGTATACCAATGGAGGAAATAAAGATGTGGAAAACAAGACAGGGATTCTCTACAATGACACTGTAGACCAATTGAAAGGGATGTAGCGCAGCTTGGTAGCGCGTTTGTTTTGGGTACAAAATGTCACGGGTTCAAATCCTGTCATCCCTACCTATTACTTATCTTCTGAGCAGTAACGAGGGATCAATTGAGATCGATTAAAATAAAATTGGACATACATAAAAAATCTTTAATTTTATGATAGTATATATATGCAAGATTAATTGGGGTTATAAAATATTTATTGTGATAATAAAGCGCTCTTAGTTCAGTTCGGTAGAACGTGGGTCTCCAAAACCCGATGTCGTAGGTTCAAATCCTACAGAGCGTGATTCTGTGTTCTTGTTAGTCGCGTTAGATCGAAAATTACACTGAAATAATTGAACAGCAATCTAAATTTGACCTCCCGTGGATTAAAGGAAGTAGGAGGTCAATCAAAAAATACAAAAAAGAGATCTTAATTAATCAAAGATCCAACTGATCACCACGTCTGTATTGTAAATATGCAGTTACGAATAATCCAGCCAAAGTAATAGGAATTAGACCTAAGACGATTCCAAATAGAAAAACTTCAATCATTTCAATTTGTTTGAAAGGGTAAAGGGGAGGTAATATCTATCCTTAAATATTAATCCGTATTGACTATAAATCTCAATGACCACGAATTGGAAATTGATACGGGAAGGAACTATAGAATATATGAACTATCACAGAAAGATTTTTTTTATGAATTGTTCATTTAATTAATTTCAAATAAGTCGTATCTTGCTCAGACCGATAAATAGAGCTGAGGTTATAGTCAAAGCTGCTAGTAGAAAACCGAAATAACTAGTTATAGTAGGCATAAAAAGGCTAAATGAAATATGTTATTTTTATACATATGTTTATAAAGCACTTCCCTAAGTTTCAATTTTTGAAAGATACGAGGATAAGCAAAAATACCAACCGATTGAAAGGATAGATTCAATTGAAAGTTTTTGTTGATTAATCAATTATTATAGACGATACTAACAAAAATAGAGTAACATAAGTAAGAAATCAATTCATCATCTGTGACATTTACCCTACCCATCCCGCAATTTCTCGAATCAACAGATTCATTGGGCAACTCTTGAGTTGAATAAACTAATATATGTATATATAGAATATTAGAAATCTTAAATAAAGTAATAATAAGAACTTTGTTTTATAACTTCATTCAAAAAATGATTCTTTGAATCACTATAGAATAAAATTGGAAAATAATTTTGATAGTTTTTTATTGTATCGAAATATCGAATCCATTTTTTTTTTTCGAACGACAAGTGCCCTTAATAATGCACTTTATCTTTTTACTTTAAAGTTAACTCAGTAGTAGTTCATTCACAGAATCTCGCGATTGAAAAGAAAAAAAGTATTGCATGATCAGATCAATCGAAACTGGGTTTTACATTTTGTCTTTCCATATTACAAAGTCCCATCATTGTAATTAGGTCAAGAAGGACCCCCTTTTTTCCTTTGTTTGGGTCTAATACAATAATGCGTGCATCACGAATATTGATTATTTTATTATTTATTCATTGTTCTCTTTCTTTCATTGAATACTATCTACTATAGTTACTTGTTACTGGACGACTAACCAATTCCTTAAAAAAAAAAAAAAAAGATTCTAACAAAAAACATCTTCTACAACCACAAAAAAGATATTTTTAGATGTAACATCTAATTGAATCGGGCGAATATGATAATCTCCTTCATAAATTATTAGAAAACAACAATTATTAGAAAACAACCCGTCGGATTCACATTTTACCTGATCTTCATTTTCTAGTCCGAAGCCAATAATGAAGAAAACCCTTATCCTTATACTACAAGGAATTTTCGGAATTTTCTATTAAATGGTAGAAAATTCTACATTGACAAGCAACAAGAAAAGAAGAAAGAAATTATCTAACACTTCATTTCGATACTGATTGTGAAATTGCATTGCTGTGTCAGAAGAAGGATAGCTATACTGATTCGGTATACTCTAAAGACACCCTTGGTACAATATTGACGATCTCACAAAGATTGGCTTTCAGTGAATTTATATTTACTGATTTCATCTTTTACGGAATCGACCCCCCCTGACTGTACAAGAATATGCGGAGCTCAACATGTCTGGAAGCACAGGAGAACGTTCTTTTGCTGATATTATTACCAGTATTCGATACTGGGTCATTCATAGCATTACTATACCTTCCCTATTCATTGCGGGTTGGTTATTCGTCAGCACGGGTTTAGCTTACGATGTATTTGGAAGCCCTCGTCCAAACGAGTATTTTACGGAAAGCCGACAAGGAATTCCATTAATAACTGGCCGTTTTGATCCTTTGGAACAACTCGATGAATTTAGTAGATCTTTTTAGGAGGCCCCAATGACTATAGATAGAACCTATCCAATTTTTACAGTGCGCTGGTTAGCTGTTCACGGACTAGCTGTACCTACCGTTTCTTTTTTAGGGTCAATATCAGCAATGCAGTTCATCCAACGATAAAC
>JAOXNR010000025.1:62921-87299 GCA_028571225.1 Parsonsia alboflavescens | reverse complement strand
ATGGATAGAAGTAGTTAAATGAGAATTAATTCTAACTCCCATATGATAAAAAAATGTAAATGGTTGCGAGAAGAAAGTAATCCTATTTGACGACTATACATTGCTAACATCAAGAAGTAAAGTAATCTAGAATCTTGAGTAACAGGCCAAGCCGATAAAGTCGCTAAGGTGGTGATGAATCCCATTAGTAACATGGGTCCTGTAGAAAGTCTATCAATTCCCTATCTCTAATGGAAATCAAAAAGTCGTATCTATTTATAATCCTCCAATAGTTGGATTAATGGATTGTCCCGTTGGAAATGATAATAGAATGTATAGACCGTTAGAAGGAGTTCTAAAATACATATACATATAGTATACCAACGAATGACCCTATTTCCCCCATGGGGAAGAAAGAAAATTAAGGAACACACAAATATTGGCAAAACTACAATTATTGTTAAGCATGGAAAAAAATTCATGGTAAAGACAAGATGCCTTGGACTGGAAAAGTGCTCAAGATATTTTTATTTTTGAGCACGGGTCTTGTCGGTATAAAAAAAAAGAAAAGAAAATGGATTCAGGTAGAGGTCATTGGAACGTATCAAAAAGATAGACCTATGCTGCAAGTGGTTTCAACCCCTAAATAAACCTGAACACTCAAGAAATCTGTTGGACAGGTGGATTCACACCTTTTACAACCAACACAATCTTCTGTTCTTGGAGCCCCAGCAAATTGTTTAGCTTTACATCCATCCCGAGGTATCATTTCCAATACATTGGTTGGGCAGGCTCGAACACATTGAATATATCCTATACACGTATCATAAATCTTTATTGAATGTGACATTGGATCTATACATTTTTAGACGTCATAAATTTTCAACCTAGTAAGCTTACAAACAAATCCTATATTTAGATACCTGGTAAATCAACAAGTTACTAGAACTTTTCTAATGAATTGACTTCTGGACTGCTTTATTAGAAAAGGAAGGGCCAAAATACTTTGATTTCTTATGCTTTTTTTCCCCCTTTTTTTTGAAAGGATTATACCTTAAATTCGAATGAATTTCTTTAGGAATATTAGAATTCCTATGATTAATACTACTTATTCAACAAATTCAATTGGTTAATACAAGTTGATTTTTTATTATGATAATTTGATGAAATAATAGCCGGCCCAATGGCTGCAATGGCTATACAAAAATTTAGAAAATATCTCACCTTAATTGTTGATTATAAAAAAAATTAGAAAATGTTACAAAATTTATATTAATTGCATTCAATATAAGTTCATGACACATCAGGACTCTAACCATATTTCGACTTGTGATGAATCCATAGATATCGATAGAAAATAATTAGACACTCAAAACAAGTACATCTTCGAGCCTCATTAAGAAACTCCTTAGCAATCTCATTCGTTTCAATCTAAATGACCATTCAACTGATTTGATTGAATCACATATATCAAGCATTTAATTGCTGATTTTTTATTGACGAGCTACAACAATTGCACCTATTAAGGTGACTAAAAGAATTATTGAAATGAGTTCGAATGGGAGAAAAATATCAGTTGCTAAATGAATTCCAACTTGTTGACTATTGCTTATCAACCTAGTTTGATCTTGTAGTCCAAATAATCCCGTACCTTGACATATTTGGAATAAAAAGACTTGTACAAAGCACCAAAGTAACCCCAGTCCACCCCATCCGTAACAGTCCAAAG
The DNA here is from genome assembly GCA_028571225.1 of Parsonsia alboflavescens. Lineage (NCBI taxonomy): Eukaryota > Viridiplantae > Streptophyta > Magnoliopsida > Gentianales > Apocynaceae > Parsonsia > Parsonsia alboflavescens. The sequence continues at coordinate 85,591 of JAOXNR010000025.1, read as the reverse complement.
GCGAGAATCTTTGTAATATTCTAAACCACTCATGAACATCACAGCAAAAAGAATTAAAACATTTTAGCCCCTATGTAAATAAGTAGTTGTGTAGCAGCTACAAAATAACAACTCAAGAGAATATAGAATAAGGATATACGAACAAGAACCAATCCTAAGGAAATGGCAAAATAAATTGGGTTGGGAAGTAATACCACTCCTAAACCTCCAAAGATCAGACCCAATCCCAAAAAGACTAAAGAAAATCATGCATTGGCCCAGGTAAATCCATAAAAAAAAAAATCAAAATATTTCTTGATTTTATTGACCTGACCTGACCAGCCAAAAAGAAGTAAGTCCATTTTTTTTAAAGTTTATGATACTTAAAATTAATTAATTATTAAATAAATGAAATTTGAATAGGTGTGGGTAGGTTGATGTATATAGTGTTATTGGAGCCTTATCATTCAATACCTGGAAGAATATATATATAAATATATATTTATATAAATCTATATATATTTATATTTTTATATATACGTTACTCTAATATAAATATAGAAATAGATTTTGAATCCAAATTAAATGACAAGTTTAAACAACTTTTGGATTGATCAAGGTAAGCCTTATTTTTCTAGATCCAAACTAAACCTTAATTTCATTTATTTTGAAATTATTAATTAAATAATATAATGAATTTTTAATTGAATTGTTAATTGGGGATTTTTTTTTTTTTTTCGAATTGAGAGGTTTAACTATTTTTTATTTGAGGCAAATTTGAAATTGTGCGAATTGTGTAGTCATCAATTACTGATGTTGGTAACCGACGCAAAGCAATTTGATTATAGTTCAATTTGTGAGGATCATAACTTGAAAGTTCGCATTCTTCAGTTGTTAATAAGCAATTTGTTGGACAATACTCAACGTAATTACCACAAAATATACATATTCCAAAATCAATACTGTAATTGAACAATCATTTCGAATGAGAGAAAGAAGTGAAGATTCATGTTTTCGACTTTGACTTTCCCACTCCAGTGGTCGCTTTTCTCAATATTCCTTTTTATTCCTGCTTCAACTTTAGCCACTCGAATTTTCAATATTCCTTTTTATTTCTCATCAAATGAATGGCACCTTCTTCTAAAAATCCTAGGTGTTCTTAGCATGGTATTGGGAAATCTCATTGCTATTACTCAAACAAGCATGAACCGTATGCTTGCATATTCCTCCATAGGTCAAATAGGATGTGTAACTATTGGAATAATTGTTGGAGACTCAAATGATGGATATGCAAGCACGATAACTTATATGCTGTTCTATATCTCCATGAATCTAGGAACTTTTGCTTGCATTGTATTATTTGGTCTACGTACCGGAACGGATAACATTCGAGATTATGCAGGATTATACACGAGAGATCCTTTTTTGGCTCTCTCTTTAGCCCTATGTCTCTTATCCCTTGGGGGTCGTCCCCCACTCGCAGGTTTTTTTGGAAAACTCTATTTATTCTGGTGTGGATGGTAGACAAGCCTATATTTCATGGTTTTAATAGGACTTCTTACAAGCGTTGTCTCTATCTACTACTATCTAAAAATAATCAAGTTATTAATGACTGGACGAAACCAAGAAGTAACCCCTCACGTGTGAAATTATGGAAGATCTCCTTTAACATCAAACAATTCCATTGAATTGAGTATGATTGTATGTGTAACAACATCAACTATACCAGGAATATCAATGAACCTGATTATTGCAATTGCTCAGGATACACTTTTTTAGCTTCTAGGGTCTATTTCTTAGTTCAAGATCCCTCTTACTAACTGGAATCGAAGAATAAGTAGACCTGTTCCGCCCAACATTGGAATGGGCTATAGGGTTATGAACTTATAATCTGATGATTGAGTAGATTCCATAATTATAAGTTCATTCCATACCGGACCAGACTGGAATAGTCATTATGAGAAGAGGTCAGTCAAGCATATTTAAATAGACACTCTATTTACATACAAATGGATCCCTACATTGTTACATTCCATTTAGGATTTGGAATAGGCATAATCAGACCTGTTTTTTACACATCTATCGTTATTTGGGACCCTATTCACCATTCTATTAAATCTAGAAATGGGTTTGATTATCCATCTTTTTGATATATCTAAGGCATTCTCCAGATAATTCAAATCGAATTAATTAGACGTCCACCTTGGGCCTATACGACATGACCGATCAACAGAAATACTCCACCTTTGTCGTATATTCCATACATCACACTAGATAGATCTCGTATTCGTGGAATATGATTCACTTTCAAGATGCTTTGGTGGTGAAATGGTAGACACGAGAGACTCAAAATCTCATTCTAAAGAGCATTGAGGTTCGAGTCCTCTTCAAAGAATAATATGGAGAAAGCTCATTGAATGAGCAAGTCAATAAGTGAGCTTGGATCGGATCGGTTGATCTATCAATTCGATCCGATCTCTTGGAATTGGAATAAGTTCGATAGAAGATCAGGAAATCTTACGAAATCTTGGTAATCTTCTCTATCTAATGAATAGGGAGTCTACTGTAAAATTTCAATTTTAAATTATCTGCCCCGCACCCACCCCCCGAGCATATGCTTCAATAGGAATCATAGATTAGAAACCTTTGGCAAAATGCCTGCTCGTAACCCAGCAGATAAAGTACATTACATAGTCCAGGGATTGGCGACTTACCCATTCAGTGACTTTGGCACGGGATGGCTACTATCGGGTTAGGTGAATTCAATGATAGACACCTATTAGTATTCCAGCCGTTTGTTCTCTTTTTAGGGCCTATCCGAAAGAGAAGAGAAGTGAATCCAGTACTTCTTGGTCATGAATATCTAAACTGGTTTTTCGCTGTTCAAGAATTCTTGTTTAGGCAGTTCATACCATCCATATATAGTGTTTTGATCTACGATTTCAATTCTTTTGTGTTTCAGCAGTAACATATTGTTCCATGGAGCTAAGGACCAAAATATGGAAGAAACAAGAGCTTCCACGACTCTAGCACCAATCCACTTAACCCTTCTTTCATGGTCACATATCTTTCCAGCTAAGGAATGGGAAATCTTTCTCCCGTTGCATGAATCCAATTTTCATTTCTTTCGGGAAAAGCCTTCTTTTTCTCAACAATGTCTTTGTCATTTGATCAAATAGCCTTCCGATAGATACAAACAGATTTGATAAATACTGATAACTCTTGGATAGTGTATTTGAAAGGAAGATCCATTAGATAATGAGCTATTGGTTCTAAGCAATCTCAGACGATTAATCTACAATTTGAAGTGCTTTTCTTGCGTATTCTTGATAAACCAGCATTTATATATAGATGTAGGAGGATTTTTTGTCAACAAATAATTCTCGATGTGAAAACACAGAGCTAGGGGCCTGCTTTTTGAACAGGAAAAGGAGTGGATCTGTAGGGTCCTAAATGAATTGGCTTATTTGAAAAAAGACTTGTTGTTTGGAAGATCTATATCGAGTCTAGTATTACACCCTACCATTTTGCAAGAATTCCGAATCATTCTCTCAAAGCTCATCCTCTTCATCATAAATGATCCGCTTACCCCAAAATGACCTATCCCAATAGGGAAATCCCAATGAATTGGGCCTTTCGATTTGATTGCATTGAAAGGCCCAAGGAAGCCATATTCTAGGAGCTCAAACTATGTGATTGAATAAATCCTCCTCTATTTGTTGCGGGTCAAGGAATCTTTCTCCCTCCCCCCCTTCAAACTAAGCTTCGTATTTTTCATAGAGAAATCTCTGATCAAGGATAGAACAAGATCCGTTTTTCTTCATATCTAAGGGATTCCTCGGTTAGGGCCGAAGAAGCAATGTCACTCGATCATTATCAAATTAACTAAAATCTTTTTCTGTCCTCAAAGATCCCACAGAGTGCCCTCTACTTCTAATAGGCCATGAACTAGAAAGGAAAAAATAGAGGGTGAATTTGACTTTCACTTACAGAGATAGTCTATAACAAAAGCCTCATTTATGAGGATTCTTGTCTTAATGGGAATCCGAGAAAGTTTGAATGAAAGGGGGAAACTCTCCTTCCTTGAAAAATATCTTGTGACTCTTCTATTCAATTATAACCGATGGAATTGCCCACTTCGTTACATAAAGAATAATCAATTTGAATGGGTCATATGAAATAAAATGTTACAATATTTCTTTGACACATGCCAAAGTGATGGAAAACAAAAAATTTGTTTTACTTATCCACCAAGTTTGTCAATTTTTCAGGAAATGCTAAAAAGAAAGGTATTATACTCTACAATAGATAAAACCTCCTCTAATGATAACGAATTTGACAACCATTGGATTTATTCCAACAACAGAAAATGGAATAAGACAAGCAAGGAATTTTGAAATAGAATTGAAGCCCTAGACAAGAAATCATTTTTTCTAGCTATAATGGAAACAAGAACTCGATTGTGTAATGACGAGAGAAAAATGAATATTTTCCTAAAGCCTATGATCCTTTCCTAAATGGGACCTGTCTCTTAACAACGACAAAAAGGGTCTCACCCTATAAAGGGTCCATAGAAAATTTAAGGGAAACCTTTGGTATAAATCATATTTACGCTATCCTTTCTGCAAATCCCCATTACTAGGAATTTGAGCCAAAAAACCAATGCATTTGAGAAAAAACTATTTTTAATAGAAATGGACAATTTTTTAACTTTAATTGCCGAATGTGACAGACAACTAAAATTGATTAAAAAATTTGGAAATATTTTTCTCATTTTTATTGAATATCATTAAAACCCATACTAATGGTCAAAAAATTCCAAAGGAATCTATTAAAGATTCTATTGTAATAAAAGAAATCAATAAAAAGTCCCATGATGGTCATACAAATTAATCACCGATTTGGAACAACAATCAAGACAAGATCAAAAAATGTGCTAGTTGAACATCAAATTCGCTCAAGAAAAGCCAAATACGTAGTGTTTTTTATTGCTAACAACGAGAATATTGATTCTAATACTGGTACTAATCCTACGAATTCAAGAAATGAAGTGTCTTCGCTACACTCTTCACAACAATTGGACTTTTGTCGAGGAATAGTTAAAGGTTCTATGCTTGTCCAAAAGGGTAAAATTGTAATTTGGGAATTGTTTCAAGCAAACGTGCACTCTCCCCTTTTTTTGGATAGAATCGAAAGACTCCCCACCTCTCATTTGATATACTCGAAATCCTTAAAGTTATTTTTACAACTTGGACATTCAAGGGAGTAGAATCCGAAATTGTGGAGTATATAGACAAAGAAAGAAAAAATGAAGAGAAAACCAAAAAAGAGGAGAGTATAAGAAAGGAGCAAATGTGGATAGAGATAGTCGAGGCATGGGATACCATTCCATTTGGGCAGACAATAAGGAGATCCATGATAATAACTCTATCTATTCTTAGAAAATATATTTTATTGCCTTCATTCATAATATCCAAAAATATTGAACGTATGTTATTATTGCTATTTCTTGAATGGTTTGAGGATATATATGAATGGAATTGAGAAATGCATGTTATATGTACCTATAACGGTGTCCAATTATCAACTTCCTCATAGGGGACGGTTGGGACGTGGGCATAAGGGTCTTTATGACACAATCAATAATTCACTTCATTTTCAATTAGGCCTTGCTCAATCTTCTTTAGGGGTTATTACTTCCTTGGTAGCTCAACACATGTATTCTTTACCTGCTGATGCATTCATAGCACAAGACTTTGAGTTGCATCATATACTCATCACTAATATTTTGCAAGATTTATAATGACAGGAGCATTTGCTCATGGTACTACATTTTTCATTAGAGATTACAATCCAAAGCAAAATCAAGATAATGTATTGGCAAGAATGCTAGACCATAAATAAGCTATCATATCTCATTTAAGCTAGGCCAACCTCTTTCTGGAATTCCATACTTTGGGACTTTATGTTCATAATGATGTCATGCTTGCCTTTGGTACTCCGGAGAAACAAATCTTGATCAAACCTATATTTGCCCAATGAATACAATTGGCTCATGGGAAAACTTCATATGGGTTCGATGTACTTTTATCTTCAACAAGCGGGCTGGCATTCAATGCGTGTAGAAGCATTTGGTTGCCCGGTTGGTTAAATGCTGTTAATGAAAATAGCAATGCATTATTCTTAACAATTGGTGTAGGAGACTTTTTGGTTCATCATGCTCTTGCTATGGGTTTACATATAACTGCATTGATCCTAGTGAATGGTGCTTTAGATGCACATGGATCCAAGTTAATGCTAGATAAAAAAGATTTTGATTATAGTTTTCCATGCTACTGCTCAAGACGAGGTGTTACTTGTGATATTTTAGCATGGGACTCATTTTATTTGGCAGTTTTTTGGATGTTGAATACTATTGGCTGGGTTACTTTTCATTGGATTTGGAAGCACATCAATCTATGGCATTGCAACATTTCACAATTTAATGAATCTTCCACCTATTTGATGGGCTGGTTAAGAGATTATTTATGGTTAAACTCTTCACAACTTATCAATGGATATAATCCTTTTCGTATGAATAGTTTATCGATCTAGGCATGGATGTTCTTATTTAAACATCTTGTTTGGGCTAATGGATTTATGTTCTTAATTTCCCAGCGTGGTAAGTGGCAGGAATTGATAGAAACTTTGGCTTGGGCTCATGAATGCACACACCTTTAGCCAATTTGATTAGCTAGAAAGATAGACCAGTGGTCCTTTCCATTGTGCAAGCAAGATTAGTTGGATTAGCTCACTTTTTTGTCGGGTATATATTCACTTATGCGGCTTTCTTGATTGCCTCTACATCGGGCAAATTTGGTTAAATTTTGAATATTTTTATGAATTTCCTGTATCCCCGAAAAGTTCTTTCGATAGATAGGGGGCCATCTTCTGATATTTTCACATCTATGATTCGATTTGTATCATGGATACTAAAAGGAATTGAACCATTATGGCAAGGAAAGGTTTGACTCAGCAAGAGAAGAAGAGGAAAAAATTAGAATAGAAATATCATTTGATTTGTCAATCCTCAAAAAATGAAATAAGCAAAGGTCCGTCATTGAGTGAAAAAAGGGAAATTTATAGAAAGTTACAATCCCCACTGTGGAATAGAGCAACTACACCCCTTCATCGACATTGTTTTCCAACTGGAGGGTCGAGAGCTAATTATCTAGACTTTGGACTATCTGGACATATACTTTGTGAAATGGTTCATGCAAGTTTGTTGCCTGGAGCAACAAGATCGAGTTGGTAAGAATTAACTCTTGATTTCTATTCTAGGAGTTAGTGATCGTAGAGGTCCTTTTTGCCATTCTGTATAACCCTTTACCATTTTGTATAAATAGGCTATCTAGGTTATGTAGATTTGGTGGAGGTGATGGAGATCAAGGTGCATACATGGCATGGGATAATTCATGGAAGATCTCATATGAAGATGCTTCTGAAAGAAAGGAGGTTAGGTACTAGAGCTTGTATTTCAAACACAAGGTTGGAATATCAAAAATGAAGAAAGACTTGTTGGAGATTGAAGATGATATTAACAATGATTGAGAGTTCTTATACAAAGATCAATATTACAAGTATAAGCATGGAACTTTGAAGATGAAAGTAGCAACGATGGATTTGAAGCTAGGCCATGAAAAACAACTTGAAGTTCATGACAAGATTGAAGAAGTTATGCTTGAAGATGATTGGCAAGTTGAAGAACTTTGTATTGTATTGCAAGCCTGAAATTGAATGAACAAGGCTGGATATTGAAGATACACTGCTGGGAGGCTAAGAAGACACCAAATTCTAGAAATGTATGATGCTAAATTTTGCTCTGTTTTGGCTGGAACTTTCCAGCACATGTATTGAGACTTTGCTAGACATTACAAAAATTTTTTAGGAACAATCTTCAATGGCGGATGAACCAAGGAAAGAGCTCAACTTGTGGGTGATAGAAGACATCAAGGATGAGTGAAAAATCAAGGAAACAAGCCTTGGGAAGCATTGGAAGTCAGGCTAGACAAAATGGACAGAATTGGCAAAAATTTGTCCAGAATTTTCAAATTCGGTCCACTGTTTTTACACCTTTGTAATCTTGACTTTAGTTGGACTTTTCCACTTATTGTTAGTACCTTACTTTAAGTTTTAAGCTAGCTTAAGGTGGCAAATTAAGTCTCTAATCCTAATTGGGCCTGAGCCTATAAATAGTCCATCATTTATATTGTATTAGAACAATTAACTCTACAAACACTTTTCAGCAAATTGAATGAATTCCTTATGGATTCAAGTCCCCAAAACCGAGAGTTTATCTTAGGGCTCTTCTAGGGTTCATAGTGAAACTTTAGGGATATAAATGCTTGGCTAGGGTAATTGAGTTGAGTTGATGGGACTCAATCCATTAGATCATATTGGAAGACATTATGGTCAATGGTTCTAGCTTGAAAATCTTGCATGAAGTCTTGGGTGAATCACAACTTGGGTCTTTCAAAATTTGGATTTGATGAATGATGAATTCCTTCCAAATTTGAGATCACATCAACAGGGGAGAACCCAACCCTTGATTATCTATTAGTTTTCAGTTCTTCTCTTCATTGCAGGTAGAGCAATTTTGTAGCTTGCAGGGCTCATAACCTTGAGGTCATCGGTTCAAATCCTGTCTTCGCACCATCTTGCTTGTCAAAAAATGGTAGATTTTACTTTGTTAAGTTAACTAGTAATTAATTACAACTTTGGGGGAGGAGAAAGGGGGGGGGGGGGGGATAGAATCACTACACAATCACGGACAACTATACCAAATCATATTTACTAAATTATCTTATCTTTGGGGTAGCTGGAATTGAAAGCACATCTTCTCCTTGGCAAAGAGAAATTTTACCATTCGACCATATCTGCATTTTTTCGTTCTTGATACATAATATGTCCACACAATATTAATATATAATTATATACCTCAATCATTTTTGTGCTGTCCCGAACCACAGATGCTCATTCCAATTATTTTATTAATTATTAATTGTATTTTTTCAATAAGTTTGGAAGAAGTTTGATCCCCCTCTAACTTTTTTGTTTTCATTATTTGCATTTTCTATTTTCTTTAGGGAACTTATATTAAATTCTAATGTGTCTTACGACCGAGAAAAATTTCGGGGGGTCTTTTCAATTTTGGACCTGGGATGATAGGTTCAAAAGATGAGAGAATTCAGAATGCCAATTAAAAAGACTAAACCAGAAAATTTAACATTTTCGTTACTGGAAAAACCATCAGGAGAAGCAAATACAACTGGCATGCTAATCAATAAGATTGATGAAGTAGCAATTAATGCAAAAATGCCAATTGGAAAGCAAGAGTCATACTTTTAATCCTCCAAGCTACCAACAAATGAATTTCTACCATTTGATCCCTCTATTAGCCAAAAAATTGTAATAAAATATAGCAAGGGGATTTTACTTTACCATGAATCCATTAATTCCATATGACCTATTATTATTATTATTTTTATTTTTATTTCACAAATGGGCATGCTCTTATATAGGGAGAGATAGATCTATCGGTAGATTCCCACTCGAGGTCTTTCTGTCGTTCTACAGATAGTAGTGGATACCACCACCATGGTCATTCTATTTGGAGGAATAAAATAAAAATTGTCTTTCGGAGAGATGAGTGAGTGGTTGATAGCCCTGGTCTTGAAAACCGGTATAGTTTTGAACAAAAAACTATTGAGGGTTCAAATCCCTTTGTCTCTTTTTTTTCATTGAATAGGTTTGTTTCTTTATTAGTTTTACCCGGACAAGTATCGTAGAGAACTTGGAATGGCTTGGCTACCCCATTGAGCCAGGCCAAAAATAGATTATGATTATATAAATGAGTTGAAAAAAAAGAAAAAAGATTTTAAGAATGACCTGATCCCAAGATGTATCATGGAATGGAATGAAAGGTATTATTCCTATTTCAAGCATTGGATCTCTCGTCTTCTCTTAATTAAATGGGGTCATGGAAAGAACAGGTTCAAAATCTCGATCAATTAATTTTCAAATCCTGCTGCAGTTGAACGAGCCCTTCTCAGGTGCCACAAATGACCTATGAAGAAGAAGAATCCTAGAACAAAATGAGAGGTAGCTAACCAACTTCTAGGATAGAAAAAATTGACTGCATTGATCATAATGGCTTATAATTCCATGTTCTGAAACAAACCCATGTTTGAATTGAAATTGAGATAGATTCATATCTAAAAGAGGTTGGCAATAAGTTCTTTAAGAATTGACTATTTGTCCCTCTATTAGAGGTGTTCCAGAATGTCTGCAATCGAGTAACGAAAGAATGGATTGGATCGACATGGAAAACCGTTAGGTATGAATATGTTAGATACTTGTGATTCGATTGGTGAAATAGTATCTCTCCCCAAAAGCGTGTTTTTTTTTTTTAACCAACGTACAAAGAAAATATTTTGTTGCGAATGAACAAGATATTAAGGAATTGTCCATGCATAAAATCATATTATTGATACGGGCCTTTTGCACAAAAAAGGGAATCTTGTGTTCAAATAGAAGGAGAAGTGATGTGTATTATTCAAGAATCGAAGTCAATTTTCTTTATAAAAAGAAGATATCAATGAACATCTATGAAATGGTTTCATGGGATTCAGCCAACTGTCTTGATCGTGGAATATCAATGATAAATAGGAATTCATGTTATCAAAGGATTTCCTGTGATCATTTCTAGTATGGAATGAGTCAATCATCCACTTTGGTATCTTATTGAACAAAAATGGTGATATTGTTCCTCCATTGATCAAGAATTTAGATTTTTGGGAAGTATCATAATCATCCAAGAAGAAGGGTTTCCATTTTTTCAAATGAACAATTTGAAGACCTATTGATTCTAACAACTGATTGCAAAGTTGATCACTCGGACCTTTCAATTCATAGATGTAGATCATCTCAGAAGTAGGAATGAGGATATTTCCGAAACTCATACAAAAAAAAGGGAATTGAGTTACACAAAAAGAAAAGAAACTTGGACAAAAATGGAAGTGACTTAGACAAAAAGAAACGAAGGGGCTTAGACAAATCTTTTTTGTCGATAACCTCAAACCAATCAATCGAATAATGATTAATAGTAATCGATCAATCATTACATGAAAGTCGCTCTTCTACTCAGAAGCAAAATGTTCTAAATCCTGGAAATTCTTGCTCCCATTGGACCATTTGTATCTATATGCATTAGGATTTCGATTTATGGATTTCTCTTTTCGAGAAATCAAAATAGGCGGATCGAACCATTTCTTCTGACTCTTTTTCAAATTCGATAAATGTTGGTTGATAATATATTTCATTATAGTTCTATGATTCAAAGTATCCTTTCCTATTTGATCCCTTTGAATTCCATATTTGAAGTTTCGATCTGATCTATTCAATAAAAAGAATTGATTCAATACATTTCTTATGTACCTATAGATACTATATGGGATTTGAATCAGATTTTGAATCAATCTATATTGATTGACTACCTCAATTATTTTGTTGCTAGCAAATACCACTCTTTTTGGTTGTGGATCTTCCAAATAATTCCCACAGGAGATTCAGACCTGTTTTTTATTATCCTTCGAGAAAAAGATTCATTCTCTTCATAAAAAAACAGGACTTAGAAGCAATAAAGATTTCTTTTTCGAGTCATCCCTGGTGTTGAATACCTCATTGAAGAATTGTTTTGATCTAATTCATAGGAAGCAATAGAAAAGGCAAATCCCTTGTGATATAGAAATTGGCTAGTTATCATTATTTGGAAATCTAATTGTTATTTTTGTGTTGGTTATTAAGGAACACAAAAGAAAGGAGAAAATAAAAAGTTGAGTCACAAAAATAAAGAATTTTGTTATGTAGTGGTTCCGCCCGCTTTGGCTTGAATGAGCCTTCTGATGAAACTTCACGTTGGTTATTTTATAGAAAAAAAAAGGGGGGGATTCTTGTATTTTTCCCTCAAAGCACCCATTTTCCATTTGTGTGTTTTCAAAATACTTCAATTGGTACACACAACAAATAGGCCAATTCAGCAGCTTTTTCTTCAATTTATCGTGGAGTAAAATTAGCATCAGTACGAGTTCATGGAATAGCCCCCTGGTCTCAAATGTTCACGTAAAGGACACGACGAGCATAAATAAACTCATTAACTTCTATTCTAATGGATTAAATATCTTTTATAAGGAATCAGAGGAATATGAGATTATTTTTTCTAGGAAATTGCCATCGAAAAATGCACACTTTGCACTTCCTTTCTATCAATTCAATCATAACCACTACCTACATTCCAGGAAATTATGCACCACAAATATTAAATGATTAAGAGACCCGCGATTCCATAGAAAGACATCGCGAATCCTTGTGGAAAAAAAATGATCTGTTGAGATGGAAAAAAAGGTATCAAATTTCTACCAAGATAATTGGAAATTCCAAGCAATACGAATCCTAATGAACCTAAAAAAAGGATAAGGACCCCGTAGAAATTAGTTATTTTTCAAGACTCCGTTATAAGTTTTGATTGCCAACTCATACTTGATCCGATTGTATTTTATTGGAATTGAGAGAAACCCTCAAAATAATTTGACTTTATCCTTTTTGTTTCCGAAGTAACTCTCATCAACTAGCACTAGTCTGTTGTGAACCTTTAGGAGTAATTCATCAAATTACTTAGGCCAAATCTAAACTAAAATGATAACAAACCCTTCATATGATCCCACGATACATATAGATCTGAGGACTTTTTATTTCAGCCATCTAGTGATCTTGATCGATTTGAACAAGGCTATAATTCATTTATACATATATTTTTTATGTTTTTGCAGGTATAAGAGTCCTTTCCTTTATGTTCATTAGAAATCCCATGTTATATCATATTTCGTAAATGGATATTTGTTTTAGTTATGACGCAAGTCTAAGTTTAGAAAAAAAAAAAAAAAAGAAGTAGAGATGGGGTCTATTAGGTCTAAACAATCTTGTTTTTTTGAACATGAAGATATAAAGAAGCCATTGCAATTGCCGGAAATACTAGCCCTACTAAAGGCACAAAAAATAGAGGGAAAGTTAAAAGTTGTCATGGAATGGGTACCTCGATTTAATGTTCTTGCCTGTTTTTATTATTTATAAATAAAGATATCCTATAACAATTATAATTAAAAATTTTCATTATCATTTAATTATTAATTCAATTCTTAGTATAGATCTAAGTATCTGTAGATCTATATCTAAGTGAGGATATAGAATAATTGCAAGGAAGAGCTAAATAAATGAACTTATTTAGGTTTCTACAGAAAAGATATGTATAATGCATAACTTTCTATTTTTTCTATTTAGATTATATGAGTAAGATTAGAAGAAAAAATTCGTTTTGTTCACTTCTTTTTTTTTCAAAGAGACTTCTTGATTAGTAATCAGAAATATAGGTAAAAGGGTTATCCACAACTTTTGATTCTTTCTACAATTATAACTTAGGTCACCAAACAAAACTCCTATTTCCTTTAACTCTGAATAAACTAACTACTCGTTCGCTACAAATAATTAAACTTAGCTCTCTATTCGATTGTGATTGAATTTTTAGTCAATGAAATGAAAGCATGGAACTTAAATAACTCATTCATCACACTTTTTAAAAGATTACATGGTTCGATTAGGTTGAATATTTAATCCTTGAATAAATATTCAGCCGTTTGCAAACCTTCGGGTACTGTTTCATTCAATGTTTGTTCAATTACTCTTTTACTCACAAACGTAATGTAAGCATTGGGTTCGACAATAATGATATCACCCAACATACCAAAACCTGACGTCACACCACCAGTAGTAGGAGATGTAAGAATTGATACACAAAATAACTTTTTATTTGATTGATAATCATATCAAGCAGACGATATTTTACCCATTTGCATCAAGCTCAAACTTCCTTCCTGCATGCACGCCCCCTGGAACCGCACACTATAATAAGAGGTAGAAATTTCTTGGTAGCGTATTCAATCAAACGGGTGATTTTTTTTCCTAACTACGGATCCCATACTGCCCCCTATAAACTGAAACTCCCTAACCTCGACTGCTACGGGAATGCCGTTTAGTTGGCCTATACCTGTTTGAACAATTTTGGGTAATCCCATCTTTCTTTGATAAGAATCACTTCGATCTTTATAAAGTTCCTCCTCTAAATGAAATTCAATGGGATCTAGAGAGACCATATCTTCATCGATTGGATGCCAAGCACCCGGATCGATCAAAAGTTCTATTCCAACTGAACTACTCATTTTCAAATGATATCCACTTTGTTCACAAATCTTCATTTTTTATTTAAAAAATTTCTTATAATTTAATCCAAAACTATTTTCGCATTAACCCCACAAATGCTTATATTTTTGAGTTACATCATTATGCTTATCATTAGAACTTTCTCTTTGACTTAAATCACTACCTTCCGCATGGGTTGGGATATCCGAACACTCTCTTTCACCATTATTTGGATTTTCACCACAAATTAACTTATAATGTAACTATCATTGCAATTATCACTTACCATGGAAATATCGCAACAGATTTCAGACTGAATATAACTATCAATGCAACTATTAATATGATTATTCCAACTGTATTGAGTATCATACATGTAAGGATTATTGTTGGTATCTTCACTTGTAGATCCATTATGCAGATAACTAGAATTCTGATAACTATAAAAACAACTTTCTAGTTCACTCAGAAACGAATGATTGTTGTCAATCTCAAAAATTTGATTTTCAATGTCAAAATATATTTAATAACTGTCTCCATTACTATCCTTAACCAAAAAAGTTTCATCGAGGATGAAATTCTGAATGTCTTTGACATCTAATAAAGGATCAACATTATTGTAACTAGAATCGTCACGACCCCCCCCCCCCCCAACGTTGAATATTTTTCATTGTATCTTTTCTATTCGAATCTTCAATTTCACTGGTATTTTCAATAGGATCAAGACTGCCCATTTGTTTATTTAGCCCGCACCTAAGTTCTAACGTTTGCTTAAACAACATCGAATTAAAGCCCCATCTTTCCATAGAGTTTTCTTGCCCCCTATTTGCATGAAAATACAATAAGTTGAATAGTCATTTGATCAAAAAATATTTGTTTGAATATCTTCTTTCCTATTAGACTAAACATAGAAACCCAAGCATTAAAATTGTTTATTAACTAATAAGAAAAAGGTAATAGGTGTGAGTATTGAAAAAAATTCCCTTTTTTTGGAAATCCAGAGTAATACTTCACTATATATAAATATGATATGGTTGAACCTCTTGTCATTATAAATACAATGATAAAGAGCTCTTTTTCTTATGTATCAAATTCACATGAAAAAAAAGAAGAAATATTTGTTTTATCCTAGATATCTTTTTTTCCTTGTAAAATATCGCGTAAGAACGTAATAATTTAAGGTTCTATTCCACCAATATGGAAAGCAAAAGAAAAGGACAATATACTAGATGGGTAGAAAGAATTGTGATACTTGGCTTGATTTGGGGAAACTGTAGGATATAAAAGAATAGACCAATTCCAAGGATCCGTAGATTAATTGTGGATCCAAGACAACAATAGAAAGATTTACGTCTTAGATTTTGTATTTCAAATATTCTCTATCTAGATAAGTATAGCTAAGTATGTATTAAAAAAAAAAAAAAATTGGAATCTTTGTATTGGGCTAATCCTTTTAGGAAAAGATTGGGCAGAGTTTAATTGCCAAGATAACAAAAGGTGATTACAAATTATACTTATCCAATGCATCCATTGCTTCAAAAAATCATCTGATCTTTATTTATCTTTCTCTTTATTTGGCCTCGCCATAGGCCTTTGATAATCCTTTGTTCCATAGCACTAGGGCTATTTACAACTAGCCAATTAAGAATTGCTAGTACTAGCACTGCATCTTTGATGCAGTCATTGATTCTCCTGAGAGGTCACAATTGGCGCAAGATAATAATGATGAGGAGGGTGGTTTTTTATTATGCTACTAATACTTGTACTTTCTCTGCTATTTTGCCCAAGCGTGGCTGAGGAAGATTTATGGAGCTTAAAATAGAAAAATACTTTGATGCATGCTACATGTAATGATTCCACCATCCACAATAAATAGATAAAAAATTAAAAGCCATTCCATTTCGACAAAAAACCCACACCAAAGTTCCATAGCTTTTTTTGGTCCGCTATCCCCATCATTCTAGTCCTAGCGGGAAAGGTACTTCCCCTTTGGGCCGGTTGTGGGCAAGGAGGGATTCGAATCCCCGACATCGTGGTTCATAGCCACGTGCTCTAATCCGCTGAGCTACAGGCCCCACCTTATCTTTAGTTGATCTGTTCTAGGGAGAACCCTCAAAAAAATTACTCTTTCCTCTCCCCAACCATTTCAATTTAGGGCAAAGAAGATGTGAAGGCGAGTTTATCTCCATAAGAGGTGCGTTCCTAGCATCGAGTTATTTTTCCGTAGGACCTCCCCTGCAGTATCATCACCACAATAAAGTCTAACTATAAAGATAGGATGATTAAAAAATCATAAAATTTACAGGATTGACAGCTCCCCCCCTCCCCCCTTTTTGTTTTCACTAATGGAAATAGTCCTTCTTCTTTTTTTGTTCGTGCTTAAAAATTTCCTATTCACTTTATATAAATATAATATAAAGATAACATAATACTAATACTAAGCATTAAATTAGATAAAAGAAAAATCATCATTATTTTTCTATAGTTAGAATTAGTTGGTACAAAAAAAAGGCCCAGCTAAGTACTGACCAGGCTAGGCTGTGTTAATAAGAAGGGTCTTTCGAACAAAATAACCTTCAAGGCAAAAGGGTGGTTTTTAGTTTTCCTTACATTGTTGACATTTTCGAGCCCTTTTCTTTATTTATCAAAAAGCAATTGCTAATAAAAATTGGACATATCTATATGGTAGAGAAAGAAATACTCCTTATATTTGCTATAATCTAACCCAATTTTCTATTGGGAGAGATGGCTGAGTGGACTAAAGCAGCAGATTGCTATCCGTTGTACAAGTTATTCGTACCGAGGGTTCGAATTGCTCTCTTTCCACTTCCCCTGATGACTTTCTTTTTTTTCTTTCCTTTTTTTGAAAATTTGGAAAACCCTTTGTTCTTATCTAAACAAAAAATGCAAAGAAAAGAGAAAAGAAAACTCCTTATTCTTCAGGCCCAAGATTACGTCTAGGATCATTAGATGGGTATCCAAAGATGAAGAGAGACAAAAATATCACTACTGTAGATGAAGAGTATGAGAGTAAGCATTACACAATCTATAAGATATATATCTACATTTGAAAAAAAGGAGAGAGAATAGATCTTATATTTTTCTACCACATATCCTATTTGGATATCAAGAACAGAGTCTCTTTTTGGAAAAGATCATGAACTTTCTAGGAAATGAGTAAGAAATTGTTAAATTTAAATAAGGATCTTATAGAAAACTTATAGCAGGTTGCGAAAAAAAAAACTAAGACAAAAGAGAACACAGGTATGACTGGCATAACATCTACCATTGGGTTAAAAAAGGCATAGGCCTCAGGCAATTTTTTGAAGAAAAAACTACTTGAATAAAAGGCAGAATTAAGATAGATAAAGATCAAACTAAAGATATTAAGCATAATAGACATTTTGCTCTTGGAGATAATTGCATTTTGATTGAGTCATTGATATAAGGAAAAAGGGGAAAAATTTAGGTAGTCAAAAATTCCTTTTTTCTTTTGAACTCACCAAATGAAAAATCCTCCAATTCCCAAAAGAGAATAGAGGAAATCATACTTTCATACAATATCTTAATTGAATTATGTCTAATGATAAAAATAATTGAGTTTAATTCTTTATTTTAAAAAATCCTATTAACAATTTAAATATCTATAGAATAAATTAGAGTGGAGTTGACAAATAATGAATACTAATATTATACTTTTGTAGTATCGAATAGAAATCTAAATGGGAAGTGGCTAAGTGGTAAGGCAACGGGTTTTGGTTCTGCCATTCGGAGGTTCGAATCCTTCCATCCTTGAGCATATTCATTATGCTAGAATCTAATAAAGATTTTGTTGAATGGGGTAAAGTCTATTGTTAGCTGGAATATCTTTCTTGCTTCTTATTTTTATCTTTTATGCATGAATCATTTCTTTTTTACACAAACTGAATTGGATCGAGTTCAAATGTCACGTAGATGTAATTGACTCTATTTCTGATCCAGGTAAATTGAGAACAAGGTTTCCAAGACTTTCAATTCAAAAATAGTTGTCTTTTCATCTTATGCCCAATCCCATCTTGTTTCGGGAAGTATGTTATTTAGAAAAGCATTCTGTGCCATGTTGAGTTTTAGTTTTATCAATATTTGAATTTTCAAGGATCCTATCTATTATCCCCAATCCTGTAAATTCATTTTTTATGGATTTTTATATAGATTTCTTAATTATAATTATTTTGGTACTAATGAAATTCATTCATTCATTCAAAGCCTATAGGATTAATTCTCCTAAGGCACAAGACTAAAATAAAAATAGGAGCAACTTAATTAGGAGTTCTTTACGTTTGTACCTGTCCAGTCTCCATCTCATATCATAATTCCCATTTTGATATCTCTTATGCCAATTAGTCAAATAGTACACTGGGGGAGGGGGGCTTTAAATGCATTAACCGAAGGTATTCCAATTTCTGTGTCTGCTTGAATTGCATTAACACAAATATTATTCGATATGTAAATATATATCACCCGATGTATTTTCTTTGAATCTTGCTTTTTAAGTATTTTGTGTTTGGCCCATTGTAAATTTATGTAACACTTAACAAGGGAGTGTTTTATATCTTTTATTCTCTTTCCATTCTATTATGTATGGAAGATTCGATTAACGAAATCTTGCTGAATTGCACAGCTTAAACACAATACATAAAAAAATGAGGAAATGTTTAACGTATATGTATCTTATTCTATTTTTTTAAAAAACTTTTGATCGCCTCGATTTTCAATTTTGAAATTGAAATATTTAATCCTAACCCACTCAGATTTAGATTTAATCAATTATTAAATTGAAATTCTTTTTAGTTAAGTAAAACTTCTTCGAAAACCTCTTTACCGTTTTATAGTTATATTCTTTGCCAATATATAGGTATATATAGAATCCCTATTCTTTACCAATATATAGCTATATATGGATTACGATGTCTATGAACCAATGACTATTCATTATTCCATAATTGAATCAATTCCATACTGGTTCCAAATTAGAGGAATGTTATGGTAAAACTTCCTTTGATACGATGTGGTAGAAAGCAACGTGCGACTTGAAGGATGTGATCCATGGTGGATTCTTTCTTTTATCCATCATTTTCAATTCCTATAGGAGTGAAGGTGCTCTTCGCTTCGACATCCGTTGGTAACCGAAATAGTCCACGATGGAACTTGAGTAGAAAGTATTAAGTCATTTCTCAGGACAAATCAATACGAGCAAATCCGTGAATATATCTTTGATATAGAAAATGAAAGGATCTCATTCAAGCAAGTTTCCAATTCAAAAGGAAAATTTGTTGGAATGAATCAAACCCTTTAGATACAAAGTGTATCACCTGGGAATCAATTGTCTGTAGGATTCTTTGATAAAAGAAAATCACAAAAAAGGGGCACTGAAGTAATGCCTAAACCCAATGATTTGAAACAAAGATAAAGGATCCCAGAACAAGGATACACCATTTTAATCGTCTCACCAAATGGGCCAGACTTAAGAATCCAAATATATTTTAACCGCGACAAACAAAAAGGGGGTAAAGACTACTCAATAGATGAAAGATTCCCTTTTGAATTATTTGAGAATTATCTAACTTGAGTCATGAGTACGAATGGCTTCTTATTCATTTTTAGGAAAAAATAAGAAAAAAAGACTTAAACCCCAGTCTAATTGATTTGATGATTTTATGAAACCTTTTATCATTTATGGAATTTATTCGAATTCCATACCATAATAAAACAAAAATCTAATACTTTTTTCTCAAGTTGTATGAGGAGAAAACTTCATATACATTTCTATTGGGGGTGTATTGTTCATCTACATCTATTTCAATGAGTCATGTATCGAATCGTTGCAATTGATGTTCGATCTCGAAGAGACCAGGCCGTTGCACTTAAAACTATAACCAAAATCATTTTTATCTGGCATTAACTTGGATCTAGGTGCATCTAAAGCACCTTTTACTAGGATCAATGTAGTTGTATGTAAACCCTGAGTAGTAACATGATGAACCAAAAAGTCTCCAAGACCAATTGTGAGGAATAATGAATTGCTATTTTCATTAACAACATTTAACCTACCGGGCAACCAAATGCTTCTACCCGGGTTGAATGCTGGCCCGCTTGTTGAAGATAAAAGTATATCGAACCCGTATGAGGTTCTCCCACAAGCCGATTGTATCCATTGGGCAAATATAGGTTCGTTCAAGATTCGTTTCTCCAAAGTACCAAAGGCAAGCATGACATCATTATGAACATAAAGTCCCAAAGTAAGGAATCCTAGAAAGAGGCTTTCCCAGCTTAAATGAGATATGATAGCTTCTTTATGGTCTAGCATTCTTGCCAATACATTATCTTGATTTTGCTCCGGATTGTAATCTTTAATGAAAAATATAGCTCCATGAGCAAAGCTCCTGGCATGATAAATCCTGCAATATATTGATGATGAGTATATAATGCATCTTGGGTGGTAAAGTCTTCTGCTATGAATGTATAAGCTGGTAAAGAATACATGTGTTGAGCTACCAAGGAAGTAATAACCCCTAAGAAGCTAGAGCAAGACCTAATTGAAAATGAAGCGAATTATTGCTTGTGTGCATATAAAAGATCTTTCATACTGTGCCCAATCCCAACCATCCGCCAAGAGGAAAATGTGCATATAAAAGATCTTTCGTACTGTGCCCAATTCCAAAATTTGTTCTATACATATGATTAGCAATGAGAAAAATAAATGCAATAGCTAAATGATGATAAGCCATATCAGTCAGCCATAAACTTTGCATTTGTGGATGAAGTCCTTCGAGAAGAGTTAGAATGGTAGTTCCTGCTCCCTGGGAGGGCCCAAATAAATGACTACTTGAATCGGGGTTTTGAGCATAAAAATTCCATGGACTTGTAAAAAGTGGACCTAACCCTTAGGGATGTTGTACTACATCTAATAAATTATTCCATTGAACATACTCCCCTCTGGATCCAGGAATAACGACATGTACAGAATGCCCCGTCCAAGCCAAGGAACTTAAGTCGAATAGTCCAGACAAATGATGATTCAAACAAGATTTTGTATTTTTGAACCACGAAACACTTTTTTTTCGTTTTGGTTGTAGGTGTAACCAACCTACTATTAAGAATAGGGCAGAAAGAAAGAATAGAAAAAGAGCTCCAGTATAAAGATCTTCATTAGTGCATAAACCAATTGTATACCACCATTGATAAACACCAGAATAAGCAATAGTCACTGGGCCAAGAGCATTGCCTAGAGTAAACGCTTCCATGGCCGGTTGACCAAAAATGAGGATCCCAAATTGCATGAGCAATAGGTCTTACATGTAAAGGGTCCTATATCCATGACTCAAAATTTCCTTGCCAAGCTACATGAAATAGATTTTCGGAAGAAAGCCCCAATTGGTAAAAAAAAAAAACCCACAACCCCTTGGGGTTTTCCTACACTTGGAAGAACAAGTAGAAAAAGGAATAAATGTAGTGATAATTTGATTCTTCGTCACCATAGTAAATAGGAGAGAAATAAAAATTTTCTCTTCGTGTTTACAAAACAAAAAGAAAAAAATAAATAGGAGTAAGCGATGACACGGTCACTGGAAAAAACTCCTTTTGTAGCCAACCATTTGTTAAAAAATATTGAAAAAATTAACACAAAATGGGAGAACAATGGGAATTGAACCCGCGCATGGTGGATTCACAATCCACTGCCTTGGTCCACTTGGCTACATCTGCCCCGTTCACCCCTTCAGTATATATTAGTATATTTATATTTTTTTCTTATTCTAATTTATTTAGAATATTTTCTATTTCATTTTTCAATTTTATTTTATTTAGAATTAGGTTTCAGCCATTTTCTTTATTATTTATATTTCTAAGATATTGGAATCTTTGATAATATAAAAAACAAAAAAGAAAACAAAGGAGCAATACCACCCTCTCGATAGAACAAGAAGGTGATTGTTGCTCCTTTATTTTTTAAAAACTCCTATACACTATGGTCGGGGGGCTTAGGCATTGATAGATGGTGATTCTATAGTAGCTAGGCCTAGAGAGAAATTATGCGCATTATGTTCATGCATAACTTCCATACCAAGGTTAGCACGATTAATGATATCAGCCCACCCAAGTATCAATTACTTGGCCTTGACTATCAACAATAGATTGTTGAAATTGAAACCGTTTAGGTTGAAAGCCATACTACTGATACCTAAAGTAGTGAACCAGATACCTACTACAAGCCAAGAGCAAGGAAGAAGTGAAACAAACGAGAGTTATTGAAACTAGCATATTGGAATATCAATCGGCCAAAATAACCATGAGTGGCTACGATATTTTATGTTTCTTCCTTTGGACTGAATCTGTAACCTTCATTAGCAGATTCATTTTTTGTG
>JAOXNR010000025.1:25421-57921 GCA_028571225.1 Parsonsia alboflavescens | reverse complement strand
GCGATTCACATGGCATCATCAAATGATACAAGTCTTGGATAAGAATCTACAATGCATTAGAACGCCTTTGTTGATGATCCTTTACTCCTACAATATCTAGGGTTCCTCGAACAATGTGATATTTCACACCAGATAAATCCTTAACCCTTCCCCGTCTTACTAAGACTACAAAATGTTCTTGTAAATTATGGCCACTACCGGGTATATAAGAAGTGATTTCAAATCCAGAGTTTAATCGTACTCTAGCGACTTTATGTCAAGCAGAGTTTGGTTTTTTGGGTGGATAGTGGAAAAGTTAACAGATAAGCCATCCATACTGCCATTCTACAGAACTGTACATAAGATTTTCACCTCATACGGCTCCTCGTTTATTTCTTTCGAATTCATTGGATCCTTTTCCGCGTTCAAGAATCCCTTCCCTTCTTCCACTCCGTATTGAAGAGTAACTAGGACCAATGCCATTAACCTCCTTTCTTTTTATTTATTCAACTCTTCTACAAAACAAAGAAGAAGAAAAGAAGGAAAACAAATAAAATTTACTAACTTTATATCAAATCCTAAGAGAAAGATCAAAGTGCATAGTAAATAAAATAATAAGTAACACAAAGATTCCGAAACTCTATTTCAAATAGAAGTAGAGTATTTCATTTTTCATTTAAATATCTCGTATAATATTCTTTCCTTATACCCTAGATTAGACCCACATTTTCAATTCTACTCCCTCTTTTCTCTATTATTTATTATTAATATTCATTTATTGAACCCGAGCCTTTCATATGTTGTATCCACGCTTATATTTTCTCTTTCCTCAATCATTTAAAATTTTAAAAAGGGAAAAAGAGAAAAAATGAGAGGGGATAAGTTACAGATATTTGATTGTATCTTTAACCCTCTTCGATCCTTCCCATCTCAATAACTAGAATGAAAAAAAGGGGAATGTCAACCCATTAGGAAAAAAATGATTAATCTCTATCAATAGACTTGCTAAAGTCCTGAACCCCAGTGTACTTAGTACTGGTGCCACAGCGAGAGATATTTTTAAATCTCGCATTGAAAACCTTCTTTCGTTTTGTTTTTTATTTATTACTGTAATACACAAATCGGTAGTTAAGGACCACTTCTAGTTGTACAGGTAATCTGTAAAATTTCTCTATTATCAATATGTTAAATTAAATTGTATGACGAAAAAGTCTCCGAAACCCAATGTCATAGGTTCAAATCCTACAAAGCATGATTTTATTATTCTTAGATCAAATTAAACTGAAATGGATTCAGTAACTTTTAAGTAGCAATTGGAATTTGACCTCCTATGGATTAAATGAAGAAAAAGGAGAAGGTCAATAATAATAATAATAATAAAAGACAAGTTAATCAATGGTGCAACTAATCACAAGCATGTAGTTACGAACAATAAATCTAAAGTAATAGGAATTAGACCTAAGACGATTCCAAATAGAAAAATTTCAATCGTTTCAATTTGTTTGAAAGAAAAAAAAAAAGAGGTAATATCTATACATAAATATTAATCCGAATTGACATGAATCTCAATGACCAAGAATTGAAAATTGAGGCTGTAACTATAGAATATATGGAATCTCGCCAAAAGATTTATTATTCATTTCAAATATTAATTTTAAATAAGTCATATCTTGCTCAAACCAATAAATAGTGCGGAGGCAATAGTTAAAGCTGCTAGTAGAAAACCAAAATAACTAATTATAGTAAGCATAAAGGATCTAAATGAAATATCTTTTTTTATACATATTTCTATAAAGCACTTACCAAAGTTTCTATTATTATTTTTCTTTTTTTTCAAAAAAAGAGGATAAGCGAAAATACCTATTGAAAGAAGAAGCTCAATTAAAAGTTTGTTATTCATCTATCATTATAGACGGCACTAACAAAGATAAATTGACAGGTATATAAAATTAAATCAATTCATTATCTGTTATATCTATCCATCTTGTGATTTCAATCAACCGATTCATTAACTAACTCTGAGATAAACTAATAAAATAAATAAAATAATAAGTAATAAGAGTTGGACCATATAACTTCAATTTTCTTTTTTTACCATTTTGTCTATTTTTGAACTCTATCGAATCTATTGTCGATTTTAGAGCGAAGAGTAAGCTTATAAAACTTTTGACTTTGCTTTCAATTTAACTCATTAGAGTTAGCAATAGGTTCATTTTCATAATATCTTGATTGAATGAAAAGAAAAAAAGTTATTACATATCTTGATTGAATGAAAAGAAAAAATGTTATTACATGATCTCTAAAAAAAAAATTTGATTCTCAAACTAATAATTTTTATTTATTATCGTTTATAGATTGCTCACTTATGTTTCTCAGTCACCCCTGTAGCTAGGCGTTTGGTTCTCAATCGAGTACAAGAATACACCACAACTATTGCCATTGATTCCAATTATTTTAATCTTTCTTCTCTTTCTTTGATTAAATCCAATCTACTACACTAATTTGTTACTGGACAATTCCAATTTTTAAAAATAAATAAATAAAAAACAAAGATTCCAACAAAAAATTACTTCTACAGCTCTGAAGGGTACATTTCTAGATCTCTCCTTTGTGGGAATATAATAATCTCTTGCATTGGACGAATTTGCTATTGAATGGAACATCGTTTTACATCAATAAAGAAGATGTAGAGCCAAAAAGGAATTATTTAGCACTCACCTTCGATATTGATTAAAATAAAATTTCATTGTTGTGTTAGAAGATGGATTGCTATACTGATTCAGTGTACTCTAAAGACGCTCTCGGTACCATATTGATGATCCAACAAATAATAGGTTTCGGTTAATTGCCATTTACTGACCTTATCTTTTACGAAATTGATCCCCTTTGACTGTACAAGTGTATGTGTTATGATCATGCTTCTGGTTCAATCGTAGAGTTTTGGTGAATCCATATGACTTTCAATCTTCAATTTCTTGGTTCCAAACTCTTATTTTCATCCACCCTTTTCTTAATTCTTAATTTCATCCGTTTATGTATTCAATTCATAGTCACAAGGAGACAAAAAGGGAAAGGCTTCCATTAGTATTAGAATCCCTGCCAAAATTCTGAGGAGTAGGGTGGCAAATAAAATATATATTTAGTTCATATAGAATCAGTCAATATCTAATATCACAATACAAGTCTTTCTTCCATAATGTAAACCAAGCATTCATCTTAGATTCAATCTGATTCGACTATCAATTATCGAAATATCCACAAGAGTTTACTTATTTATGTTTATAGCCATTCAATTACATTTACCTACAACAACCCATTTTTTATGAATTACATTTTTGTATAAATTCTTTTTTTTTTCTCACCTTTCTCAAAAAATATTGAAGAAGGGGGTCTGTGCACCAATATCTGCCATAAAAAGGCCAAGCCATATGACTTAACTCCAACATAATGACTCTGATATAATTAGCTCTTTTAGGTACTTGAATATTTCCTAATTGTTTTGGCCCATTTACAGTTATTGATTCTGTGAACATAGTAGGGATAAAAAAGGATACATAGGTAGAGTACAAAATCTACCATTTCTTTTATTATTAAAATAAAAAAGAATCAAATAAAAGTAACTTTCGAATGGCTAAATATATATACTGGGATGTCTCTTAGTAATGGCTGCTCTCCTGATTTGTGACTTGGAATAGAGTAAGCAATTTATATCATCTATGTAAAAGATGAAGAAGCTTCATCTAATGAATTTTAATTGAGATATGAATATACACTAGGTTACACAAAACGAAAAGTCATTTTGTGCACAAAAGTAAAAGTCATTTTTACACCAATCCAAAGTCTAAAATGGGTTTTATAAGATGAAACTTGTTCATTGGGTGTCTCCTGGCTATGTCTGAACACTTGCCTAGGATTGACTTTCCAGATCATAATTGCTCTAGTGAATAACTAAAGAAACTAGATAGATGGGAGATAGAAAAGAAATAAATGAAAATTATTTGACTATTGGTAGGTATGTGCTGTCCAGAAAGAGGAGGACTCAGTGATTATTCATTCGTCAGAACCAAAAGTAAAAATTTTGGTAGATAGGGATCCAGTAAAAACTTCTTTTGAGGAATGGGCCAAACTGGGTCATTTCTCAAGAACAATAGCTATAGGGCCTCATACTGCCATTTGGATTTGGAACCTACATGCTGATGCTCACGATTTCGATAGCCATACCAATGATTTGGAGGAGATCTCTTGAAATGTATTTAGTGCCCATTTTGGCCAACTCTCCATCATCTTTCTTTGTCTATGTGACATATATTTCCACGGTGCTCGATTTTCCAATTATGAAGCATGGCTTAGTGATCCAACTCACATTGGGCCTAGTGCCTAGGTGGGTTGGCCAATAGTGGGACAAGAAATATTAAATGGTGATGTAGGCGGAGATTTTCGAGAAATACAAATAACCTCTGGGATTTTTCATGTTTTGCCAGAATCTGGACTCACTAGTGGATTACAACTATATTGTACCACAATTAGTGCATTGGTCTTTGCCACGTTAATGCTTTTTGTTTTTTGGTTTCACTATCATAAAACAGCTCCAAAATTGGCTTGGTTTCAAGACGTAGAATCTATGTTGAATCACCATTTAGAGGGGTTTCTAGGACTTGGGTCTCTCTCTTGGGCAAGACATCAAGTATATGTATCTTTACCAATTAATCAATTTCTAAATGCGGGAGTAGATCCTAAAGAGATACCACTTCCTCATTAATGTATCTTGAATCAAGGTCTTTTGGCTCAACTTTATCCCAATTTTGCTGAGGGAACAACCCTATTTTTCACTTGAATTTGTCAAAATATACGGAATTTCTTACTTTTCATGGAGGATTAGATCCAGTAACTAGGGGTCTATCGTTAACCGATATTGCACACAATCATTTGGCTATTGCAATTCCTTTCTTGATAGTAGGTCATAGTATGGGACCAACTGCGGCATTGGTCATGGTCTAAAAGATATTTTAGAACCTCAAAAAGGCCCATTTACAAGTCAGGGTCATAAAGGGCTATATGAGATCCTAACAACATCATGGCATGCACAATTATCTCTTAACCTAGCTACGTTAAGCTCTTTAACCATTGTTGTACCTCACCCTATGTATTCCATGCCCTCTATCCATATCTAGCTACTGTCTATGGTACATAACTGTCGTTGTTCACACATCACATGTGGATTGGTGGATTTCTCATATTTGGGGCTACTGAGAACATAGAAAATGTTATGGTAAGAGACTATAATCCAACTACTAGATACAATGATCTATTAGATTGTGTCCTTCGGCATCATGATGCAATCATGTCACATCTTAACTGGGTATGTATATTTCTAGGCTTTCACAGTTTTTGTTTATATATTCATAATGCTACCATGAGTGCTTTAGGGCATCCGCAAGATATGTTTTCAAATACTGCTATCCAATTACAACCTATTTTTGCTCAATCGATACAAAATACAAAGGCTTTTGCACCTGGTGCGATGACCCATGGTGCAACAACAAGCACCAGTTTAACTTGGTGGAGTGGGGATTTAGTAGTAGTGGGTGGCAAAGTAGCTTTGTTACCTATTCCATTAGGAACTGTAGATTTTTTGGTCTATCACATTCTTGCATTTATGATTCATGTGACAGTATTGATACTCCTTAAAGGTGTTTTATTTGCTCGTATCTCTCATTTAATACTAGATAAAATAAATCTTGGTTTCGTTTTCCTTGTGATGGACCTGGAAGAGGGGGCACATGCCAAGTATTTGCTTGGGATCATGTCTTCTTAGGACTATTCTAGATGTAGAATTCAATTTCGGTAGAAATATTCCATTTCAATTGGAAAATGCAATCAAATGTTTGGGGCAGTATAAGTAATCAAGGGATTGTAAGTCACATCACGGGAGGAAACTTTGCATAGAGTTTGTAATCAAGGAAAGAGTTTGTATCGACACCGCAGTAAAACACTGGAACGCCTCATTCAATGCCATTAAAACTCTTAGAGCTAATCACAAAAAATTAGAGGGGGGTCAAACTTCTTCCAAACTTATTGAAAAAATACAATTAATAATTAATAAAATAATTGGAACGAGAGCCTTTGGTCCGGTACTGCACAAAAATGATCAAGGTATAATTAATATTGTGTGGACATATTATGTATCAAGAATGAAAAAATGTAGATATGATCAAATGGTAAAATTTCTCTTTGCCAAGGAGAAGATGATGGTTCAATTCAAGCTATCCACCGAAGATAAAAAATTTATTAAATATGATTTGGTATAGTTGTCTGTGATCCCCTCTTTTCGCTTTCCTATCACCTCCCCTAAAGCACATTTAATTACTAGTTAGCTTAACAAAGTAAAATCTACCCTTTTTAGACAAACAAGATGTTGCAGAGACAGGATTTTAACTCTTGACCTCAAGGTTATGAGCCTTGCGAGCGGCTAAACAGCTCTACCCCACGATAAAGAGAAGAACGGAAAACTCATAGATAACCAAGGGTTAGGTTTGCCCCTCTACCATATCTGTACAAATAGGATAGCCCATTTATACAGAATGGTAAAGGGTTATGCAGAATGGCAAAGAGGACCTCTACGATCACTGACTAATAGAATAGAATCAAGAGTTAATCCTTACCTACTTGATCTTGTTGCTCCTAGAAACAAAAATGCATGAAACATTTCACGAAGTATATGTCCAGATAGTCCAAAGTCTTGATAATTAGCTCTCAGTTGTCCAGTTGCAAAATAACAAAGATGAAACTTTCTATAAATTTCCCATTTCTCACTTAATGACAAAACCTTTGCTTATTTCTTTTTTTGAGGATTGAAGAATCAAATGATATTTCTGTTCTAATTTTTTCCTCTTCTTCTCCTACTAAATGAAACCTTTTCTTGCTATAATGGTTCAGTTAATATTAGTATCCATGATACAAGTAAAGTCCTGGATGTAAAAATATAAGAGGGTGGAAGATACTGAACTTTTATTTTGGTAAGATGATACACACTAGCCAACAGCCCTCCGGGTACTTCATCATAGGCACATTGGGGGTGTAGATAATTGTAACCATATACATATAAAATGACGGCAATGGAATGCCAATCCTCGGGCTTTACTTGTAAAGTTTCTATTCCTTGGTAATCAAAGCCTAAAGATCTATGAATTAGCCCATGCTTGGCTAGCCAAGCAGACAAACAACCCTGCATTTTTTTTATCTCCCCCACATTTTTTGGAAAAGTTTCTCATATTTATGATGAAATTTATGAACATTGGCCTACTCCTAGTTAAAGAAATCCTGCCTAAGAGACTAATTCATGGGAAGATACTGAACTTTTATATTTGAAAAAAGTTTCAATAGGTATCTCTAAAGTAGAAGTCGATGGTTGTTGATCAAGGAATCCTTGATCATAATTTCCAGTATGAATACTGCATCCAACGCAAAACTTGTGATTGGTAGTAAAACACCAATTCGCTTGTTGAGATTCTCTCTTCATGGATTTCTCGAGATATTTTCTTATGAATTTTTGTTATAGCATCTATAACTGCTTCTAGTTTAGGTGGGCAGCTTGACAAATAGACATCCACAGGAATAATTTAAAAAAAATTGGCATTTCAGTTTCAATGGATCCAAGTGATATTTTTCCAATCGTGCATAAACAAAACAACCTTTTGTCATTAATCTTAGAGGTGGATTTCATATTCTAGGAGTTCTTGATACTCCCTTTCTTTGGTATACCCAATGTTGATGAATTTTTTAAGTCAAAATTGTGACACGAGCCACCATGTTAAGAACCCCAATGTATCTACAAAGGACCTGTCATGCTTGTGTACAAGTTAAAAATCTGAATACCATTAGTAAGTCTCATTATTAACAATATCAAATAGGCTTGTCATGTACCTTACCAAGACCTAGCAAAGCATGGAGGATAGTCTTGTTTGTTTGTATTCAATCAAGAGAAACCCACTCTACTAGGATACTAATAAAAGGAATAATAAATTGGAAATTTCTAGCCAGTCTCTTGCTTGTTCTTGTACCAAATCTCCAAGAAAATAGACCAAAGACCTACCGACCAGAGCAGATAACATTTGAGAATATTACTCCGCACAAGCATTGTTTCTATCTACTATTATCTAAAAGTAATCAAGTCATTAATGAATGGACGAAACCAATAAATAACCCCCCATGTGCGAAATTATAGAAGATCTCCTTTAATGACTGGATGAAATAAAGAAATAACCCCCCATGTGTGTAGTAGCATCTATCACACTAGGAATATATCAATGAACCTAATTATTGCAATGATTAGGATACACTAATTCAACTTCTAAGGTCTATTTCTTAGTTCAAGATCCCTCTTAGTGACTGGAATCAAAGAATTAGTAGACCTGTTTCGCCCAAATGGGAATGGGCTATAGAGTTATGAACTTATAATCTGATGATGGAGTCGATTCCATGATTATAAGTTCATTCCATACCAGACTAGACCAGAATAGGGTACTTTACATTTTCATTATGAGAAGGCGTCATTCAAGTGTATTTAAATAGATAATCTATGTGCATATAAATGGATCCCTACATCGTTACATTCAACTTAGTATTAGGAATAGGAGTAATCAGACCTGTTTTTTACACATCTATCGTTATTTGGGACCCTATTCACCCTTCTATTGAATCGAGAAATAGGTTTGATTGTCCATCATTTTGATATATCTAAGGCTTACTCTGGAAAATTTAAATCGAAGCAAAAAGATGTCCAACTCGGGCCTATATGACATGACAAATCAATAGAAATACTGGCCCTTTGTCATATATTCCATACATCACACAAGATAGATCTCATATTCATGGAATACGATTCACTTTCAAGATGCCTTGGTGGTGAAATGGTAGAGACATGAGACTCAAAATCTCGTGCTAAAGAGCATGGAGGTTCAACTCCTCTTCAATGCATAATATGGAGAATTCTTATTAAATGAGCAATTCAATAAGAGAGCTCAGAATCCGTATTGATATACCTATTCAATTAGAGCTCTTGGAATTGGAATAAGTTTGACAGCAAATCATGAAATCTTGGTCTACCTTAAAATTTCAATTTTAAATCATCCACCAAGCACCCAGCCCTCAAGTATATGTTTCAACAGGAATCATAGATTAGAAACCTCGGTAAAATGCCAGCCCCATAATCCAGCAGATAAAGTACATTACATAGTCCAGGGATTGGAGACTTATCCATTCAGTGACTTTGGCACTAGACTTGGACGTTCCCAAAATGGGTACTATCGGGTCAAGGGAATTCAATAATAGACACCTATTGGCATTCCAGACTTCCTTCTCTTTTCAAGGCCTATTCGAAAGAGAAGAGAATCCAGTACGTCTTGGTCATGAATATCTGAACTGGTTGTTCGTTGTTCAAGAATTCTTGTTTAGGCAATTCATACCATCCATACATAGTGTTCTGATCTACGATTTCAATTCGTCCATGTTTTAGTAGTAACATATTGTTCCATGGAGCTAAGGTTAAAAATATGGAAGAAACAAGCGTTTCAACGACTCTAGCACCAATCCACTTAATCCCTCTTAAATGGCCACATATCTTTCCCGCTAAGGAATGGGAAACCTTTCTCCTGTTACAAGAATCCAATTTTCATTTCATTCTGGAAAAGCCATCTTTTTCTCAACAATGTCTTTGCATTTGATCCAATGGCATTCCGTTAGATAGGAATATATTTGATAAATACTGATAACTCTCAGATAGAGTATTCGAAGTGAAAGATCCATTAGATAATGAACAATTAGTTCTAAGCCATCTTTGACGATTTATCAACAATTCGAAGTGCTTTTTTTAGCTTATTCTTGATAAACCAAAGTTTATGTATAGATGTAGAAATATCTGTTTGGAAAGTTAGAAACCCCTTTGACATCTCTTTGTTTGCAAGTAATTCTCAATGTGAAAACACAGAGCCAAGGGATTGATCTTTGAATAGGAAAAGAGTGGATTTGGAGGGTCCCAAATGAATTGGCTTATTCGAAAAAACCCTTGTTCTTTGGAAGATCTATCTCGTGACTGGTACTGCTCCCTTCCATTCAGCAAGAACTCCAAATCATTCACTTGAAGCTCATCCTACTCCTGTGAATTTTTGTAGGGATTCTAATACCAATAGAAGCCTTTCCCTTTCCATCTCCTTGTGACTGTGAATTGAATAAATAAACAGATGAAATTATGAATTAAGAAAATGGTGGACGAAAAAAAGAGTTTGGAACCAAGAAATGGAAGATCAAAAGTAGTATGGATTCACAAAAACTCTGTGGATAGAAACAGAAACTCAAAAGTAGTTTGGATGATTCACTAATACTATTACTTCAACTCGAAATTCTTAGTTATTTTGAATAAAGCTACAGAATTATTAAGACATAATTCGTTGGTTGATTGTATCATTAACCATTTCTTTTTTTGGAACAAGGGAACTTATCATGAATCCACTGATTTCTACCACTTCCATTACTGTACTTGGTTGGCCATAAGGCTTACTTCTATTGGACCTGAAGTAGGTCAAGGACTGTTGCGAGTCAAGCTATAGAGGGTATCACAAGATAGACGAGGCAGAGGGAAAAATACTCAGCACTCTATTGCTTAGACTAGCTATTCTGGAAGCTTTAACAATTTATGGACTGGTTGTAGCATTAGCGCTTTTGTTTGATATGAAAAATCCCAATTTTATTGACTTGGACTTATTCCTTCTCTTTTTCAAATTCCATTAAGATTTCACTCCTACAATTACTTATTTGTTGACAAAATAACATGTGGGGAGGTTTGATTTATGTCAATCCAATAGAATCTAAGCATTGACACAAAGGGGGATAATTCACATAAATCAAATACATTTTAAAATAGGAAATGAATAAAAAAAATGGGGCGAAGTTATACAAAAATTACTCTATTAGATTTTTTTGTCTATCTATTTAGTCTATAGGAGATCATATGAAAAATGTAACAAATTTGGCCATCCGTCTAGAAGTTTTGGTTTAATACTGATATTTTATCAACAAATCTAATAAATCTACAATCAGTTGTTAGAATCAACAGGTCTTCAAATTGTTCATTTGAAAAAAATGGAAACCTTTCTTATTGGATGATTATGATACTTCCCAAAAATCGAAATTCTTGATCAATGGAAGACAATTGGCTAAATCCCGTGAAACCATTTCATAGAAGTTCATTGATATCTTCTTTCAAGTCGACTTCGATTCTTGAATAATCCATATCCTTTTGCTTCTATTGGAACATAAGATTCCATTTTTCTGTGGAAATCAATATTCCATTTTTCATTGGCAACCAAATATTTTCTTTGTGCGTTAGTAAAAAAACATGCTTTTGGGGGGGAGGGGGGTTAGATACTATTTCACCAATCGAGTCAGAAGTATCTAACATATTCATACCTAACGATTTTCCTCAAAGTGATGACGAAAGGTACAACTTGAACAAATATTTCCATATTCCAGGTCAATCTGATCCATTCATTTGTTACTCGATCGCAGACATTTCTGAAGCACCTCTAACAGAGGGACAAATAGTCAATTCTGAAAGAACTTGTTGTCTACCTCTTTCAGATATGAATCTATCTGATTCAGAATTCAAAAACTTGCATCAGTATCTCAATTTCAATTCAAACATCAGTTTGATTCACACTCCATGTTCTGAGAAATATTTACTATCAAAAAAGAGGAAAAAATGGAGTCTTTGTCTAAAAAAATGCATCGAGAAAAGCCAAATGTATAGAACCTTTCAACATGACTCGTTGATGTGATTCACTTGAATTGTGGCTGGAATTTCAACATCCATCTATCGAAACCCAAGGTCACTCATATTCTGAAATTTTGCCCAACACTTCAAGAAGAGATTCAAGCTTGTGACTAATGACCATGATTGTCTTCCAATATGATCTATTAGTTCGGATTTCTTCAACCCAATTCAATTACCTTATCCAAGCATTGATAAACCTAAAGTTTTACTAAGAACCCTAGAAGAGCCCTAGCAACTTTCAGTCAACTAACTCATTTGAATCTATTTGGAATTCAGCCAAATTTCTGAAAAGTGTTTGTCAAGTTAATTGTTCTAATACAATACAAATGATAGAATATTTATAGGCTCAGCCCCAAACATGATTAGGGGCTTAATTAGGCCTCTTAAACTAGCTTAGGACATAAAGATAGCATCTAACAATAAGTGGAAAAGTCCAACTAAAGTCAAGACGACTAGGGTGCCAAAAAAAGAGGCTTATTTTAGAAAATTTCTGGCAGTTTTTCACCAACTGTCCAGCAAGTCCAGCCACACTTCCAATGCTTCAAATGGCTTGATTTCTTGCTTAATCACTCCACCTTGATGTCCTTTGTCATCCATATGTTGAACACTTTCCTTGGTTCAGCCTCCATTGATGGGTGTGTTTCAAATAAAGTTGTAAAGTCATGCATCTCTTCTCTTCCTTGCACAAATGTGATTAATGGTTTGCTTAACTTATTTGCTCTAGCTCTTGTGATAGGACCAGCTGGTACGATTGGCATTGAATCTCCATCACTCGTAGGCAGTGGCTTGGTTAAGGGAACCCACCAGAGCCATAGTGAAAGTGACTCTTCATATGGTAATTACCATCGCTGATGGACCCGAACCTGGGTGAGCTATCTATGTTCCAAGGGTCACGAATCGACCATGGAATCATGTTCAATAAGTGGAATGCATTAGTTGCCAGCCCTTTGGTTGGGTAGTAAGGGTCGGAGAAGGGCAATAACTTATTCTTAAAATTAGCATTCTTAAGGCCGACCAAAGAGTCGAGCGGAAAAGGGGGGAAAGCTCTCCGTTCCTAGTTCTAACATAGCGGGATATTCCGGAACCACAAGAATCCTTAGTTAGAATTGGGATTACAACTCAGCACCTTTTGAGTGAGATTTTGAGAAGAGTTTCTCTTTGGAGAGCACAGTACAATGAAAGTTCTAAGTTATTGTCTATCGTTGGCCTCTATAGTAAAATCAGTTGAGGGACCCTGCGATGGATGTCAATGGTTCGAGTCCGCTTATCTCCAGCTCCTGAACTTAGCCGATACAAAGCTATGTGATAGCACCCAATGTTTCTGATTTGACGATCTGATCTATGATTTATCATTCCTGGATGTTGATAAGATCCATCCATTTAGCAGCATCTTTGGATGGCATAGCCTTAAAAAATATATATATCAAAGTGACGGGCGAGGTTCAAATGAGAAAAGGCTTAGAGACGTGGAAGTATGTAAAAATCGAGGAAAAGCTCCAAGATCGATATATTGGACACTTACAGCTTTAAGATCAAACAATTCCATCAAATTGAGTAAGATTGAATGTGTAATAGCATCTACTATGCCAGGAATATCAATGAACCTGATTATTGCAATTGCTCAGGATTCACTCTATCAGTTTCTGGGGTTTATTTCTTAGTTCAAGATCCCCCTTACTAACTAGAATGAAAGAATTAGGTGACCTGTTGTGCCCAAAATATAAATAGGCTACGGGTTATGAACTTATAATCGAGTTGATTCCTTGATTATAAGTTCATTCCATACCAGACCAGACCGGAATGTGTTCTGATGCAAGAACAATATCTAAAAGAACAGCTAAACAAAAAGAAAAGCTGGAAATTTGTGAAAATTCTCTAGTTTTCGGGAAAACGACCAAAGTAAAAAATTATCAATAATCAAAAGCTCTCAAAACTCTAACCTAAAACGGAACCTAAACCTAATCACAAATTAAAAAACAACGAAAATACAACAATACCCCTAAAAACAACAAAATTAAGAAAATACCCCTAAAAACATAATAATGCCTGAAAGTCCATCAAAACAACTCTAGATGGCCGAAAAAGGCATTACATCATGGCAACGCGATGACTATTGATCGTTGGCCTGTTCTGAGTTGCCCAGTCTAATTTGAGCCCATTCCGAGGTTGGACCAGTGCTTCGGGAATAGTGCCTCGACATTAGGTTCTATAAATTCTCGATATGAGAAGGGGTCATTCGAGCATATTTAAATACATACTCTATTTACATACAAATGGATCCCTACGTCAGTACATTCAATTGAGGATTAAGAATAGTCGTAATCAAACCTTTCTTTTACACATTTCTCGTTATTTGGGACCCTATGCACCTTTCTATTAAATCGAGAAATAGGTTTGATTGTCCATCTTTTTGATATATCTAAGGCATTCTCCAGATAATTCAAATCGAAACAATTAGATGTCCAACTCGGGCCTATATGACTTGGCCGATCAATAGAAATACTCCACCTTTGTACTATATTCTATACATCACACTAGATAGATGTCATATGAAGGGAAGGCAACAAACAAACCTCCTCCAGGTATCTATTGGAGGGCGTCTAGAGAGGGTACTGACATTACCTTTTTCGATGTCAAATAAGAGATCTACATTAGAATCTCCTTTCTATAGTCACCAGCAAAGATGTCCGAACTTTACCTGTACTTCGTCACACGAACGATCACTTGCAATGTACATGTCACAAAAAAAGCAATGGGAATATACACGATTGAATTGTTGGATTCAATTGTGAATGTGGTTTTCACATTTTTTTTTTATTTCTTTGAACTCTCAGTTTTTTCCTTTCTACGGAAAACCGCTCTGATAGAAAAAAAAATATCAATCCTTTAATAGAATAACTATAGAAGACTTCGTGAAGAAATCTTCTAGATAATTCTATCTTAACTACCAATAGGATTCAAAATCCAAACTGAAAAGGCTTAATAGAAATCCTGTGAAGAACGAAATTGTCCTGATTCAACGAACTTGGATAATTGCAATTTAACACATAATTAACTTTTAATTATATTTTAGATTTATTCCTATTAGTAAATTAGCCTAAACAACTTTAGCTAATTACCTTTAAATTCCAAATGAGATATTACCCATTAAGCGATACATTCTGAATGTGTCACACAATAGGTCCTTGTAAAATTGGCAGTTGACATAAACGATACTTAATGTCATGTACAATAAGCGGTGTCTAGCAACACATTATTACAATCCAATTAACAAGAATGTCGGTGACAAGACAAAACCTTCCATGATAAAATAATATCTCTTAATCTCTTTTTCTAGGAAGTCATGATTAAACACGAGTCATGGAAAGCATCATACTCGTAAAGCTTCATTCTCAATTCTCAACCCCGAATAGATTAACAAAATCGAACAAGATAAATATCTCATATCTACTTATTCTAGCGTGGCCATGCATTTTATAATCTCACTCAACCAAGAATGCTAAACATCACTCTCTTGTTATATAAGAGGGGGAAATCCTATCTTGATCATTCAACATTCCACAGCACAAATTAGGACATACTCAACACATGCTTTTATTGTCTACTCAGTTAAGAGTGACGTTTGATAATATCAAAATATGCAATCTTTCATGCAGGAATCTCTGATGACCTCAACTCAAAAGATGAGACATAATTATACAATGAAATCATTCATGACACTCATATAACAATCGATGAAGTGATTTCATGGC
Organism: Parsonsia alboflavescens; assembly: GCA_028571225.1. Classification (NCBI taxonomy): domain Eukaryota; kingdom Viridiplantae; phylum Streptophyta; class Magnoliopsida; order Gentianales; family Apocynaceae; genus Parsonsia; species Parsonsia alboflavescens. The sequence goes on along the minus strand of JAOXNR010000025.1, from coordinate 42,363 downwards.
GGGTCAGTCCAGTGCACAATACTCTATGTGTAACTATGTGATGATTTGATATCTCAGATCCATGACAACTATCATCAATCAGCACATACTAGTCTCAACTCCTTATTGATATCCTAATCTCAATAGCACTTGATTAGGGACGTTTTAAGAATAGAAATAAACTATTCTAAGGACAATACATAATTTATTAAATGAAATGTAGTATAAAAGTAAATTATATAATGATATAAATAGCATCATGATACAAAGTTATCCCATCTAAGTAAAATGATCATACGGTCTTAGGGCATATCCAACATCATATTCATGGAATACGATTCATTTTCAAGATGCCTTGGTGGTGAAATGGTAGACACGTGAGGCTCAAAATCTCGTGCTAAAGAGCATGGAGGTTCGAGTCCTCTTCAAGGCATAATATGGAGAATGCTCATTGAATGAGCGATTCAATAAGCTAGCTCGGATCGAATTAGTATTGTTATACTGATTCGATTTGAGCTCTTGGAATTGGAATAAATTTGGTAGCAAATATCGAAATATTACGAAATCTTGGAGATCTTCTTTATCTAATGAATTGGGAGTCTTCTCTTAAATTTCAATTTTAAATCTTCCACCCTACACCCACCCCTCGAGTATATGTTTCAACAGGAATCATAGATTAGAAACCTCTGGTAAAATGCCCTCTGTAACCCAGGAGATAAAGTACACTACAAAGTCTAGGGATTCGTGACTTGCCCATTCAGTGACTTTGGCATTGGACTTGGACGATCCCAAAATGGGAACTATTGGGTCGGGTGAATTCAACAATGCTTGTTGGCATTCCAGCCTTCTCTTTTCAAGGCCGATCCGAAAAAGAAGAGAATCCAGTACTTCTTGGTCATGAATATCTCAACTAGTGGTTCACTGTTGAGATAGTTCATACCATCTGTACATAGTGTTTTAATCTACAATTTCAGTTCTTCCATGTTTCAGCAGTAACATATTGTTTCATGGAGCTAAGGTCCATAATATGGAAGAAACAGGTGTTTCCATGACTCTTGAACCAATCCACTTAATTCCTCTTTCATGGCCACATATCTTTCCGAGTAAGGAATGGAAAATCTTTCTCCTGTTACATGAATCCAATTTTCATTTCATCCAGGGAATGCCATCTTTTTCTCCACAATGTCTTTATCATTTGATCCAATTGTGTTCCGTTAGATAGGAAAAGATTTGATAAATACTAATAACTCTCAGGTAGAGTATTCGTAAAGAAAGATCCATTAGATAATGAACTATTGCTTCTAAGCCATCTCTGACGATTAAATCAATAATTCGAAGTGCTTTTCTGGCTTATTCTTGATAAACCAGCGTTTATATATAGATGTAGGAAGATTTGTTTGGAAAGTAAGAAGCCCCTTTGGCATTTCTTCATTTGCAAATAATTCTCGATGTGAAAACACTAAGCCAGGGGGCTGATCTTTAATAGGAAAAGTAGTGGATCTGCAGGATCCGAAATGAATTGGATTATTCGAAAAAAGACTTGTTCTTTGGAAGTTCTATCTCGTGTCTAGTACTACACCCCACTGAACTCCGGATCATTCTCTTGAAGCTCATCCTCATCACTACAAATGTTCTGCTTGCCCTAAAATGACATGGACCAATAGGGAAATCCCAATGAATTGGGCCTTTCGCTTTGATTCTATTGAAAGGGCCAAGGGCGCCATATTCTAGGAGCCAAACTATGTGATAGAACAAATCCTCCTCTATTTGTTGCAGGTCAAGGGCTCCTTCTCCCTCCCTCCTCATCAAGCTCTGACTGATATTTTTCATGGAGAAATCTCTGATCAAGGATAGAACAAGATCCATTTTGCTCACTCGATTAATATCAAACTAATTGCAATCTTTTTCTATTCCTGAAGATCCCTTCAGAGGCCGCTCTATTTCTAATATACCATGAACTAGATCCAAATCATTCTCAATGAGTCCATAAGAAGTCATCCCATTTTTTTCATCAGGTTCGAGTAGAGATCAAAGGTCTTGAGCGATCGATCTGGCAGAACAACTCAAAAGATAAAGAAGTATAGTTTATTTCTTCATGCTCATTGCAAGTTCGAAGTACCATTTGTACAAATAAGAATCCCCTTCGATACATGATATCTTCTTCATATAGATATATATAGGATCTATGGGGTAGTTACTTAGAAGTACATTTTGTGCTAAAGCCCTTCCTATCTGATAGAAAAAGATCCCTTGATCCTGAACTGATCTTACCTGGGATGGCAAATCTCAAATTTGTCTATGAAGAGCAAATCTTATTGTATTAGTGTCGAGAAATGATTTCTTCTGTGTAATAGTACTCAATAGGGCCTCATTGATAAGTGCTACAAGATCTCGTGCATTGGAACCCATAGTTATGGACCCAAAGCCATTAGTATGGAACATTTTGTTTCCAAGTTAAATCCCCCTAGTATACGAAAGAGTGAAAAAGTGCTTTCGTTGTTGTGGAATAAGAAGCCTTCGTATCTTAAAGCACGAATTGAATTGATTCGGAGCAATTCGAGCTTGGTCCACTTTTTAGGGAATATGAGTAGAAACAATAACAAGAATATTTCTAGTGCAACATCTTTCACAATCCCTGGAGAGATGGTTCAGCAATAGATTAAGGGATAGGCAATTCGACTCATTCACATCTAGATAATGAATGTTTGGAATCCATATTATGCACGGAGACATTTCTTTTGCTAATTCAAATTGAAGGGTGATATAAAATTAGGCTATTTCCGGCATCATATCCATAGTTAGCGCATTCATCATAGTTAGCGGCTCCAGCTCCGTATCAATGTCCTGATCAATATCGTCACTAGCATCAATATCATCACTATCATCAATATCGTCAATATCATCAATATTGGTATCAATAATAAGAAAACCTCTAGGCTTGATATCTATGAACTTGTTTAGAAATACCGGAATAAAAGGAACCTAGGAGTTTGTTGCTAGGTATTTGACCAAATAGGATCGTCCATTTCCCATAGAACCTACCACTAAAATACCCCTAGAAGGGGGTAGGGGTAAGCCGAGCTAAAAGGGTTTTCCATGAGATGGGAAATGAAAACTATTAGTCCCACCCGAAGGCTGTGAATACGTGATTATCTGATAATGTGCACGGAATATTTGTCTTTCTGCTAAATAGGATGTATTGAACTCATAATTCATTAGATGCCTTTTATGAATGTCAACTAAGTATCATAAGTAAATTGCTCCTGGTTGCTCAATCATTTGATAACTAGAGTCATTCTTTGATAAATGATCACTATGAGTCAGACTCCATAGAATTTAATCAATCCCTTTTTCTGTCGTTAAGGCTAAGAACTGAACCAAAAATTCTCTTTCTTCATCACCAATCGAATCATTGTTCGCTACCTAGGATTCTATTTTATCAATCATCCAACCCCGTTCACCTTTTTGATGGGATCTCTTTACTTGTATGACTTAAATGAATAAATGATGGGATTCTATTTATTCTTTTTCTTATAAATGAATAAATCTCTTTACTTGTATGACTTAAATGTCTTCTATTTCTCAAAAAAGTGATTCGATTGGTGGGATTTGGTATGAGATCAACAATATCAATGAGATTGATATTCAAATATTTCTTCTTAGAGCTAAGTATACAAGTGATTCGATTGATGGGATTCGATATAGATTGACAATATTGATGAGAATGATATTCAAATATTTCTTCTTAAAGCTAAGTATACAACACCAACATTATTTGATTCGAAATTCAGAGCAATACCCATTTTTCCCTCTTCAAATTCGACTAATTCGTCCGCCATTACTTCATCAAGGCCATGAATACGAGCAATGCCATTGCCTAATTGAAGTATAGTACCAATATTTACAATCTTTACTTCTCTATTATATTGTTCAATCCATTCACGAATAATATTACTAATTACATTAGCTCGAATAGTTACCATGAGTACTTATTAATTCTTTTTTGAAAGAAAAAAATAATGCCTATAGTAGAAAAGACATATCAGTTAATTCTTTCATTGACCCTAACATGCCAATATTGGCACTAATAGTATTTAAATGTAACTCGTTACCTAAAAAACTATTCAGAGTTCCTAGGGCCTCCCGTAAGGCTTGTCGGAAAACCCGCGGGTGGACTTTATTAATCTTCCCTTGTTGTTCAATTTGAATATTTTCATTTTTATAATTTTCTAATTGTTCTAAAGTCTTAGAAGTTGAATTAATTAAATTTAACTTTCCTCGCTAAATGTCAAAGTATCCATTTACTCGAAACTGATCTACTTCCATCTCCACTTTTCGTAAGCATGCCCAGGCTTTTCCTAGCTATTCAATGGCCCCTTCACGGAGTTCTTCTGAGTTTGGACAAGTAATTCCCACAACTTCCGGAGAAAGGTAGGCATTTACCTATTATAGAGATTCTGCGATTTGATTCTCTTTTCTTTATTTCATCCCCAAGTGATAAATGATTGATTCCAAATATCGATGAAATATCTTCTCTATAAAGGCCCAAAAATGCCCTATTTACGTATCATCAAAAAAGTGTATTAACATAAATACAACAGTAAGAAGGAGTAATACAAAAGTGTGTAAACTATAAAAACGAGTCAACATGGATTGTCTCACACTAGCACTTCCATGCAATAATTCTACCAATGGGGATTATATTACAAGAATAGCTTCAAGTACACCTATTACAATTTTCACTGCCTAATAACCAATTTCGTCCCAAGGTAAGGAATAACCAATTATGCCAAAAGACAAGATCAATACAGCTAGAACCATACTTCTAACCCAAGTCATTTCAGAGGCCTGGGTTGGACATATTGTGATAATAGGAGTTTAATACATCCTTTGTCTATTCTTTTCTCTGGAGCAGTTGGGTCATCCTAGACTTGAACCAGAAATCTCACCCATGAAGTAAATCATCGCACCTATGGTCCAACCAATTGGGAGAGAATCAATAGAGTCCTTTTCGGGAATAATCAATCTTTTGCTTACTTCTTTGTGTAGATTATAAGAAGCAGGGGTGGACGAAGTGGAAAAGAGAATGTCGGCTTGAGTAACCCAAACATTGGTGAGAATCCAATGCCCCGAAATTGTAAGGGTTCCTCCACAAGGTTCATAAATGGAGGGGGCCTCAGATCAGGCCGAAAGGCATAGTCGATGCACAACATGTGAATATTCTTGTATTACCTTTTGTTATTCTCGATTGATGGAGGAGGCTAGGTTAGTTGAAAGATGGTTATCGGTTCAAGAACGTAAGGTGCCCCTGCTTTTTCAAGGTAAGAAGGGGTAGAGAAAATGCCTCAAGCTAATGTTCGAGTAACAAGCGCTACGGTGCTAAAGTAACCCATGCCATTCTCCCTAGAAAAGCTCAAAGGACTGTAAGAAAAAGGGTACTTGTACCCAAAGTCGACACTGGTGGGTAGGTAGAGAATACCTAGGGGCGTGAGACAGTTCTCTCTAAGGAACTAAAATGGCTCCATAAGGGATGCCACCTCACAAAAGATGTTGCAATGATCCAGCCTAGGCTACTGTTTACCAAAAACACAAGTCTCCACAAAGTCAGAAGACCATGTATGGGGGCTGATGCCTGCCCAGTGCCGGAAGGTCATGGAAGTTGGTGACCTAATGATAGGAGAGCTAGGGATCGAAGCCTCGGTGAACGGCGGCCATAACTATAACGGTCCTAAGGTAGCAAAATTCCTTGTCAGGTAAGTTCCGACCTGCACAAAAGTCATAAAGATTTGGGCATTATCTTGGAGAGAGGCTAGATGAAATAGACATGTTTATGAAGATGCCAACTACCTGCACTTGGACAGAAAGACCTTATGAAGCTTCACGGTTCACTGGGATTTTGCTTTGGGAATTTCCTGCTCAGCGTAGGTGGAAGGTGAAGAGAGCTACTTCCCTGGCCGGCCGAAGCCATCAGTGAGATACCACTTTAGAGGACCTAGAAGATATGACTGATATATCATTTCTTGATTGGTTCTTTAGATTGAGATAATGAGAAGTAATGGGTTGGTTATTAGTTCATACTATAAGTGTTAGTTTAATCCGAACCCTAAAAAACCAATGAGTCACACACTATGCACCCACATAGAAGTAGAATTAATAATTAATTGATAGTTTTGAGTGAAGGGGTTTATCTTTTTTTTTTTTTTTTTATGTTAAAAGGCAAGGTTTATTATCCCTTGTGTTTTTTATTCCTTGTCTATAAATATCAAAATTTTGATACCTCATACACCATAGATAGTTTGAATTGTATAGGAACGATAATGAATTTTAGCTCGAATGGTTTGTATTGGAACCCAACCCTCTCGAATCTATTCGACATGTGCAATTTCTTTTTCGTTGATCCAACCTACAATTTATACTTGAATTAATTTTGTATCCGCTTGTTCAGTTAATTCTTTAGCATTATTGATTTTTGAAATGAAACTCTATTCTTTAATTGTCGGCTATAAATTCTGCATGAATATTAGGGTTCCCATAAGGTTTTGGAATTCTTTTGATAGCAATATTAAGTTTTCGGTTCATACAATTAAACTCTTTTTGTACAATCATTTGTAATTCTTCCACCCCTCGCGGTAAACTTTCTAGAGAGACTTTTTAGCAATCTCATAAAGATTATGACCTAGAGCAGACCGATTCTTTTTTCTATACTTACAATTCCCTCTATTTTAGAAGAAATTTTCATATTATTTTGTACATAATTCTTGATACAATCTCTTATTTTTTGTTGTGCAAACCAAAGAGAATAATGACCTTGGGTTGTACCAAGTCTGAAACCAAGTGGATTTATTTTTTATCCCATATTCCCCCACTACTATACATCTCACGTTATGCCATAGCTACATGCTTTTTTTCCACCTAGGTTTTTAACGAATCTATCTCTATATATTTATCATCTAACGATATATCTTTCATTGCAATAGTTATAAGACAGGTAGGTTTTTTTACTGGATAACTATGCCCTCAAGCCCCGGGTTTGACTTTCTTGATGGTAGTACCCTTGTTGACTTCGGCTTTACTAGTGACTAAATTGGCTTTGTTCGAAGACATATTGTAAGTAGCCTTTGCTGTTGCAGAATAAACTAATTTAAAAAGTTGATCAGTTCTATCAAGCTAGCTATATGTTGTGTATTATCAACTATTCCTAAATAAGGTCGTAGGATGATATCTTGAGCAGTTACATATCCAAGCCCGCTGACACAAATTGACGTGTCACAAGTTCCATATAGATTACTTCTCAATATAGTTTCTTTCAAGTTCATTCAAATTTTAGGCACGGATTCTTGAATACCATTTATGGTAGAATATTCATGCGTACTTTATCCAATTTTACACTTGTTATACATGTTTCTTCTATTTCTCCAAGCAAAGCTCTTCGCATCGCAATGCCTATTGTGTCTGCTTGACCTTTCAGAAGTGGAGACAGAATAAAACACCCATAATAAAGACGTTTACTCTCTGTTCTTCATTCAACACATTTCCACTATAGTGTCTGAGTAGATACTATTATTTTCCCTCAAGTCATAGTAATACAATTTCATTAGATTATTGAATCATTTGTTTCTCTTCAAAGTACATTTGTACACACATCCCTTTTTTTAAGGTCTACGACCATTATGTGGCATAGGGGTTACATCTCGTACAAAAGTTAATAATATAGAACTTCTACGAATATATATTGAAGAGCCTCGTCTCTTCTGAGACCGGGGCCCTTTATGATGACCTCTACTCATTGCACACCTTGATTCACCACTATACAAATAGCATTGTCTGCTACGGTTTGAGCAGCAAATGGTGTCCCTCTTCTTGTACCCTTCAATCTTGACTATATCTCCTAGTAGGATCCACATAAAACCACGTCAGAACCCAGAACATACCATTGGGAAGCGATTTGGTAATTAAACCCTCATGAATCCATTTTTGTTCTTTCATTCCAAGTAAAGTCCCCTTGAAGTATCAACTAATGAAGGAGGAACAATATTAAACAACTTGACCCTTTTCTTTTTCTTGTTTACAATTTAAAATTGTAAGTTTTGGGTCCAATTTGTATATTAAAAGGACTACCATATGTAACACAATTTCTCTGCTGATTCCTTCTAGCTGAGATCTATCATTATACCTCAAGAAGTAGAAATAATTACAATCCCCATCCAACCAAAAATTCAAGGAATTCATCGATAATTAAAATAGATTCATAGACCAGGTCGTGATGCAAGAACAATATCGAAAAGAATGACTAAACAGAAGAAAACCTGGAAAAACTGCAAAAACTCTCTAGTTTTCAGATAAAATGACCAAAGTCAAAAATTATCAATTAATCAAAAGCCGTCTATAACTAAGACAAAACGAGATGTTTATAAACTAAAATCTACTCTAATCTTAATGGGAATTAATTAAAATAATCCTACTCGAAATTAATAAAAAGAATCATAATCGGAATTAATAAAATGAAACCTAATCCGATTCGGAAATAACAAACAACAAAATTATGAAAATACCAAAAAAAAATAAAAAATACAAATTATGACAATGCCACTTAAAACATAAAAACGCCAAAACTCCATCAAGACGACTCCGGATGGCCAAAAAAGGCCCTCCATGATAGTTTAGCTGTGACCTTTGTTCGTTGGGCAGTTCCGGGTCTCCCAGTCAAAAATGAGCCCAATCTGACCAATGAACAGTGCCAGTGACCTCCGTTGAATAGTGCCCCATGAACAGTGTCGAGACAGCATTCTCCCCGGCTAGGAAAAGATTTGCCCTCGAATCTGACTCGTCCTCACCTGCTGCATCATCTTCCTCCGACACTTACCAATCCATTACTTAGACTGTAAATTCCACCGCTTAATCCGTGCACAATCCTGAGAATGCAGCTCCTTCATCTGTCTAGCACGTTCCTCAGCACTTGAGCTGAACTGACCACGAATCGGAAATGGAGCAATTTGCTCAAGAAGCTCGGACTAATCTGCATTTTGTTCCAGAACAACCAATGCCAAATATTCAGTTGCCCTCCTCGACTCCCCACGAAATTCCGCTCTGGACAGCAAATTCCTTGGTGCCTCCTTCCTCAAATGCGAAGGACCCAGTGTGATATTCTCACCATCCTTGCTAAAGGAATATGTGTTTCGAAATCCATCATGTGTCACCCTCCTATCATACTATCACGACCTCCCAAATAGAATGTTACAAGCATCCATAGGAACAACATCATACCAGACCTCGTCCATATATTTTTTTTCCGATCGAAAACTGAACTAGGCACTGTTTGCTGACTTTTACCTCATTGCCATTCTTCAACCACAACAATTTGTAGGGCTGCGGGTGATCAATTGTTTCCAAACCCAATTTTTTTACCATCGTCGTGGAAACCACATTCTCGCAACTACAGCCATCGATGATCATATTGCGAACCTCCCCTCTAGTAGTACATTGAGTATGGAAGATATTATGCAGCAACCAAGACTCATCGTCCATTGCCGACAGACTTAGCACTCACCCAATCACAAGGGACTCTCCGAATCAGTGTATACAATGTCCTCATCCTTTTGTGCTTTATTAGGCACCTCTTTATGCTCATCAAACATCGGCTCAAGGACCTCTTCACTGAGTTTCACGAACTGCCTGTTTGGGTAGTTTGCGACATAGTGTCCAATACCCTAACATTTAAAACCGTGCTTAGCTGCTGCCACCTCTTTGCCAGTTCTGCTGTGTTGTCTGTCCTTGACTACCGACTTACCCTTGTCTCCTCTACTCATAGCCGCTGTCGCTGAAGAGGATTGCCTGCTAGGGTTGTCCTGAAATCTGTTCAAAACCCTAGATCCTGAACTGCTGCTCTTCCATCTAAGCTGCCCCTCGACCTTCAGGGCCAATTTGCAAACATCTTCATACCCTCAATATTGCTGCAATTGAACCACATCACCAATCTCAAACTTCAAACCTGCCAAAAATCGTGCCACCGTCTGCTTGTCTTCTTCGGTGATATCGCATTTCATGCACAACCGATCAAATTCCGCAGTGTACTGCTCCACCGACAAATCTCATTGCTTAATAGAATGGTATTTTTATAAACTTCTCTTGTCGATAGTGAGGTGGTAGGAACTTTTTTCGCAGCAGTTTCTTCATCTTCCCCCAAGTCGAAATTTTTGACTTCTCTTCTTTGGCACGCTACTTCTTGACATGTTCCCACCAAATCAAAGCATGCCTTCTCAATTTAATTGCCACGATCTTTACCTTCTGTTCTTCCGTCAAATCTCGAAGATCGAAAATCCTCTCCACCGTATGTAACCAATCTAAAAATTCATCACGATGAACCCTACCTTGAAAATCGAGAATCTCAATTTTCATGCCGAAATTCTGGAAAGAAGATGGTTGTCGGCCAAGTCGTTCCGATTGGTTTTGTACCCATCGGTTCAACACAGCAAACGAATTATCATCTTCTTTCTCATCATCTGATTCAATTTCCGATTCCACCCCTGCCTCGGACTGAACATCCAACTGTGCCACTGCCAGTTGCCGCTCCAAGTCCTGGATTCGCCTTCACTATTCTGCTTTTTCGTTCTCGACTTCCTGTAGGTCTCGTTGACGAGGTGGTTCATCCTCCTCAAGAACGACTCCATGCCCCCTTCCAACACGATGTTGTCCACGACCTCCACGAATATATTCAACTATCGATTTCAGCAACGAGTGGCTCTGATACCAACTGATGCAAGAACAATATCGAAAAGAATGACTAAATAGAAGAAAAGCTGGAAAAACTACAAAAATGACCAAAGTCGAAAATTATCAATTAATCAAAAGCTGTCTGTAACTAAGACAAAATGAGATATTTATAACCTAAAATCTACCCTAATCCTAATCGGAATTAATTAAAATAATCCTACTCGAAATTAATAAAAAGAATCCTAATCGAAATTAATAAAAAAAAAACCTAATCCGATTCGGAAATAACAAACAACAAAATTATGAAAATACCAAAAAAAAAAAAGTTACGACTATGCCACTAAAAACATAAAACACCCCAAACTCCATCAAGATGTCTTCGGATGGCCGAAAAAGGCCCTGCATCATAGTTTAGCAATGACTTTTGTTCATTGGGCCGTTCCGGGTCTCCCAATGAACAATGCCCGTGAACAGTGCCCAGGCATCAAGTCGACTGATCCATTTTGACCTCCCCAAAAGGTAATTTTAATGTGGCCGATTTCCCCTCCTCTGCAATTAGTTTTGCTACAGAACCCGCTACTCTAGCCAATTGTCCAACATTTCCAAGTGTGATTTCTATGTCATGTATGGGCATATCGATTGAAGCAGACACTTATTTTTTATCAATCAAAACCCCTTCCTAAATTTTACAAGCTTCTTACAAAGCATATGGCTTTCTTGACGTAGATGATGATATCTATACAGATGGATCTTATATCCTACAATGACCCATGGATGGATATATGAATCTAATCAAATGACTCATGTTATGATCTTCTACATCCTCGGTCTTCCCATTCCATCATCTGTCATATGTTCTTCATGTAGCGTTCAAACTAAATGACTCTATGAAATTATGTTGATACTTCCACATATTATGGGTAACGTAGGAGACATCTCTATTTTCCCCCTAGGAATGTTTAGAATTACCACTACTTAGCTTTCAATTCCCATCCGACAATCGAATGAAATGTTGATCACTCGTCCTTCTCTCTTTGAAACATTTTTTTCTTCTCCATTTTACTATATCTCTAGAATCAATAATTTTATATGAGCAACTACTGAACTCACTCACTTGCTGTCTTTACTTTTCAGTTTTCTGTTGAGGTCTATCTTGTAGATGTACTCAAATTGGATCAGGGATCGATTTCTACTTTTCGTCGTAAACCTAATTGGTTACTTCCAATTACTTAAATCAATAGTTCAAACCTCACTCAAACGCAGGGCCTTTCCCATTTTTATAGGAACTTTTGTACCAGAAACAATGGTATCTCCAAGTATAGCCCCTCTAGGATGTAAAATATATCTCTTCTTGCCATCCCCATAATGCATGAGACAAATGTATGCATTTTGATTAGGTTCGTATTCTATGGTTACAATTCTACCATATATGTCTTTTTCATTCTGTTGAAAATCAATTTTACAGTATAGACACTTATGACCTCCCCCTCTATGCCTTGTGATAATGATTCCTCTAGCATAATGACCTTTACAACAATGATGTTGTCCATAGGTCCAATGATTTCGTGGATTGGATTTCACTTGACTGTCTACAGTTCCATTGCCTGTGCTCGGGGTAGAAGTTTTGTATAAATGTATCGCCAGGCTATTAAATATTTTGATTTAAATTTGTTTCTTTCTAAGAAATGGAATAGAATAACCCGGTTGAAGCATAATAATCTTGCTTTTGTAATTCAATGTATGTCCCATAATAGGTCCCATTCTTCTATGCTTTCCCGGAAGTCAGTGATTCATAGCTATTACCTTAACATTAGAAGTATAGTTATTTCTGTCCTAGTTGATCCCGATTCGACATTAGAAGTACATTTATTTCTATCCAATAATCAGAGACTTTTATCTGTAAATACAGCATAATTGACTCCATCCATAAATCAACTTTCTTCCCTATGAGTTCTAGTCTGAATATAAATGCTAGTTCTTACTGTTCATATATTATGATATGAATATACCACACCAATTCGTGATGTATGGATGATAAGATTCCAATCATACAGAGCCAATTTCAAGAGACTTATTGGAGGGTCCCATTGGCGTGCATCCAGTGGGAATTGAACTTACGAATTCACCAATTATATGTTAGGTGCTTTAACCATTCCGCCATGGATGCTTAGTGAGGATCCTCGTACATAGCGAATAACCAAATTCCAATTGAAATGAAATCTTTAGGATAAATCAATGCCGCTTAGAAGGAATCAATGAATGGAAATCAATTCAAATCCTGGATTTTCGAATCAAGAGAGAAATTGATAGAGATCAAGAATTCTCACTATTTCTTAGATTCATGGGCTAATTCAATTCAATGGGATCTTTCATTCACGTTTTTTTCGACCAAAAACTTTCTGTAAAACTCTTTGACCCCCGAATTTCGAGGATCCTACTTTTACATAATTCACAAGGTTCATCAAGCAATCGATATTTCACTTTCAATGGTGTAATACTCTTTGTAGCTGCGGTCCTTATAATGGTATTAACAATCAAAATTGGGACGAAAGAAAAAATTTCTATTTGATAGGACTTCTTCCTATGCCTATGAATTCCATGGGAACTAGAAATGATACATTGGAAGAATTCGCGGAGTCTTACAATATCAATAGGTTGATTGTTTCGCTCTTGCATCTTCCGAAAGGAAAAAGGATCTCTGAGAGTTGTTTCCTAAATCCGAAAGAGAGAACTTGGGTTCTACCAATAACTAAAAAGTTTAGCATCCCTGAATCTAACTAGGGTTCACGTTGGTGGAGGAACTGGATCGGAAAAAAGAGGGATACTAGTTGTAAGATATCTAATGAAACCGTCGCTGGAATTGAGATCTTATTCAAAGAGAAAGATCTCAAATATCTGAAGTTTCTTTTTGTATATTATATGGATGATCCGACCCGCAAGGACCACGATTGGGAATTGTTTGATTGTCTTTCTCTGAGGAAGAGGCGAAATCCAATCAACTTGAATTCGGGACCGCTATTTGAAATCTTAGTGAAACACCGGATTTCTTATCTCATGACTGCTTTTAGTGAAAAAATAACAAGTGAAGAGGAGGGTTTCTTCAAACAACAGGGGGCTAGGTCAACTACTCAATTGAATGATATTGAGAATGTTTCCCATCCGTTCACGAGAAACAAGTGGGCTATTTCTTTGCAAAATAGTGCTCAATTTCATATGTGGCAATTCCGCCAAGATCTCTTTGTTAGTTGGGAGAAGAATCTACATGAATCGGATTTTTTGAGAAATGTATTGAGAGAGAATTGGATTTGGTTAGATAATGTGTGGTTGGTACATAGGGATAGGTTTCTTAGCAAGGTACAGAATATATCGTAAAATATTCAATATGATTCCACAAGATCAAGTTTTGTTCAAGTAATGGATTTTACCCAACTGAAAGAATCTTCTGATAAATCCAGAGATCATTTGGATTCCATTATTAATGAGGATTCAGAATATCACACATTGGTCAATCAAAGAGAGATTCACAAACTAAAAGAAAGATCAATTCTTTAGGATGCTTCCTTTCTTCAAATGGAAATAACAAAGATAGAATCAGACTGATTCCAGATTCAAAACATATCACAAGATTCTTATTCTTGAAAATCCAAACTTTTCCAAACCCATAAGACTAATGCAATTTGATGTGATCCTTGAAGGTTGAAGATTTGTCTTCACACAAACAAGAAACCAATAAAGTGTAAAGAAAAGGACTCATAAAAGTTTTGTGTGGGAGCTTAGGAACACCTTCGTAGAAGATTCCGCAACAACCGTCCTCTTGATTTGTAGAGACCATTCAATACCTCACCCAAGTAATTGAAAGCCCAAGTTGAAGTGACTAAGATCCCTAGGAGGGAATTCTAAAAACACTCTCAAAAACCAAGTTTTGATCTTGTTTTTGGATTAATTCCCAAATGAAAGTTGTTTGTCAAGAGCTATGTTCTTATTATATATAATGTTCTATATATAGTTCAAGTAGTGAGAAACCCTACTGAAAGCCCTAAATAAGTTTTACAAATGTTTAAGGACCAAAAATAATGAAGGAAAGTTGATAGGATTTGGGAAAACATCGCATATGAGTGTGCCGAGGGGACCCTGTCCGGTGCTAGCTTGGAATTGTGCAACATCGGATGGGAGGCCGGATTGCTACTGGGAATTTCTAGTGAGCATCCGGTGCCGAATTGGCTACTGTAGAGAGCCGGAGGGAATCTATTCTGGTCATTCGGCTCTCTCTCATGCTATCTCCGCTCCAACTTCATTTTGCTTCTTGCCATCTTTATTCCAAGGCTTCCTAGGCTTCCCAACTTCACATCTAAGTTCTCCAATGCCTTATCCTTCATTTAGAATCCTCCCATCTTCAGCCTCAAGGAATTAAATCACCCATAAGTTGTATTCTTTCCTTGTATGTTCTTCATCAAGCTTTGCCTCCTTGAAGATAACTTCAAAGTCAAGCAATTCCTCTTGATTTTGTATGAATGCCACCAATGACCTCTTTACCCTTGATGCCCGTGTTCTTGTGATCAGTCCTGGAGGCATTGTAGGAGCTTGATATCTATCAAATAGTTACATTTATAGGTTCATTTGTGATGAAAGTCCAAGCAATGGTGAAAGAGAGTGTTCGGATATCCGAACCCCCGGAAGGAACTGATTTAACTCTTAGAGAAAGTTTTAATGATAGTGATAATGATGTAACTCAAAAATATAAGCATTTGCCCATTCAATGCAAAAATTGTTTTGGATTAGATTATAAGAAATTTTTTAAATCAAAAATGAATATTTTTTAACAATGTGGATATCATTTGAAATGTGTACTTAAGATAGAATAGAACTTTTGATCGATCTGGATACTTGGCATCCTATGGATGAATATATGGTCTCTCTAGAATCCAGTGATTTTTATTTAGATAAGAAACCTTATAAAGATTATATTGATTCTAATCAAAGAAAGACGGGGTTACCCAAGGCTGTTCAGTTTTTTGGGTGGCAATATGGGATCTGTAGTACGGGAAAAAATCACCAATTTGATTGAATACCCTACCAAGAAATTTCTACCTCTTATTATAGTGTGTGCTTCTGGGGGGCAGGGGGCATGTGAGAAGGAAGTTTGAGCTTGATGCAAATGGCCAAAATATCTTCTACTTTATATGATAATGAATCGAATAAAAAGTTATTTTACGTATCAATCCTTACATCTATTACTACTGGTGGGCTAACTGCTAGTTTTGGTATGATGGGTGATATCGTTATTAATGAACCTAAAGCTTACATCGTGTTTTCGGGTAAAAGAGTAATTGAACAAACATTGAATAAATAGTACCCAAACGGTCACAAGCGGCTGAATATTTATTCGAGACAGGAATATTCGACCTAATTGTTCCACGTAATCTTTTAAAAAGTATTCTAAATGAGTTATTTAAGTTCCACGCTTTCTTTCCTTGGACTAAAAATTCAATCACAATGGAATAGAGGGCTAATTTTAATTATTTGTAACAAACGAGTAGTTAGTTTATTTGGAATTAAAGGAAAGAGTAGTTTTGTTTGGTGACCTAAGATCTCAATGTAGAAAGAATCAAAAGTTGTTGAGAACCCTTTACCTATATTTCTGATTACTAATCAAGAAGTCTCTATAAAAATAAATATATGTATATATTTTTTTTTTAAAAAAAAGAGTGAATTCTTCCTTTCATGAAGTTAGGCAAACAAAACAAATTTCTTCTTCTGGTCTTATGTATATAATTCAAATAGGAAAAAGTTTTGCATTTTTCTCAATTTCCAAAGAATCTGGTTTAGCTAAAAATACCTCTGGATTCGGATTCTAACGAATCTTTCAATAATCTGGAAGAAACTCTTTCTTTAGTCAAAAAGTAAAAAGAATAAAAGAAAAGGGAATCGAGAAAAATAATAAAGTTGATTATCATACATATCTTTCCTGTAGAAACCTGAATAAGTTCATTTATTTAGCTCTACAATCCATGCACTTATTATATCTTCACTTAGACATAGATCTATAGATACTTAGATCTATGCTAAGAATTGATTTAATAATTAAATAATAAAGAAAATTTTTAATAATTATTATTATAAGATATCTTTATTTGTAATAATAATAACAGGTAAGAACAATAAATCGAGGTACTGATGTGATTCACTTGAATTATGGCCGGAATTTCAACATCCATCTATCCAAACCCAAGGTCACTCATAATCTGAAATTTTG
>JAOXNR010000025.1:12500-16087 GCA_028571225.1 Parsonsia alboflavescens | reverse complement strand
TGCCCGAGCGGTTAATGGGGACGGACTGTAAATTCGTTGGCAATATGTCTACGCTGGTTCAAATCCAGCTCGGCCCAAAAATTCGCCGATCCACCATGAAATGATATAATGATATAATATAACCCATTTGTTGTTCTCCAGAAATGCCCGATCCCCCAATCCCCAATACGGAAGAGAAAAATTATTTTCTGATATATCTATACCACTATTTATTTACTCTATTTTTTCAACAAATTCTGATCTTGCTAATGATCTAGATTCATATTAGGATCTGTAAGTATAAAGTAAAGTTTAAGGAAAAGAATAAATAAAAAAAAACTTTTTTCATTGAAAGAGTGATTATCCAATTGATTTGGAAATAACGAAAAGATTACTAGTAATCCGGGTCGTTCTTACTAAAGTGCATACCCATATGGGTATCAATATATAACTCGCGGCTCTGTTACAACACGCCAATTCTAATCTAAATTGAAAGGGTTAGAATGAAATAATAAAAATATGTATACTTTATTTTATTATGGTTATGTTATTTACTTGGGATTGTAGTTCAATTGGTCAGAGCACCGCCCTGTCAAGGCGGAAGCTGCGGGTTCGAGCCCCGTCAGTCCCGACGGATCCAAATCCAATAAAAAAATATATCAATTCATCTCTCTATTTTTATTTTTTGTGAAAGGAAGTAAAAATTGCAGAATTTCATTCCCAACAGCGGTCCTTTTTTTCTTTTTCGTTTCACATTTATCATCAAACAAATGGGGGAATTTCCATTTCTTCGACTAGTACCGATTCGATTGATGGGAGAGAGACATATGTGGATTAGTACAATTATTGGTAGCATCAGATTAAGGATTCCAAGAGATACCGTACTGTCCTGGGTATCGCTTTTTCTTTTTCGATTACTCCCGATCCGTGGAATAGAGTAGAGTACTGTATGTTTCCGGGGAGTACATACATAAATGTAATTTGTACGATATAAAAAAATTTATCATAGTTACTGTGATAGAATACTAATCTTTTAAGATTAAAATAAAAAGTATATCCTTTTTTGGCACGATTTTCTGTAACCTCAATTTCTAATTTCACTAATTTGAAACAATATATCTCATTCAAATTTCACATTGATCTTTTGATATATGCGTCCCGTTACTAATACAAGGAAAGAGGATATTAAAAAAAGTAAAGATCAAACAAGGATCGCTTTTTTATTAGCCAGGGAACGAAATTTATTTTAGTTTATTAAGGGTTTTTTCCTTGAAAGAACAAACTTTTTAAATTTATATATAAAAAAATAGTTAATTTGATGGAATATTATATTTTTTTATGGCAGAACTCGTACCCGTCGTTATCGTACTTCTTTTGTTTTCCAAGAAGATTAGATCATTAAAAAAAGGAGTTTAGAACTTAACTCCTTCTTTTTTTTTTTTTTATTTAGTTTCTATTGTTTGTTGGGGTTTGTTTAGAACCAATGGTAAGTGTAAAATCGGTTAGATGATACTTTATCAGATGGTTGTACAAAGAGGGCGGTAGGTTATAGAAAAGAAAGAATGTAAAAGAATGATAAATAAATAAAAATAAAGGAATTATTGATTGGATCAGGAATAAAATTTTTAGTTCGGTATGGATAAAAGATCTTCCTATGTTATACTATTCAATTCTTGACGATTAATCGATTTGATAGCTCAGATATTGTTATTCATGATATTGATACGATTCGATATCATCGAGATGTAATTCATCCCATTGAATTTACAGGCGAAAGATTTATTATCTCTATGGGATTAACTCCCGAGTTATTGCGAATTAAAGAAAAATGAAACAATGAGATTATGGAAGTAAATATTCTCGCATTTATTGCTACTGCACTGTTTATTCTAGTTCCTACCGCTTTTTTACTTATAATATACGTAAAAACAGTCAGCCAAGGTGATTAATTTGAATTAAACTTTACTTTTTAGTTCTTATCAATAATTGAATAGAAGAATACGATAGTATGGTAGAAAGAAATATCTGAATCTTTCTACCATACTATCTAGTATTGTTATTGTAGTGTATAAAGTTGTATTGTAATACAGGTTAATTTAATAGAGATCAATCTACGATAGTATCGTCATATTCCTATATATAGGTATATATATATGTATATCAATTACATATATAAATAGTGTCCCAATTCTATTTCTTTGCTTTATCTATTTGTATTTAATTTGTGTTGATTTCAATCAATTTGAAATAATAGAAAAGCGACTCTTACTATT
This sequence comes from Parsonsia alboflavescens, assembly GCA_028571225.1. Taxonomy (NCBI): domain Eukaryota; kingdom Viridiplantae; phylum Streptophyta; class Magnoliopsida; order Gentianales; family Apocynaceae; genus Parsonsia; species Parsonsia alboflavescens. Next base: position 13,835 of record JAOXNR010000025.1, on the reverse strand, counting down.
ATAATTCCTAGATTTCTGATTATTTTCAACATGAATCCCGATCTAAAGAATCAATGACTTCTTCGATGGGTATAATAAAAGAAAATCACGTAATCTTTTTATTAGCATTCCGATGAAGAAGTCATTGATTGAGCAATTGACAGATGCTCCATGGGAACTTCTTCGGATTTCTAATTTAGTAAACCTCGTCGATTTTTAACGTTTGAACCACGATATGAAATGAGTTCAATAAAACAAGTTACTTTCGAAATACGAACACGGAAATAAATTAATTGAAATTTTTGTTTGATTGAAAGAGTCTTTTTGATATTTATTATTCATAGAATACATTATTCCACTAAAATACAAGATAATTTCGAAATGAAGATATTTTTTTATTTCTATTTCAATTTTAAAATTAATTTTAAAATTGAAATAGTTATTTAAAATTGAAATAGTTAAATAAAAAATATCTTTGTTGAACGATCTATAAAAAAAAAATTGATACAGTTTAATTCCTAAACTCAATTAGTAGTACTTCTAGAGTCCACTTCTTCCCCATACTACGAGTGAAAGGGAAAATGTAAAGACTACCATTAAAGCAGCCCAAGCGAGATTTACTATATCCATGTGAATTATGTCCTCTATCTCTATGAAGGAATTATTCAATTATTGTTCACTAATAAATAATAGTGGAATCACTGGCGCAGAGTCAAAAAAAAAAGTGATTCTGACCCAACATCGTTGATGAAACAATCCAATAAATCAAATTATAACAAAGTCTTATACGATTTCTAGTATAATCAGAAAAGATTAAGCACAAGCAAAATATGCGGATACCCCTTTTTGAAGTATCAAAGAAATGCTACTAACATGTAGAAATTAGAAATAATAAAAAACCTATTCTTTCTTTTGTTGCCCTTCATTAAGTTAAATAAAAAGTAAAAGTATAAAAATATATAAGAAAAATAGATCACTACCTATCACACACCCTCTTTCTTTCCTTCTTTCACATTTTTCCCAGTTGATTTTGATCTAATCCTTATCGCCTCCCTATTGTCTTTATGAAACAACCGGAAGACGTCCTATTATGTTCTTGGCTAGGGGTTAACGAAAAATTTAAATTTATTTTTCTACTTTATTAGAAAAATATTTTATTAGAAAAATATTTTAAGTAAAAAAAAATATATATATAATATATAAAAAATAAAATATATTAAGTAAAAGCCAATTATCCATTCAATCAATATTAATTAGATTGAATGTCGGAGCACTCAAAGACTTTCATTAATATGTATACAAAATATCTTCTGGCCTTTCCGTAACTAAAAATTTAATTAGATTTTCGTCCTGCTA
>JAOXNR010000025.1:0-5000 GCA_028571225.1 Parsonsia alboflavescens | reverse complement strand
CATGAGATTTATGGGCACTATGTAATAGTAAGAAGTATAAAAAAAGAAATTCTTTGTATATACGTTCGAACCACAGTTGGTCATATTTCTCTTTATCGAGAAATCGAAGAAGCTATCCAAGGGTTTTGCCGAGCCTACTCATATGGTACCTAATCATATGGTATCTAATTCTATGACACCCGTGTGATTTTGGGTTTCTCCAGTTCAACTAGGACCATAGTTCCTGAATTTCTATACGAATCAAGATCGAGAAAAGGAAGTTTTCCAATCATTGACTCAAACCCATTGTCGAACCCCACTCAGCGGAATAGGGAGGTACTTATGGCAGAACGGGCCAATCTGGTCTTTCACAATAAAGTGATAGATGGAACTGCTATTAAACGACTTATTAGTAGATTAATAGATCACTTCGGAATGGCATATACATCACACATCCTGGACCAAGTAAAGACTTTGGGATTCCGACAAGCCACTGCTACATCCATTTCATTAGGAATTGATGATCTTTTAACAATACCTTCTAAGGGGTGGCTAGTCCAAGATGCTGAACAACAAAGTTTGATTTTGGAAAAACACCATCATTATGGGAATGTACACGCGGTCGAAAAATTACGCCAATCTATTGAGATATGGTATGCTACAAGTGAATATTTGCGACAAGAAATGAATCCTAATTTTAGGATGACTGACCCTTTTAATCCAGTCCATATGATGTCCTTTTCGGGAGCTAGAGGAAATGCATCTCAAGTACACCAATTAGTAGGTATGAGAGGATTAATGTCGGATCCACAAGGACAAATGATTGATTTACCTATTCAAAGCAATTTACGTGAAGGACTGTCTTTAACAGAATATATCATTTCTTGTTACGGAGCCCGCAAAGGAGTTGTGGATACTGCTGTACGAACATCGGATGCTGGATATCTTACACGCAGACTTGTTGAAGTAGTTCAACACATTGTTGTACGTAGAACGGATTGTGGCACCATCCGAGGCATTTCTGCGAGTCCTCGAAATGGGATGATGCCGGAAAGAATTTTTATACAAACATTGATTGGCCGTGTATTAGCAGACGATATATATATAGGCCCACGATGCATTGCCATTCGAAATCAAGATATTGGGATTGGACTTGTCAATCGATTCATAACCTTTCAAACACAACCAATATCTATCCGAACCCCCTTTACTTGTAAGAGTACATCTTGGATCTGCCGATTATGTTATGGCCGGAGCCCTACTCATGGCGACCTGGTCGAATTGGGAGAAGCTGTAGGTATTATTGCGGGTCAATCTATTGGAGAACCGGGCACTCAACTAACATTAAGAACTTTTCATACCGGTGGAGTATTCACAGGGGGTACTGCAGAACATGTAAGAGCCCCTTCTAATGGAAAAATAAAATTCAATGAGGATTTGGTTCATCCCACACGCACACGTCATGGGCATCCTGCTTTTCTATGTTATATAGACTTGTATGTAACTATTGAGAGTGAAAATATTATACATAACGTGACTATTCCACCCAAAAGTTTAATTTTAGTTCAAAATGATCAATACGTAGAATCAGAACAAGTGATTGCTGAGATTCGCGCGGGAGCATACACTTTAAATTTTAAAGAGAGGGTTCGAAAACATATTTATTCTGACTCAGAGGGAGAAATGCACTGGAGTACCGATGTATACCATGCGCCGGAATTTACGTATAGTAATGTACATCGTTTACCAAAAACAAGTCATTTGTGGATATTATCAGGAGGTTCGTGCGGACCCAGTGCAGTCCCTTTTTCACTCCACAAGGATCAAGATCAAACGAACGTTCATTCTCTTTCTGCTGAAGGAAGATATATTTCTAGCCTTTCAGTAAATACAGTAAATAATGATCAAGTGAAACACAAATTCTTTAGTTTGAATCTTTCTGTTAAAAAAGAAAGCAGTATTCCTGATTATTCAGAATTTAATCGAATCATATATACAGGTCATCGTAATCTCATATTTCCTGCTATTCTCCACGATAATTCTGATTTTTTTTTATTGACAAAGAGGCGAAGAAATAGATTCATCATTCCATTCCAATCGATTCAAGAACGAGAGAAAGAACTAATGCCCCGTCCCGGTATTTCGATTGAAATACCCATAAATGGTATTTTTCGTAGAAATAGTATTCTTGCTTATTTCGATGATCCTCAATACAGAAGAAAGGGTTCGGGAATTACTAAATATGGAACTGTAGGGTTGCATTCAATCCTCAAAAAAGAGGATTTAATTGAGTATCGAGGAGTAAAAGAATTTAAGCCAAAATACCAAATGAAAGTAGATCGATTTTTTTTCATTCCAGAGGAAGTGCATATTTTACCCGAATCTTCTTCCATAATGGTACGGAACAACAGTATCATTGGGATAGATACACGAATCACTTTAAATACAAGAAGCCGAGTGGGCGGATTGGTCCGAATGGAGAGAAAAAAAAAAAGGATTGAACTTAAAATATTTTCTGGAGATATCCATTTTCCTGGAGAGATGGATAAGATATTCCGACACAGTGGCATCTTGATACCACCAGGAACGGTAAAAAAAAATTCTAAGGAATCAAAAAAATCCAAAAATTGGATTTATGTCCAATGGATCACACCCACTAAGAAAAAGTCTTTTGTTTTGGTTCGACCCGTAATCATATATGAAATAGCAGACGGTATAAATTTAGCAACACTTTTCCCCCAGGATCCATTGCGGGAAAGGGATAATCTAGAGCTTAGAGTTGTAAATTATATACTTTATGGGAATGGTAAACCGATTCGGGGAATTTCTGGCACAAGTATTCAATTAGTTCGGACCTGTTTAATGTTGAACTGGGACCAAGACAAAAAAAGTTCTTCGATAGAAGAGGCACACGCTTCCTTTGTTGAAGTAAGTGCAAATGGTCTGATTCAAGATTTCCTAAGAATCAACTTAGTGAAATCTCATACTTCGTATATACGAAAAAGGAATGATCCGTTAGGTTCGGGATTGATCTCTGATAATAGGTCGGATCATACCAATATCAATCCATTTTATTCTATTTATTCCAAGGCAAGGGTTAAACAATTGCTTAGACAAAATCAAGGAACTTTTCGTACATTGAGAAGTAAGGAATCCCAATCTTTGATAATTTTGTCATCATATAATTGTTTTCAAATGAGTCCATTCAACGATGTAAAAGATGTAAAATATTACAATGGGATAAAAGAATCAATTAAAAGAGATCCTCTAATTCCAATTAGGAATTCGTTAGGCCCTTTAGGAACATCTGATAATTTTTATTCATTTTACCATTTAATAACTCATAATCAGATTTCGTTAACTAAATATTTGCACCTCGACAATTTAAAACAGGCCTTTCAAGTATTTAAATATTATTTAACGGATGAAAACGGGATAATTTATAATTCCGATACGTGCAGTAACATCCTCTTGAATCCATTCAACTTGAATTGGCATTTTCTCCATGATAATCATAATAATAATTATTGTGAGGAAACATCCACAACAATTAGCCTCGGGCAGTTTATTTGTGAAAATCTATGTATAGCTAAAAAAGGATCACACCTAAAATCGGGTCAAGTTATAATTGTTCAAATTGACTCTGTAGTAATAAGATCGGCGAAGCCTTATTTAGCCACTCCAGGAGCAACTGTTCATGGACATTATGGAGAAATTATTTCCGAAGGGGATACATTAGTTACATTTATATATGAAAAATCGAGATCTGGTGATATAACGCAGGGTCTTCCAAAAGTGGAACAAGTCTTAGAGGTGCGTTCGATTGATTCAATATCAATGAACCTAAAAAAGAGAGTTGAGGGTTGGAATGAATGTATAACAAGAATTCTTGGGATTCCTTGGGGATTCTTGATTGGTGCTGAGCTAACCATAGCGCAAAGCCGTATCTCTTTGGTTAATAAGATCCAAAAGGTTTATAGATCTCAGGGGGTGCAGATCCATAATAGACATATAGAAATTATTGTACGTCAAATAACATCAAAAGTGTTGGTTTCAGAAGATGGAATGTCTAATGTTTTTTCACCCGGAGAACTAATTGGATTGCTGCGAGCTGAACGAACGGGGCGTGCTTTGGAAGAAGCAATTTGTTACCGAGCCATATTATTAGGAATAACGAAAGCATCTCTAAATACTCAAAGTTTCATATCCGAAGCGAGTTTTCAAGAAACTGCTCGAGTTTTAGCAAAAGCCGCTCTCCGGGGTCGTATTGATTGGTTGAAAGGTCTGAAAGAGAACGTTGTTCTAGGGGGGATGATACCCGTCGGTACCGGATTCAAAGGATTAGTGCATCGTTCAAGGCAACATAACAACATTCCTTTGGAAACAAAAAAGAATAATTTATTCGAGGGGGAAATGAGAGATATTTTGTTCCACCACAGAGAATTATTTTATTTTTGCATTTCAAAGAATTTACACGATACATCAAAACAATCATTTTTAGGATTTAATGATTCCTAAGAGTGAATTCGTCCTTTCTAGGATTTAATGACTCGAGTCCTAAGAGCGAATTCATACTTTTAACGTCATTTGATTTGGTAATAGTAATAAAGATAATAACGAATGGAAAGAAATGAACGGTTTGGATCTGTATCAACGGCCAATTTCCGTTAGAAGAGAAGGTTCCATGGGAACAATTATTTATTTCTATTTTCAAGGTACTTCATCTCTTTTTTTTTTATTTGAAAAAATAAAAAGAGAAGAAAAACAGTGTGGGGAGAAATGACAAGAAGATATTGGAACATCAATTTGGAAGAGATGATGGAAGCAGGAGTTCATTTTGGTCATGGTACTAGGAAATGGAATCCTAGAATGGCACCTTATATCTCTGCAAAGCGTAAAGGTATTCATATTATAAATCTTACTAGAACTGCTCGGTTTTTATCAGAAGCTTGTGATTTAGTTTTTGATGCAGCAAGTAGGGGAAAACAATTCTTAATTGTTGGTACCAAAAATAAAGCAGC
>JAOXNR010000024.1:63799-73896 GCA_028571225.1 Parsonsia alboflavescens | reverse complement strand
GGCAACAGGTGGTTGGCATAACGTAGGTGGGGGCTCATGTTGAAGTCCAATACATCCCCAAGCAAGGGGACAAAAGTAAAATCTCCACATCTATATAATATAATGCGGGCCAAGGTGGGAAATACCATTTTATTCTTAGAACGTAAGCTCTACTTACTTCATCGTGAGAATGGATTTCCAATAATACGTGAATTGGGATAGCTTGAATATGACTATCCATTCCTTCGTCCCATCGATGCAATCTTCTCTGTTGTCGACGGTGTTCCCACATTGATGGAAGAGGACGAAAATAAACTCATTTCAGCTGACCTAAACTCATTCTTGAGCCTTACCTTTTTTACTAGAAAATATAGATGATGACAAGGAATGTAGCTACTTGTATGAAAGAGAAGCGGCCAAAAATCGAGTTAGATATTTCCCAGGAAAAAAAAAATCAGGATAATATTGTCGACCTTGGATTAGCATCGGATGCCAGAGATGAGAGCAAAATAGTTAGAATTAGCTGCTTGCCAGCGAACTACGTACTTTCCACTGCGTCCCCAGGTATGTAACTCGCTCCAGACGAACGCGGAATGACTTGGGATTTTCCTCTCAAGCTGTCCTTAAAGTCAATCTAATTCCAGTCTTTTAATTGGTCAAATGAAGGGAAACTAGCCCCCATAAAGGCTTAACCACCAACAGATGCGGATGAATTAGCAGAGCTAACCCAATTATTCTTTCAACATTTGCAGAGCTACCCCCTGACAAAAGCACAGACCTATCTCCGGCTGACTCTCTTGGTCACCAAAAGACAGACGAGGCCTTCTCTTACCTTATTCACCTCTTTCCGTAGGTCAGGATCAACAGGATTGGTTGGGTAACTGGGAGCAGACTGATCGGCTAGAAAGAAGAACACAACGAATTTAGAATGACTAGGAAGGGCTGGACCTCTCTTGGTTGACCGAAGGCCTAACTTCTCTTCTCTCATGAACAGAGACTTTGATTGCCTACTTGATTTGCTATTTAGCCGGGAAGAAGACCGATACTTGTAAGCTATAGCCTTAATGAAGGTCAACGATTGCTTCTTCTTTTCGAAGTAGAGGAAGGAAAGGTCCCTCCTGAGTTAGTGAATTATGGTTCAGTTCAAGCCTATCAAAAACTGGGTAAGGTAAGCAGGCATACATGTAGGATAAGTAAACAAACCAATCCACATATCTATATCTTCATCTTCCCCGTTGACGAGTTTCTTTTCTGATCGGATCTTGATCTTGTAATGGCAGCTTTGTCTTTGTCCACTTCCTTTTAGGGATAGACTGTTACATCGCCAACATTGCTTTAAGAAAGGTACATTAACAGTGACAAGTGGGTAGCTCAACCAGATAGAAAACCTTAGAACGGAGCCATAGCTTTAGGCTATGCGAAGAAAAGGCCTTACCCTATAGTAATAGTAGTGGGGCTAACGAGTTAGATCGAGCGGTCGCCGAAGCTTGCTTGTTAGTATATATAATAACTTTTTTGACACCTCAAACCAACCAATACCAAGACTACTTGGGCATACTTAGCTTTCCCTCCTAAGAGCTTTCCACCAATCTTGTCACTTTTATAAACCTCCAGCGCACGGCAACTTACGCTCTACAGTAGCATGCTCCAACTCTATAGCTCTATGCCCAGATGCTTACGGAGATAGTCTATAAACTTGGCACCCAACGAAGTCCTTAACTGCTTAAAAACCTTCAGATCGTCAAAGGAATTTGTCAAGGTACTGTAAGAACGAAAAAGCCTATTAATATTAATGAGGTCCTCATTAGAGTATATGTCAAATCAATCTTCGCACTTGGATAGCTTGTCCAAGACCACTTGATTGGGGATGGTAGTATCGTTCCTGTCATGCCTGGAGCTTTGGATCGAGTACGTGGTCAAGTTCGTATTGCTTCGATCTTCCTATCGAAAGAAATATAGTTTTTCTTTCTTTAGATTTAGTGACTCAGTAGACGATACAATTTACGTAGCTTAATCTGTAGATGATACCACTGATGTTGTTGAATTGAATCAGGAGTTGTTACTAAACCATCCACTTTAGCTAGTACCACAGGAAGCCCATAACATAATCGAGAGCACCCATCGGATAAGTAGAAAAAAAAGATAGGAGCTAGTTAGCTCTATGAAGTTTCCATTGCCATTAGGAGCTCTTTTCGAGTTTTGACCCAAGAAGATAGTTTTACGCTAGGTAGTACCCATAACTTGAACTAGGAACTCGGCATTATAGGACTAGGTCTTCTTTACTTACTGAGTGTTCTGCTTATCCGATCGCAGCTACTTCATCAATTGTTTCCCTCCATGTCGCAGCTTGATGGGTTGGGTTCTGATAGAATTCTATCCATGGAGACCTCTTCCCTTTGCTCGTATATAGCACATAGAAGGATGAGTTTTCCACGAGAAGGGTTTAGAGTATAGAGAGGATGCCTTTCGATAAAAGATAATAGTAAAATAAAAGAAAGACAGAAACCCTAGCATGCCTAGAACAGATTAGATTAAGAGTCCGCGATACAGGCATTTTTTTTTTCTCGACTTTCTTCTTTTAGTCAGCCTTAATCCTAGCTTAGCTTCCGAGCTTACTTTATTGAATTGAATACATAATTCATAAAGGCCTTCAAGATTAGCACTTTGTAGTTAGCTTTGCGGGAGAACGCAAACTTCTACGGCTTTAGATTTACCCGTCCCCTTTCACTCAATAGTCAATCAATTCCTTTATCGTATAAAAATTTAAAAATGTAAGGCAGGAAAAAGAGAAGTAGAAAGGCCTTCAAGCCTACAAGGAGAAGGAGGAAGGCTATCTCAATTTTAGACCCAGTCTAGAATGATAACTAACGGGGAGTAGACTTACAGAATTTAGAGGGTTCATATAGTAAAATACGGGAGAGTGAATACTGGTGATCTAGGGTAAAGATTTTGGCCATGTTTTGCCTTCGAGTGCTTTTAGAGGGAAAGCCCGTACGAGCAAAGTATGCCATTATCATATGAGAAATCCCCCCGCACCCTCAAAGAAGGAATTAGGAAAGGGCTATTGCGATCTAAACCTTGAGCCACCAACGAATAGCTACATTAAGTCCAATAGCTCCTTTAGCTCCATTAAGGCATAGGGAATTTCCTTGATTACTACCTTGTCCCCTATCTCACCTATGTTGACGTTGTCATTGACATGAGAAAGCGTCTGTTGTAATTCTTTCTTTCCTTTTTATGTCGAGATTGGCTTGGTGTTAAGTGCATGGGAGGGGAGGTATAGTAAGAGGAAAGCTCTAATAAAGGCATTGGTCTCTCCCTAGCTACCGGGGAATCAGAGACGGAAGCTCTTTCCTATATAATCAGATACTCCCTCTGTGCCTTTTTATAAGACGTTTAAAGGGATTAGACTTGTCCCTTTTTATAAGTCGTTCTACTGATTTTGAAAGAGATTTTACAATAAATTTCCAAATTTATCCCTCAACCCTATTCTATCTCTTCATTTTTTTTTCTTATTTTCCTTCTCATTCTTCGCCTCTTTTCAAAACCTTTCAAAGCTTTCAATCCTCTCTCCTCCATAAATCTCTTCGGCTTCTTAGAGATATGAAGCTATTTCTCTTTGCAAATCACCGTTTCCATCATCCTCCTTTAGAAAAAGAAAGGATTCTTCTCGACAATGAAAGATGTGGGGGGCTTATCTCTGGTGAGGTCACAGTTGAAGAGTCAATGGCACTGGCAAAGCCAAACGCAATCAAAGATGCAGCCACAGCAACGGTTCAAAGGATTGAAACTGGAACCACGGTTGGGACGGTGATAGGACCTTGGCTTTGACGGAGGGGGAATCAAGGGACCGTAATAGGCTCCGTTCAATTGTGGCTGTTTGGGCTCACCCATGGTGAAAAAATAGAGAGAGAATTTGCAAGAAGGTTTTGATTTCTTTCGCGGAAGTAAAGATTGAATGAGGAATGGTGGAAGATGAAAGGGGTATAAATATGTTGTTAGTTCAGATCCGTGTTGGGAGGGGGGAGCAGTATTATTTTCTACTGCTGGTCCGTTGGCTAACTGAGCAATTTGGGGAAGAGCAATGTTGTTTTCTATTGCTGTCTGTTTGCTAATTGACTTTGATTATGTAAATCCTTAATTAATCCAATTTGGGGAGGATCGTTTTGGTGTTGGTGATCAGGAATTCCATGGTGGCCTTGGTCATCATGGGTAGTAGCAGGTTGAGCGGAGGTGTAGGGCGGCAAACCTCCTCTTCGTCGAAAGAATTGGAAGTGCCGAGAAGCCCTGGGATCATTGGGATCCATGTTTTTGAGGAAGGTACGAAGATCCATATTCATATTTGTTGGAGAGAATCAGAGGAAATTGTCTCTGTTTTACAGTTTTCTGGATTTTTGGTGAGAATTAATGAAGAGAGAGGAATTGTTAGAGTAATAATTTTTTAAGTTTTTGAATAGAGTTAAGAGGGGTAATTTAGGAAGAAAATTTTTTTCTTAATCTTTACAAAAAAAAGACTGCAAACGACTTATAAAAATGGACAAAGGGAGCACCATATTTTCATTATTACTCGAACCCACGTCTTCACTCCCTATGAGTACGATATAGACAGAAAGGGCAAGCACTGCTTGATAGCTTACCTACTCTCCCACCTTTAAGATTTAGGGAATTGCTTTCACCCAGAGAAGAGATTGTACAACTCATCTTGAGTAGACCGAAGAAGTAAAGGATGAGTACGAGTGAAAGCTTTTTACCGAGCTTGACAGGGTTATTAGCGCAGGATGTCCACCACCTTTAGAATCAATGAATCTCATCAACAAAAGGTAAGAACGGGTGCGGTTGGTCTACTAAGAATCAAGCCAATTCAAAATTAGAAAAGGGCAAGCGGAAGCTTCGGACAATGAGCCAGCCGACGCAATAGTTGTGTGGTCATTTCTAGCTCTACTTCAGAGATCAGTCCGATTGGTTGAAGTGCCTGGTGAAATCGCCATCAACATACTTCTAATAAGACTTTCGTGAAAGCGAAAAACATAGATAAGGCAAGGGGTTGTGGACGACGTGATGCACCCGTTAGCACAGGATGAATGACGCAAACTTGAGCACCTGGAGTCACGACGCGAGTTCCTGCAGGGCGATGGGCATCCCAGAAGTTTAGGTCATGCCCGAATGCAAAAAGGGGACAAGGATAAGCTTGAGGCTAGTCTACTAACAACTGAACCCATCAAGCGAACGAGTCGCTAAGGCTTCCACAGGATGATGAACATAGGAACTAAACTAGCCTTTTCTAGTAGAGGGAGCTCACTTACCACGGCAAGCGATGCATTTTTCTCTCTTGGAGTAAGAAAAGTATGTTTGAAAGGTGCGTAGCGGTGACTCGACTCTTACTGTTAAGGTAAGGGTTCCAGGCCCAGACGCTCGACAAGGAGAGGACATTTAGCAAGAGTAGATAGTTGGCAAGAAATCAGTACAAGACGGCGGGCATTGATGAATAGTGGGACGGGAATGACCCTTTATGGTAGAATCACTCAATTACTCCATGTCTCATGGAAAACCTCCCTTTGCGCTTGAAGCACTCTCGAGAGTAAGAAGGTTATTGGTCCGCTTGACAGGCAATGGATTCTGATCCTAGCCACTTTTGGCTTTTTTATAGCGGGTTCACCTTTTGTTTTTATTTCCCCGAAGGGTATGAAATGAAAGGGCTGGAGCTTCAGATTGACACGTGAGTAGGCAAAAGAGAAAAAATCTTGACGCTTGGCTGCTTGATCGATCCGCCTTCCGAGCCCGTCAACTGATTGACAGCTTTCATATGGATAACTTGTTTATTTAAAAGCGACTACTAGGAGCCTGCGGGTGGAGTGAAAAGCCCCCAATCAAGTAAAGGATCGGTTCTTCAACCGACACGAAGACCTAGCGCTTTCCCCTTGAACTGGACTTGATTCCCGCACTTAGCTTAAGACCTAAACTGCCCAAAGCACTTTTCTATATAGTAGCATCACAGCAACCGAAAAGCAGGGAAGGGAAACGCTTACCAAACATGCCCGCCCCTAACTGAGTTAATTGATCAATCATCACCGCTACTTTGACTCTCGAACAGAAGAGACGGAAGAAGTTGGAATGGAATTTCAAATGGTTCCTTCCATCGAACCACGTTAGCAATCCAAAAGAACTGGAAGCTCGAAAGGACCGATCAAAGGAATTGATCCGTATAGTTCTTCTCTTAATTTTATAGCACACCCACCCATGTAGAGCGACGCTAAGCGTGCTGCATCTCCTGTCCAAGTAATAAATTTTTTGTAAAAGTGTTTCCGGCTTGCATCCTTCTTCTGCCCTTGGGTTTTTTCCACTCAAGAAAGCACCACGGGAATAGTGTTAAAACTAAAGCCAATCGATAGAGAATCTCAAGCAAAAGGCTCAAAAAAGGAGGATATCAGAAGGGTCCCACTGCCGGAATACACAATCACTCAAGGTTTTTATCACTTACTCATTAAGAATAAGGAAAAGACATCGAATTCAAAATGAAAAAAAGGCTCGTGAACCATAACTAATGGAGCACTTCCTCAGCCGATGGAAGAAATTCACTCGTAGGAATGCATTGACAGCTAGGTAACAGACATTTAGGAAATAGAATAGGATATGTATGTACGGAATGAACTTTAAATAATTAATACGAGGCTCAAGGGAAAGATCTTTCTTTACAGGAAAGAAGACGGAGATAAGCGCCCTATCCACCAACCAGTAACTAGAAAGAAAAAGCGAGATGATCCATCATAACGAGAATTTCCATTTGCATTATCTGAAGTCCGCCCAATACCAAATGATCTATTCCTCTTTTTCATACCACCCCTGGTCTAAGGCATTAAACATATTTAAGCTAGTGCTTCTGTCTTCTCTGCGATTGAAGTTGGAGTGGTAAGCTAATCCTTTGGAGTCTAAGTCCCCTTTGAATGTCTAACTAGATATCTTTATAATGCGATAGATTTCCACGATGGTAGGGCTTGAGATAAGATTGGCTAACTATCTTTTAATGGATGGATTTCCCTAGGAGTATTCCTTTTATTCCCCCGTCCGAGTCCAAGCAAGTTTCTATCGAAGCTTTTCAAAGTAACCCTTCCAAACGAGCCTGTCTCCCTAGGGTTCTCAACTCCTCCTTCACTTCAAGGGAAATAAAAGGCACTACTACTGCGGATGGAAACGATAACTCAATAGCTCAACACCACCAGTAACTGGCTTTCTCACAGGAAGCTAGCCTGCCTTTGCTCGATCCCTATATGGCTTTCTTTCTTTCAAATGAATTGAACCGGGTCGATCCCTTCTAGTAGCCTAGCGGTTCCCCTATCTAGTTCGTGACTTCGCTACTTTTACAGAAGACCAAGAGTCAGAGGAAATTCAATCTTTCAACTGAAATGGAATCAAAACCCTTTTAGAATGCCGGGTCAAATACATAGAAAAAGGTTTGGTCGAAGATGAAAGAGTTGAAAAGGAGGTCAATTTACTTGGAAAAGAGGAATTGGTTAACAACGAAAGCCAAGCCAATTTCCGAGTGTGATTCAGTCCGGGGAGTTATCATAGTCCTGAACCAGAAAGAGTACTTTATTCTTTCTAGGATAAAGAAGTAGGCCAGCTCAGGTGACAGTTACGAAAGCCAGTCGTCTTGGTTGCCTTTACGCCAGTCTTGCTTCTCCCCCAGTACTTTATTCTTTCTAGGATAAAGAAAGAGATTTCCCCTGTATAGATAAAATGGCAAAGCGGTCCAATACCCTACCAGCAATCTCAAGTTATGGTTTTTATCTTGAGACCGGGTGATAGAACTCCCTCTTTTCCTTGCTCTCAAGCGTTTCAACATCCATCCAAAACCTCAAGAGAAATCCTTCGTCGGGATGCAAGCTTGCAAGGAAATCCAACTTTCACCAGTTCTTGTCACAAACAGTCTTTCGGAAGAGGATTGATACTTTCCTTTTTTTGAATTCCGGAGGATGTGAGATCAACTACTTAGAATACACTATCCTCTCTCTTCAATTATGCTCGTTCTACTTTGAGAGAGAGATCGCTCCTTTAAGGAGATGGGATTCTACTCTTATATATGAACAAATAGGATCCCACCAATCACTTGAAACTAATTCAACAACAGAAATTCTTCTTAAAAGAGAAATAAAAAAAATAACATCTATTATTCTACATCAACCCTCCTTTATGCCTCTGTCGTGTAGGGTTAAGACTTGATGAGACAATAGATAGTCAGGCGGGTAGCCTAGCCTCTTTAAACATGAAAGCATTAACCATTTAACCGACTTTTCACTCATCCCCCACTTCTCTTCTTACGAGATAGCTGAAAGTAGAATCTTAATCAGAAGTGATGAATTGCTTTGATCCAATCTGCCTCCTAACCATTGCAGGTGCATAGCTAATGGCTCCCCACAGCCCGAGTAAAGGAACCTTTAGGTTTTGCCACATCTGTATATCACATCGCATGGAGCCATCTAGGGTGTTCTCCACATGAGACTCTGATCGTCCATATGGTCGAGGATTTCTCAATCCACTCCTGGTTGCTGTATGTAAGGTCTCGACCACTAACTTGAGAAAAAGTCTTTGATTGGAATTCTGGGAAGTATTGTTTCGTGAATTTGTCTTTGATACACTTGAGATGCCTCTGCATCCAGATGTCTAATAATGGAGCACATCCTACAAATCGTAATTCTTCCTAGAGAGATAGAGAAGGAGTTCATTTGATTGGAAGAGATCTATCTTTGAAGAGGGATAAGTAGAATGCCTAGAAGGTTTTGCGTCGGATGCAACATTGGAGAGCGCCCTGGAACGTGAGAATGAAAGGGTTTTGGATCTTGAGAGCAAAAGTGGAGGTTGAGATGGTCCTCGAGAGACAAATGGATTGCATTGGACCAGATCTCACTGGTGGATGATACCTAGGGTGATAAGCTTGGTTCGAGGAACCGAAGGTGTTGTTCATACTTCCATTCGTTGATGCCAAAAGGTGGGATCAGGCATCCATATTATAGTTATAGTTTTATTGACAATCGAGTGATTGGAGTGGTGAGGGGAACCATGGCCAAGGCGAAAGAAGATGAGAAGACAGAAAGTGCAGCTAGCAACCCTCACTCCCCAGACTCGATAGAGGAAGTATAGCCTTCGGCTCCCCTTTTGAGCAAGATTAAAAACCAGTTCTTATTCAATATCGTTAGGGGCAAGACGCTAACTCAATGCTATTCCTCCTAGTGTCATCTCTTATCTTCTGTGCCAAGCTAGTAGCCTTCCAGAAGTCCCCACAACGACCAGAGCTGCAGATTCCATATCCCTTCCCCGAATACTGTCCTTTTCTTCTAGCTATGCTCGTATTACTTATACCTTCCTTCTTCTCGGTCAAACTCTCCTTGATTTATGGTAGCATTGCTAGTTGCTTTAAGCTTTTTCTACTGTACGTATTCCCCGTCTAGTGAGTTGAGAAATACGGGCTTACTGAAAGGTTAACCCAAGTAACTGTGATTCAACCTCTTTTTTCTTCCTGACCAATTCCCCAGGAATCGCTGTTAGCATCTAATCATTTTACTACTTTTCTGTTCAAGAATTTTGATCTTCTCGTTACTTATAATTAACTTATGACTTGGAATTTGGCCTCATAGAGCTGTTCATTTCATGTCTGTTTAGGTCAATACTTTAAATCAGCATACCTTCTTTATCACCGGGATAATAAAAATAACCTATTAAATGAGTATGTGATATCGTATCCTGAGATTGAAGAGATTCCGCAGAGCGGTCGATTGACGATAGAGAAATGTTGATGTCCACTGATGAAAGGTAACCTGATGATAGATCCCATGACACATAGATCTCTTTCCCAATCAAGATTTTGAACCGCTACACTACCTTTTTATTAAATAGAAACCCCGATTCTTTCGTTCCATCTATGATGTGATGTCTCCTTGAAGTCAATATCGTTGCTTGACTGATTTGCACATAATTATGCTAAGTTTTATGATCTTTTTATGCCATTATCTTATATAACTTAGTTTAATTATGTTATTTTAGATATATTTTACTTCCTTATGCTTGATTTTTGTTTGTAGGAATATTTGGTTGGAAAACACTCAAGATTTTACAAAATTGTTGTT
>JAOXNR010000024.1:19454-60356 GCA_028571225.1 Parsonsia alboflavescens | reverse complement strand
TGTGATTCAATGGTAATAGAACTAGATACCTAAGGATGGTAGATGCTATTGAATAAGGTGATAGTACGCAAGACCTAAGCTCAATAGTGGGTGTCACATAGAAGGGCAAATGTGTCATTACACCTATAGGTCAAAGACTAAGGGTTGAGATTTATCTCAACAAGCCTTCTATTTCTACAGCAATGTATCATGATGTACATCATCTTCTTATGGTGATAATAGAAGATGTTTGAAATGACTAAATCATTTACTACTATGTAGTAAGGGTATTTTAGTCATTTTATAGAGCCATGAGCATTGTGTCTTAAGGTCCCTAATCCAGCCCTATTGAGATTGAATGATTTTATATCATTCTTAAATAGGAGATTGGAGAATGAATTAATTTTACTCTAGATAGCAATAATAATTAATTAGTTATTTTACTTAGTCTTATAATTAATCTAGACTTAGGTCCATAAGATTAATTATTGCTGGTCTTGAATAAAATAATGAAGTGGATATTTATTTTTATTAGTCTTATAATTAATTTGGACTTAGGTCCATCAGATTAATTATTTAATGGGCTATGAATAAAAATAAATATTGGGCTTTAATTAAAGGACCAAAATAATTATGTTGGGTCCATGATCCAATGAATAATTATTGGACCTTTAATTAAATAAATGGATTGTTGGGCTGTTAGGCTTTTGGCCACCTATATTTCTATTGTAGTTATTAAAGGATTATTTATTAATCCTATAATAACTTGAAGAAAACACGATCATTCTGAAACCCTAAAAAAGATAATAGAAGTAATTTTTTTCTCTCGGTAGAAAAATTACAGAAAGTCTGTTTTTCTCCACTCCACAAAGAATTCTCCGATCTTCTATTTTCCTTTCTGTTCACCCAGACAGATAGGGAATAGATTAGAAGATATTATGCAAGTAGATCAAGAAGTCTAGATCTATTCCGCAAGATAAGATCTCCGCAAATCATCATTCCAGGTATCGTTCTCGAATTCCAATGTGAGAATGTTTTTAAAATTCTGGGACACCGGTTTCGTTTCCTAGTGGATTCGTTATTCGATCCCCTTCAGTTGGTTCAGACCTCCACTTAGTTTCACCCAAGCTTCATCTTGGTCATGGATAGATCACCCACGTTCGGGTCCATAAGCAGTGACAATTGCCCTATAAAGACTCACCTTCGCTACGGCGCCAGTGGGTTCCCTTAACCTAGCCACTGCCTATGAGTCGTTGGCTCGTTCTTCAACAGGCACGAGGTTAGAGCCCTAGGATCCTCCCACTACTTGCAAGCTTACGGTTTCATGTTCTATTTCACTCCCTGATGGGGGTTCTTTTCACCCTTCCCTCAGGGTACTACTCTGCTATTGGTCACAGAGGACTATTTAGCCTTGCAAGGTGGTCCTTGCTGATTCAGACGGAGATTCCACGTGCCCCATTCTACTCGGGTCAGAGCGTAAGCTAGTGATGCTTTCGGCTACTAGACTTTCACCATCTAGGGAGCAACATTCGGGTTGCTTCGCCTAGCAGCACGACACTTTAATTGCGCTCCCACAACCCAATTTTAACGGTTTATGCTGCTCCCATTTGCGTCGCCGCTACTACGGGAATCGCTTTTGCTTTCTTTTCCCCTGGTTAGTAAGATGTTTTAGTATGCCAGGTTGTCTCTAGCCTGCCCATGGATTCAGCAGTGGTTCGAAAGGTAGCCCTATTCGGGAATCTCCGGATCTATGCTTATTTTCAACTCCCCGAAGCATTTCATCGATTACACTGCCTTTCCTCGTCTCTGGGTGCCTAGGTATCCATTGTAATCCTTTCCTCGTTAGAACCTCACCCTTCACTTCGATTTTAATTTTTTTCAAGGGTATGCCATCCTAAAGTGTTGCTAAATGGATGGATCTTATCAACGTCCATCAATGATAAATCATAGATTGAACTGCCAAATCAAAAAAATTGGGTGTTATCATTAAGCTTTTTATCGGCTAAGTTCATGAGTTGGAGATAAGAGGACTTGAACTGCTAACATCCGCCGCAGGGTAAACCACCGCCAACGATAGACAATAAGTCCCCCCCCCCGAACACAGCTTACAACTTTCATCGTACTGTGCTCTCCAAAGAGCAACTCTTCTCAAAATCTCACTCAAAAGGTGCTGAGTTGGAATCCCATTCTAACTAAGGATTCTTGTGGTTCCGGAGGATCTAGCTACAGGAGAACCAAGAACGAAGAGCTTTCCCCAGGACAAATTCCCCAGCATCTTCAACATCTCAGTGACATCTTTAGCAATGCAACCATTAAACTCTAGTCCCAGTTTTGAGGTCACTGGAGCCTTCCCCTTCCATGAGGAACTTGAAGGAAGGCTTCCCTCTGGTTGTGTAGAATAAGACTAATGGGAAAAAGATGAAATAACAATTTTGGAGTTCCTTTCAAAAGCCCATAAGGCAGCAGCCTCAACACTCCTTTTCAGAGTGATCCGAGTTCGACTTGCCATCACAATCTTTTTGCTCCGAGTTTGGGGATTGGGATTTTGAAGCAAGACCCCCCAAAGGTCGGAGCACCAGTAGGAGTGGTAGATGAGTAACAGGAAGCCTAGCTAGGGCCGCCAATAGAAGCTCGATGGGCAAGCGACCCTTCTTCGTGACCTTGTCTTGAACCGATAGAGGAATTCAAAAGCCATGTGGTCCTCATCGTTGCCAAAACAAAAGGAATGGAGAGGTGTTAGTGTGTTGAAAAGTTAAAGAAGACTTATTTTAACAAAAAAATGTTGAAGAAATTCCCTAACGGTGGGAAGAAGTGCCATAGCTCTCCTAAGGGAAGGGAGGTCGTGGCCTGCTAGACTCCCCAATCCAGCAGAACGAAGAAAGGTGATAGGCCAGACCGGCTGGGTACATCCGACCTTCTCAACATTGGAGCAAGCTAGGTCAATGAAAAAAGTTCTATGCTTCTCATGCTCGCTAGCCAGGTAAGGAGACCATTGTAAAAGGTCTTGTTCTTGTTCCAGTCCAGGGAGGGCTTGAACTGGACCAAAATTATTGGGAAGTTCGGCGAAGAAGAATCATTCCAATCCCTGCCGGACGATTAAAAGGGACCTACTAGTTTGTACCTATGATTAAATTGGAGGTACCCTACACTAGTCCTATTCGATGCCGAGGAGACATTGACCTTGAAGAAACATCTAAAGAGATCCAGAGAAACTAGAACTTTGTAGAGATGGTAGGTTGCAATGAACATGACTATTGTCTACACAGAGTTGGGAACGAGCTATGTAATGGGGAAACTCCAAAGATGGAAGATGTAAAAAAATAGAGGGTGCGAATAAGGCAGGAGATTGGCCTCTCTGAGGTTGGCTACCTGAAGGACTATATGTCTAACACGATGACTATTAGGGCGCTCAGACTCCTTAGGAGCAACTATATCCTTCCTATTCAAACCCTTCTAGCCGCTAATTTGAAAAATCTTAGAGGGACTTACAGACGAAGACAAAGAAAAAAAACCTCTAATCCCGAGGGATGATAAGCCTTTCTCGAGACAGCAAGCGTTGTAGAAGTGATTGGAGGCAAATAAAATACCTCATTTTCTGGGTTTACTAGCGAAAAATTCCTAGAAATCTCTCCAAAACGCAGAGAAGGGGTTCTAGAAGAAGAAGACCTAGATGAGGAAGACGACTAGATAGAAGAATCAAAAGACATGTCATTTTCGAGAAAGAAGAAACGATGGAAATTTTTTCTAAAACAATAAAGGGGAGAGAAAAGAGCACTCACTCGTTAAGTCCTAGGAGATTAAAAAAGGAGGTGTTCTAAACTCTAAGTTACTCGTCGGATAGAGGAAAGAAAGGAGTTTTGGAAGGAATCAGGTGATATTGCAGAAGGAAAATTATGTGAACAAGAGAAGAGTTTAGGTAAATCCTAAAATCTTCAAAAGATTCCTAATTTATAAGAGAGGAGGAGTCCTTTGGGTTGCAGAAAAGGAGCCGTTACCCTAGAAAAAGAGGCAACTGCTAAAACTAATAAGATATGTTACATCCAAAAGTAGTAGTTACACGAAAACGGTGAGACCCTTTAGAGGTTGCGACTTAAAGATGGCAATTTAAGCACCACCACCCGTGTGCTCGCTGGGCCTAAAACACATACGACTCGGACAAACAGACCCGAATGGGCTCAAACCCTAGCTCGAATACCAGAAAGTTTGACTCACAAGTCAAGGGGAAAGGTGGGCTGCGACTTCTACCCACTGACCTCCTTTCGTCGTGACTCGTGAGTCGAACTTTTAGGTATTCGGATTGGGACTTAAGTCCACTTGGGTAGGTTTGTCCGGGTTATTCCCGTTTCTCCTATCATATACATATATGAAAGACATGTCTAATGCAAACAAAAATACAATAAAACAACATAACTACTAACTTGTAATAAGTTCCTAAATCTCTGGGCAGATTTACATGCAAGAAAATGGAGCAAAAAATGTGAGAGTAGTCTACCAATGAAGATCTTTCGGACATGTTTTGTTAAATTTATATGCAAATAATTTGAGAGCATTTGTGAATGAAAATCCGTAGAAAATGCTTCACAAAATTTTGCAAGGGATATTCTAAAGAAAATCCTCTAGTAAAATATTTGTAAGGGATTTTCAATTGCGAATTTTTCCATGCAAAATCTAGCTTGTCTTTGGAACTTTTTTCAACGAAAAGTATGGAGAAATTTCTATAACACCCCAAAACCAATAGGTCGTAGTACTCAATGTAACTTTGTAAATCTATGAAAATGGAGCCTTTTCTCTAAAAGATTCTTGGAGATTTATTCTTGCATGACTTGTTTGTTTTAGATTTTATTTTATTTATGACACATGTGATTTAATTTCCTCAAGAGGTGATTTATTTAAGGCTTAGATTTTTAAAAAAATTTGTTAGAAATTCATTTATAAGAATTTTGGGTAGTTTAATCCCTAATCTTAGTGATGGGAGAAAAGGGTACGACCCGAATGCCCTGACCCGAATACCTAAAAGTCTTACTCACGAGTCAAGAGGAAAGGTGGGCAGTCACCACTCTCCACTGACGTCCCTACTCATTGACCTTAAAATGAGCTTAGGAAAGGCCTCGTTGGACCTCCGACCCGGTGAGCTTGAATCCATCTCATACATCTTTCATGCCACAACTGAAGGTCAACAACACCTAGCACACTCTATGAACCTAAAATCACTTGTCACGAGCTTCTAGAAGAGATAGTTGAGACCTTGGGCATCCACAGACAGGTCGACAAGGTGGTTTCATGGTCATTAGCTAGCTTGTAGTTCTAGACTAGAGATGTGCATGGCTAGGTATCCCAACTTAAGGAAACTCCATGATCCTAGGAGCAATTGGTGGGATTTGATATGATCTCGCAGTTATTCTAATTAGATACTGTCACGTAATTAAAAAGCCTTGATCAAAGAGGTAACTTATTATTCGATGTATATTATCAAAACACACACAACCACGAACAAGGAACAACACACAACAGATTGAGTTAATTATACTCTAAGATTACTCTCTCAGAATATTGCCTTAGGCATCCGAGCTATCCCCACGGCAATAGCCCACTTCGGTGACCTACTTTTTTTCTCCTCAGGTTGCAGTTGCAGATGTCATCATGGGTCATGGTGACCAGAAGACCAATTCCGAGCTCCGTCACTTCTATCGCAGTCTGTGTTAATGAAGCATTCTAGAGCCTAGCTTTCTTAACTATACACAAAATAAAATAAACAAGGATCGTGATGATTCGATCACAACCAATGCACATTCAACCACCATGCCGTGGCAGTGCACTCGGCAAAACGCAACAAAGAATTGGAGAAGCAATGCCAGAAGACCCGTCCCTAATGGAGGACCATAACAATAATCCAGAGCCAGCTGATCAACAAGAACAGTCGAGACCGACGCAATCTTCACCGTCCTGAAATGTCTTGGTGAAACCTCCACCCGAGCATGAAAGGGGAAGGCAGACACACCCCTACCCGAAGATTAAGGGGAGTTGGGTGTCTGTTCCTACTGACCTCTCAGAAACCATGGTTGCTTCCTTAGAAGGAATATTGGACAGAAGAGATTACATATCAACAGGTCGTACTCCTGTACCTTCTTAGAGAGAGATAAAACTATCTTGAGATCAAGGGGGCTACACACAGACTAACCAGCAGCCACCTTCAGAAGCAATAAACAACCTTCAGCCCAATGAGGCAGGTCGAGTGCCAGAAAGATCACAGGGTGAAAGAGTCCGCTCGTGGTCGACCTGAAAAAAACCCTAAGCAACGAGAAAGGTTATGACTTGAGAGACAAACTCAACTGAGCTACCATTTCTCGCGGTCAACATCAAGAAACCAGTCCTAAAGAGCAGGGGAACTTGATAAGAACTCCTCTCGGAGGAAGGATACTTCCTCAACGAACCTTAATCGCAAGGATAGGCAGTGACGCTCGAGGGGTAGCCCTGTATCCATTGAGGAGAGTGACTTTCCCAACAAATTTGGAGAGAAATGGAAACCAAGAGATACAGAGCAGCGTGGACTTGTCAGAGCCCTCGCCATTTGTCCACAACATCATCACTGCTCAAATGTGGATTTAAAGCACCAGAAGTGGAGGCGAAGTATGATAACATAGGGGAGCCATTACAACACATAGATGTATACGTTTATTACATGTAAATGTTTGAGGACCTTGATCATGTCAAATGCAGAGCTTTCCGATCCATGCTTACCAAGAAATCACATTCCCGGTTCAAAGGAATTCCAGAGGCAAGTATCTCAAGCTGGACACAATTGAATGAGCTATTCCTGAAGAACTATTAGAGTAGCAAAAGGGGTGAAAAGGACATCGAAGATATATTTAATATCAAAGAGAAGTTTGGTGATAGCACGAGAAGTTACTACAGTCACTTCAATGATGAGGCAGTCGAAATTCAGTAGAAGAATGATGCCATCTACATAATTACCTTCAAGCAAGGACTAGAAGGGGGGTATGTGGCTGTTAGGCTAGAAGAAGAGCCAGTAAGGACCATTAGGAGCTACAAACACTTCTCAAGAAGTTAATAAAGGCTGAAGAAATGACGGTCTGGAAGAAGATTTGATGTTTTGCCTTAGGAACTAAGAAAGAGCATAAGTTGCGTCCAAAAAGCCTACAGTCATCGAAGCGGGACAGTAGGGGTCCTCATTCAAAAGGAGGATCTTCATATAAGAAAAGGAAGACCATCCAAGACCTAGTGGGCGGAAATACTGGTGCTCAAGGAAAAGAAGGGTCTTCTAAAGCCGCCACGACCTCTCAAAACTCCTTAGGCGAAGAGAGACATAATAAAATTCTGCCACGACTACAAAGATCATGGCCACCTTACGGATTTCTGCTTCAACCTCAAGCGAGAAATTGAGAGGCTGGCCAAGGAGGAGTACTTACAAGAATTCCTAGATAGGAATAAAACCCTAACAAATCCACTTCTTGTGGCTACAAACCACTAGTGACCTCTGGTCGGAGAGATAAATGCCATAGAAAAGACGTCGAAGCAGGCTCGGGGAAAAGATTCTGAACCCTTAACAGTGTCATTCTAGATTTGAGACTTCTTGGTATGCATGATACTGGTTGACATCGGAAGTGTAGTGATGCCTTGCACAAAAAGGCATTCGGTCAAATGGGGATTGATAAAAGCTCGCTGATAAAGTCAAAAATTGCTTTGACCAGCATTAATAGCAGCATGACCTATGTCGAGGGAATTCTATATGTTCCAACTGTAGTCTATGTGGATGGCAGGGGGGTCACTGAGGTCATGGACTAGTTAGCGATTAACACACTCGGAACTTATAATGCAATTCTTGGAAGGAGAGCAGTCACAGACCTAAAAATTGAGATCTCCTTGCTGAGCGACTGCATGAGGATCCAAGTTGGAGAAACCTGGATCATCCTAGGAGATAGCTAGCTAGCCGTAGAATGATACCTAGCTGAAGGTAATAGAAAGACCTCGGCGTCGCCCAAGCAGGAAGATTTCTTCAACCTTCCTAAGGGGATAGATGATGTCAGAATCTAGGCTGCCAGTAAAGTAGAAAAAGTTTTTCTCAACTCAGAATTCCCTGAGAAAGGGATCAAGATCTGCTAACTTTTGCCTGCCAAGATTAAAGGGAAGCGTGTTGACTCCCTCCAAGAGTACTTGAAAGTCTTTGCTTGGCAACCTACCAACCTTGAAGGGATTGACAGGAGAATAGCAAAGCACAAGGTTAGGCTTAAACCAGGAGTCAAACTAGTAAAGAAAAAGAAAAGGACCTTTGCTCCAAAGCAAAATGAAGTCATAGCTCAAGAAATCCAAGTTCTTCTCGATGTAGGAATTTTGAAAAAAGTTGTATACCCAGAATGGCTGGCCAATCCAGTGCTTGTGCCAATGAAGGAAGGGACTCGGAGGATGTTGCAAATTTCATCACACCAAATAAATACTACTAGAAGGATTCATACCCATTCCCAAGCATCGATTAAATGGTTGATTCAAAAGTTGGTTATCAATGGCTGTGTTTCCTAGATGCCTCCAAGGGGTACCACCAAATTCTAATGGCACTAGAAGATATGGAAAGGACCTCATTCATCATAGAGGTTGGGACGTACTGCTACCTCAAGATGTCGTTCGGTCTGAAGAATACAATAGCAGAATTCGAACGAGCTATGCACAAGGTCTTCAAGAAGCAAATCGAGAGGAACATTAAGTGTATGGTGACTATATTGTGATCAAGTCCAAAAGCTCTGAAGTCTTCATTGAAGATATTAGGGAAACTTTCCGAATGTTAAAAGTTGCTCATATGAAGTACAACCCTGAAAAATGTACCTTCGATGTTTCAGTGGGTAAATTCCTAGGCTTCATGATATCAGAACAAGGCATTGACAACAATCCTGATAAAATAAAAGCACTACAACACATGGAACCTCCTAGAAACATTTAAGAGGTCTAGAGTTTAACAAGAAAAATGGCAGCATTAGGACACTTCATTAGCAACACGACCTATAAAGGAGAGAAGTTTTACGACGTCCTGAAGAAGCTGAAAGACTACTAGTAGACTAAAGATTGCTAAATAGCTTTTAGCAAACTAAAAGACTTTCAGGGAAAGCTCCCATAACTTGTCTCATAGATATGGAAAGGACCTCATTCATCATAGAGGTTGGGAATTACTGCTACATCAAGATGTCGTTCGGTCTGAAGAATACAATAGCAGAACTCCAGTGAGCTACGCACAAGGTCTTCAAGAAGCAAATCGAGAGGAACATTAAGTGTATGGGGACTATATTGTGATCAAGTCCAAAACCTCTGAAGTCTTCATTGAAGATATTAGGGAAACTTCATTGAAGAAGAAAGGTCAACTTTACAATTTCCAATTTATTATGAAAGCTGTTTGCTTCGAGGTCTTAAAATTAAATATTCAGACCTTGAAAAATTCCTGTACTTGATTGTTATTATTTCAAGGAAGCTTAAGCCCTATTTTGAAGCTTACCCAATAAGAGTATTAACCAATCTGCCAGTAAAACAAGCTCCGGCGAAACCCAAGCTATCAGGGAAGAAATTGAAGTGGTTGCTCAAGCTCTCAGGGTATCAAATTGAATTTAAGCCAGGGAAAGCTATGAAAGCTCACGCTCTCTTGGACTTCATAGAAGAATGCACAAGAGTTCCACTAGAGTTGACAAGCACTAGCGAAATTAATATCTGCACCATGTACATAGATGGTTCCATAGAAAAGGAACATTTAGGTGTGGAAATTGTACTGATCAGCCCTAAGGGAGTGAGAATCCCTTACTCCGTGTAGTACAACTTCCCAATCTCAAATAATGAATCGGAATATGAAGCTCTCTTAGTCGATCTAAGATTCATAAGGGCTCTAAAAGTGCAAAAATTACATGCCAAAACTGATTCACAAATTATAGCTAGCCAAGTCACTGGGGAATATGAAGCTAGAGAGGAGAACATGATTAATATCTCAAACAAGTAAGAGATATAACATCGAAACTTGAGTATTTCATTATTGAGAAAATACCTAGAGAGCAAAATTCAGAGGCAGACACACTATCTAAAGTTTACCAGGACAAAAACTGAGCTATTGGTGGAGTAGTTGTACTCTCTAAACATAAACCAAGAGAACTTGGTTATAGAGTATTAGGCAGACTAGAGATATCCAATCTACAAATTCCTTAAAGATGGCGACCTTCCATAAGATTCCAAAGAAGCTCACCAAATTCAAAAATGGGCGGCACCTCATTATGTCCTAATAGGAGATGATGAGGTATACAAGTGGTCGTATACTTGGCCGTTACTCAAATGCCCGAGCAAGTAAGAGGAAGAATACGTCATTGAAGAGGTACATAGTGGAATATGTGGACCACCCATAGGAGCAAAAATATTCACCAAAAAAAAAAAAAAAAACCAAGGACACGGTATTATTGGCCTCTGATGGTTTCAAACATCGAAAAGGTCATACAAAAGCGCACAACGTGCCAGTTGCATGGAAACATGTCACAAGTCCTGCCAACAAGGTATCAATCCATCAAAGCATCGATTCCATTTGATATCTGGGAATCGACATATTAGGTCCTTTAACCAAGGGAGTGGGGGCGTTCAATTCCTGAGTGTGGCGATAGAATACTTCACTAGATGGGGTTGAAGCAGAGCCAATGGCAATAAGTTCCTCTCCAAAGAAACAGTCCATTATATATAGAAATATTGTATGCAGGTTCGGGGTTCCCCAAACTATCATCTCAAACAATGGAAAGTAGTTCTTAGGAGAGTCATTCAAGACTTTCTATGAAAACTTGAACATTGAACAGAGGCTGACCTCTATAGCCTATCCCCAAGAAAACGGACTGGCTGAGGTCACAAACAGAACCATTCTAGATGTGAGGGAGATCAAGGAGCATACATGGCATGTGATAATTCATGGGAGATCTCATATGAAGATGTTTATGGAATAAAGGAGTTCATGTACAAGAGCTTGTATTTCAAATACAAGGTTGGAAGATCAAGAATGAAGAAAGACATGTTGGATATTGAAGATGATATTTATAATGATTGGGAGTTCTTGTACAAAATAAATATTTCAAGTATAAGTATGGAAGTAGCAAGGTTGGTATTGAAGCTAGACCATGAAGAACAACTTGAAGTTCTTCGCAAGAATGAAGAAGTTATGCTTGAAGATGATTGGAAAGTTGTGGAACCTTGTAATATATTTAAGTATGAAGACTTATATAGGGGATTTGAAGACATTGCAAGGTTGGAAATTGAATGAACAAGGCTGAAACTTTCAGCAAATGTGTTGAGACTTTGCTATTGTTTGAAGCACAACCGTCAATGGAGGCTGAACCAAGGAAAGAGCTCAACATGTGAATGTTAGAAGACATCCAAGAGGAGTGATTAAGCAAGGAATCAAGCCATTTGAATTTTTGGAAGTGAGGCTGCACGAGCTGAACAGATTGGTGAAAACTGCCAGAATTTTTCTGTTTTTGGTCCCTTGTTTTACAGCCTCAGTAGCTTGACTTTAGTTGGACATTTCCACTTATTGTTAGCTGCTATCTTTATGTTCTAAGATAGCTTAAGAGGCCTAATTAAGTCCTAAATCATGTTTGGGGCTAAGTCTATAAATAGTCCATTTGTATTGCATTAAAACAATTAACTTGACAAACACTTTTCAAAAATATGATTGAATTCCAACTGGATTTAGATGGTTCCTTGACTGAGAGTTCACTAAGGCTCTTCTAGGGTTCTTAGTAAAACTTTAGGGCTTATCAATACTTGGCTAAGGTAATTGATTTGGGTTGAAGAAATCCAAACTAACAGATCATATGGGAAGACAATCATGGTCATTAGTCACTAGCTTTCATCTCTTGTTGAAGTCATGGGCAAAATTTCAGATTATGAGTGACCTTGGGTTTGGATAGATGGATGTTGAAATTCCAGCCATAGTTCAAGAATCACATCAGAATGTCTCAAGAAAAGACTCACTGAGCTTGAGATGGAAGGTCATAAATCTTCCTGGCAGGAAGAAATTTCGAGCCTCCTGTGGGCATACAAAACCACGCCTAGGAAAGCTGTTGGAGAAACACCATTCAATCTATGTTTTGGTGCAACAGCCGTAACACCAGTTGAAGTCGGAATAAAGTCTTTGAGTTTGACTGAATATGATTCAGTCTTAAATGAGGGGGAGAGAAGGGCAGTCCTCGACCTTCTTGAAAAAGTTAGAAAAAAAGCTATTGAAGTTGATAGAATATATAAAAGGCAAGTCACAAATTTTATCAACAAGAAGGTAAAAGAAAAACATTTCACTGTTGGAGAAATAGTAATCCAGAGGTCAGATGTTGGAAAATAAGGACAGCTGACAGAGCTATAGGAAAGTTGGGAAGGACCCTACATAATCCAAGAACTTCATAGAGGAATCTATAAGCTCGCTGATCTCATAGGAAGGTAACTCCTAAGAGCTTGGAATGCTTTCCATCTAATGAGCTTCTTCGCTTAAGCCTTTCTAGACCTCGCAAGCTTGCTATACAACTCAGGAAATTTTCTGAAAGGACCTCGTTGAACAGTGATTAAACCTTAACGACCTCTGTCGGTTTTGTCTATGCAAATGCATATCCAACTTTGGAGGATTAAATAAAAGTTAAGTTTGCAGACCTCATTGAGATCTCATTTCTTCTTATTTGCCTGAGTTCCAAAGCCAGTTCAGATTATTATGCAAGTTCTAAGTCTTGAAGCAGAAGCAGCAAAGACACTTTGGAAAATTTTTTATTCATAAAACAGAAAAAGCCAAGCATTGAACATGACAAAGATGAAGAAGAAACACGATGGAAGATCCTATTCTATTCCAAAATTAGTCTTGTTCATCATTATCCCTTGGAGCTTCCAATGAGCTCGGCAAAGCCTTCTCATCCACAACTATTTCTTTCTCATGTTCAATGAGCTCGGCATTGAACATGACAAAGATGAAGAAGAAACACGATGGAAGATCCTATTGTATTACAAAATTAGTCTTCCATATAAGTCTGAAAGGTCGGAATGCCCTTGAGCTTGGATAGAGAAAAATTGCCATCCTCATCAACTATAGCTTGAAAGCCTACTTGCTGAGCCTCGAAGTCACGGATATGAGCCTTCTATTTGTCACCGAGCTCGAGTAGTTGCTCACTTTTCTTGACAACCTATTCAAGAGCTAAGGCCATTGTGATATTCTCAACCTTGGCCTCGATTATGTTCTTTTTGCACTCCCCCCAAAGTTCTCTCCCTCTTAGCAGAGGCAGCCAGCTCTGCATTCTCTTTTACAAGACGAGCCCTCTTGTCCAGGAGCTCGGAGATTAGGGTAGAGAACTCCTGATCCTTCTTCACCCTCTCCATTTGTCTCCTTAATAGCTCGCCTAAGAGGACATGGTTCTGTAAAAGGAAGAGAGGAAGAAACATTAATTTCCCACGTGAAGATCGAGATTTTAGGAATGGATAGAAAGACCAAGGGCTTTCATTTCCCATCGGGCCTATCCATTTGTGATACAACTCATAAGATCAATCAAGAATGAGAGACTGAGAAAGAGTGTCAAAGGAGGAATTGAAAGAATAAGAGTCTTAGGCTAAAGATGGAAATGAAGCAAGCAAGCAAAACTAAATGGCAAGAGCTCTTATTTACTGCTATCACCAGATCGAAAGCAAGGATTAGCAGATGTAACAGGAAAAGAAAAGACTACAGATGATTCATTAGTACGTTTCCCCTGGTCGATCATTGATTCAAGCAAGAAAAGAAAGCCTGAACGCCCTTACTTCTGCTTCCTAGCACGTAGTGGGAAGAGGCTACTATTGTTGTTTTGAATGACTTACTTGTTGAACTTGATCAATCAAAATTGTCTCAATATCAGCTACAATAAAAGGACGATTATTTTTCCTTTTCTGACTCACAGAATCTTTGAAATTGGAATTTGTTCACCATGGTTGGTCCGTGCATTCCAAACAATCTTAGTACATATGGTGCAAGACGATTCCACATAACGAGGTCGGAATAGGATTGGGTGTTTTCATGTCTCACCGCAGTGCCTGGTTTGTCATGATTTCTGATTGATGAACAAGAAGGATTTTATCACTTACTTGTTAGAGTAAGGAAAATGGAACTATTTTCTTTTGTGACTGGCCCCTAGATACGTGTCCTTTGGACCCTTCGCCCACAAATCACCAGTGGAAGCAAGCTAGCCCCCAATAGGTTGGGGAAAGAGGGCATTTCCATTGTGAAGGATTCAATCCAAACACAGGTTCCCCTACGGCTACATTGTTACAACTTCACCCCAGTCAAAAACTCTACCATGGTATGAGCCAATAAGACCACCAAAAACCTTTGTGGTACTAGTGTGACACAAAAGTCATAGGCGATCATTGGTCTGATGCTTCGAGCATAACCAATTCCTAGGTTGTAACAGGCGGTGTGTATAGGGCTCGGGTACATATTCACCGCGGCATGCTAATCCGTTATTACAAGTGAATCCAACTTCAAGTTCCCCAGTTGTAGAGAACAATTCAAACTAAGGCAATCTTTCTGGATTCACTATGCCTTACAGCCTTGCATCGCATTGTAATTACCATTGTAGCACATGTGTGGCCTAACCAATAAGTGCCATGAGTACTTGACGTCATCCCCACCTTCCTCCAGTATATCACCGTCAGTCCTTCATGAGTGTTCACACACCTTTTTGTTCGTTTCGAAGCCAATTTCGCAGGGCGTACTAAACCCACTACGTATCATACCACCGAGTGGCTTGCCTGAATACCAAGTCTTCTTCTTAGTCAAGGGTGCTAGTTGCAATCAAACTAAAGCACTAACTAGAAAGTGCTTCGAAAGGTGTCGGCTACCTTCTTACTGACAACACTGCTACGTGCTACCACTCAATTAGTAGCGCTGGCATGCCACTTGGCTCCTTGACTCATTTCGGTTGCCCTCAGCAGCCTTAGGACCATGTCTCAGCAACATAAAATGAGATTTTCACTTGTTATAGGACTTGACCAAACATCTCACGACACGAGCTAATGATAGCCATGCAACACTTGTATGAAAGTTAGTACCATCCCATTATTAAGGATAGGTTTTGCTATTCCTATGTCTTTTAAGGTTTTGCTAGTTGTATCGAATTAAAAAACATGCTCCACCGCTAGTGCAGGCCTTCGTGAATTAATTTGACTTTCGGTCTTGCAACATTACTCCCAAGGCAGAGTGTTTCATGCTTTAGCTGGGCCCCTAATCAGCGTAGACCAAGGGCGAACACTCATCGTTTACGGCATGGACTACCAAGGTAACTAATCTTGTTCGCAAGCCATGCTTTCCCACCCCAACATCGGTAGGGACCCAAAGAGCTGCCATTACTTTAAACATTCCTTTCTAAATCTCCTGATTTCACCCCAACACACGAAATTCCACTCTCCTCTGTCTCACTCAAGTGAATTGGTTTCAAGAGCATTCTGCCAGTTTTTGGAGACTTTAACTTTCAACTCGATTCACCTCCTACTTGCCCTTTATGCCCAGTCATTAAGAAGAACACTCCCCCCGCCACCCCCCCCATCTTATTGTGCTTGCTGGCAAGGATTTAGCCTTGGCTTCTTCCTCGAGTCATGTCATGATCGCACACTCAACGAAAGAGCTTTAGAAGCGACATTGGCCTTCTTTAATCGCCTGATATTGCGGGATCGAGCTTTTGCCCATTGTCCAAGATTTCCCATTGCAGCCCCCAGAGAGAGTCCGGGCCTTGCCTTTGTCCCAGTGTGGCTGATCATTTGAAAAGACCAACTAAGCATCATTGGCTTCGTCAGCCTTTACCTAACCAACTACCTAATACTATGCAGGCTTATCAAACATAGCTTTTTAGCTTTCTTTATCCCAAATTGTTCGGTAGATTCCCATGCGTTAGGCACCTGTTCACCACTTTGTTCTCAACTCCTCTGACCTCCTGGGTAAGACAAGCTACCTATAGCTAGTTGTCTCTTTTCCTTGTGCCATGCTCAACGAAAACAACATTCGACTTGCATGTGTAAAGCAAATAGCTAGCGTTCCTTCTGAGTGAGGACCAAACTCTTTTTTTAACTATGATTGGGACCTAAAGTGGTAGAACCTCATGAACCAGGAGTACTACTTGACTTGCTTTTTCTTCTCTTATGTCAATTGAAGTTTCTATAGAATTCGCAAAGAGACAGTCATTCTTCTGTCTACTGCCCCTTCTTCTCTTATGCAATTTGGCTATTATGTGAACCTTTATTACAACACAAAACGTCACATTGGCTAATTTCACACCTTCCAAATATGTCATTTGACCGAATGTAATAGCTAATCAAAAGATGCCAATTCGCTTCCAGGAATAGGATAAAGGATAGGGTAGCATCTTTGAACTAAAGATCAATCTAGCAAGTAGAGTCCAAGGTACATGTGTTAAGCATATCACAACATATGCCAATCAGTTTCCTTTGGGAACATGAGATTAGTATGTCTAGCTAACTAAGGGGCATCACAAAGATTGAGACCTAAAATGGTAGAAAGAAGAAAGTCAAACCCCACGGCTAAGGAGGTCAGGGAAACCGCTAGAATAACCGTACTAAATAAAAGTGTGGTGCTATATTGGGATTTGTAGCTTGGCAATCCCAGTACAGTATAGCTAAAATACTTTCTACATGTGTCTCAACATATTCTCTCATGCCACCCAAGCCGAATTCCTGAATTCTTGTAGCAGTGTTGATAGATGAATCTGCCTACATCGATACCAAAAGGATGCCTTATCTCATTATAGATAAGGTCTGGGATTGGCATTTGATAAAGCTCTAAGAGACAAAACCAATAAAGAGAATATCCGAATAGATAGAATGCAAATTAAAGATTTGATAATCCTTGCCAAAGGCAAACCTAGACAAAATAAAATGGAAAAGATTTCAAACTAGATGAGAGATTCTAAGCACGAGGAGTTCGTTATATCCAAGATTCAATTATTCTATTACAATTAAAATAAAAGGGTAAGGCAAAGGGACTGATCCAGTTCCACTTCCAATTAAGTGAATATTTCTGAATGAAGGATGGACAAGCACTCATCTAAGGCAAGTTCAAATGTCTCGGACGATTTCATCCACAAACACAAAGTTTATGGCTAACTAATATTGCTCATCATCATTTAGAACTAATTTATTTTTATCATTGCTGGTAATATGTATAGAACTAATTTCGGGATTGGGCACAGTATGAAAGATCTTTTAGATGCACATGTTCCTTCGGGGGGACGGTTGGGACGTGGGCATAAGGGTCTTTATGACACAATAAATAATTTGCTTCATTTTCAATTAGGCCTTACTCTAGCTTCTTTAGGGGAGACAAGACCAAGAAGAAGAAAAGAAAGTGCGGCTATACTTGGTGAGGAAACTCACTTGAAGGGAACCGAATCCCAAATCCATGAAGAAACGAGATCTGAAGTTATAGGATTTTAAAAATTTTCACATTGGAGATTGAGAACGATAAATTTTTGATGATGCGGAAATCTTATCCTGCAGAATGGATTTGGACGTCTTGATCTACTATTCAAAAGATCTTCTTATCTATTCCTTATCTATCTGGGTGAACAGAATTAAAATAGAAGATCAGAGAATCTCTATGAGTGGAGTGGACGATAACAGACTGAGTGTAATTTTTCTCCAGAGAGCAGGGTTCCGGAATGATTGTCATTTATTTCTAATTATTTTAGGATATATAAATAATCCTATAAACCAAATTAGAAATATAGGTTTCCTATGGGCAAAGATCCCAACAACCCAACAATCATTTTATTTAATTAAAAGTCCAATAATTATTCATTGAATCATAGACCTAACATAAATAATTTGACCCTTTAATTAAAGCCCAATATTTATTTTTATTCTTAGGCCATCAAATAATTAATCTCATGTACCTAAGTCCAAATTAATTACCAGACTAATAAAAATAAATATCTACTTCATTATTTTATTCAAGCCCAATAATAATTAATCTTATGGACCTAAGTCCAAATTAATTATGAGACTAAATAAAATAACTAGCCACTCCATTATTTTATTCAAGCCCAAATATAATTAATCTTATGGACTTAAGTCCAAATTAATTATAAGACTAAATAAAATAACTAATTAATTTTATTCAAGTCCAAATAATTAATTTCAAGGATTAATTAAATCCTCAACTAATTATTAATGCTATCGAGAATAAAATTAATTCCCTCTCCAATCTCCTATTTAAGAATGACATAAAAATCATTAATGATCAATAAGGCTAGATTAGGGACCTTAAGACACAATGTGCATGACTCTATAAAATAACTAAATTACGCTTACTACATAGGAGTAATTGACTTAGTCATTCTACACACATTCTATTATCACCATAAGAAGATGATGTACTCCATGATACATTGCTGTAAAAACAGAAGGCTTGTTGTTATAAATCTTTGACCTACAGGTGTAATGACACATTTGGCCTTCTATGTAACACCCACTATCAAGCCTAGGTCTTGTGTACCATCTCCTTACTCAATAACATCTACCATCCTTAGGTATCTAGTTCTATTCCCATTCAATGATAATGAATACTCACTGGAAGAATATTCAGTACATTAACAATTGTACTACTGAGGCCTCGGGTTCAGTGATACAACTAAGAACAACACACAAGGGGGCGATTAATCCATCTCATAAATGAAATGGCATAGAGACCCTATTGCATGAGTGTGTCTTAACTAACTAACTCCTAGTACCTAACAATACAAGGCTATTGATCTCCACAATGAGATCTCACCTATAGCATATCAAAGCACATGGAATTAGTTTCGCCAGAACACCAACCCATACTCATGTCATGGGGACAAGCCCACACAGTAGCAACAGTGATATCAGTTCTCTCTTCTTTGATGGTACCTTTAGAGAACAATCACTGAATGGTCCTGTTCTACACATACAAAATTTGCTAACACATATCGTCTAGGAGCACTATCCAATGACTAAAGGTAAGTCACCCTACTTAAAGGAGACTAATGTGTTGTGGCCTTTGTCCAATGGAACGCCCAATTCCATTAATCGACCAAGAACTAATTCCGTATGATTTAAACTTCTGGTGATCCGTACCTTACTATGCTAAACATCCCAACACACAGATCACCTATTTAAATCAATTTGGACCTTATTGCATGTTGTGCTAATATGCATTTATCTATAAAGATTATAGTCTTTTACACATTATCTCAGAAAATGATAGTCTTTTTTGGGCATAAATCCCAACTGTAAGAGCTGACCAATTGTGGCTATAGTAGGTTTGCTATCTTTTCCTTGTTTGACTTCCCGACTTGCCACTATGAATCAAAGTGTTAGCTCGATGAATGAAAGTTTTTCATTATGTTGGGGTGGTTGGCAAGTTTCAATACTCAGTTCCAGGCCATTTGTTTTCCAGTAAGGTACTCGATCAAGCCATTCAAGCAAGCGGATCGTAGAGAAACCACTTCTCTCGTGGGTCATTCTTCTCATGGGAATAGGCACCAGTCTCATGGAAAGCTGTAGAGGCTTCGGCTGTTCGAAACTCGTACACTGCTGTTGCACAATCAAGGAAAGAAGAGAGGTAATCTATCCCGACATTTTGAAGGCAAACTCCTAAAGTAATCACAGTAATTTTCTTCTGGAATCAATATCACTAGCTATGCATGCATCTGTATACCCATCCAAAAGACCTTTCCATTACCAACATACCATTGAAGTGAATCTAATATACCCGAGAATTCAATCCACTTCAATGCTTCCCAAAAGTGACCTGCTTACATTGCACAGCTGCCCAATGTTATTTTTTAGGGTTAGAGAGAAATTGACCAACCACTCCGACTGCATGAGCAATGTCTGGCCTTGTGCACACCATAGCATACATTAAACTTCCAACCACTGATGCATAAGGCACTTTCATCATTTCTTTATCTTACTCACTTGTAGGAGACGGATTGGTATTGAGTGCGGATTGGCTTGCAAGTGGAGTAGTGGCTGGTTTTGCCTTGCTCATATGGAATCTCTCAAGCACCTTTACAACATATTTTTCTTGAGATAACCATAGCATTCCATTTTGTCTCGCCCGAGAGATTTTCATTCCAAAAATCTATCTAGCTGGTCCCAAGTTCTTCATTGCGAAGGACTAAGTTCTCTAAACCTGTCAATCTTGCTAGAATCTTGGCCAACAATCAACATGTCATGAACATAAAGTAAGAGAATAATCAAATCACTATTAGAAAATTTCTTTATAAACACACAATGATTTGATGTGGTCAAGCATTTAGGAGTCAAATTTCTTATACCACAGTCGTGGTGCCTGTTTCAAGTCATACAAACTTTTCTTCAACTTGCACACAAGATGCTCCTTGCCTTTCACCCCCTTTGGTTTCTCCATGTAAATATCTTCTTCCAAGTCACCATGAAGAAATGCAGTCTTCACCACAAGTTGTTCTTTAAGTACAAGCTGAGGTTGCCATCGCATTGCATCTAACCACACCGTGGTAAATCAATACAAGTAGCTAAACAATAACAATGAAGGGATTTGAGAGCTGATGTAGCTAACAACCACCTTCATAGTCAATTCGTCACCTTTTACCCAACTAGTGGAAAAGTATATACCATTTTCTTTGACGTCTCACAGCTATGGGACTTCCTAAAGAAAACTGCAATCGCAATTTATCAACCACTCACGAGACCATCGAGATCTTCAACTTAGCTCCCAAAGGTAATCCACCAGACCCATTCCTAACCTATACGAGTAGAGCGGAAGATAACGAAAGGGACACAAGGTTCTAACTAAATCATATCACAAACTACCATTCCATCTATCATATCCGTTGAGTCAATCCAATTTGTTCTTAACTACAAGAGAGAACCCTTAGCGGCCTCAGTAGGGATGGACAGGGATTCGAACTCCAGGTATTTCTATCAATACTTCGGTTTTCAAGATCGACTCTTTCAACTGCTCAGACATCTGTCGCCTTCGAGCTCCACCCGCAAAAATCTATCTGCGTGCTAATAGGTATGGGCTCATCTATGTGCTATGTGATTCGCTACGTTTGCTTGTGCCTACTGGCTAATTCTATTGCCTGTTGGTTAGCAAAACTTTTCTGGTAGTACAAATCCTTACGCTTCGTCTCTTTTCTATATGATAATATGCACCTTGGTTACGTTGCTCCCTGAGGGTAATAGCAAGAAAGTGGAGAACAAATGATTTTCCAAACAAAACAAAAAGAGTGATTGAGTCTGGCTAAAGTGAGTGAGTGAAAGACACGGCAAGAGAACAAGTTTGACTTGCAAATGATGAGCATGTGAAGAACCAATCCTTTTGCGCTAATACTATTGCGAGACTGGTACTTAGCGACTCACGAGCAAGATATATACTAAGGTTTTTTTTGCCCTAGCTCTTTTTTTGAAACCTTTTCTATTCTCTTTCTAGTATGGTTCCTCCACAAAGAACATTGAACACCCAACTTTGCAGAGTAGCTTTCTCCCTAGCCCACCGCATAGTGTGGAATTCGGATCCTTTCATTGAGCACCATTTCTTTTAGATATAAAGGTGTTCTGACTCTATTGGATCAAGCCATCAACTAAGCCTTCTACTAACCTAAGTTCCATTTTAGATATTTTTACTCTCTTACTGTAATTAGCTCCTACTAGTAAATAAGCTGTTCCCGAGCTGATTGAAGGGAAGGCCACAAATAGACCTCCTCCAAGCATTGATCGGAGGGAGTCTAGAGACGGTACTAAAATTACCTTTTTCAATTCTTAGACTGAATATGAACATCATAATCTCTTGTTTGCAATCTCCAATAAAAATCTCCGACCTTTGCCTCTACTTCATCACACAAACGTCCGCTTCCAATGTACGCCTCACGAACAAAGCAACGGAATAAACACAATTGAACTAGTAAATTCAATCTTGAATATGTTTTTTCCTTGTTTTTCGGTTTCTCTAAACCCTCTATATTTTTTTCCTACGCAGACGCTTTGATAGAAAAAGACTGAACAGAAAGAGAAAGGTGTTCAATCTCAAAAACCCTAGAAGACTTCATGATAAGAAGTCTTCTAGATAAATCAATCTCTTCTTTGAATTCTGATTTGAATTCAAAACTAGAGGCTTATCAGAGTGTAACCGAAAAAATTTGTCTAGGTTCAACAAACCTGGAAAAATACAATTCAGTCACATAATTAACTCTTAATTATATTTTGGTTAATTACAATTCGTGAATTAACCTACACAACTTTATCTAATTACGTTTATTCCCAAATGAGATACTGCCCATTAAGCTATACGTTCTGAATTTGTGACCCAATAGGTCCTCGTAAAATTGGCATTTGACATAAACGATATTTAATGTCATGTGCAATAAGAGGTGTCTAGCTACACATTATTGCAATCCAATTAACGACAATGTCTTTGATCAGACAAAACCTTCCATGATAAAAAATAATGTCTTAATCTCTTTGTCAATTGAATGTGTCATACTTGTAAAGTTCAATATCTCAATTCTCAGCCCCGAGTACCTTAATTAAACCGAATAGGATAAATACCTCATATCTACTTATTCAAGCATGGCGATGCATTTCATAATTTCACTCAACCAAGAATGCTAGACATGGCTCTCTTGTTATATAAGAGGGACAAATCCTATCTTGATCATTCAACATTCCACAAGACAAATTAGGACATACTCAATACATGTCTTTATTGTCCACTCAGTTAAGAGTGATGTTTGAAGATATCAAAGTATGCAATCTTTAATGCAGGAATCTCAGATGACCTCAAGTCAAAAGATGAGACATAATTATCACAATGAAATCACTCATAAGACTCATATAACAATCCATGAAATGATTTCATGGTGGGTCAATCCAGTACACGATACTCTACGTGTACCTATGTGATGATTTGATATCTCATATCCATGACAGCTGTCATCAATCAACACATACTAGTCTTAGTGTGTTTTTCATATCCTGCTCTCAATAGCATTTGACTAGGGACGTTTTTAAGAATAGAAACAAACTATTCTAATTACATTATATAATTTATTAAATGAACCGCAGTTATAAAAGTAAATTATATAATGACATAAGTAGCATCATGATACAAGGTTACGCCAACGAAGTAAAATCATCATATGGTCTTGGGGCATATCCAACACCAGGTTCCCTGGATCCACGTGTTCCTAGTTGGGCCTAAATGGATGAATTAAGAAGCATGCCCGGGTAGACTTCAGGATCTCTTGCTCTGCTTATCCTCCTACTTATTATTCTATTGCATTGAAAGATACAAACCACCTACTCTGAAAATTACAGCCTTACCATTTATTTTAATAAAATGAAAGCTGCTTGCCCTCACTAATAAAAAACAGAAATGCCTCCCCTTACTCTACCAAATAAGCAAGTAAACAACCTTGGATAAGTGAAAAAATGCTAAAAATTCCTTTCATTTTTCTTTTATAGAAAAAGTCCTCCAGCCTATCGAATTTTTCTTCATTTTATTAATCAACACATGTGCTTTGTTGGCACTGAAAAAGGGTTATACAATCCTCTCCCTAAGGTCGAGCTACTTTGTTCCTCCCACTAGTGCAACTGAAGAAATTACCTTTTACGAAGATTAACCAGAACAAACAAGAAAAGGGCTCTAACCATTGCTTGTGAACAACTCTCCTCAACTGAAGGCACAACAACTGTTACTAGAAGTCTACTCTCTCTCAGGTCCAGTTTTGATCTTGAACTAGCTTTTCTTAATACATAGTCCAGAGGAGAGATATTTAGAAAACCCAATTTAATGTCTTATGACAAGAATACTCAACAAAGAAAAGAAGACCGGACTAAAAGAGATATCCCTTTCGATGATTGAACTTTACTTAAATATCCAGATTGGAATTGGACTTAAACGTTCGTTCACTTTCGTATCAAAAACGTCGACTTGCACTTGCAATATTAAATTTGACTTTCCGGAATCCATGCTCTTGGCTCATGTTCACAAAAGCCACTTATAAGAATAAGACGTTCAACTCATTACAACATGCACAATTGAGAGACTCAGAATATTAGTGCCTTGGGTAAATGCCTACCTTCAAGAGAATGTTACCAAATGAGTTTAAAACCTATCCTTTTCGCTTCCCAAGATATTTAGGGACAAGGGCCTTGTCGGCCACTGCTCACTCACAACAGAACGCATCGTAAAGGGTTCTCGCCTTGGACTTAGTTTGAAAGGTAGGTGTTCGGCATGCCCCCTTGCTTGCGAACTTCCTTAGCAGGGCAGTTTGGAGGTCCCTTTCCTCACGTTTACCGTTGTGCCCAGACTTCACTCTTTCAACATTTGTATACTTTCTAAAGAGTCAAGCATGCCCCTATCCCTATCTCCAAGTGTGTGATCCACTGATTCGTTGAGTGACTTTTCTTACTATTGGAATCCCTCTCTCTTAAAGCTCTATCAGACTTCTAGTCCATCCCTTGTTTGCCGATTGAAGAAAGCCTTATACGATCTCAAATAAGCAAGAAAATCCCTTAACCTTATAGGCCTATAATAAAACAAGTGCGCTAACTCTCATCCCCTTTCTTGCTCATTAGCGTAATGGCTTTTGCGCAACTCAATCCTTTCCTTCTTGCCTTCCTGGAGCTTGCTGGGTGGTGAAGTGGTCCGTGAAGGTAAAATAAGACTTATGTTAAGCAAGTAGAGTAGTGAAGCTGAAGAAGCAAAAAAAGGCAAGAAGCGATTTTCATTTGATCGACAGAATCAATCATACTTTCATTGCTGTGGACCGGCTTTCATAAATCACTTTTGGGCAGTTGCTAGATCAATTCGACAATGAAACTATTTAAGCAATGATCTTATCTATGTCATTTCTCTTGATGCTATACAAAAGAGACTTTTGAGAGTCACTAAGCCCCTTGATCCCTTCTCCCAAAAAAGGAGCTATGTGAGTAAGTCGATCAAAGTCAAAGCAGGGATCTAGAAGACTGGGTTGATACTGGGTCAACTATGGCAATGACTGAGGGGGCCTTGTTCTGTGATAAAAAAAAAAGACTTCAACGCTTAACTCCTTCAGGGCAACCAATCCTAAGAAAAGAGGTTTTCCTGAGAAGAGCAGCTAGAGTAAGTGTTCAGCTACTGGTGCTATGACCTTAAATTAAAGGTGGAAGATCCTTTCCTAGTTCGACATCACCCCGAATGAAGAGTGGACGAACAAAATGCAGAAAATATTAGAGATGTTGAATTCTAAGAAAGCCCTTGATCCTGAAAGTCAAGGCCAAAGAACAAAAAGACAAATAAACAAGGGTTGCAAAAGATAAAAAACCAGAGGCAGCATTGAGGTGCCAGGGCAATGTAAAAACAACAATAGTTCCACATGAAGGTCTTGACATGGAATGTCAAAAAGATTGGTAAAGTTGAGAAGCAGAGAGAGGAATGAAGTAGCTCGACCTTAGGGAGAGGAAGGAAGGTCTGAAAACCTCCATTCGTGTACTATTTCTCCCCACTAAAAAAAGAGCGATTGAGAATCTCAAGAACCTAAACAACAATGTAGAAGTGAGAGCACCCCAAGGCTCTTCTCTCTCCCCCTTTTTTAGCCAACCCCACCCTTTAATTTTTCAACAAAAAAAATCTAATGAATAGAAGAAAAGGAGATCTGAAAGATAGGTGAACGACTTTACTATTGTAAAGATTTGATGCTTTCGATAGCAATTAGCAGCAGATCTTCAATTATTTTGATAAAGTTGGTTGCCGTGTGTTAATTCTTTCAAGGCAAGGGGTGGCCAGATTTTACATTGTTGTTTCCTCTGATCTAGTCAAGGTGGCTTTCGTTGCTAGCATGTAAGTAGTCTAAATTCCTATGCCCGAGTCTTTTTGGCCCTTGTGAACATCTTTTCTTAATGTACTAAAGAGGGCCTCTCTAAAAGTGAAAAGTGGTGGGAGTCCACTAACGGCCATTCCGAGCTTGGCTCCGATAACGCAATTCCGATAGGAGTCGGTAGTTGGGCACTGCATCCCTTCGGACATAGAGAACATGTGACACTGGGTTGGGGTTTGGTGAACCAACTGGTTGCTCCTCTAATTGAAGTATTGGGCCCCTTTTTCGTTGCCTAGGTTACACCTTCGGAATACCCCAAAAGGGAATTTTCTCTACTCCCCTAATCTTCACTTTATGCCATGTCGATTCCCCTTTCATCATAAGGTGTTGAATTAGACCAAAGGGAATCCCCATAGGAACTAGTCTATTACATTTTGCACATAGGAGATGGAGACACAGCCCAAGGCTACGGGGAAAGATGTAGATTGATCGCCCTGGATAGACAATGACATAGAGGGTTTCTACAAGTCTATATATTTTTTGATTCTGTTCTACCCGTTAGATCAATATCACAACCTAGATAGATATATATTTAACAGGAACAAAGATATTAATAGATATTAGCAGTTGTTCGGTCATACCTAAACAATAATATTCCAGAGGGAAATGCACCTAAGATCAAATATTTCGAGCCAACACATAACAACATAAACTTTGAGGCTCAATAGCTAAATACATGGAAATTGAATCATAAGCCAAGATCATAAAGAGCATACTAAGAGCAGGAAGTGGAATTAATACAATGAATTCAAAAGCATCAAACCCCTCTTGTTCGGAAGAATCGAAACACATCAAAATGGTACCAACGTACTTAATAATAGAAGGATTCGGAAGAAAGATGTAAAATTGTCCCTCCTAAAAGGATTATTCCAGAAAAAGTGGGCAATATTTAGGAAAGGCGCTCCAACGGCGAGCAGAAACAAGGTTATTAGATACCTCAGCAAAGCCCGCTCAGAACCACGTGTGCAAGTGTCCCCACATGTGGCTCATCCATGACAATTTCTTCAGATTTGCGTAAACTAGTAGATTGATCACTAATTGCCGATGCTTCCTCCAACATGAGCTAACCCTTTCGAGACTGTTTAAGAATGGGCGCCACTATCGCAGCCCGGATCCAGCTGGGTTCTATTGATCATGTCCCCTTCCCAATGGCCTTGTCCTGTGTCGTCCTTAGCTTTACAAGAGAAAGCTCGCCCAAGAAAAAACTTTTTCTCTTCCCGTCCCATGTTATACTCTGGTACGCCCACAGAAGGGGAAATCAAAATGCATCCTGCTCCGCAGGCATTGCTCGGAGTAATAGTGTAGCGAGGGCAAGGTAAGGAAAGTGGCTGCTAGAGAGGAAGAAAAATTGGCCTATTAAGAATAAGTACAACTAAGCTAATATGCATCAGAGAAAGCCAATTGCGTAGGTAAGCTCTATTCGGCACGATGCCTTAATTCCCCATAACGAAGAGGCTAGATCTATCTCTCAATTACCTATCCCTCAGTTTCTCGACAGCACCTCAGGGTGCATTTAGTTGTCTTACATGAGACTCGGGATATTCCCCACTCCATGGCATGACACCTTTTGCTCATCCATGTTGCCCACCCGTCCAGCACCCTTTCTCATTATCATCTTCCTCCCTTTCTTTCCTCCCTGCTATTCACACTTGAAGATCATCCTATGTATGCTCGACTTCGGTTACCGGGTGGGAGTCGATTATGGCAGGATCAGTCACCGGGCAAACAACCAACCTCTAAGAAGAATTGTGCTTTGCTCCCCTCCCCCCCCCCCCCCAATCCCTATAGAGAGAAAGAGCTACATGGTGATCCCTAGGTTGCAACACATCCAGTAGTTAACTCCTCTCGCCTCTGCCGCCGTTTCTAGGACCGACTGACACCTTATCTGCACAGGTCGTTACAGAGTGTAATGTAGGTCACACATTTTACATAACCTTCGGACTTATGTGCCTTCCAAAACCAAGGGTCTTCAAGCCTGTTGAGTGCAATTAGCCAGCCTTGCAGTGTCGAAAGGATTAGACGTCCCCCCATGCTACGGTTCCCTATGGTCCAAACCTAGTGCCGCATCAGGTTATAGTGCTAGACGACAATAGCTCCTCCGCATCCCCAAGCGGGCTGCCCTCCTAGGCACGCAACACTAAGTAATCCAAGCCAACCCACATTATTGACTAACGGTGGATAATCATATTTCAAAGATGTACTAAAGATAACTCCATGAATAATCATAGGTGAAATTTTCAACAGTAGTCATTTCAATCTTTTTTTCGAAAGATAAATCCCAAAATATCCATCAATAAATGACAAAAAACATTATACAGATGATAGGATGGGGCTAAGGCAGTAATCTCGATTGCGATTAGGACAAGCTTTGATGAATAAAAGAAGAATTGAGTTCACCTATGAGAATTTGATTAGCTACAAACACTAGCTTCAATCAATTCTGCTGAAACAAAGATCTTGTTCCCGGCTAAGCGTAAATAGAGTTCAAAGTCAATTCGGTAATTAAGAGTTGATCTAGTATGGCAAATTCCTCAT
This sequence comes from Parsonsia alboflavescens, assembly GCA_028571225.1. NCBI lineage: Eukaryota > Viridiplantae > Streptophyta > Magnoliopsida > Gentianales > Apocynaceae > Parsonsia > Parsonsia alboflavescens. The sequence continues at coordinate 31,947 of JAOXNR010000024.1, read as the reverse complement.
TCTTTCTTCTCTATGTTTTACGGGTACTTATTCTTGCACGGAATCAAACAAGAAGATGTCAAGTATAACAAGGAGCTACAAACCTTCCTTTATCCGTTTGGGAAAGCAGATTACTCTTGGTGGCGAAATACAAAGCTATATAGATGTTTTTTCACTTCATCAGAGACTCAAACGACAAGAAAGAGGATGAGGTAATTGATTGATACCGCTGATCGGCTTGATCTTCAAGTTGTTTGGTGCATCTGTCTTTGCTTGAGAGTAGAGCACAACAAAACTCTTTCGTGTCACAAAGATAAAGACAAGCGAAAACATAACTAATCGACCAAGGCATCCAGTTCAAGAAGAGAAATCAATAGAAAAGAGTGTTTAGGATTAGGCCAGGTGAGAGCAGTTTAGAAGAATAGAGATGTTTTTCTTTGCTTTGTTGGAAGGCTTTTCAAGAGTTACTAAAAGAGTCTGCCCCAATCTTCTTGCAGTAAAGTGAGTAGTCTCCATTGGCAATAAAAGTAAGTAGTCAAACATTCTTTAATTTTTAGTACGCAAAGTCAATCCCTCTTTCTTATAAAAAAGAATCAGTATCAAAGAGTCAGCCTGCAGTCAGCCTAACTATAGAAGTCATAGGCTTCCATAGTGAAAGTAGTCTTTCCTTAAGAAAGAAAAGAGGAATAAGCTGAAGACTTTTTAGTATCAATTTGCAATCACAGAAGACAACTAGATAAGATATATAGAAGATATGGATAGGAAGAGTAAGAAGAAGAAGGATCCTAAAACTAAAAATGCAAGTTAATGCGAAAGGAATGAAGTACCTCGACCATAGAGAGAGGAAGGAAGACTCGGCAAGCTTTCCTTAAGGTAATAATCAGAGTAAGCAAACAAGTCAAGAAAAGAAGAGTCCATGGGAAATGGCACAAAGTTCTTGCCATTCCATCAGATATTTTCAAGGATTCCTGCTATAGCTTCATCTTTTTCAATAGATGATCAACAGGGAGTCTGTATCTTCACTTTCTTTGGCCTCATTAGATGCTGTTTCCTAACTATCAGAAATCGAAGATAGGAAACAGAGTTTTACCACAAGCGAATTAAACTTCTATAACTTAATCAGTAAGTACTTGAGGACACCACATTTGCTACAGAAGGGTATGGGTCGAGCCGGGTGCAAGCCTTGCTTAACCGATTGGTACCACAGACACTAAAGATGAAAGAGAGGAACCTCTTGTCAAATTTTCAAAGAACCCCCCTATCCCTATGTTTGAGCTACTTCATTTGTACAAATAAAAACTTTTTTTTTTTCTTATATTTATATTAAGAAAAGTGGAATTTAGAAGAAAGGGTTGAAGGGAACTAAAACGATGACACTATCATCCTACCTTTCTTTCACCGAGTTGAAAAGTCTGCTATCACTTAAGATAATAAGATAAAGAGATAAGTGGGTGTACCACTTCATCTATTGTAGCTGAATTCTATTAATATACATAGGATTTTGAAAGCTAGAAAATAAGCACCGTTATGGTAGAGTACTTTAGAAGATCCGTAGCTGGCCATAACTGGAACTAGGCATTTAGGCCTAAGGATTCTTTACTGACTCGTTTGATGTCTCCGAAGCGGCTTTCCTAAGCGTCTAGTGAAAAAGGGTCCGCCATCGGGATGCTATTGCTCAATTGAATTGCCTAAGAGGATCGGATGTCTCCTTATCTATAAGCCTAGAGATCAAAGAGAATAGTTCGACATAAGCCTAGCCAAGAATGCCTAGGCAATAGAAAGAGAATGAATAGAAAGATAACACTGGAAAGGCTAGTAAGAAGAAGAAAAATCATTCTTTCTATTTAGATCTTTAGTCTAATCTTTCTCTAAATTGCTTAGCTTAAACTTCAAAGCTACCGGGCTTACCCTTTTAGTTTAGTTAGATTGAAGGCTTTCTTCCCTCAAGGAGGCACGGTACTCAACATTCTAAATAGTGAAGTAGAAAAGTCAGTAACGGGAAATCCTTGACTGAGCTATAGCTTTTCGCTTCACCGGAATCAAATGCAATGCTATCGATGATCAAACTTTTGCCGCAACTAGGCTTCAGTTATAAGATACTTATTACATCACTAAATCTTCTAGGGAAAAAGAGTCCTGCTATTGTCACATCTTCAACTGGCACTGGAAAGGCACCTTTCAGTTTAGGCCATAATTCCACAAATGGATGCCAGCTGGATATGTGTTTACCATAGGAAATAAAAGATAAGATGCCTACGGCGAGCAATATTTTAGTATATCCTAACGGAGAAGAGTAGCTCTAGAGGGAAGAGCGCTCCCAGGAATAAGTAGTTTCGATATGGATTCTAGTTATCCCATCAAATTTGTTGCGCCAATGTGGACAACCCAATCTGAGAAAAAGAAAAAAACAAAGGTAAGAAAACCGATTACCTAAAGCTTTGCTCTAGAGACTACGTTGCTCGGAAAAGCGAATGATTCGAAACCTTTTCCCGAGTTCACTCCATTGAAGTTGCCTTCGAGCTATTGGAAAAAGGAAAAGGCACGTACGAGGGAAATTTGTCGTAATAAGGCAATAGATTTGTAGGAATGAACAAAGAAAAAGCATTAAGACAATTCAACATCTTTGATTGATGTTAGATGGTGCAGAAGGTTAGAAGCAAGTGGGCCTGCTTCTGGAGAAGCATGCATGCAGGTGCGGGTAGGAAGCTTCTCCACAGTAGACAATGAATCTATGGGGTCCATGCCTTGTGAGATGACCCTTGCTTCATCCAAATAGGTGCAAGTAATCCTAGGCTGCAGGGAGGGAGTAAATCGCCTTTACCAAGGGATGAGGATGAGAAAGAGTTTACTCCCCTGGCCACGTGACAGAAGAGGGAGAAAGCCTAGTCCTTTATCTCATTCTCAACAGAAGATAAGGGGAACGACCTTCCTTCTATTTAAACCAGGTCGACTACTTATCAGGAAATCCTTCCATTGAACCTCTGGCCTACTCCTCAGTCATCGACTCATCCAAAGTAAGCGAAGAATCCCTTTCCTCCTAGTAGGGTTTAGCTATGTTCCACCTCAAGTAATGATATTTCTTTTTTTCCTTGAGGGAGTTCTTTCCATTAGCTTTATAAGCTTTCAACTAATTCTCAATCCTTATACTTTAATTGTGACTTATGGAAATTTTGTATTCAAGGTAGGCTAGGCTTCTCCTTCCATCTACCCATTGGCAAGTGTCCGATGCGGCCAAGTGGCCCTTTCTTTTTGCTTTAGTCTTTCTTTCTATCCTTGATGAAGGATTGGATAGCCAAGAGACTATCTGATTTTACCACTTTGAAAGCATAGTCACTCACTGCAACTTACTAATCGATTCCAACAATTAAAGGAAAGTGCTCCTCAGCCGACTTCCAACTTCAGTTTAGGAAAGTATGAGCCCATAGCACAGAAGAAAGGATCAGGAATCCGAAGTCTCACACGCAACCGAGAAACTTCCATTACTTATTTTGGAAAGAAAGAAAAATATGTCCTCTCCCTAAGGTCAAGCTACTTCGTTCCTTTCTTGAAAGCAATTTCATGATTGGCCAAGATCATGTGCTTGCCTTGCAGGTGTGTTCGCATTGGTGTAATGTTTATTGGTGCATTGCCTTAGCTTATTCTCAATTGAATTCGATGGATAAGAAGCCATTAGAAGTTGGTTTGGCTGGAAGTCGTTTTGAATTGGAGTGCACACCCGATTAAATGGATTGTGGGTCAATCAAGTAACGATGAGTAGGAGTTTCGGTCCGTAGTGAACCTTGAAAATAGTCTAGGAGCGAATTCAGTAGGAGCAGCTTGCCCAATCGGAAAGCTAGGTTCCATCAAAGGCGAATCTCAGGATACGAAATGAATTAGATAATGGGTGACCCAATTGCAAATTCTGATCAATCCAAATTATATATGAATAGGTTCAATCACGTAAAGAAATGAAATGCTCCCGGGAAAGGGAATGCTTTAGTTAAGGGAAGCTTCTATGCCCAAAAAGCATTCTTCAACAGTGGAGTGGCCACGAGTCTATTTAGCGAAGGAGAAGAAAAGGAACACGACAAACCAGATCTGCACTTGAGCTTAGAAGTTCCATCGATGTAGAAGACGAACAAAGCAAGAAAGAAGGTCCAAGCCCAGAATGAGCCAAGAAAGAAAGATTGTGTTATTGTAGGGTTAGACTACCTCTCTCATTAATGCAGGGTTGAGGAGAAGTCTATGGCTTAACATGAATAATCTTTTTCAACCCTATCTGTTTTGCCTTTCTTCTTTGGTGTGGCCTTAACGAAGGAACATGCAAAGGGTAGCAGTCAAGCGTAGGATAGAAGGAATAATCAAAGACATAGCTTTACCCTTGACTTTAATTAATTACACAAGCCCATATTCGTGTAGGGAATTGGTTGTCCCATTTGTGGTACCTATTCGATTGTTGGTTTAGTACTACTTAAGCTTGTAACTCTTGCTGGATTGGCTTTGAGCCATAGAAATTGAATAGCAAGAAGTTTGATCAATTGCTAATTCAGAGAGTCTTTCGAAGCTATCCATCAAAGAAATTCATTCCTTGATTTTGGGGCAAACAACATCTTTTCTTTCTCTATCTGGCTTTACTCACTATAAGAAATAACGATCTCAATGGCTGGCTTGACTAAACCTAATCTATTGATTAAGGTAAGGAAGGCAGGTTCATAGATTCCCCGTGCCCCCAGACCTTATGAGAAGTCCGGGTTAGAGTTGTGAACAGGCAGGTCGATTCTGGATCCTTATCATGGGTTTTAAGGGATGCATTCAATACATGTAGTTTGTCTCACCTCCGCTATCAATCCTGTTTCGTTATTAGCTACTCAGATGTTTCCTTCTCTCTATAGATTATGGCACAGCTGTTTTCCTTTCCTTATCATTATAGCTCATAGGGCTCACCCATAACACGGCTCTCCTACTTATCTTGTCTCTTTTGATTCCACCTACTCTTTTTGTTTAACCATCGACCTTAGGTTGGGGTACGAGTTATAAGAGAGAGAGGATGAAAGAGATAGATGCTTGGTTCCACTGGACAGACAGATTCTATTTCTGGAAGGGATTGAACAAAAAGAAGAATTTGGATATGAACGCATTGAAGTGATTGACCAACTTGCTTGGGCATAGGTAGAGCCGGGTTGGAGCGAATGTTGCAGAAGAGATCAGTGGTTCATCTCAATACAACACAATTCATCATCCCTTGTGCAATTTTGTGCTCACCGTTTACAGACGGCTGGGCTGGGCCAGATGCGTAACTAATAGCTTACCTGTGAGCAAGAGCTATACCTTCTGGAAGCGGAGCAATAACTCGTATAAAAGAAGCAAATGCGTATTAAGGATCCCTAAAGCAAATATTCGGAATGCTAGACGATTACCATTAAGAGTTGCTTTTGTTCAATTATAAATAGATAAGTTATCGTGATATATTCATTTTATTACAAGACCTTGTAAGGGTGGGCATAAGAATATAGACAGTTTATGACTCCAGCACTAGAGGTAGATTCCGCCCACGAGAGAGATATTTGTTAGACTAGGCACTTGAACCCCCGACTGATCGAAATTGGCCTATTAACTGAGTTTTCCTTAAGGAATTGAAAATGCTATTCGCAAATTGGAAAGAAACCGAAAGACAGAAAAATAGGAGTAGCTTCGGAAGCAGTAAACCGATAAGTACATTGCGAGATGGGATTAATGCCTTTGCAAAGCAAGTAGGAACCGATGGACAAAGAACGAATAAAGTCAAATTATTATGAATAGGGAGATGAATAAATATGTACGCATTCACTCATAGAAAATGGTATTAGAGTCAATCAATTGTAGAGATTGAGGAGAGGTGGCCTTACGAGGGTTTAAAGACTAAAGATGCTAGCGATGGGATTAGGCTATTACGGAAAACTTCCTCGTTGCGGAAGAGGTGCGCGTCTTGCCTGGATTGCTATCTTACTAGCATTAGTAATTTTTTGGTTTTCTATTGAAGTACTTCCTTTTTTCGAGCATAATGATTCGATCGTTGGTCTAATTCTTTGCTTAAAGAGGCCCCCTGACGCACAGCTGGATGCAGATCAAGGTGGTACGGATGCGGGGCCCATTTTGGTTCAGCAAGTTTTGGCTCCACTATTAGCTCCATGACGTTCAGAACGTTTGAAGAAGAGGACGTGAGCTGCTTAAAACATCGAATTTATGTCGGGCACGATTCTCGAGATGACTGAAATGAGCTCGAATCGAGCTCAAATTTGATTGGGTGACCCAGAACGGCCCAACGAACCAAAGTCAAGCCTATGATCAAGGTATTTTTCAGCCATTCGAAGTCGTTTGGATGGAGTTTTGGACAATTTCCTGTTTTTAGTGGCATTGTCGTAATTTTACAGTTTTAAGTGACAGTTTCGTAATTTACTCTTTTCTAGGGATATTCTAGCAATTATTTTCCTTTTCGTTTCCTATTAGGGTTGGGGTTTGTTTCTGGCTTTAAGAATTGTTTGGTTGGTTGTTTTTCCGCAGTTTTTGATCAATTGAAAAGTTGTCACCTTTTCGGCTTATTTGATTTTTGACTACTTCAAAAATTTTTCTTCACTTGATTTAATTTTCGTCTTCTAACTACTTGCACTGAAGTTTGATTAGAGGGAATTTTGAATCAGGTTTTTTTTTCGTTACTTGTTTTGCTCGTTTCTGAACAAGAACGAACCTTAGGGTTTTCGTTGAATCTCCGAAGCATGAATTTTCCGAGCAGGTTCTGCCTTCCGACTACGTCAGTTGGTATCAGAGCTCAGATCTATTATGGTAGGGAGTAACCTCGAATAGAACCTCGCTGCATTAGTCAAAGCAATACAACAGGATCAACAAGTGTCTAGGCGGGACAGGGAAAGGTTGCGAAGGGAGATGCGGCTAGAGAGGGAGAGCCGTGAATGAAAGATACAAGATTTGACACAGATGGTGCAGCTTCAGGAGACAGACAGACAACCAGAACAGCCTGAATTTGATGGATTGCGACAGGGGGTGGACGTCGAAATTGAGAAAGAATTTGGGAGGCTGCAGCATGAGCAACCTAGGGTTCAATCGAGGGGAATGAGGGGCGGCTACCAGCCGTCAAGGGACCATGAACGTGAACCAGTCGTTCCTCCTTGGGATCTAGGGTTTAAGATGGAGGTCCCAGAATTTTCATAAGGGTTGGTGCCTAAAGAGTTCTTAGATTGGATGAGCTCAGTGGATGAAGTTTTTTCTTTGAAGGAGGTTCTGGCGGAAAAGAAAGTATATTTGGTGGCGATGTGGTTCAAGGACAGAGCTGCCGCGTGGGGGCAATCTTTCAGATATCAGAGATACCTAGATAGGCTTCCAGTTTTGGACAATTGGGGGGAGTTCAAGAGAGAGATCGGAAGGAATTTCTGCCCTTCAATTATCGGCAGACTATGTTCTAGAATCTACAAAGCTTGACATAGGGTTCTCGGAACATCGAAGAATACACACTTGAGTTTTATCGGATGGTGGCGAGGAACCAATTGCGTGAAACTCAGGAACAACTCGTGGCACTTTATCTTCATGGGTATGACCTGTTATTCAGAATGCTTTACAGGTCAATTCCTTTACCACAATCACGGACGAGCAGACAAAGGCGCAAGTCGTGGAGAAGAGCCTAGCGAGGGCTAGCGGTAGAAGTGTTGGATTTGGAAGAGGCTTTCCTCCTCCCCGTGTTTCTCCAACAAGTAGCTCTTCATCGACACGTGTGGGTAGTTCTTCAGCCCAAAATCAGTTCGGGCGAGGTAGTGCACAGCTCGGCCAAGGGCCAAGTAATGCTCCGAATTAGTCTACCACCAATAATAAAGCTAATATGAAGTGCTAGAGATGTCAATAGCTAGGGCACTATGCGAATAAGTGTACAAGGCTAAGGTCGCAGTTACTGATTCAAGAGGGTGCCGAAGATGAATCTAAAGAGTATGATGGTGATGATGCGTATGAAGAGGAGGATAAGTGTTATGTCACACCTGAGGATATCTGGGGAGAGAGTTTGGTTTTGAAGAGGATTTGTTTAGTACCCAAGGCCGATGAAGATTGGAAATGGAGATACATCTTCACAACTCGATGCAGAACTAAACGGAAGGTATGCCGGGTGATTATTGATACAGGGAGTTGTGAGAATGTAATCTCACAAACGGCAGTGCAGAAACTTCAGTTGACGATAGAACCTCATCCAATGCCATATCGGTTAGGGTGGTTAAATAATGATACCGAGGTCAGGGTTTCAGAGCGTTGCCGGGTGGAATTCTCGTTTGGACCTCAGTATTCTAGCACTATCTACTGTGATGTCGTCTCGATGGATGGATCTCATTTACTACTCCGTAGGCCATGCCAATACGACAATCATGTGACCTATGATGGGTTCACACACTGTTATACTATCAATCGAGGGCCTAAGAAAGTGGTACTCCAGCCCATGCGAGAGTGAATGGTTGATAGTAAGAAGACAATTATTTGCTTGCGATGGAAAGAGTTTGAAGAAGAGATAACAGAGCCCGAGCTTTGTTTTGCTTTAGTTGCGACTGACTTGTTGACATCGGATAGCAGTGAGGTTGAGTTGGAGATTCCAGAACAAGTTCAAGAGTTGTTTACTGAATTTGCAGACTTGTTACCGGTTGAGCTACCTGCTGGGTTGCCTCCGCTGAGAGATATCCAGCACCAAATAGATCTAATGCCAGGTTCTATCCTTCCGAACAAGGTGCATTACAGAATGTCCAAACAACAACATGAGGAGCTGAAGCGACAAGTGACGGAGTTACTTGATAGAGGGTTTATCCGGGAGAGCATCAATCCCTCTGCGGTGCCTGCTTTGTTGGCACCGAAGAAGGATGGCACATGGAGAATGTGCATGGACAGCAGCACCAACAATCATATTACGATTAAGTATCGGTTTCCGATTCCACGACTCGGTGAGATGTTGGACCAGCTCAGTGGGGTAGCTATCTTTTCGAAGATAGACTTGAAAAGTGGCTACCATCAACTCCGATTCAAACCTGGAGATGAGTGGAACACGGCTTTCAAGATTAAGTGGCTAGTTATGCCTTTCGGTCTCTCGACTTTGAGGTAGTTTACTTTGATGACATACTTGTGTATAGTTCGGCAGAGGAAGAACCTTTGCAGCACCAAAGGTTAGTTTTGGCTACCTTGCGAGATCACAGTTTGTTTGCCAATCGGAAGAAATGTAGTTGGATGGTCGACAAGATTGTATTCTTAGGGTATGCGGTTTCGGCAAGTGGGATTCAACCGGATGATGCTAAGGTTTGGACAATCCGTGAATGGCCAGTACCAAAGAGTGCAACTGAGGTTTGGTCTTTTCATGGATTAGCAAGTTTCTATCATTGGTTTATTAGGGATTTTAGTGTGTTGATGGCACCCCTGACTGATCTTTATAACGCCAAGGTGTTTGTATGGGCAAAGGTGGCTCAATAGGCATTTGATGTGATAAAGGAAAAACTAACGAGTGCACTAGTACTCGCCTTACCAAATTTTGATAAGGTATTTGAAATGGATTGTTATGCATTCAAGGTGGGAATAGGAGCGGTCCTGGGTTAGGAGGGTCGGCCAGTAGCCTATTTAGGAGAAAAACTTGCAGGGCCAAAGTTGAACTACTCAACCTATGATGTCGAGTTCTATGCTATAGTCCGAGCTCTTCAACATTGGCAGCATTATTAGATACAACGTGAGTTTGTGCTATACTCTGACCACCAGGCTTTGAAGTTTCTTCAGGGGCATCAGGGGCAGCATCGACTTAGTGATAGGCATGCCAAGTGGGTGTCAACCCTCCAAGAGTTCACCTTCACCCTAAAACAAAAGCCAGGCATCGCGAATAAGGTAGCTGACGCATTGAGTAGACGTCGGTCGTTGCTTAACATGATGTGGGTTATCACCAAGGGCTTTGAGGGATTGAGAGAGTTTCTACGGGATGATGCAGATTTCGGTTATATTATAAAGGTCGTGGAGAAGCAGGAACGGTGTGATTATGTGCTTCATGATGGCTATCTTATCCAAGGTAACTGCTTATATATTCCTGACACATCGTTGAGATTGTTGATCGTTCAGGAATTGCACTCGCATGGGTACTTCGGCAAAGACAAGATAGCCGACTTGATCAAGGAGAAATTTTACTGGCCGGGTATTGACAAGAGTACCTAAGATTTCGTTAAGTGATCCCGAGTTTGTCAGGTGTTGAAAGGAGGGGGTACTAATCAGGGTCTTTATACACCTTTAGCCATTCCGGATGAGCCATGGACGGACATGTCAATGGATTTCGTATTGGGTTTGCCACGAACGCAGAAGGGGTTTGACAGCATGGTGGTTGTGGTGGATAGGCTTAGCAAGATGGCTATCTTCATTGCTTGCAAGAATCCCATGGATGCGAGCAAAATTGCCGACTTGTACTTTGGGGATGTAGTGTGAAGATTTGGATTACCAAGGACTATCCGATCTGACCAGGATAGGAAATTCATGAGCCACTTTCGGCGAGAGCTTTGGAACATGTTGAGGAAGCAAGTCAAGTCTTTTGGAACTTAGGATTCTGTTCTTACGAAGATTGAATTTGCATTCAATTGCTCTCTGAACAGGTCCACCAAGTTTGCTCCTTCTCAGATTGTTTTGGGGTGAAATCCAAGAGGTCCTCTCGACCTTGCTATTCTTGATCATGGTTCGGCTCCAAGGAAGGTGGAGGATCGTCTGGTTGATCCACAGTCCAATCATGCAATTGTCAAAGCAAACTTGGAGCAAGCTTATGCTCAGTAAAAGTTGCATGCGAATCAGTCTAGGTGAGATGTCCAGTTTGAGGTAGGTGATCTAGTTTGGGTCACTCTGTGCAAGGAACGATATCCTACTGGTAAGTATCACAAGCTCAAGGACTGGAAGGTTGGCCCATGCCAAATCTTGGAGAAACTTGGTGTCAATTGTTACTGAGTTGAACTACCTTACAAGTTCAACATTTTCAATGTTTTTAATGTTCAGCATCTCAAGTCTTTTCATGCTGATAATCCAAGCTTGAGGACAAGCTCCATTTAGGAGGGGGGGTCTGACGTAGAGCTGGCTGCACATCAAGGTGGTTCCGATGCGGGGCTTGTTTCGGTTTAGCAAGTTTTGGCTCCACCACCAGTTCCACGACATTCAGAACATTCAAACAAGAGCACGTGAGCTGCTTAAAATATCGAATTGATGCCGAGCACGATTCCCGAGGCGACTGAAATTTACTCAAATCTGGCTCAAATCTTGCTGGGTGACCTAAAATGGCCCAACGAACCAATGTCACTGCTATGCTGTGGTGCAAGGTGTTTTTCGACTATCCGAAGTCGTTTGGATGGAGTTTTGGGTAATTTTCTATTTTCAATGGCATTGTCGTAATTTTACAATTTTAAGTGCCAGTTTCGTAATTTATGGTTTTCTAGGGGTATTTTAGCTATTTATGTACTTTTCGTTTCCGATTAGGGTTTGGTTTTATTTTTGGCTTTAAGAATTGTTTTGTTGGTTGTTTTTCAATTTTTGATCGATTGAAAAGTTGTCTCCTTTTCAGCTTATTCGATTTTCGACTACTTCGAAAATTTGTTCTTCGCTTAATTTAATCGTCATCTTCTAACTACTTGTACTGAAGTTTCATTAGAGGGAATTTTGAATAAGGTTTTTTGGTTTTGTTACTTGTTTTGCGGGTTTCTAAACAAGAACGAACCTTCAGGTTTTCGTCGAATCTCCGAAGCTTGAATTTTCCATGCAAGTTCTGCCTTCTGACTGCTTTAGTTACTATCAGAGCTCAAATCCGTTATGGCAGGGAGTAACCTCGAACAAAACCTTGCTGCATTAGTCGAAGCAATACAGCAGGATAGGGAAAGGTCTACGTGCGACAGGGAAGAGTTGCAAACGGAGATATGGCTAGAGAGAGAGACCCGTGAACGATAGATACAAGATTTGACACAGATGGTGCAACGTCTGGACACAGAACGACAACCAAAACAGCTTGAATTTGACGGATTGCGACAAGGGGTGAACGTCAAAGTTGAGGAAGAATTTGGGAGGGCTGCCACTTGAGCAACCTAGGATTCGACCGAGGGGGAATGAGGCTTGGCTGCCAGCAGCCAAGAGGCAATGAACGTGAACCAGTCATTCCTCGTTAGGATCTAGGGTTTAAGATGGAGGTCCCGGAATTTTCATGAGGGTTAACACCTGAAGAGTTCATAGATTGGATGAGCTTAGTGGATGAACTTTTGTCATTGAAGGGGGTTCCGGTGGAAAAGAAAGTATCTTTGGTGGTGATAAGGTTCAAGGACAGGGCTACTGCATGGTGGCAGTCTTTCAGATATCAGAGATACCGAGATGGTCGGGCCGTTCCCAATTGGCAAACCGAAATTTGGCCCATTCCGAGTTCTTTTGGCCCAGAATAACAGAGAACATAAAATAGGCCCAAAAGACGTTTAAAATGATCATGGATGGCCCGTAAGTGCCACGGTACATGGCAAAGTGATGCATTTTTCCT
>JAOXNR010000023.1:9695-22732 GCA_028571225.1 Parsonsia alboflavescens | reverse complement strand
TTAAAATTAAAAGAATTATTATCTCAAAAAATGCAAATACAAATTACAAATAATGGAGAAAAAAATGTATTGGTGCTCAGAAGAAAGCGGTAGTTGAATGAAAAGAATAGTTTTAGAAGAAAAATAATTTTAAAAAAAAATTCAAAATGGTACCTTGTGGGTATCGAAACCAGGACCATAATAGTTTTCAGAATATTATGGTGTTTTGCACCTGTAATAGTAAAAAAATCGTGGGTTAACTAATGGTTTTTTTTCAATCATTAAACCCAATTGAATCGAACCCAACTGTAAATCGATTCGATTTCAAATCAATCTATTAATCAAATAACCCAACACATCTCAATCCATTTGAGATCGGATCGGATCGGACGGTTAACCGACCCGCTGCTCACCCCTAATTTAGATACTACAATAGTAGTCCTAAGTTGTTTTTTTATTACTAGGGAGGGCTGTCCTAAAATGGCTGTTATCGCATTCTCGAACGTCATTTTCGCCTGATGTACATTTTTTAATGGAGAACCGCAAAAGCGTGATCGCAGCTCAGCGACTCTCGACGTTGGGTGAACCAGGACTGGTTATGTCAAAACCCTTCTCATCCTCAAGGCGCTTTCGTGTTCGACTTTAATTTCTCCATCACAAAAATGGTAAAAAAAAAAATAAAAATAAATATTCCGTTGCCTCCCTTCTGTTCTTGACAACGCCAGCTACCATGATGAAAGCTTTCTTCTTTTCGTCTAGTACTCAACAACGGAAGTTTCCCGGTGTTATCAAACGTCTGCTGATTATTAACATTGGATAGAATCAAACAATTAAGGGAATCTTCGTCGAAAATTTGAGGTTTTCGAGGGAAAAGAGGTTCAACTATAATATCAAATTCCTGAGCTGAGACTTGTTTTTGAATCTTTCATGGATAGGGAGATAATGTTCAAGAAAACCCATTATCCATGGACACTCTTGCTTGTTTCTTGTTTGTACACATCACAGTTGCATGCCTTCAAAACCCCTTTTGATCCATCAGATGTTTTGCCACTTTTACCGAGTCAAGTATCCTGGCCTATTCTCAAATATCTCAACAAAGCTGAGGACCTGTTGCCCGCTTTTGTTGGAGCGGCTTTAGAGGACAACAACAGCTTGGAGTGGAAAGGAGCTTGTTTCTACAAGAATACTGCTTGGTTGGAGTTCCACAACAAGACCGGCAGTGAGTTTGGCGGTGGAACTCTTCACCTCAAGGTTCTATTTTTGCTATCTAACCTTTTTTTTTTTCTAAATTTTTTTTTTCTTTCTTATGATGTATATCAGTAATTTGGATGTCCGGAATTGTTCTTTTTGAAATATTAAATTGTTAATAACATTTTGGTTTTCTTGATTATTGGTATTTGGGATGGACAACTGAATATTTGATTATCAGAAGAAATTGATTTGAGCAACTTTGGGGGGTATTTTGACTTACCCCGTTAATTCAAGGGTTGTGTTTTGCTAATCTTGCCTCCAGGGACAACTGTTTGACATTTCTCCTTCTCTGCGATTTGAGTGATGGTCTTTGCCATCAGAATCATGATTCAGGAACCAGAAAAAGGACATAGTTGTGAAATTCAGAATCTTTAGGTTTTGGATGGATGGTTTCCAAAGTTAATGAATATGGCTGAAGGTAGCCTAATCAAAGTATATAAATGCTACAATCGAAAAAGATTGGTCCTTTTACTGGACTTTATTTTAGTTGTACTGCCTGATTAATATTTTGGTGGAAGCAGTCCTCTTTTGAAGGATTCATAATGGTAGGGTTTGATACTGGCTGCTCCTGCTGTATCTTCAGTGCTCCAAGTTTTATTACATTGACTTCCAGTCTTATTTTCCTGTTTTCTCATATCGGGAGGTTCATAGACACAATTTCCTCACCTTATATGGTGAAGGAAGACTTGCATTCTTATTTTCTTTTAAAATTTTGTTCAGGGTGAGGTGACAAAAAGATGATGATTGGTTGCAATGATATTTGCTGATTCATTGAATCATTAAAGTCTGTATCTATTACTTTCTCTTCCCCCTCTATTTTTCAGGTTAGCAATGCACATAGTTGGACCTGTATGGATCTTTATATCTTTGCAACTCCATACCGTGTCACGTGGGATTACTATTTTTTATCTCGTGAACATACCCTTGAGTTCAAAGAATGGGAATCAAAAGCCGAGTATGAGTATGTAAGTTAAAAAATCAGTTTAATGAGAACTACATATGTATTTGTAAAACATGCAATCATGAACTTTGCTATTTATACTTTCAATGGCCACAGGTCAAACATAAGGGGGTTTCAATTTTCCTTATGCAAGGGGGGATGCTAGGAACTCTTGGAGCTTTGTGGAATGTCATCCCTTTGTTTACAGATACTACATGGGGAGAGAATTCAAATATTGGGTTTCTAAAGAAGCATATGGGTGCTACATTTGATCAACGTCCTCAACCTTGGATTACAAATATTTCTGTTGCCGATATACACTCTGGAGATCTCCTTGTAATATCAAAAATTCGGGGGCGATGGGGTGCTTTTGAGACTCTAGAAAAATGGGTAACTGGTTCTTATGCAGGTCACAGTGCCGTTTGCCTGAGGGACTCTGAAGGAAAACTATGGGTTGGGGAGTCGGGACATGAAAATGAGGAGGTAATTTTTAAATATTCCTAGATAAACTTACATTTCAAACTCTTCTAATGAAATTTTGGTTTTTCATGATTCTTGGCTTCTCTGTTTCCCTACTTCTGGTCCTGTTTTGCTCTTCTTTCACTCCCGAGAGGGTGCACTGCACACTTTCTGGGTTGGATAATTTGTCATGTTACACAATTATTTTCAGTTTTATTTTCTGCTTAACTATACAGGAACAGCAACGAGATCTGTGGGATACTTTCTGTTGGTGGATGAACTATTAAACTGTAATTAAGATTCTTAGCTATGATAGGTTCATGAGGGCTCTGAAGATGTTTCCTGGGAAGATGAATCTGTTCTTTTTCTTAGTTATCTTTTAGATTAGAACAATGTCCACAATATTGTTTTATTCTGAGCTCCATGTCCTATTAATGCATATGGTGTCTTCACATTTGACACATTGGGCAAACCTATTGTTGCATCTGGTTATCTTGAGTTTTTGTAGGAGCTAATAAAATACATGTGATAAAGTTCACTTTTGATCACTATGCAGTATACCAAAAGACCAATATCCTCCTATATTAGGAGCAAAGATACAGCAGTTATGCTCATATACTTGTATATGTTCCAGAGCTTTATAAATGTGAATTTGGGCTTTCCAAGGAGAAAAGTCAGAATATGGCACTGGTTTTGTCTCTGATAAACTGTCTAGTCCAGTAATTGTTGGTTAGTAAGCTTTATATATCACATGTGGGTGGAGAGCATCAGTCCAGTTCAGGAGTTTTATAAATGAGATTCTGCTCATTTACGTGTGTTGTACAGCTGCTTCCTCTGGCCTTGTTGGACTGACTGATAATTTATGCAGGAGTTCTTGGGACCCTAGGACACAATTGCTTTATCACTTGTCATTTAGTAATAAAGGATGCAATGAAAGTACAACATTAGAAATGACAGAAGATACATACATATATGCATGAATGAACTCCTTACTCTATTTTATTCCTGACCTTTTGTTCCTGGAACAATATTTGTTTTCTAGCTGTCTTTTATGTTTCGGATGGACTTCATCTCCAGGCATCTTATCAATTTGCTCTCAATATGTAAAAGGAATAATTTGAAGAAAACATAAAAGTGCAATTTAAAAGCCTTTGTTTTCTTTCAATTTTTCGTGTCTGCTGTAATATTTGATCACCTAGGCCATCATTGTATAAAAATGCAACTTCCTTTTTTTTTGTTCCATTTTTCTTGTAGGGGGAAGATATCATAGCTATCTTACCATGGGATGAATGGTGGAAGTTCGAACTGACAAAGGATGATTCCAATCCACATATTGCACTACTACCCTTACAGGCTAATCTCCGGGCAAAGTTCAACGGGACTGCTGCGTTGGAGTATGCAAGAAGCATGTCAGGCTTGCCTTATGGGTATCATAACTTGGTTTTTAGCTGGATAGACACAGTTGACGGAAATTATCCGCCACCATTGGATGCCCATGTGGTACTACTTCATATAATTGTTAGATGTTCAATTTTCAACTGATGCATCTATTCTTTTAACCGTTCAATTTTCGCTCTATGTTTAATTGCTAAGTGAATGTTCTTTAAGGTTTCACATTCATTTGTTCACATTTTGGGGTGTAGTTCTACATTCTTACAACACTAGAGTTCTGGATTCATTTGGAGCTTGGGTCCAACAAATATCTAAATTGAAGTTTTAATGGCACACTAAATTCTTGGTTCCGGGATGAATTTGCTTCTCCCTGTTGAGAAGCTGATTTCATGCAAAATAAACCTTGAATCTTGTCTTTTAAGATTCACTGTCAAAGTATGAGGGCTACTGTCTTGCTTAAGAAAGCAACTGTTAGGCTCTCTTTCCTAAGCCACCGCCCTCTTCATATTGCTGTTTGAATCCTAGGAACTTCTTCATGCTATAATATCCTGGTTGCTCCTGCAGGTTGCTTCCGTAATGACTATTTGGAACCAAATGCAGCCTGCATATGCTGCTAACCTGTGGAAAGAGGCCTTGAACAAGCGACTTGGAACTGAGGTCTTTTTCTTAACCCTTTCTGATACCATAGTTGATTGAGGATTAGTAAATGTGCCAACTGTACAGGGTATTTTATTATAAAGAGGATGAGAAAAAAGACATCTCTACCTTCTTCCTAATGATAATATATGCCAGAATTTACTATGTCAGAAGTTCCAGAGTCAAAAGTGCAAAATGCAAGAAATTTATGAACAAAACCATATATTAGTTTATTAACTTTAGAAAGGAAGGAGTTGACTAATGAGCTGAGAATGTCACACTGAATCTGATATTGGAATCAGATAATTAAATATATCCTCGAACTTTCCTCTGCAGGGGCTTGACCTTCCTGAAGTTCTTGTTGAAGTTGAGAAGCGTGGATCTTCTTTTGGAGAACTTCTGGCAATTCCTGAGCAGGATGATTGGGTCTATGCTGATGGGAAGTCAACCTCATGTATTGCCTTTGTTCTTGAAATATACAAGGCTGCAGGATTATTTGATCCACTTGCAAGCTTCATTGAAGTTACAGAGTTCACGGTTAGTCTGTTTTTAAGGACATTTTTCTGCCTGTGTCTTTGTTTAATCAGTTAATTTCTATAACAATGTTTAATTATGTTCTGGAATGTGGATTATTATTGTTAAAGGATCCACTTATTTTCCACATGGAAATTTGAAATCAATAATGTTATGTCTAAAAGTGTTGAAGTTACATGAAAGCATGAACTTGAATGTTTTAAGATTGTTCATTTTATTTGAAATTATTTTGAGTGAGGTACTGCAAAATGCATGTTAGAGTTTAGCACTATTTTCCATTAACTCATATCAATTTGCAAGCTGCAGATAAAAGATGCTTACATCCTCAATTTGTTTGAGAACAATTCAAGCCGGTTGCCAAAGTGGTGCAATGACGGTGATACTGAGAAACTTCCTTATTGTCAAATTCTGGGAAAATACAGGATGGAATTGCCTGATTACAATACCATGGATCCATATGCTCATATGAATGAAAGGTGCCCTTCCTTACCACCAAAATACTACAGGCCAAGTGGTTGCTGACACGTTCTCATTTGCCACCTTTTTAGTTTCTGCTTAGGCTGATGTTAAGTTTCTTAGAACCTATCCTTCACCACAAACATTGCTCTTTTGTTATATATTTGTCTTCATGCAGACATGCAAAAGTATAGTAGTGTGACTTGCTAGTCATTGTAGATTCTACTCCTAGAACATTAATATAAAGGTAATGATAAAATTAAAAATTGGAATCATGTTACCATATGTTTGTTTAGATGACATTGCTGTATTATTTCAAATACTTACTAGTTAAATGCAGATATTCAACTTGAAGATTTTGACTTTTGAGTAAATTATTATGCATTTATTCCCAGAGATGAGAGTTATAACTGGTAAGACATTTTACATGGAAGAAAATGAACATGAGTTTTGGTTCAGAATGGCATAGTTTGCTTTCTCCATTGCTCTAAGTTCACATAGGATATACCCAGAGATGACAGTTATAAGACCTTTTACATGGAAGAAAATGACCAATAGTTTTGGTTCAGAATGGCATGGTTTGTTTTCTCCGGTGTTCTAAGTTCATCTAGGATGATTGCTGTTTCTTTGGGGTTACATGGATTGGAAGTCCCTTAGTGGGCACTGGCATTGGATCCCGCCTGAACAAGTTGTCACAGGACAACTTCCAGTTGAATTGAGTAACCAGATAATGTATCGTCACTAGAGTTTCAATCTTTGCAAACTCATATCCTGGGCAAATTCGAGCACCCCCCGCCAAATGGAATGAAGCAATAGGGAGGAATGGATGCCGGGTTATCAAATCGTCCAGGATTGAACTCTGATGGTTCTTTAAAGATGCTGCTGTCCATATGAGTCATGGGACTAGCCCAGAATATCTGATTTTCCATATAATAGAAATAGAAAAAAAAGGTCAACATCATCATTTTGACAAAAACTTCCAGAATCATCCATAGGGATTTCAGGGTCTTACTTGCCATTCTTTAGGAATGGTGTAGCCACCAAACTCGACACATCCTGTACAGCCTTTCTAAAACCTCCAAAGAGGGGAGGGTACACTCTTAGGGTCTCCTGAGCCACTTTCCAGGTATACTTCATTTTGGCCAGGTCTTCTGTGGAAGATTTACTCTTGGCTATCTCCTCTTGTTCTGCAGGAGTTACAGATTGTTTTGGTCAGGGTTCAGAAAACCCAACCAAACGACACCAAACTTGAAGATTTTATGTTATATTCAAGCCGGAAATTGAATTTGAATTTGTCTCAACTCTATTAATGTTATTTTCACCCCCTATGACATGGCTACAACTGACTGAACATCTTTCTTATAACAACTAGCAGTAAAGAATTGGTAAATGAAGTGAAAGATTGAGCTGATTATCAGAAATACCTTTAAGAACAGCTTCATAAACTGCTTGATCAGTAGCTAAAAGTCTCACCACAAAGGTAATCAAAACAGAGGAAGTATCATATCCCGCTACCATGACTATCACTGCATTGTCAATAATCTCTTTCTCGGACATCAACTCTTGACCATCTTCTCCTCTGATGCTCAGTAAACAAGAGATGAGATCTTGGTTTGGTGCAGCTCCTTTCTGCAGTTCAAGCCTCTTCTCCTCTAAAAGTTCCTTTCGCATTTGTGTAATCTTGGCTCTGGACTTGAGGCTGCGATTGAAGCGTGTGAATGGAAGGTTTACAGGAACTGACCACATCCCTTGTATCATGTGCTGGAAATACTCTACATATTTATCTCTACCTGCCACTTGTTTAATCCCAAAAAGTAGAGAACAGATTATGTTGAATGTTAATGTCTTCATCAGGGGCAACACCTTTTTCAACGCCACCACAACCACCCAGAAATCAGGTAAATTCAAGATTCACGAGTCCCTTCTCTAGAAATGGAAAGAAAAGGGAAAAAAAGATGTAGAATTCAGGGGAAATTTTGTACCGTGACATTCTCCTTGCCTTCCCAGTGCTTGTGAAGGTGGAACTTGACCTCTTCTTCCATCCTGCCTATGTACATCTTCAAAGATTCGGGCTTGAGGAAAGAAGAAAGTGCACCTCGAACTCTCTTATGGTCTTCACCACTGAGCTCCAGCAGGCAGCGATCACCAAGAATCATCCTTACAGATGCAGTCTGCTGATTACTAATGGTGCTGCCATCGCTGGTGAAGACAAGCTTATTTGCAGCTTGTCCATGGATGAAAACTGTTGGTTTTCCGAAGAGGCTTAGCTTAGAAACGGGACCATATTTGTTTGCTCTTTCCTGTATCCATTTCTCTGCGGTGTTTGATCTCATTGCCCACAAAAGTTCAAAACTTTGGCCTATCAGAGGCAATCCAAGTGAACCTGGTGGAACCCTTTTTGATAATCTTTTTCTCCTAAACAGGAGAAACAGGATTGGAAGAAAGATCAAACTCAAGGATAGCAGGATTTTGATCATGGTGTATCTTAGAGACAGGGAGAGAGAGTGATCAAAGAATATGGTCTGCAGTTGCTAAGTCATAAGAACTTTAATTTTAAATAGAATTGAAATTATTTTGATTTGGATGTTCCGGGATAGAATCTGTCGATAATAATTTTGAGATGCTCCTTGGAAATGCCGAATAAATAAATAATTAAGAAACGGGATGAAGATATTCATTTGATATTTAATTATTCATATTTTTATTTTTTATCTTTAAATGTTTAATATCCATTTATTAAATTTAATACGATGTTTCATTCAACTGCAACAAGAACTTTAAACATTTAAGTCCCACAAACTCAATTTTTAATAAACAAAAACGTCCATGGAATGATACTACAACAACACATATTTTGAGATAGGATCAAGACATCCACCGTCTTTCTGCCACCCTCCATAGATTAATTAAGATTAAGACGTGTTTTTTTTTGTAATTATAATTAAACCACTAATTTATTTTTTAGTTTTCTAAAGGACTAATTTATTTGTAATGTACTAACCAGCTCCACATAAAGATGCGTTATAGTTTCTGGTTCACTAATAAAAAAGACTTAATACTTTTGCATTCTGAACAACTTGAGGTCTGTAAAACAGTTTACTAGAGATCTCATCAGTGGTATTCAAGTACAAATTTCACTAGCTTTTGCTTGAAAAAAGGTATACAGAGTTTGGCTAAACATGTAGCAGAACATTACTAAATTACAATCTCAGTTCTAACAGATCAGATATAATGGTTATTTCAGAAAAGTGCCTGCAGTAAATCACTCGGTTTTCGGAGGAATATGGTTCCCACCGGTGGCAATCTTGTAGAGATAAAATGCAGTCATAAGGGCACTGCAAAAGAAAAAATGAGATGGACTGCACATTAGAAATCCATGGAATAGAGTTTGAATTGAATCAATAGAGAAAGAAAAGTTTGAAATGTATTCAACAGACAATGGTCACAACAAATTGCATTAACGAGATGGGTATTAGAAAAAAAATGAGCCTGCAGAATCATGGTGCAAAAACCTGCTAGTTAATGCAGCCAGACAACAAAAAAGAAAGGCATAGAGAACGCTTAATAAATCCTTCTGTGGATGATATTTGGAAAAGTAGACAAGCAGGAAGAACCATAGCTTTCAATTCAACAAATATATGAGTAACTGATCTAACTCAACTTCATGGAAACCCTGTCTGTTTCCAGCTTCCATAAGACTGGGTATATATTTCCATCAGTTTGTACCCTATCTGATGTGCTATCTCCACCTGTTAATCATTTGTATTCTTTTTTATTTATTGTCTCCAAATTTTAGTTGTCACAAACAAGTTACCAAAGAAACTGCAGTGTTTAACATCTTTTTGGAGTACACACCCAGCATCAATAGTGAAAACAGATATCAAGATTGTTATCAAATGAACCATGGCATCTAAAAAGATACATTTTCAGAGGGTATACTTCAGTACCAGGCAGAAAATTCTAGAGGGTGAAAGGAAAGGTGCATCTTCAGTTACCTGATCCCTGCAACAACACCAGCAGGCATAATCTTTGAAGTTCCTATGTAGCGCTGTCCCATCACATATGTAAGCATGGCAGCACAAGCTGTGTAAAACAACCAGAACATAAATATTTAAACAGGGCATAACAGAAAGAATGCTTGAGTTCCAATTTGTCATCAAAGAAACATACTTTCAGATGGAAAGCTTGCTACTTTTTATTAGGCTAATAATGCTAGCAAAATCCTTGCTATATATCCCACATTCTTATGATTATTTGATTGGAAATTCAAGCAGACCGCAGAATTTGGTAATCTCAGTAGAAAAAACTGGCAATTCTTTGCATCTGAGGACAAATTGAGCATCCAATCCCTTGCTTTACTCATTTTTTGACAATATTCTTAAAGGACACTAAAACAGGTAGGCTGGATATTGAGAATGACAGGTTTATATTTTTTGTCACCTGATTTAGTATACCTCAAAGATAAATGAACAAAAGGCTTGGTACAAGATCATCGCAGCAATGTCATATTAACTATTCTCAAAAATGCGAATGTTTTAACCATTTCAAATACTCATACTTTTATGAAGCCTCGGAACAGATATGGCCGAGTTTTACCCATTCAAGACTTGTAACTTACTGAGTGGAATTTTGGTGTTCAATTAGTTTGAATATTCAAAGGAATAACCATAACATCCAGATTTGAATGCATAGCTAATCCAACCCATTAACTAAGCAGTTTCCTTGTAGGCCAAGTAACGAATCATCAAGGACAATGTCTAGAGTCATAACTAGACACTATTATGTTAATTAACCAAATTAGATGAAGATTGAGACAAACGTATGAGTGAAGCCTGGGTAAACAATGTCCAAATTTTGAAACCTGTCAAATCAGAGTTAGCTAAATGCCAGCTGATTCTTCATCCTTGTTTTTATTCTGAGAACCCTTGAAGCACAGAAACAGAGAATGAAAGAAAAGAAAATTAAGTTGATTATTATGACCTATAAAAGGGCAGAAAGCCAGAAATCCATTAAGCCCTGGAAGTATACACTTCCATCAATCTGTGGATCCAACACTAACAGCAGAAGCCGAAAGCAAGGAGCATCCAACCAAAGCTAAAATGAAATACCATCATATTATTCAAACTTTTGCCAAGAACTATACATTACATGCCACCATTTCCAAACTTGATTAGAATCAGGAAACTGTATTGGGGGAAGGGGCAAATCTGAAGGGTTAAGCAAACAGTGCAAAATCCTACCAATATCCAGAACTAGACAATGAAAAATAAATAAATAGACAGTACACGTCTAAATCAAGAGTAACTAATCAGACAGAATATAAAGCAATTAACTTTAGCTAATTTCCAAGCAAAATAGGCAAGATCATTGTTCCAACGGATGATTATCATAAGAACATCTAACACCAAGAAAAGCAAAGGAGTCAACTTTTATCCTTCCGGCACCAAAAACATAAAACAAAAAATCACGAAAATCAACTTTTCAGTGATATGTAAAATACAAATTAAAAATGACATGTTCCCATATTAAGATGTTCGCCGGATAATATGATCTGGGAGTATTAGACGCACCAGTTTCGAGTATGAGAGCAAGGTAAGAGTTCTTGCGCTTATGGAAAGCTTGGAGACTGAGGTAACCAGCTAATATGACCAGAAGTCCGGCGCCTAAGCCTCCAGCTAGTGAAGTAGAGCTCCCTTTCCGGGCGTATCCAACGATGCCACCACAGACCAGAATCATTCCATATGGGATCGTAAAGCAAAAATCATGCATTCTTACTATCTGGGTCTCGAAACAAGATCGAGGTTTCGTCGAATTAAGCTTTCTTTTCAGATCAAGAAGAGATCAATGAAAGAGTTGCCCCGGTCTCTCAACCGTGAAATTTGATGGGCTTATTGGACAAGCTCCTCATATTACGAACGCTCGGTCAAAGAAACATGGACTTGTGGACTTTTCTAGCCCTGTGAAAAGCTCGAAATTCTGTCAATACATGCCCTTGCAGTAGTGGGAAATGAACAATTAAAAGGGTAATTCAGTAAACATATTGGAAAATCCTGATACATGGTATGTGGAGTGTGGACGCCATATGCTATTCTGTATTTGAGTATTGGCTTGGTGATGCACTTAGTCAACCGAAACCCAAAAGTAAAATTGTCAGATGTGCAGAGATGCGTTAAAATGGTGGGAAAATTTGTACATTTTCTCCTGCTCTTCGCCGGAAGTTCCTCCTAGCAGTTTCAAGCCACCATCCTTCTTTGATTTCTCAGAATCAGCATCAACTCAGTAGACGCTGATTTGAGTCAATGCCGCCACCGCTATGGATCCAATTTAGCTCAACATCCAGATTCAATTGGTTTCATTATCTCCTCAACCCTTCGAGTATAAGAACCCAAAAATCCTATCTTGCTAAAAGCTTGGCCTTTACTACAGCAGCAATGGTTACTGAATCGGGTCCTACCAAGAGACCTACGTGCTCAAAGTGCTCCAAACCCCTGCAGATTTGTCTATGTACCCGGTTGAAGATGCCAGCCCTCCAGAACTCCACAGCCGTTACGATTCTGCAACATAACCTAGAGAAAAAGCATCCCCTCAATTCCAGCAGAATCGCCACCATAGGCCTCAAAGATGTCAAGGTATCATCAGTTTCAGATGTTAATTTTCAAGCCCGGTTCTTTATTCACTTTCTTGAACCAAATAATGATTCGGTTTTGGGTGATTTGGAAGAGAAAAGCAGTTATATTGGCAAGAAAGGAAGCAGTAAAAGAAAGTGGGATTTTGTTGAGAGGCCTGTTCCTCTGATTGGCTTCGATGAAAGCACTAGTTTTGGCGAATTTTCTGATGGCCCGGAAAATATAAGTTTTACCCGTATTGACTTGGCTGGAGAATTTGATGAAGGGCCTAGTAGTTTAACAAAGAATGAATATTTCAAAAGTCGTATAGATTCATTGCAAGAGAGAGGGGAACTTTTGGCAAATGAGGGACTTCAACCTCATTCAAAGTTGAAATTCTACTCGAGTGTTGAAGAATCTACTAGTTCAAGGAATGAATTGGAGGTTGGGAGCTTAGGAACAGAGAGAAATGAGGAGGACACTACAATTTGTTCATCAGTTGAAGTTTTTCCTATCAATAATGTCTTGTGGCCATGTTCTGGTCCAAATGTTGATTCAGGAGATTCTGAAGGTGCTGTTATCGCTTTCACAACTGAAAAATATGGTGCTATTAAGTCTTTCTTTGGTCACTGCATGTTACCTTACCAATGCCAGAAATGGGACAATTTTGATCATCTGCTGGCCTCTAAAGAAGCCGCTGAACATTTTGCTAAAGGTTTTGTTGTGAAGAAGTTGCAGACCAAGCAATTGAATGGAACACTTGACTTGGAGGAATTTGAGGAGTT
>JAOXNR010000022.1:19405553-19426161 GCA_028571225.1 Parsonsia alboflavescens | reverse complement strand
CCCCCCCCCCCCCCCCTGGGCCTAGTGGCTCTTAAATTAATTAGAATATTAATAAAAATTAGAAACCAAAATGTGTATTATTTGATCTAATTAATAATGAAACGTGTGAGGTCCCCCTCCTTTTGACTCGTGAGTCGGAGGAATTAATGTAATAATGCTTAGGTGGTGATCATAAGACCCTCTTTTATATAACTAATACTATATACACAGTAGTCGGCAGTGATAAGGCAGGCTTTTAAAAGTACAAAATTCAGATCCACTTCGGTTAGCCTTACTTCTTTCTGCCCCCAAAATCTCCAATTAATTTGCTTTCATTTCATATCGGATTTGGACTACATATCCAATCATGACCACGTCTTCTGCACCACACATGTACCCGCACGATGCTTCCCACATATCCCTCAGATTTCCAGCCATTTTCCTCGCCTCTCTCCAGTAGGTAGAACAGAGAGAACACTAGAAGATAATTTATGTATTTGCATTTTTTTAAAAAAATTTTTTGATACCAATTACCATTGCTGTAACGGCAACAGAAATTGAAAGGGGAAATTACGTGACACGAAAAACACATTCTTGAATTGATGAAAATCTGAATATATTTGTCAATTAGTTATCACGGGACAAGACTGGTCATGAGCAAAAATGCTTGCCATGCCATCCCATGCCATGCATCTTTATCCATCTTTTGGTCACTTTATGTAGTTGTCTTTTTATGAGTTTTCTTTAGGGGAGATAGAGAGCGATGGATAGAAATAATCCGTCTCTAATACTTAATCCTTTCCTGCTTTGTTATGTTATTCTCCTCTCATGTCGTGCATGTGTTGTTGTTCTCTTTTCTCTTCCGGCAGTGTGAGAAAAAAATAAACGTTAATATCGTTGTCCAACAGGAACGAACTTTTCTTTTTCTTTGGAGCATCATCTGGATTCACTCAGATCAGGAAGGACGCTCTCAGCTTTGATATACATATATATATATATATATATATACTTATTAATTTGTTGTTGTTAATTTAGTAGTGTCAGCTTCAGAGTCACCTTCATGGTTGGGTATGTTGTCTCATAAAGCAGAACTCTCTTTCGCCATCACTCTTGAAAGCTTTTGCATACATCTTTCTTTGTTTAAATCTTTCAGTCATATTCAAGAGACTCCACTTTCGCCATTATTGCCCAGATGATCCCATATAATATCCACCCCTTCTCCCCTCTCATCTATTCCCATGTATGCCTAATTGTCGATTCCTCATTTGCTTTTCCCTCAAACAAACACTACTACACATATTCCAAACACTAATCTCAAAAACATATTCTCTCTCTCTCTTTTTCCCCCACTAAATGTAAGTAATTGTTATTAGTTTAATAATTATTTTCTTGATATTTTTTTCCCATTACCATTAGTTGACATTTTAAGAAAAAAATACTATATTGATTTTGATAAAAATAGAAAAAATGGAGGGAATACTTATACTACTAGTATCTTATTCGAAATTGGATGTCTGTCCCTATCTATTGCATTAACTAGATTCTGTACGGAGAGAATATTAACTAGGAGGCTAATTTTATAATTTAAATGAATATCGATAGTACTCCTTAATTTAAATTTAAAAATAAATATTCAATTACAAATGGAGTAAATAATTATCTATCTTTAGGGAGAAATTATGTAAAGCTAATTCTTACAAATATTTATTATGAAAATAAAGCATTATCCTCCAAATAAATTAAAGATGCCCTCTATGCATCTAAGTTAGCTAGGGTTGATGAGTTAGCATTATCAGCCACATCCACAAGTCATAAGTGACAAATTATTCTGAAGATAAATTATAAATAAAGTAAGAAATGATGCTCGGGTGATGTTTTGAGAAAGACTTATCTCGATCAAAAAGCCTATTCTTATGGAGGAGAAAGGAAAAACAAATGTGACTATTGACTTATTACAAGGAGGAATAAAAAGACAAATATGCATTTATATTTTAATTAATAATTAATTAACGCAATCAACTATACATCAGTAATCATATTATGTGTTTTATTGTATCAAAGTCAAGAATTTGATATTATAATTTAGATTATAAAAATTAACAAGAAATGAACAGAGCAAGACATGTGTATAATTCATGCTTACAAGATACAAAACAGGCTTTGGAATTTCGGGGGTCAATCACTTAAGAGAACAAAACAAAAATAAATTTTGAAGAAAAAGAAGCACGGTTGAGTATGTGTGTAGGGAAGCCGAGCCCACGTGGATTCCTGTTTTGTGATTGGTTGTCTCCCCGGAGGGTCCCATGCTTACGCCTTACTCTTTGGTCTTTAGCCATATTCAGGACCAAAAATAAATAGCCTGGTCAGGTCAACTTCATACGTGGCTAAATGCTAGTGGTCCCCCTCTCGAAGACTTGGACGAAGCCCATCTGATTTTTAATTTTTTTCTCCTTTTTTTCCGTATTTTACGCTTTCTAGGGAATCGTAATTGCATGGTTTGCCGACCCCACAGACAAAGAGATCGATGGCTACGTAGACCGGTCTCCGTTTCACCAAGGCCCCCAACCGGTACCCGATTTATTACCCGAATGGGCCCAATCTCTTTTTTTTTTTTCCCTCCTCTCTTATAAATCTGACTTTACAATGCTTAATCTCTAAGATATAAGGAAAGAAAACATAACAAATTGATACTACCCTTCTCCTCCGTGCATGATAAATCGCATTGAAATTTAGATATTATTATTCAATGATTATTAAATAAATTAAAAAAAGACGATAATAACGATATTACAATATTTGATCAAGTATAAGTT
This sequence comes from Parsonsia alboflavescens, assembly GCA_028571225.1. Lineage (NCBI taxonomy): Eukaryota > Viridiplantae > Streptophyta > Magnoliopsida > Gentianales > Apocynaceae > Parsonsia > Parsonsia alboflavescens. The sequence goes on along the minus strand of JAOXNR010000022.1, from coordinate 19,423,369 downwards.
GCAAATGATGGACTCATATGTGGCGAGAGTGTTGTGGATAAATCATGCTTTAGGATGTGGCGGTAGACAAGTTTATTATTAGGTGCTTGAAAAAGGAAGAGAAAGAAAGGGAGGAAAAAAAGAAAAACAAGGTGATGGAACAGAGAAAAGAAGCACCATCAGGTAGACATTTCTGGAAGCTTGAGGAGTGGGTAGCTGACACCGTTTCCAGTTGCCTGGAAAAAAATGTTGGAAAGGAAGGATGAAAAATTCAAATGGTGATGTAGAGAGAGAGAGAGAGAGATGTAGATGATGGCACACGTTAGGATTTTTTTTTTTTTTTTGCATTACCACTACGGAAGCACCATAAGACCCTTATCAAGAACATTCAAATCCCAACTCCTCTCCACCGCTTTTGGCTTTCTTTCACGTCACTCACTCTCCTTGTCAAACCTTTCCTAAGGGTACTTTCTCACCCTTGGTCTAAGATTAGAAATTTGACTAATTAGGGATTCCAAATATAATTTCTTATCATCGTGGTAGGATTAATTATATTCCCAAATATTTACTAAGATTTGAAGTCCAAAATGATATCCTTAGGATTCAAATTCTGAATCTAGTATCTCTAGACTTACCATTGCATCCGTTTAGATTTATCCAAAGAATTATTTGTCGTGGATTTACTTCCCATACGAGGTCGGAAAGAGCTGGTGTTACAAGTCTTCTAGGGTTGGGGATCATTTTTTTTTTTTTTTACCATTTTACCCTTTGTCCAAAACTTATAACCCTCTTCTCGTCTCATCTCAGTCCTGCCCTGCAATTGTCTTTCATTTGTGTCTGCAAACCCTGCAAGAAATGTTTTCCCATTGTTTCATAAACCGAAGGCAGAAGGGGAACAAATTCTGCATAAAAATAATGATAATCTTATCTGTCCTTTTCTTTTTTTCTCTTTGGGTATGGTACATATCTGTCCTTCAATCTGTGGTTGCTATTCATTGCAATCCTTTTCCTTTACTTCTTTTGTCTTCCCCTCACTTCATTTTCTTTCCGGCTATCATAATATAATACTATGATGAATATCCCAAACTCTTAAGTACTATCAATTAAAGTTTCCGCTGTTCCTTCACAATCATCATGCCTCTGGAGAAACCTCTAACCCTTCAAAGGACAAGTCATCCATCACATTGTTAAGGATTTTGAGTGGTCGTGGGATTTCATTGTAAAGAGTTTAATGAATACTTGATAAAGAATTTAGATATATATATATATATATATATATTAAAGAGTAATATTGAAATAAAATTAAAAAAATTAAAATTTTTAATTTTTCAAGTAAATATCATTGAAATTACTTCAAATGTTTTAATTATACATTTACTCCTCCCACTTAAAATTCTATTTGATTTCGAGTTTCTTAGTCCAAACATAGAGTGCGAATATATAATAATCTCATCGAATCATTCTTATTTTTCTTCTTCTTTTTTGAGCTTCAGAAAAGAAAAAAAAAGGGTAATCAAGAAATGTTTCCATATAGTAAGTTGAAAAGCTTGGCAAATACGGCAATCGAAACTAAATATAAATAATTAATTTTGAGACATTTGCAATGAAAATATTCAATTCTCGTTGAATGAAATATATTTTGTTCCCCATTACTAAAGAGGGGAGGAAAATGTAGTCAAAAGGGATTCTCATATATATATTTACATCGGAAAGAAAGGATTTTTTTCAATCTCATGCCAATTTAGAAGAGACAAATCATCATGGATGCTCCTAATATTGATTTCTTTTCTTCTCTGGATGACTGCATATTCTTCATCTCATTATTGTTATTATCATTATTATTTCCTACTAAAACCAAAAAGCTTTCCTCTTTTCATGATTGGTTTTCAGTAAAATTAAAGCTCTCTCTCTCTCTCTTCTCTATTATTAATACTATATAATAAGAAATATGTACCGGCAAAATCTAATTTATTGCTTGTCCTTTTCTTTCTTCCTCCTTACTTCCTCCCTGGATCAATTTCTGTACTATGTTGGCCATTTTGGGACTTACTATCAATCAAGTATACATAGTAATTGCACTTCCTATGAACCCACTGTCTATTTTAATTTCATTTTTTAATCCATCATAATTTAATTTGAACTAAAAGGGAATAAAATAAAATAATAAGTAATTAACTGCATCACTAGCAAAAGGCCCCGTTAACAATGTATAGATAGACAGAGAAGCCTTTGTGCCCAGTGCTGACCAAGGAAAAGGGTAAGGAAAGGAAAAATATCAAGAATTGAATCCTTAATCTCACTGTAGATGGAGAGGTCATTTGCGAATAGGAAAACGACAGATAATCGTTAGAAAAAATTTTTTGTTAAAGAACTTACTTAAGTACGTTATAACTTTTTAATAAATTAATCATGGCCCTTGTACTCAACCAGGCAGCTTTTTGCTGATTAATCTTCTTTAAAGGAAAGAATTGACTGGAGTTACGGGAAGGGATATATATCCAAAGTTTTAGTTTCACGAGGCTCTATCCATTTTACTACTTTAACTTCACTTTAAGCTAAATTATAAGGGACTTAAAGTTGAAAGTTGTTTTGCTTTTCACAAGAAAGTAAAGGGGTAAAGGAGATTGAAAAGAAATTAGAGGTTTAATTTTGCTTTCCATGTAAATAGTTCTTGTTCTGGTATGTGCATCATGATTCATGATCATCATCAAGAACTTGGTTGGCAGGATTTTTTGGCAGGAAATAAGAATAGAATTCCCTCTAGATGTGTTTCATTTCCAGTAAAGGTAGTTGGCACTAAAGGTACTTAACATCTTCCCCTTCCCCCACCCCACCAACATCAGGATCCCCAAGGGAGGAAATTGGCAACACCATGGAAAGAAAATCGAAGGAAACAGACCAAGTACGGCTCTTGTGGGAGAATTTCAGGCCTCGCACGTACTAAACTCGTATCTATGATCCGTAATGTAGATAGTTTTTAGTGTATGAATCTGTCTATTCTTTGATAGTTACGTAAATCACTTCTTCGATTTTTTTTTTATATCTTGCGGGAAAGTTTGTATGGCCGAGGGATTTTTGGTGAATTGGTTGGACTCTTCATTTAAGAGAAAGAAAGAAATGGGAGGAGGAGAGGAGTGGAGTGGACTCCTTGAAGAGCGAACTGTTTTTGTACAAGACTAACTAAAATCTCTACCACAGTAAACAACAGTTAAAATTTAAGAAGGATTAAAAGAAACATAAAAATGAGGGGGGTTAAATCTACCACGTAGGGGTGGGGGCTTTTAATTCCTAAAAACTAAGACGATCACAGAAACAGTTCTTTTTTGGGATCTTCGAAGATGCTACAGCTGGGAATATCCATGTTTTTCATCAGTTGATGTTGATCCATTGCTTGTGACCCGGAACCCACTTGGGACATTTTGGACTGAAGTAGCTAGAGACAACCCTTGAGTTCAGAAGCTCAACAATGGGTTGGAATTTCACACACCGGGGAGTTTTGTACTGATTGATTGAAGCACCCAAGCTAATGGCATAGTCCATGAGCTTGTCAAATGTCCCATTCTCCACAATCTTGATCTCCAGGGGACCAATTGACTTATCTGAAACACGACCTTGCCGGTACACACTGTTCAGGGACTCTTCAATGGTCAGGCAACAGTCCTCAAAAACAGAAGGAGGAATTTCGGTTGAGCCCTTGAGGCTCAGTTCCCAGAAAAGAACATAGTGGCCCGGAATCTTGGAGGTATCGGCGTAGCTTGTGTACTCCGTGAGATGTGCATCAAAAGGTAAGAGATGAGTCACTGCATTTTTGACAGCATTTTGCAGCTCAACTTCATCTGTCTTGTCGGAATCAATGCTCAAGACCACATTTTTCCGGCAAATGAAGTTGAATTGGGGGGCATTGTTCTTGAATCCAGCGACACGGAGCACATCACCCACCCTGTAGCGGTAAAGGCCTGCAAACACAGAATTCATGCATTGTTTCTCTGACCATTTCTAGGAATTATTCTTCAAGATAAGATTCATTTTTAGGAGATAAAAAGGTACCTGCATAGGTGGTTACAACGAGTTCATACTCCTGACCAAGTTTGACATCAGCTAGATCAACTAATTCCTGCTGCTCTTTCTCATTGAGGGATTTGGGCATTGTAATGGAATTAGTCACACCATTGTTTCTGTGGACTGGCAAGAACTCGAAATAGGCCATGGTGGGAATGAGGGTGTATGAGACTTCACTAGGCTTGCAAAGAGGGTGAAGATTGACACCAAAATAGCACTCTGAGGAAGCATACATTGTGCAGACAAGAGGGAGGCCATTGCTGTAGTAATCAAGAGTCGGGATGTACTGTGACATCGTCCCAGTCACAATAACATCTACATACTTGGTATTAGGCCACAAGCTTGTAATGATCCCTTGCCATGACTCCCTCCTGCATTCGTTCTCAATGAATTCAGCAAGCTGTGGATCAGGTTTGAGAATTTTCATAACTGCTTCTCTCACTGATTGATCAGTAATTTGTGGGTTAAGAGTTCCTGTTCTTATATCGTTGCACAGGATTGACCAGTGCTTTTCAAGGAATCGGATGGCCCGAATGAAGCCCGAGGCAAAAACAGCACCAACGCGGAGGACTTCTTTGTTTAGGCAGAGGCCACAAAGCATTTGGGAGTACATGCTCTGGTAAGAGTCAGGGCAGAGAATGGCTTCATTTGGGCTAGTGTAGTTTGTATAGGGATCAAAAGGTCTTTCCTTAAAGTGGGAACTTTTGTAGTAACTAGTTAGAACAGGACGTGCCACAAGCCCACCTGGGGTCTTGGCCTCAGATTTTATGAACAAGAAATACATTCCTTTGCCTTTGTCTAAACCAGGAACAAATTGGCTCATCACAGGCATCAGAAGGCTATAAAGCAGTGATCTCCTTACTAGCTCGTCTTCAATGGTAGGCATCAATTTCCTTTCCCCACCGGATGTGCCAGAACTAATCAGAAAAGAAAAGAAGAAGGAAAAAAAAAACCATTAGGAAAAAAGAAAAGAAAAAAAAAAGAAAAAAGTGAACTTCCACCAAAACAGACCACATGCAGGAATGACAATACAGTAAAATTTCCAACTTCTGTACAGTTGTTTTGTACCTTGTCAAGAACTCAGAAATGGGCTGCGAACAAAGAATAGGGGATTTGTCTCCATTAGCGATACGATTGATATCAGGCTGAATATCCTCGTAGGTGATCACAGGCATGACTTTTTTGAAAGTCACCCTGTCAGTATGGCCATTAAGACCATGCCTTTTCAAGTACTCAACGTGTCCATTAATGGCCAAGATTTCAGAAAGAACTCCCCTTTGGACCTCATCAGCGTTTACAGTAACATCTTCAATATACTGAAGAGCCTTCTTGTTCTTCTCTACCACACTGTAGTTAGTGCCGGCCTGTTTTGGAGCCTCAGGCATGATGGTCTTTGGTCCAACACAAAAAGTACAAGGTAGTAATATAACAGGTTTTCTGAGAGAACTGAGATCGATAAAACAGAGGGAGAATGAGTTACAGATATTGGGGGGTTGGGGAGATTTTGGGTGTGGGGGAAATGAAGAGAAAAGAAGGATTTATATAGGGAAATGAAGGGCGAGGGCTGGGGGTTGTGGTCCAGCTTTTGTGGCGTTTAAAAGTGCAAAGCAAGAAAGAAAAAGAAGGCAAATGGATGACCGGGTGAACCTGTAGGGGTAAGGGGACCGGGGGCGGGGGGGCGCTTTTGTGGCATTTGTGTTTTCCATTTCACTACATGCTTTTATGACTCACGAATACATAAAACTTTCATGCTATGTATTGTTTGCCTGTCTCATTTCCAGCAGTGTACTAAACTACGTATTCCCTTCAAGTCATATTGCCTAGCTCCCTGCCCCCCAAGGACATCCAAAAAGGACATATCAAATTATACATATTCCCTCCCTCTCTAAAATTAACTATCCGATATTGACACATACAACTTACAAAAAAAAATGGAAGAAATTTTAATAAAAACGATGTCATTTGTGTTAAAATTTTAATTATTTAGAAAATAAGAAATTCAATTTTAAATAAGAATGGCATGGTTCCTTCGGGGACATCCCAATGAATACATTAACGAGCGTCCAGACTATAAGTTCATGATCGAACCCACCAACACAAGCATTATTTAATAAAATAATTTTGTCTCGAATCTCCTTTTGTTTCTTTTTAAGAATTATTGTAATTGATTTTTGAGAATGTATTGAGACTTGATTTTTCTCTAATTAATGAAGAGTATAGTTCAATTTATCAATCATGAGTTTGAGAGAAATTATAAGTTGTCCATTAATTGAATCTGATTTTTCTTTTTCTTTTCATCTTGGCACATGCAGCATTTTATCATTACTAACAAATTTAAACAAAGGGAGTCGTTCAATTAGTGAATGACTGAATAATAATAAATAAAATTAAAATTAAATAATAATAATAATAAAATATCTCTTGCAATTAAGAAGAAAAGGGAGAATTAGAGAGCCATGTATTGTGTGAGATTTTCTATTTTAAGAGGCAAGTTTTGGTGGGAGGTGACAATTGATATCCATTCTTACATGTCTAACAAATTATGTGTTATTAGTGTTTTGGGAGGATTGACAACTGTAATGGTTACATCTTTTAGGTTGAATGTGCAGTACGCAAAACAAAAATGAGTCCATTCTTTCCCCTTAACCACTATGCATATTCATAACATGAAGATGCCATAAATTGAAGGGAAAGTTTTGCCGTCTTTTTTTTCTTTTTTAATATAAAAAAAACCCACTAATAATAATTTATATATTACTTTCTTCGAGCGAAATTGAATGTCTATATTTTCATTTTGAGTTGTCTATAATAAATATCTCAATTTGATTTGTATGCATTTTAATGAAAAAGTTTGATTTAATTCATTAACACATTGTATTGTCAATTTTCTTAATAAATTTTTTACTAGTTTGGGAAACAAGACATTTAATGCCAGACAATCCAAAATGGAATATGGATAATGAGACATTCATTTTCGGACGGAGGGAGTATTATAAAAAAAGAAATATTTTAAAAGTTCGAACAAGAAAAAAATAATAAAAAATTAAGAAAGGAAAAATAAAAATTCTAAGATGAGATTTAATTGAATTTTCTTTTATTGTTAAAAAAAATAATAGAAAAGTTAATAAAAAAAAGATTTTAATAATTGGAGTGAGTACTCTACCTCTGCTAATTTTTGGATTACCTTTTCTTGGTAAGCTGAATTATCCGCCAGCACATTTATTAGCTCAATCTTCCCTTACGGAAAATCCAAAAAATATGGAGGATTTTAACAACTCCTAATTTTTGTACATTTAGTTCTGAATAATTATAAAAAGAATTCAAATTTTCAATGAATTGTTTTGGCATATTAATATATGTAGTACTAATTTATCTATCTAGTCAATTGAATAATTAAGTATTAAATTTCTATTATTTAAGAGTTAAAATTTATAAAATCACATTTTTGTCTCCAAATGCTCTTGAAAGTAAAGTATATTTTGTTCAACATTTGTTAGAAATTATAATTTGAAAGCAATCACTAGAATAAGAAATTCAAATAATTTTTCAACATTGCCAAAAATAATAATAATTCCAGATTATTTAGGTAATAAACCTTAAAATGGAATTTCGTCTCTGTTTGGTCCCTAAAAGTTATGATGAAAATATTAACTTTATTCATTTGAATTGAATATCTCAGTCTTTTTCAGAAATGGTCATTTTCTTAAAAAAGGAGGGAAAAAAACCCAATTTTCGACAAAGCTAACCAATAACTGATATCTGCCGGCCCGGCAACGTTTCAGTGAATCGCCGGAATCGTGGCAGCGAGTGGGTGGCAGTACCAGCAGTTACCGCAAACAGGCAAACGAGAGAGTCCTGTCTATCGGGAAGATTACGGAAGGCTTGGGATTTGGGAATGGTGGCAGAAGCATCCTCTAATTCCGACGAAAGCTAAAATTACGATTGCATGCTTTGCTTGCCATCCGGTGGCTGTCCCACCCCGATCCCGACTCGGCCACCTCATTTTATTTCTGATGACGCTGACTAATCGTGACTTGACCGGGTTGCCCTAGTTTATTCTAACTCTCGGTCTCACCCCCAAAGTTTAATTCTTAAATATGGGTTTGTAACTTATTTGGTGACATATGTTTGGATTAAAGTATAATATGATCTCAAATTTTTTTTTTAACTGTTATGACCCTTAATATATTATGAGTAGTCATTATGATCCTTCAAAATATTATGAATAGCCATTTTGATCTCAATTACCATTTTTTTTCGCAAAACATTCATTAGAATCGATCATTAGTACGAGATAACCTTTTAGGGGTAAAATTATCCATTTCATCCGTGCTACTCAAAATCCAATCAAGCCAAGGGTTGTGAATGAATTATGGTTATCCAATTAATTTATTTGGGTTTGTTAATCCAAATATATTTTTTTTAAAAAAAATGAATTAGTTAGATTTTGAGCAATTAGGATGATATTGACAATTTCCGACTAAAATGTTATCTTATACCGATAAATGACTAATTATGACTAGTATTTTGTTGGAAAATAGTAATTGAAATCATAACAGCTATCCAAAAATGTTGAAGGATTATAATGATAGGAAAAAAACTTATGAGATTATATTATGGTTTGATATAAACATGTGGAACTAAATGGATTAAAAACCTTTCTTAAATATGATTTAGCTCGAATCACCCGTGGCAAAAAGGACATGTGTCTAAAATATTTAAAATTTTATTTAAATAATATCTAAATATAAAAAATATTGAAAATAAAAAGTCATATTTTATCATATAAATAATACAAATAACTACGGAAATGAATGAGAACTCAAACAGGACGTTAAATAAGTCGAACAAGAGTTAAATTATTCTTTTAAAAATTCACTAAATAATCTTAGATTTTACTCTTGACTTTTTTACACGGATTAAAAAAAGAAATCTTACTTTTGATATTTCGAAAGTAAGAAATAAACAACAGAACAAATATAATAAATAAGTTAAAAAGAAAAAGAAACGAAAAGAATTTGTGTTTAGACATGTGAAACTTTCTTTACTTTTTTTTTTTTAAAAAAAAGTGAATATGATGCATTATACAAATTTATTATTTTTTAAGTAGATACCAGGCTTTCCCTCCATCACATATTAATTTTTTTTTTTTTTTTAACGATGTCCGGTTTAATTTGCACGTATCTTGACATTATCTAAGAGAATATTGATGGAATTTGAACTCGAGATTTATAATTTGTATGTTAGTCATTCTATCCACAAGGATGTCATGGAAAAAACAAAGATATGAAGTTAACTTAACAGTAAATTGCAAATAACTTGATTAGTTTTTTTTTTTTAAGGTTTTTTTAAAATTCTTTTATTTTTTGACTAGATGAGAATTATAAAATATATGTCAAATGAAATCTACAATAAAATTTTGTTATTGTGTTTTTTTTCTTCTTTTTAAACATATAGTATGGATGTTAAGGTCCCATTAATGGATTTTGTCTAATAAGTTAAAAAAAAAAAAAAGAAAATAGTTGTAGGTAATGTCCCATCAGAAATTGATAGCTTGGACTCCTATGTCATTATTAGAAAAGTAAACAAATGGGAACGAAGTAAAGGTAAATAAACAGTACTATAGTAGTTGTAGGTAATGTCCCGTCAATTTCGCCACGTGACACCTGGCGGCCCCAATTGACTTTATTCACACGTCCGCCACGCTTCTTTCGTTATAAACATTATACGCATCATTCTTAATATAAATTATTTTAATTGTTTTTTTTTATTATTGATTATAAATTATTATTAATTAATGAGGTATTTGAATGAATTTTTTTAATATTATTTCTCTAATAATATACTCATGAAATAATGTTCAAATTTTTTAAAAAGTGATTAAAAAATATTTTAAGGAAAAAAAAGATTATCTTAATTTTTATAAAACGATAATATTTTAATCTTATTATTTAATAATGCAATAACATTTATTCAGGAAAAGAATCAGAATTTTTTCATAAGATAATGGTAAATTATTTTTTTATTACGAGAATAATTATTAAATATTGTTAACACCCTAAGTTGTTAGTTGTATTTCCTTATTATCGGTTAAATCTCTAATTTTGTTTTTGTCTAGAAATAAATTTACAATTAGAATTAAAAAATGAAAATTATAAATAAAAAAAATTAAGGGAAGAAGTGCTAATATATGTTTGTGTTGAGATGAAATTCATTGATGTCATAATGAATTTTTTTAGACGTGGGATGTTGCTAAGTAGTGATTGTAATTAATTACTTTGATTATGGTCCAAGTTTTTTACTATATACCTGCACTACGGGGTGACTTTCACGAACCTAATATATTGTCGGTTTTTTCTTAAGAAAAAGAGTCAACGAGTGAATTGAAAAGCATTTCCCTCAACGAGCGATTTTTTATATGTAAGTTAAAAGATTAAGTTTCTTAAGTTTAATTTATCTTTTTGGATTTAATAAATAAAATATATTTATAAAAATAATTAAAAAACAAGCATAAAATTGTTATTAGTGTACTAGAGAATCTAAAAAAAAAAAACAAAAAAAGAACCACTTTACATGATTCGAACATGCTCCAAATAAAGCGTTACATCTGATTCTTTATTTTCCAAACGAAGATGTCAAGGTTAGGGAAGTTTTGTTAATACAAGAATTCTCGCTTTTCATTCATTTCTTTGTACTCAGTTCAATACAAAATTGAATATCTCCTTTTTATTGAGCTTCTTTTTTTTTTATATAAAATAATAATAATAATTTGATTTAATAACAATTTGTTCATCTAAGGGAAGAAGTACTCCTTTCGTCATTATTTATAAGTCATTAATTATTATTTTGTTAAAATTAAGATAATATATATATATATATTTCTAAGATGCCTCTATTTCATGATTATAATCAATCTAACCCAACAACTAGGGAAAAGATGGATACATGGATAATATAATAAAAAATGAAGATAATGCATAATACATTAATAACAATCATTTATATTTTGTGACAAACAAAGTTAGCTCGAATGAATTATAAATAATGATGGAAGAAGTATCATGATGCAAAAGTTTGAAGTAGATGGTAAATAAATCATTAAATTTTAATGTAAACTCGTGAGTTTTAGGCTTTGTTTGTTTGAGCGTTACTTAAAAAAATCACTTTTTTTTTGGAAAAAAATGCACTTGTTTTTTGGAAAAAAAGCACATAAGCAAGATAAAATCCTATTTGTTTGGGTTTAAATGAAAAGGCGACACAACAAAAAAGAAAAAGACCAAAAACCCCTTAAATTTTAAACCAAAAATCCAGCGCCCGTGAACAACTTTTGCCTACAACTGCTGCGCATTGCCTCATAGTTACTTCTTTTTTTCCCTTTTTTTTTCCTTCAGTTTTTTTACCCCATCACCCTTTATCATCACTCCAAACTTCTTTTTTTTTAAAATTTTTTTTATTACTATTTTTTTTAGTAGTGTTCGGGCTAATTTGTACACATTTTGACATTCCGTTTATTTAGAAGTGAGTTGGTGGAAGTTTGTCACTCCACCAACTGGGATGTCCCTGAAGAGACCCCCAAACTTTAGCTTGCCAATTGTGTCTTTTTTTTTTTTCTCAAATTTTATATTATGGTATTTTTAAAATTAATTTTTTTTAATTTATGTATTATCTTTATAACTTATAGCGAATAAAAATATGTCGAAAATAGATAATTTTTTTAGATCTTTCAAGATTAAATTGAACATTATTTATTTATTCTTATTTTTTGATGTATTTTTATTTTAAATGAAGTATATTAAATGTTGCTTTTAAATAGATTATAGCTTTCGTATCTTAAAAATTATTATAAATTTGTAAAAAAAATCATATAAAAAATTATTCATAAGTGCTTTTTTATCCAAAATTTTTTTTTTTTTTTAAAAAAACATCCAACCACAAAATTACTTAATTTTTAATAAAAAGCACTTTTAAAAAAATACGTTTAAATCTTATTCAAAGGGGCACTTAATTGACCGACTGTTGAACTTAAAACTTCATTCACAAGATGCAACGACTTTGGTTTAGTTTGCTTTCAAACACGTTTTTGCGGTTGAAATCGTGACTAATTTTGATCTTCTCTATCTATATATACTATTCTAGGCATCAAATAACCATCTTTAGGAAACGGGAAGCAATGAAGATCTTCACGGATTTGTTCCCTTCTACCATATACCAATTTGCCTGAAAGTTGTGTAATTTTAACTAATTCAGTTACCATTTTACCAATTTGAGCAATTGATTTGAAAGGAAAAAGAAAGAGATGTTTTGGCTTTGGGTTCGTAAAATTCTTCATTGCAACTATTTTCACATCAGCACTGTTCTTATCCATAATTCTCTTTTCAACACTTTTTCAAAGCATTTTTTCCCGTGCTTTATGAAATGCAGCACCAATAATTGTTCCCAACCATAAAATTATACTACTGCTAAACCATTAAATTTTTATTTTATATATATAAATTATTAAGTATTATTTTTAAACAAAAAGAAGTCAACCGGAACAAGATCAGCAGGTCAGCACATCATCACCGAAAGTTGCACCTCTCCATATTTATCAGCCTATCAATTTTCCGAACGCCTTCCAGAATTTAAGACTTGCTGTTGCCCAAAAAGGCTCCCACCAAATCTTACGTCACCCTCCACGTCATGGTCCACCTGGTCGCCACATGTCATATCCCCCACTACCACTTTTTGTCTCTTTCCTACACGTCAAACTGTCTCCTTTTACCTTCAGACCTTACTCCCTTGACCTCAACGGTCTCTATTTCTCCATCCCGTCCCTCAGTCATCTCATCTAACGGCTGAGAAAACTTGATCTATTATGGTTATATACTGTATTACTCCTTATAGTAGTATAAATAAATACAAATAAAAAGAAAATAGAGAGGATAAACAGGAAAAAGAAAATAAAAATGTTGCCCGGTGGAGGGGGAGAAATTAAGGGAAGGCGGGTGCACCGAGGCAGGTAGGCCAGCACCCAAGTGGGGCGCTTTGTGCTTGGTGCTGTGAGGGATTTTGGGGAATGTTTATGTGATCAAGATTCAAGAATGTGTGTATATAAATGAGAGTCACTGGGGGTTTTTGATGTGGGAGACATAGACAGTAATGCAAATCTTTGACCGTTGACTTTCATCTACAGATATTTTTCTTTGTTTATTTATTTTTTAGTTATATGTAGTAGTAAGTTTATTACCTTTTTTAAAAAAAATTTTTTTTTTTTTAGCATCTCGAGAGGAATTTTTATACCACTGATTTTGCTCTTTTAAAATATATTAATAATACTACTAGAAAAAGACCACAATCTGTGAAGCATTCAAATCACTGCTATTTTTATCTTGTCTGCCATAATCCCAGCTATCCGTAGCCCCTCCGTGACCTTTGTATTGGATGGCTGAAATTATTTTTTGAGCAATTATTATTATTTTTTAAAAAAATTTAATTTACTTGTGAGAATTCTAAGGAAACAGTTCTACTGATAATGAAGAATATTGATTCCCCCGACAGCTAATGAATTTTAAAGATGTATTGCGCGAAGGTTTATCCATATTTCAAAGGTTCATGATCATCAGTTTAAGATAAAAACATATGTTATGGGATTCAAGAATCCAATAAAAACGAGCTAGGGTGACATGATTAGATAACTTTGTTGGAATCAGCTTCTTGCCTTTTAATTTCTTCATCATGCTGTAAAATTCTCTCTACATGATTGAATTGCTCGACTTTCGAAGCTATAAGTAGTGGAGAGACCAAGAAAGTGTGATTTTTCATGACTGCAGCAACTTACTTGTACAGGTGTTTAGACTTTCTTGTCACCTCTGATTATCAAGAACGAATGATATTGTCGTTGGAAAATTAACTTGGAAAAATTAAAAGAAGGAATGAGAAAATTTATAGCAGGAGAAAGAATCATGCATCAATTTAATTAGACCATAATATATATAGTGTGTGACAGTACACGTGAAGCTTTAAAATTAATGCAACCATAATTAATTTATTGAGATGATGAATATTTACTGAGTACTGTTCATATTGTGAAAAGTCTCATCATCATATGAAACTGGAATAAAGATATTGAACAGCTAATAAACAGTGTCCATGCAAGAAAGAAAGGAACTTAATTCTCCCATGCAAATGTTCCGATCTCCTTTTTTCCTCCCTTTAACTTTTCTCTCTACGTGATGTAAACACAACGCTATCACGTGAAGGAGTACTCTTGTTTGCGGAAAGCTCATCAGCCGGTTTCATGTTGTGTTGCCTCATCGATCCATCAGCTAGCTGGTCAAATAAATACAATGTGCCAACTTTGAGGTAAAGCACGTTCAGACAGGATCGATCTTGTAGCAGAGAGAATAAATACTATACTGGTTAGGAATTTTAATTACTTTATTAATTCTAGCTCCATTAATAATAATCCAAATTAATTCAGCCCACAGAGAGAGAGAGACGTACTACCACACACTACATTAGTTTTGGCTAGCTAATTAATTAATTGAAGTCGGCTTAATTAGGAGGAGGGAGGAGACCAGTTATGTGGTCCCTAATAATATGTTTCCTTTCATGTATAGCAAAACTAAGGGAATATGTTTTCAACCTGCCATATGTAGCTAGCATTTACACATGTACAGTATAGTTTTAGTTTTTACTATGTAGTTGAAAAAAGAATGTAGGGATGACGGTATCGTCAAGGCAGGATCCTGCCTATGTGTGTGACCATTCTGGCAATGAAGACCCACGATTAATTAACAATATGTGTCCCTTGATTAGACTTCACTTTCATTGGTCATTAAGGATTCATGAAGTGCAAATTGTCAGCTCTCTCTTTTAGGCTTTAACGTCTAGCCACCTAGCTCTCGCTTGGATCCTATCATTTGATTTCTTTGTGGGTTTTTGATTTATATAATTTGTTGATCAAGAATTAATCATGGTATTAATTTGGCTTTGGAAACAGCTTGGGGAAATTATTATTTATTATTATAAGTATAAAAGAGGCTTTGATTCCATAATACAAAATTATGGGGTTCCTAGACTATTATAGACTCTAAACTCCTCACCTTGTCATTCAGGAGGAGGAGCAGCATCCCTGCCCTGTTGAATTGCTGTTGAAAAAGTGATGTTCAGATAGCAGAATCATGATGTGCTATCAAACATGTCGAAAGAAAAGGAAGAAAAAAAAAACTGTGGTCATGGAATGTTGTTGAAGCAATATCGACAAAAACAAAAGTGTCTAAAGCCCAAAACTACTACCACTAGACATTGTTTACATATATAATTCTAAATTAATTAATAATGTCCCAAAATCATAGATATTCAGTAACCCGATTACCTGCCTTGCTCGGCCCGATTAGCCCTACGGAGAGTAAAAGTTGCCGGTACGTACACCAATCTTCTGCTGGTCTCACAGTTGTCCCGTACGTGCAAGGTATTTGAACAGAAAATCCTAACGGATAATTAAGACCTTTGCAATTTTGGATTATATATGCTACTACTTATATAAGTAGTACTAATAAAAATAATATATGGGTTTTGTTTTCTTCGGAACTCATTTTTCTTCTGCAACATTCATTCGGTTCTCTTGTTAATTTATAATAACTTCAATGCACGCCTTGATTCCTCGCGTATATATATATATATATGTATAAGGAATGCCACACACACAGTATTAGTTCATGAATTAGAAAATTACGACAGGACATAATTAAAGACAAAAACATGGCATTAAGACATGACATGACATGACATTTTTGTTCTTTTTTTTGGCCTTGGTTTGCTATATAAAATCTCCAGAATCATCAGAATTTTCACAGTGACGGCAGTGCGTACAATGAATGAAACCATGTATATATATAGTGATGTATGCTGTGCAAAACTGCGAATTATTATTTGGTAGAGAATTGGTACTTTTGATTGTACAAATATCCGGACATTGTCTCGTCCTTGGGCTTTTTTTCATGCACACACAGAACAGGCACTACTATGGGAACTATGTAGAAATTTAGCAAGCTCTCCCGTCCTTGGCAATATGATTTGATGTGATTGCTGTTCTCCACTTCGTGGGACAACTAGATAACAAAAAGAAAAGATACATATGCCAAATAATGTCACCAAAAGTCAAGAACCTTATTAATTTCTTTTCTTTTTAACCCTTTCTTCTTCTCCGTCGATCGGCCAGCAAAATTATCCAAATCCCACTTTACAGAAAGAAAAGCTGTATTGATGCTTTAATTCTCTCTCTCTCTCTCGGGTCATGTCAAGGGTTTTTGTGATAGGTGATCAAGAAATTGGAATTGGAATTGGAAGTCCTTATCCAGAACTGGTTTCGGCTTTATATATACTATAAAGTTCTACCAAAATTAAACTTTTAATTATCAAAATTAATGAGTGACTATCATTAGTTTAAAAAAAAGAAAAACTTGATCAAGTATTTCTAGGTTTAGTTTATAAATTTTCTTTTTTAAAAAAAAGAATTTTGTTAATTTTGATCATTAAAGATTTAATCGCAATATTCTATAAGGTGTGGGTACTTATTTTACCCAAATGAGGTTTGGTTGGGGGGAGGGCGGCTTCATTTTTTCTCATAGTACTTTAATTTCTTTTCGCCCAGCTGCTTAGTTGCAGTATATAGATGGGTTTCGTTATTGTTGCAATGGTCTTTATCCTCTTACTGTTTTCGCACAGTTGTCGGTGTAGTGCTCCAAACATTACGGATACTGATGATCTTAGCAACCTTCATGTCACTACAGCTGCTTAGGATTGCCTTCCCAGGGGGCATATTGCAAAATTCTCACGACTATATATAAGAAAAGAGACTGTATCCTAACGGGTCTTAAAAAAGAACTGTTTTTTAGCATTAAATCAATCGGTGTAAGACCTACTAGTAATTAAAATTTTTGGAGAATCTAATTTGTTACCCTAATTAAGTAGGTAGCTAGGTTAGTACAATGTTAATGGAATTTATAATAAGCAATGATTTTAAGTAAGAAGTTTGTTTCAGGAACTGATAGATATCTGAAACATCAGCCGACAACATTGTTTAGGCAACTCGCTGATGGCTTAATTTTAAAGAAGATGAAATTCCTAGGTTAGTTTGAAACAAAGGCTGGCTAATTAATTAAACATATACAGTTGCAATTACTACTGTTCGCTTACCAGCCATGTGGAGGAAAACCCACACACGTACTACAAGTAACTAGCTAGAAGTCGCAATATTGCCTGCCTTCAATTCTAAAAGGTGCGTTTTCATTTTTACCCAAATTGAAACAGTAATTTCTAATTTACTCAATTCTTCACAATATTTCATAATTACTCATATCTAAAATTAACTTTTCATTCTATACCCATTTTGACTTTTAATTAAAATAAAAAAAATCAAAACATAACATTTATTCTCCTTTAACATGCATTTACTATCTTACACCTCAGCATTCAACACACCCAATCGAACCCAACTACCTTTAAAATGAATTGAAGAAACTACAACTAACATCATTCATTTGATCAGAAATTTTGAACCATAGCTAAGAAAATTACTCAAAGAACCATTCCCTTATAGGAGAGAAAGAAAAAAACCAGCTTTTTATTGTGCTCGGTTGTTCATTTTTGTTTTCCGAAATCAAGAAGACGAAAGTAGGGAGTGTTCGAAGGTATAATGTTCGGTTTGTTTCTTTGTTATTTTTTTTCTTTGGTGTTTGGAAGCCTGGGTTTGTTCATTCTATGTTGTTTATCTGGGAGGAGGAAGGAAGGAAGGT
>JAOXNR010000022.1:19390573-19405453 GCA_028571225.1 Parsonsia alboflavescens | reverse complement strand
CAATTGCTTCTAAATTTTGTGATGGAAGTATGAAACTAATAGAGATTGAAGACATGTATGGCATCATGTTTTTTAAGTTGGAAGGGGATCCTAAAGTTGTCATCGTGAACAAAATTCAGAGGACTTATGAGTTTGGCATCAGTGGTGATATTGGCGGTAATTGTCCATCGAGTCCAAATGATCATGAAAGGGTAGGATTTGTTGATGCAAATGATGAAGTTTCGACATCTGGATATATTCGCACAGATGATAATTATGAATTCGATGAAGAATATATTCACAGCGTCGAGGTTGATGATGATGACAATGGTGACAACAATGACAACCAAATGCGGCATATGTCTATGACAAGCAGATATTTGACCTCTATTTTGGAGACATTAAAGAGATGCACCCTGGAGTTCATCGTTGGTTGGATGTCGAGGTATGACGCCCATTACATCGTGGAGTCCTTCAACAATCTGATCAAGAAAGCTCGGAAATTGCCCATTACATCTGCACATGAGTGTCTTAGGAGTTTGTGTTAAGCTTGGTTCAACAAAAGTAAGGAAGTAGCTGCTACAATCCCAGATATTATCACCAAGCGAGCGGTGGATTACATCCATTCGGGATTGCATCCATCCACCAGAACATTTGGTTCCTTGAGGAAGAAGTTGTGAAAGTCGACCTTGAAAGGCTACGGATTACATCCATTCAGGATAGAGAGGAATATGTCGTAGGAAATCCACCAAAGGAATCAAATGTTCTGGTGGATATAGTTTGAGTCCTAATTTGGAAAAAAAATACTTTAGGGACCAAAATGAAAAAAGGGTATAGTTTGAGTCCTAATTTGGTCCCTAAGTAAAATGCAAAAAAAGGTATAGTTTGAATCCTAATTTGGCAAAAAAAAAACTTAGATTCCAACAGAAATAACAATTATGATTCCAACAAAATCTTTTCAAATTTTGAAAAGAACTAATAATAACATCTTACATCTCTACTCTATATCTTAATCTCGAAAGCATACTGCATTAGCCCACCTAAATACAAAACCATCCCATAAAGTGGTCCTTCGCTACAACGATAAGCAAAATATTCAACTTTATAGGCCGTTCTTGCTTTGTTCTATGAAGTACATGCTAATTGGAAGTTTTCTGCATCAACAATCCAAAGCTTCAAAACAATCAACTCCATCAATTCAGTGGGAAGATTGGCCCAATCTCTTTCAACTCTATTCTCGACCATATCTCTTATTCTTCTTCTACAGTCATGAAATTGGAAAATTAAATTATAACAAGCACCACAGGAAAAGAAATGTGTAAACCCATTTTGATATTTGTATCTATGATTTCGAGACACAAGCACATGCATTTCGTGACACTAGCATAGGTATGAAGTGAAATAATATAAATTCGAGATAAAAAAACATTTCGAGACAGTAGAGACAATTTCTAGACCAGCCATTTAGAGACAATATTCAAAACAAATGCAAGCCATTCGAGACAATAAGCCAATATCGAGACAATAAAACAACTAGACAAGCTATTTCGAGACAACAAGACAATTTCGAGACTAAGATAATTTCGAGACAAGCCATGCACAATACAATACAGTTGATCCATGCTTTCAATAAACTACAAAATCTTAGTTAAACAACACACAAAATCAAGGTTCAAGTGAAGAAAACTTACCAAACAATTGCAAAATCAAGGTTCAACAAAAATATTTCGAGACAATTGCAAACAATTTCGAGACACAACCAAATAATTTCGAGACAGATTCAAACAATTTCGATACAGAACCAAACAATTTCGAGACACAAAAAAACAGTTTCAAGACAGATTCAAACAATTTCGAGATACAATTTCAAATTCATGTACGATTGTCCGAGACAGTTGTAACAAAATACAAAATTGAAGTAAACAATATATAGCATATTCGACACAAAATCAAGGTTTAAGTTTGAAAAAAAAACCTACTGGTAATGGCAGCGACGACGACGACGAAGTGATCTTCCAATGAATTTCACCATCGCTGGAGTGTGGATTCTACCGAAGTGTGTTGCGAAAATGGAATGAGGGGCAGGTTCGGTTGGGAGTGAAAAAAATGAGAGTGGAAGAAGGGAAGAAGGGAAAGAAAGGAAAGAAAATGGGTGAGAGTAGAAGAAATATGAAGAGTGGAGAAGGTGGAGAGTTTCGGTTGTTTGGCGGTGAAGAAGGTGGGGAGTCGGTCTCGAAATGGGAAGAAACGGAACCGTTGGTGCCCTTGTTTAGATTTGGGTATAAGGGTAAGGAAGTAATTTTCCATTTCTGTTATAATTTTTATAACCCAAAAATGTTTAAATTGACTTTTGGGTATAGGTTGAAATTGGGGCAACCAATTGGATAAAATTGAAATGTTTTCAAAAATTGGGTAAAATTAAAATTGGATCAACCCATTTGGGTATATTTGGGAATTAATTGATTCTAAAAACAGCAAATGCCAGCCCCGGCTCGATCAAATGGAGCCATTTAATGTGGCCTACACGAAAAATCTTTGAAAGATGACTTCCAAAACTGGAAAGGTATACAGCAAACCCATAACATAACTGGTGGCGCCCTATAAGAAAATAAATTTGTGGAAGGAAGGTATATACTACTGGGGAACAAATAAAGGAGCATCAAACATAAGATGACCTCGGCTTTGGCCACAAATCACATGATACAGTTAGCAATAAAAATGAGTTTGTCGATCACTTTTGATGGTGAGGATTTGGAGATAACGTTTATGTAATTTAATTGTTTGAATCCTAAGTATATTTTTTATTTAATAAGTGGCCAAAACGTTAGTCCAAGGTAGAAAAACACAGAGTGATCGACACGATGGATGGATGGAAAGTAAGAAACTAAAGAAGAAGAAGAAGAAGAAGAAGAAGAAGAAGAAGAAGAAGAAGAAGAAGAAGAAAACTTTTGGTGCTAATTCTTCAAAAGCATGTTAATTATGACAATTAATTGCAAGTTAATATCAGATTCCGTCCCTTAAGCAACATCTTTTTGGTTCCCTAATCAAACACAAAAACTTAGCCAGTGATTTAGACCCCGAGAGAGAGAGAGAGATAGCCAATCCAAAGTGATTGGTTCATGGTGATAAAACCTTTTAGCCCATCGTTTCTTGTCGCCCTTAGGCACGGCCACTGGGACCAATTATGAGAACGAACACCTGCTTGACCACCAAAGTATACTCCATAAAAGTATCCAACTTTTACAAGATGATTGAAGTCATATGGGAGGGGGGTGGGGTAGGTACCGGGGCCTTCATCCATCCCCCTTTTTTTCTCTGTTTGTTTTAATTTCTCATTCTCTTTTCTCCTAACAACTTTCTCATTGCTAATTTCTTTTTAAAGAACTGGGGGTGAGAGGCATTGGACCAGGCAATGTGGGGGACACATTCATGCAGAAGTTGAAAAAGTATACATATTGTATATAATGAGCCGCATATTGTGTATATATATTGGGGTGAAATAGGCATAGCATATAGAACTGTATTTCAAGATTACCCTATTCAGCTCCATTACAAACAGCAACCGTGGGATGGTGCTGTGGTGGACCATTGCCAAATAGCAACACTTCTCTTTGGTGCATTGAATTGAATGCTCTTCCGTCTCCCAACTCCAATTTAATTTTTCTTTTGTGAACCAGTTTTTTTTTATCAACTCATGTGTTATTATCTCTTTTTTTAATAAGAATAACTGACTCTTTACAGTTAACTATATGTCTAGATGTTACATAAAAATTTATGTAATTTCCAAATTATTTTAATATATAAAATTAATTTTACGAACATTTTTCAATAATAATAATATTTATCATATAAAAGAGGAGATCAATTTTATAATATTATTATTATTATTATTATGAGGAAGGAAAGAAGAGAGAAATGAAAGAGATGGAAGCGGGAAGGGTCCCACGGACACAACTTAGAAGTGCAAACTAAAAGGGACGTGGTGTGTCATGTCTCCCCCTGAATGAACCCCATGAAGAATGGGAAGAGAGTTTCCATAATTGTGTCTTTGCTTCAACCATCCTTTTGTCTCTCTCTTTTTATTTCTTTCTTCCTCGTCAAAAAAATTGTGTGCTTGCTTTTTTTAAACTGAGTCCTGAGCGGGGTGAGCCCCCACCCCGTAAGTCCCTTTAAATTCTACGTCTCTATGATTGTACGTCTGGGTTATGAGCATCTAGACACCTTCACTTCCTCCATCAGCAATGCCAATTATCAAGCTCCCATTGGGAAACTTCCATTTCTTTTGTTCTCATTCGGGGACTTCTGCACAGACCCCATCACTGGACTAGCATGATCTTTAGGCCAACCCAAATTTAAAAGCCTCAAATATTTGGGCCCGGGATAGAAACTGACTCCTGGTTAAAATATCTCGAACACTTCTGATAAGTAATCCATGAAATGGTGGTCTAAAAGGATGACACATACAAAATATATCGAATTCTTTCCCATGAGGTTGAACAACTCTGTTGACAGAAAAGAGGAAACTAATTCTCTGGCACTTGTAATTTTACTGCTAATCACTTCTAGCAAATAGTAACAAAGACCATCTTACTCTAATACTAAAACTTCTCCATTCCAACAAGAAGTAGCAACAACATTGGGTATAATAGGGTGGAAAGCAGCATCCATGCAAGCTTCCTCGTGAACCTTCATCTTTCTGAGAAGCCCAGATGAAGTCGAGTCATAAAAGAAGACATATCCATCTGAGGAGCCAGACACTATTATGTTTCCATCTGGGCTGAAATTGCACTTGATAGGGAATCCAAAGACTCCATGGCCTTCGTATCTCCTGTACCTGTCGAGCCTAAAAGGTGTTCTGGCAGAGAAAATTGCAATGTAGTTCCCATTTGATTGTGCAATGAAATATGGATCAAGAGGGTGGAATCTGATGCAGGGACAGGTAAAAGCTTCAACATAGACCTGTAAAGAAAATGTATTACATCCAGAAAAGAAATCATGATCAAGTGATATAGGATAAGTTAAGCACATGGTAATAGTTTTTACCTGATTAGATAACGGAATTTGTCTGGAAACATCCCAAACAATGATGGAATTTTCACTGATATTGCTTCTCGACTCATCGCTTGAAGAAATTAATTGCTTTCCATCAACAGAAAACTCAGTATCGAGGATAGGACCAAGACTTCTCATATATTCATGGACAATTGTCCCTGTTCTAATATCCCATAATTTAAGGTGGCCTTTTGATCCTCCTGAGATAAAGAGATTGAAGTTGTGTGGATGGAATTTCACAACTCCAACAACCTGGTCTTCTTTGAAAACCTGAGTCTCTGTTCCTCGTTCCACATCTACCAACCTGGATGTGCAGTCATATCCACAAGAGAGAACAGATAAGCCTTGTTCTGACCATTTGACATCTTTCACAGCAGCATTGTGGAAGTTGAACACACGTGCCCTCTTTTGCTCTCTGCTCCACACATTCCATATGCTAACAGTATGATCCATTCCAGCAGATGCAAGTAGATGAGCTGCAACGCTAACACTACAGGATAAATCAGAAATGCAAGAACATCTTTGCAGTAGCAAAAACATGCAAGAAATTGACATTCATACAGATAAAAACTTGCTACCAGAATTTTGTGCGAATTTAATTATCCAAAGGACAGAAGGGGGCAGCATAAACAAGCAGGAAACAATGAGCCCAAATTTCAGTGCACAAGCATCAAAGTTACCTAAGATTGCAACTCTCAGAACATGAAATAGCAAGCAAAAGGCAGGAATTTTCGTTTTTCTAATTTCTCTTCGTTTGTAGGGAAGTGAAGAGGGGGAAGAGCGGGGGAAAACGTCTTAGACAATAAATTGGTATATAGAACACTCACCATGACTCCTAGACCATTCAATGGTGTTGACTGGTTTCATGTGCCCATTAAGAGCTGTAGATACTCCTTGAGGAATCTGCCCCAAATTGGCAGAGTCTTTTCTTTGATTCCTTAGCTTTGACAAGATGTTATATGGTAAATCTGATTCTGAAAGGGTTCCTCCAACTGGAAACATCAGATAACCTCAAGTTAGTTATGAGAAACATTAATAAGTGATTATTGGCGAGCTAAAATGTCAAATATACCAGATAAAAAAATGAGATTTAAAGAATAGTTTGTCTACCTCAAAACTGTTTATCCAGAGTAGTTTTATAAAAACTGTTACTTATTACTCAGTTGTTCTACATGGCATACAAGATCCCTGAACTACTAAAGGTAAGCCTTCTCTTAGCAATACCTACATCTAACAGATAAACCTATTAAATCTTTACCAATTTTTCAATAGATGCTTATCCAAAAGAGCAGGTATAAAAAGAAGTTTTCTTTAAAGTTTAAACTGAAGAAGAGTTCTGAGGCTTTAGATTTTTGAAATTGCGAATGTGATTCAAAGTTTATCCCCTTTTTCTACTTGTCTAATTTTGCAGTTAATCACTAGGACCCTTTGTAATGGAATGGTCCATGATTAACATAACACACCACTTGGCAATAATGCATTGAGTTCTGGCCAAGAATAGCCAACACAAATACTGGAGGTTCTACTGCTTTTAACAAAAAGTCATTAAGTAAGAATTTCTATTAACTTCACCAAAAAACAGAGAAGATTATGAAACTTAAAAGAAATTAAATTACGAGACCACCAAATTTTAGATCTGAAACTTCTTGTCATAAATCTCATGAAACTATCATCATAAAGAAACTTTCTGAATCAAACCACAATTGGAATGCAAGACTTCTCATTCAGAGATAATCCCAGCTAGAAACTTATGAAGATGTTGGCTTCAAATAAACGTAACTTTAAAAGTTTGTTATGTTAGAAGTACTATGATCATTAGTGAGATGCATCTCATGCAGGAAATTCTCCAAGGTTCAGAGTCACTAGGGAAAATGAACTCATGTAACTAAATTCTGAAGAACTAATTTGGGCACAAAAAGGGTTGTGTTTCAGTATCATTTCACGTGACATGATTTGTACCATAGTAGTCAAAACAAAAGTTGTACTGGCTATATGAAGCTAAGGCCTAAATAAATGATACCAACCATATGACCAAGCAGCGACTAATTAAAGGCAGCCTGTAGGCAATGAAAAGCCAAAGTGTAGAGAATATGAAAAAAAAGAGTAGTGATGACTATGTAAATCAGAGAACACAAAAAGCCAAAGCTCCTGCACTGTTTGCCTAAATAGGTATCTCCAGTGTCTCACTTCTAAGGGCCTCTAAAGTAAGCCTGCTCAGATTGTAATCCACTTTGGCCATCGGCTCACATGATATTAACTCAATTTTTTTTAGGGGGAGAGTCCATTGGGTAGCTTGCCATCCAGGCACTCATGAGTCGCCTTGCATTGCATTATAGCCTTGGCCTGGCTCACCCCACTTAAAGAAAAAATAAGGTTAAAAAAAAAATCCACTCAATCTTAAGCTGAAGAAATTCACACACAAGATCACACAGCTCAGATGTAAGGGCAGATTCCAAACCCTACTAGAGATGGGACAGTCCCAACCATCTGCAAGGTAGAGGCTACACCAAAACCATAAAATTCACGTCTTGTAGAATCCAGTACACTACTCCAAAACTATAATATTTTTCATCCATTATGTAGAGGACAAAAATGTCTAATCAGGGGCAATCCGTAAAAGGAAATGGTGATACAAATAGAATTATAAGAATATTCAGTTTCACATTTAAGTCACTTCCAAACAGCTACCTTTATGCAACGAAACTCACAAAATTCTACAGAGCAATTCTAAAATCTTAAAATATATATGTAAGGCATAAATAACAGAACGCTACAAGATTAAAATACTATTCCTCAATCTAACCCCGTTTGATATTTTTAGTAAAAAAAAAAACCTTTGCATAAAGAAAAAATTGCATGAAAGGTAAGGGAAAGCAGAAAACCTGGCGATGGAACAGGCAGAGAAGGTGGGTTCGAGTGAGGAACCACAGAGCCCGAAGCGATAGCCGCTCGCTCACGCTTTGATATGTACCTGCCGAGAATAGGAGGTTCAGTTGGGAGACTCGGGGACGGACTATAGCGGTGCACGGTCCTCGTTCTTGGTAAATGCACAGACGACGAGTCGATTTTGACCCGCTTCGGCCTGGGTAATTCGGGTCCCATGGGTTGCCTCCGACTTCCATTATCGTCTTCTGCCTCGTCAGAAGCTGTAGCGTAGGCGTCGCACAGAAGATCCATAAGCAGCCTCGAAGGACAAACCAAAAATTAATGTCAAATCTTTTCATACTTCCATTGTCATGTATCAATTATTTTGATGGGCCCAAAACGAAAAGTAATTGTTGGGCCTTAGGCCCAACTCATTCTACCTCCCAGAAAAGTGCAAAAGTGAGAAGGCCCAGATGACAAAAAAAAAAAAAAACAATAATCTTTAACCTGGATATAATTATCTGGACTATGGGGATTGAGTGTGAATCATGTGAACCAAAGTGTTTCTTTATTGATGGAGTGAAAGGGCTTGCCTTGAATATCAATCAATGATGATCACTGAAGAAAGAAAAAGCATATGTAGGTCCAAATGGCCTTATTCTATTCTTTTTTCCATCATGAAATGTGCAGAAAGGATTAAAACACTCTGCAGCATTGTTCTGGAATTTCTACCCATGCCAGAACCAGAATTGAAGTGTGTTTAAACTTTAAATCTTCTCCTAAACAAAGAAAATAACTTAAATACCTCTTCATCATCCAACAATGAGGTCATCTTCCCTTTACAAGCCTTGCATAAACTATGTTTACCTTTTCAAAAATAATTTAAGATAACAGTACACTACAAAATATATTTATAAAACTATATATGTTTGATTGATTGACACAGTTGGGGTGGTGGAATCCATGTGTTTTCATATTTTGCAAAGTTGTGTCACATATAATTGCTTTTAGAGAAATAGTCATTTGTCACATAAAAGGATAACAGAGTCCCCTTCAAGTATCCAATATCTTCTACCAATAATGTTTAACTTATAAGTTTGTGATCTTCTGTAATTGTTGTTGAGTTTTTCTTTTGAGTTAAGACGAGTTAGAATATATGAGTTTTAAATTATTATAAGATATCGAACTCAAAACATCTCTTCTTACAACAACTATCCTACTACCATTATTTTCCCACTCGAGTTTTAAATTAAAATAATTTGAATTTTTTTTTTTTCTACAAACTACTACCTCGTTCTTGCTATGTTGACTTTTTAATTCTTCCATTCCACCACTTCAATTTTTCCTTCTTCTTTTCTTTCTTTGATCGTATGAATGCATAAGAATTTGCTGATCTAACTAACAAGGTACACCAAATATTCCACAATCTCAATCATTACATTGGAATTATAAAATAGATCAAAAACACAAAAATTCCATGGTCGTCAAGTTTTAGAGTATTTTGGCAGAATTGGTGAGATGAAGGTCCCATTTGTGGCTGGATGTTTTCTTTTCTTTCTTTCTTTCTTATAAAAGTAATTTTCAGCAGACACAAAGGTCAATTATATATCCATGGGAAGAAGAAGGGATATATATAATAAATGTCAAACCCACCTGGCAAGAGAGAAGACAGGAAGCCCACTATAAGGGTCAAATCCTTTCTAATTTTGTCATACTCCACAGCAAGAAAATGCTTTGAATACTAAGATATTATTCAATACATAGTCAATCCCACGTCTAAATCCAAGGGTGTGAGATATTCTAGTGTTCATTCTTTGAACAAACATTAGGAAAGATTAAAAAACAATTACTATATCTTCATGAGCGTGCGCTGTTAATTAAAGAAAGAAATGATCAGTTCTAAAGTAGTAAAGTTGATGAGGATGAGAATTGCCTGGAGATGTCAAATTTGATTCTTCTACGCATATATGTTTGAATGTCCTATTCATTGACACAGAGATCTCCATTGGGTTGTCGATGAATCATTGGTTGATTTGGTTCAACTTCCAAATTTTAATTAGGTTAAACTTAATTAATTCATTGCCATTCATTTAAAATATATATATATATATATTTTATTCATTGTGATTAAATATTAAGTAAAAATTATCATAAATATATGATAAAATGATTTATAATTTTTTGAAATAAAGAATTAGACGATTTATATTTTAGGGTGGAAAATAAATTGGCAAAACCTTAAATGTGAAAGAGCAGCCGATACATGTATTTGCACCATCTAATTTGCAGGTCACCTCTTTGGAAGTCAAAAGTTCAAAATCATTACAATTGACTAAAACTTAGATGGTTAGAATTAATTGAATTGTGGTTTGGTAAACTCATAGTATATTTGTTGGTCCACGGGATTATCATTTCAAGATTAACTCATATACAAGTCAACCTTTTTACTATTAATTAACATTCCAATATTAGTGAGATGATGATATATAAGTGATATTAATGTGTTACAAATACTACTACAATTAAAAATTAGAAACAAAAATTAGTTCATCGTAATTTTTAATAAAAAAGAAGAAGAAACAAAACCCTAAAATGTTATCGAAATTAACCTTTTTAATTAATCATGTATTAACAAAGTTTTTTAACTCTCACCATTTGCCAAATTAGTGACAATTTGATACTCAATATAGAACCTCTAAATTAATTAACCATTCAAGAGCAAGAATCATCAAGAGTTTTTTATTTTCTTTTAACCTTCTATAATGACGGACGATTTGGTAAACCCTTACCAATTTATTAAAATGAATGCAGAAATAAATAACCTGAGGGGGACAAGAAGAACCTTGCCTCTATGAAGGTGGAAACAAATCCACTACATGCAAGCAAGATAATAAACTTTTTCCTTACACAAATGAAGGGATGTCCTATTCTATCAAGATTGCAAATTCCCTTAGCAAGTTGAGGTGAATGAGATATTAAGGAGTTAATTAATAATGCAATACTTATAAACTCAAATGAAGTGCATGTTAATCTCTTGATTAAGCCCTATAGAGACAAAAGAAACACAAAAACTACCCAAGAATACATAGTTAGAGGCGGCTTGGGGTGCCACTAACAAGTTGGAAACTAACATGTGGACGGAAACCAAAATGAACCCCTTCTCCTTTGGAGGGGTGACTTTGTCTTTGGGAACCTATAAAGAGTCAGCCCCCTACTCCACCCCACCCATACCCCAATTACTAGTAGGATATCCTTTTGGTCATTCTCAATTCTTCACTCACTCGTGTGATATGTTCCCCCTTTTCTCTTGTAAATAAATGCTGGTTGTAATCACATCGAGTTGAATTTTCACCAAAATGAAATCTTGTCTTCTTTGTCAGCTTGCACACCTCAAAGCTACGTCATAAGCACATCATTTTCTTTCTATCAATTCTTGAGAAGGAAAACAAATGGAAAGCATATGATTATATATTAATTATTATTGTTACAATAATTATATAATATATATATATATATTTTCTCCCGATCATTACATTGTTGGATAGGGGGGGCTTCCTAGGCTGGAAAACGAAAGGATTCAACTAGGAGATTGGCGCCTGTCATGGCGCAGTACATTATTACTATGGCCAAGATGGAAATGAGATAGTAATTAAAGAATTTGCACGATTAGCAGGGCTTTGGAATTTTCGTATGGGTAAATACCTCACACACATCGATCATCTCCATTATAGAGTTTACATTAATTTAACTCAGTTCCATATTAATAAGGTCATTTGGAATTTGAGACGAATATTATTAAAATGTATTGTAACTTTATTAATAAAATGATAGGATATGGAGTTCTGTTATTCAATATAAATCATTCTAATTAACGTTTTTTTATCATTAATTATTAGTCATTGTTATTAGTTAATTAGGTATTTAAAGGTATTTTGCTACTCTAATGATGTATTAAAATGGTTTTCAAATTTTCAAAAGTGTAATTAATTGGGTATTTTAGGAAAGAAAAAAAAGGTGATATAATCTTAATTTTTTCAAAAATAACAGTCAGTGACTTATATTTAGTTTTTTTTAAAAAAAAAATTATAGTTTTATATGTTATTAATAAACGTAGAGTAAAGTTGAAAAAGAGAACGGAGGGTCAAATAATTTAAAATAAGGAAAAGAGAAAACATACTCGTCTAACCCCAAATTTTCAAAGCATCAGATGCATACCCCTTTTAATTATTTATTTTTTAAATCCTAACCAAGCTTGCGTATGTAACCATCCTTAATGTGGCAAGACAGTAAGTCGTCACTCGTGCATATATTGCTTAACCGCCGTAGGTTTAATCCTATTTTCAGATTAATATCAATTTATAATCAACCTACACTACTATATATATATGTAGAGAATAAAGCTTTACTGTTTACAACTCATTTTTCCCATATAAGTATATGTAATTGGGATGCTTTACTCATTGTGGGATGTGAAGAAAATTTTGACACAGAAGAAGAAAAAAAAAGCGCGGAGTGAGTACGTACAACTATTCATATTGGGTTTTGCACAATCTCAGGAAGAAAACAAGTTTTGAGAATAAGACACCATAGATATGGCTCTCGATTACCATAATTAGCTGCCTCCGAAACACAAGGTGTAAAGTCGATCAACTCCTTTTGCATTCATATGTTAGAAAAGATCTATAAATATATATATATATATATATATATATGCGTGCTAGTTGCTACCATGATAAAAAGAAGCCGCCCATTACCAATCAATATCCCTTTTCATCTCAATTCAATTACTAGCTGGTATTAGGTTTTTCTTAAAACCCTAATTTCTTGCTATCTCTTTCGAAACATAATTTGTTAATTGTTTTTTTTATAAAAAAAAAATATATATATATATATAAATATAAGACGTTTATTTTGTGATGATCGATGATGGTGTAATGATGATAATGAGATAGGAGAAAACGAAGGTAATGGGATTCAGCAAACATAAACATCTTTCTTTGTGTGATATCTCTTGCTTTGTCCCCCCTCCCAATATTTTTAGTGTTGGCTTCTTCCTTAACATCTTAATCATAAATGAAGACAAAAACTACTAATCATGATCATGATCAGGTGCCTGGCTTGGCTCCGTTAATGCTATCTCTCAAATAGGGAAACCCCAAAAAATGATGAGTGAATACATATTGATGACAAACACACACACACCTGCAGTTTTGGAGAGAATTATGATCTCTTATCCTATCAGCTTTCTCCACATTATGATTTTACTCATGAACCCCTTCTGGAGGGATTGCCCATGATGATTAAATCTTGTACAGAACCTAGTATTCTACAAATTTATATAAACTATTCTCCTAATTTATCCTACCAAACTTTTTCTTTCATTAATTACTAACCATAATTTTACCAAACTTTGGGCTGCATCTGGAGATATTTATTTGTATTATTATTAATTCTTTAAATAAAAAATCTAAACCCGTTGGAGAATATTGAGGGAGTTGACAGTTAGTGGTCAGCATGGAGTCTTCTCCTCTGAGTCATGGTTGACAATTGACTTACTATTGCTGCTGTTTTTCTCCATTTTTCTTTTCTTCTTCCAGAAAAACAACCTCCGAGTAAAACAGAAAAATAAAATAAAATAGACACTCATAATTAGGGCGAAGAATGTGTTGTGCGAGGGACAATCGCTATCGCTTTCGGGCTCTGACTCTTAGGTCTTCTGAGTGGGACAGGGTGGCCGCACGCGCGCACGCCTCGTGGGGCCCGGGAGTTGACTTTCTCACTTCATTTTTTTTTTTTGTTTTTGTTTTTTTCCCTCGAAACAGTGAAAAGAAGGAGAAAAAACAAAGGTCAAAATAAGGATGACTCTGCTGAAGAAGTCTCACTCCCCGTCCACCGCCGTTAGTATGGCCGCCCGCCGCCACCACCACAGACCTAATTGCATTTGCTCTCTCTTCGTTTCCATTTTCCAATTTTTTTTAAAAAATAAAATTTAAAGGTGTATTTTTGGTGGAATTAGAATTGACCGATTTGGTATTTTAAATTTCTGAATTGGACCTATTGGCAATTTGACAAGTCCACTAAAATATTCATGAAATTTTTGAAATCAAGTAACTTTCTTGACGTGTGAGATGGTTATTCTTGACAAATAAATTGGACTAAAGAGATTCTTTTATTATATTCTATTGATTTTAATAGCAAAAGGCATTAAACTCCATTAAATTCTTATTAATATATATATATATAGTAAATTTTTATTTAATTTTGAAAAATAAGACAAAAATTTCATATTAAAAAATAAAGAAATTTAATTTCAAAGGGAAGGAAGTAATTGAATGTCCATTTTGATTTGATAAAAGATTAAAGAGGCAAGCAGCAACACTTGGGATCGAGAGGTCTCAAGTTCGAGACACGTCGAGATAGATGGGATGTTACTGTTGAACCTTGAGGGGAGGGATAATAGGGAGGGGTGGGTGTAAAAAAAAAAATTGTTTGAAAAAAAACGGAGGAACATTACACAAATATATAACAGGAGATTTAGAGCTGAACTTTTACTTAATATATGTCAGTTTAGGATCTCCTATTATACAATTATATGTCACTCTCTGTTACACCAGTAGAAATTTAACACATGTTCCTAAAAGATCAAAGTTCTCTTAAGATTTAGTTTATATTTTTAGATTTTAATATTAAAATATATCAAAAGATGATAATTATAGGTTACGAATAAGATTTTTTATTAATGTAACAAAGAGGGACACACAAATGTGTAATAGGAGATCTGGATTCATGTATGTC
Organism: Parsonsia alboflavescens; assembly: GCA_028571225.1. Taxonomy (NCBI): domain Eukaryota; kingdom Viridiplantae; phylum Streptophyta; class Magnoliopsida; order Gentianales; family Apocynaceae; genus Parsonsia; species Parsonsia alboflavescens. The sequence goes on along the minus strand of JAOXNR010000022.1, from coordinate 19,390,762 downwards.
TTCCCTTGATTATAAGAAGGGTTCGGATCTCTTGTTACACATTTGTAATCCTTGTTATAAGAATGAAACTTCGTATTAAAATTTTTTTATTTATAGAAATGATACATTCAAGTCTAAACATTTTAAAATGAAAATAAAGACATTTAAATTCAAGCGGAAAGAGTAATTAATTAATAAGATGTTCTTAAC
>JAOXNR010000022.1:19363204-19375005 GCA_028571225.1 Parsonsia alboflavescens | reverse complement strand
GCATCAGAAAATCAGGAATAAAACCTATGTATGCAACAAATGACGGTAGGTTTCGGTAAATCCTTTCCTATCTGTGCTAACTTCTACAGTTATACTAGAGAACTTCCTACACCCTGTATAGACACACATCTTTATCTCTCTCTCAAAAAAAAAAACCATAAGAGTCATAGCAGTTACTTATCAGCCAATAATAATCCTACAGATAGAAAATGTAAAGAATTCTTATCCACCCTCAATTATCACAAGGACTGATGCACAAAGAAAACACATAGAAGTTGCCAGAAAGTGTCAAAAAAACCAAATCACCCTCATAAGGAATTAGAAAGTGGAAATTTGTTCAGCATTGCAAGTATTCACCATCTTTTTGCCATATTCTAACACAGGAGAGACCTTATCTATTCACAGAAGGAACTTTCTATTTTGGTTTTTCTATATTTAGCATAACCAGGTTATAGTCCATATGATCATAATAACATTTCCCCAAGTGTTCGAAATAGGCTTAAGGTTTCAATATCATAGAGAGTAAAGAAAAATTTATATGCTGGGGAAAAATTCCGAGGAAAGAGATGGAATAACATGTAATCCACATGTAAATACAGTAGAAAAACAAACTTCAGGGTCGACTAGTTACAGCACAAAGAAATTGCAATAAAGCAATGACACAAACATAAAATATTCCCCTTGCTCCCAAATATAATCCAGCTTTGCTGGTCCGACTATGTCTAGTGCATGGAATGAAGTTGCTACACTTTAATCTGCTCTAGAACTGCACAAGTGGCAACATATAGGAACTTAGCTGTAAGAAAGAAATACTCTCCTCCTCACAACAAAGATAGGCACACTTTTCTAGTTTTTTTTTTCCTAAATTTCATTCCTCTTTTGTTCTTCAAAGTGTATGAGTTTCCTAATACTCCTTTATTTCATGCACACCTATATAAACAAATGTAATACTATTAATTAATTGTTGTAGTTGGTGTTCTAACTATAACATTAACAAATGCCCTGTCTTCAGAGATATTCAGAGTTAAAAAAGAAAAGAACGATCAGTTTCAAGAATAACTTAGTTACACAAGGCGTCCGGTATTGAAGCAGGGAAAATACTAATGGAAAATAGTAATTTCTTCAACTATGTTATCTGTGTTCTTATTAATTGCATGAAAATGGTAGATCTATTTTTGTTGAGACAAAGAAGGTAAAAAGGATAAAATTTTCCACCAACATCATGACAAGCCAGACATAGATACTAGCACAAAAGGTCAAGAAAATGCCTTTACAGTTTGATAACAAAGACATAAGGGAACCTCAGGAAATTGTATTGCAGAAGTAAAATAAGTCCACCAGATTATCTGCAACTATTGCTTATCAGAAATAAGAATTGTATTACTGGATATACAGAGCAGCAAGGGTAAAGCCATATAATTATAAAACTGTAAATGACACCGGAATTCCATTTTCCTTATCATGAATTGATGCAATATTAACAGGCATACACTAACTGGAAGATGTTCTGTCACCAATCATGTAGGGATAAAAAAATCAGTACTAATCCTATTTCCATAAAATTGACATTCCCTTACCTGTCAAAGCAAGACTAACTTCATCTCAGGATTTGAAACGAAAAAAATTGAAATAGCTTTCCCAAACTAGATCACAATTGTTGTACATTTACAGAAGCCAAAGAAATTTCCAGTGACGTATAAGTCAAAACAATAAGGAACAAAAAGACTCAGTCATCGATACAGACTAACAGAGTTACCCTCTCCTTCCACCAACAAATGTTGTCTCACCAAAGCTAGAGACACCAAAAATCATTTTCGCAACAGACATAAAATCATAAACCAGTTGATTATGAATTCAGTATAATCAGACACCATCAACGAATCTTTTCAATCAAGAACTCATTCAAGAAATCCAGGAATTATACTAAAAACCTAACAAAATGATAAGCATTGAGTCTTCAAATCCAAAACTCGTTCAAATGCAAAGAATAACAACAGCAGATCATTCAAAAAAAACAGAAGTTAGCGTTGAAAAGGAGAGAAAAACCATTAGTATCAATACTTACACGATATAAACTTTGGTGGCCATTGATATCCAGTGACTGAATTCAGCCTGAATTTGAATCCTCAAATGATTTTTTATTTGACAATGAATCGATAGAGAATAGAGAGAAGCACTGCGAAAAATGAAGGTGTATTTATAAGTGGGAAACCAGTCCAGATTAGTTGAATTTAGAAGTGAGCAATTAGTGGTAATTATTGGTGATTGATTACCACACCTTTACTATTTTCCTTATCAAAAATCAAAATCTACTAACTCTCAATTAAAAATCTTCCAAATCTAATTATTACAAGAATATTTTGTTTACTCTCTACAAATATATAACTTCAAAAAATAAAAATAGAGTTTTTCTTAAAAAAATTTTATCCTAGAAAATTGTTTATATTTTTTATTTTCATTAAAATATTTATTTTTTGATAAAAAAGCATTTTGAAAATTTTATATTAACAGAATTAAGAATGAATTTTAACCTTTACTTTAAAAATTTTTAATTTTCATTAAAATTTATTTTACGGAGAGTGTGAGTGGAGGAAAAACGGCACCGTATAGTGCGGATGAAGAAAAGAGTGACCTATAATGATGATATGTTGTTGTCACGCTCATCATCATCATTTTCACTGCAATAATATAAAGGGGAGAGACTCAAGAGTGAGTGGATAAATGCCACCTCAATCTTATTCTCCGTTATGAATGGCTTTTTATTTTTCTTTTCCTAGCGTGTTTAAGTGCTTGGATAAAATTTCAAAGTCTTCATCCAGGTGGACCAATGAGAACCTTTGACTTTGGCACGGTGGCCCCTCGGCTTTGACCGCCATATTTACTTCGCGAATTGACCATGAATTCTGTGATATGAATAAATATTTTTGGTTAGTACGTTATTATTAAATGGTTAATATAGAAAAAATAGGATCAAATACTTAATCGTTTAATAATAATGACTTATAATCAGTAATATGAAAAATCATTTAAAATGAGTCATATTTAACGATAGAGGAAGTATATATTTTACTTTTTAAATTACATTTAATTGTCTTCTAAAATTTTTAGAATAAGATTGAGAAATATGATTAATAATATTCCATTCATTTGAAATTGAATGTTTCTATTTCTAATTTGAATTATCAATGTTTCATATTCTTAATCAGTTAAAAAATTGATATATTTAAGTTTTAAATGAACTAGGTCACAGTAATTCTTTTATAATAGAAAATTTATGCAAGTTAAATTGAAACATTCAATTGTAGATAGAGAGAATAAAATTTTGAATTAATTTGAAGAATAATTTTATAATAAATTGACTATTTTTCTAATTATTTGTAACACTATTTAAAAGCTAACAAATAGCAACTACGTATAAATCTAATTTGGGGTATATTTTATCAAAAAGGAACAAAAAATTATAGAGAAGCAAAAACAAGGGGAAGGGGGCCCATAATTACATTTTTTCGGAGAGGAGTTGCTTTAGTGGAAATTGACTCTTAGATATTTTTTCATTTTTTCTAATTTTTAAAATGCAAAACTTCTAGAAGGTGTTTGGTTGGATAAAGATGACGTACCTTTTGTGGAAGGCTGACCAAAGCTCCCAAAATAGGTAAAAAGTATACAGAAAAAACACCCCCAGTCATTTTTCTTTTTTATAAAAATAGTACTGAGTAATTTCGTAACTTCTTTTCAGATGTGCAGTGGGATAAACTTATTGGCCATGCTAAAAAAAATAAAAAAATTTTAAAAATAAAAATTGACAGGTCTATTATATACAAGGAAGCAACGTTTCAGTTTTCTCGCCAACCCATGAAGCAATGGGGTCCGGAGAGATGACATCTAAGGGTGCCCACTATGGAAACCTACTACCACAGCATCTTTCCATGAAGGGGATAATTATGCATGTTATCATTATTACATAAACCTCCATTTCTGGTATTTCAAGATTTCGAGAAGAAAGGCCCACCACAGAGCCATGAAAAATAGATCCATTAAGTCTTTGGCTTTTCTTTCTAGAATTCAACTCCTTCACCAGACTCACCACCCCCAGTAACAAAATCACTTTAAAACTTCAACTTCCTTCAGGTAAAAAGGCAGAGCAGATATAATCTGTGCTGTTGTTTTCATTTCATGCTGATTTCAGTGGATCCAGCTTTCTCTACCTTGTCTTGTTGTTTGGCTACAGTGCCCCTATAATATGAAGAAAGCATAATGCAAAACAAAGGCAGACACTACTGGATATTCTACCAAAATGTGGGTCCAAAAAGGCTTCCAACTGGTTAAGCAATAGAGGTTCTTGCATAGGAAGCCTAATCAGATATCAGAATTCATCAACAACTTTGTGTGCATTCTTACCTTCTTCTTGCAGCTTCAGATATGAGATGCTTCTTCTTCAAGTGATTTTTGGTCAAAGAAAAATCCTGGAATGAATTATCAGATTGCCCGCCGTTAGGAATGCAGCAGATCATGCACATTTGTATTCTAGATACCAATTTTGAAGTATTTTGACATTGTGCCCTTTCCACCTAACTTTGTTTCAGATTCCAGCAAATTTTTAAGCAAACATTAGGTTGGAGATCTGAGTTAATTTGCACAAATGTAATGAGAAAGGGAAGCCGCTAAACATCTCCTTATATGAAATTGAAGCACTTGGATCAATCCAATTAATCATCTCCTCGTAGACGGTTAAAAAATTCACAGGTTAAACAATCCAGTTTCAGCTCTCATGCAATTATACTACAGGTAGTACGTTATTTAGATTTTACATGAACATACCTAATCCAACACTTCCTTGAAACTCTTCCTAAAAGATACAAAACCAAAACATGTCAAGATATTATAGAGCTTATATCAAGAGATGCAAAACTTACCCTTTCCCTTAAACTCACCTGTCAAACGTCTACTAGTGTCATATCATGTCGAACTTGGTGAAGATTCTTCATAGAAAACCAGTGTTTATCTGCTAGGTGCCTCAAAGACCAAAAGTTTTAAGAGAATATTGAACCTAGGTTTCCATTTTATTTATTTGGTTTTCTTAATTGTATTTTATTTAATTTTTATAGTAAACATATACCATTAGATTCCCAAAGAACTACCAGTTTCAACCCAGATATTTCATCAAGCACCTTGTTTCCCAGAAAGTAACAGCAAGTCAAGACTTCTTGCCACATAAGAAGAAGAGTAGTTGCAAGTCAGATCTACTTCCTTTGTGCAATAGTTTTCTATATTTCCCCAAATGTGAAGCTGCTATAATTGATCCTCAGGTGCTAATATGTGCTCTGGTATTCAGTTTCTTACACATTTCCTCAATTTCTAGTATAAAAGGTGAGACGCAAAATTGTGTGACAACAAAAATATCAGATACAGTACTTGTACCATACAATAGTCAATTATTGTCTAGCCCATACAAGAATAATTGATGGAGTAATTTCCTAACAGATGTATAAATAATGCTACGAGCTATATAGTTTTCTCTATTTGATGAGTTAATAGCACTTTATTTCTTTCCACGTCTCCAAGAACTCAAACCCAACTGTTAAACCTGACATTGATTCCAAGAGACCATTGATCAAATAAACACGAGACAATAACAAATGAGCACAAGAAATGAAAGAAGTACCATCATAATCAAGATAAAACTTTCTAATCATTCAAATAACAATTCTCAGATTTGAGAGGGAGCCATATGATTTATACACAAACCCTTAAGAGAAATCATTTGCATAATTTTTCCAAATAAAAAAAAGAGTTAGAATCCGACAAAGTCCTCCGCTTGATTCAAACACTTGAAAGTGCGGACTAAAGAAACTAAGGGACTCTCCCCCGTGATCAGTTTAAGACTGAATAACACTCTGACAAGAAGAAGAAATGGGCATCTGAGTTGTGCCTTACCTTGTTTTCCCAAAAATGAACAGTTCAGAGGTAACATCCCAGAAATGACATTAACCCTGACTGCCTTTGCATACAATTCTCAATAAACCTGCCCATGCTCGGAAGATTCAATTTAGATCAACAGAACAAAATTTAGCTGAAACCCTGAAATAAGAGGTTCAAAGTTAGAAGAGCTCTACACAGTCAAAAGCATGCAACCGAAAGGCATTCTCCTCAAGAATATGACTTCAGATAAATAATCTTGTATCAGTGATATCTGTAGCCAAATAGAACTTTATAAGCTTTAAATTCTATCTTACAGGTATCTACCCAACACCAAACAAAATCAAAGGTAGGTAATTGATTATACATTTCATGGGAATCTCGTGGCATTGCTCCATACACCATGGAGCTTCTAAGGCGAAGATTAATTTCCCATTGCTGTGGCTGGTGTATAGAAACCACTTCCTGATTAGACAAAAGCTCAATCTGGTATTCTCAGTTTTAGTACAAACAGAATCAATTATAAGCTTTTCAAAGAGCCACCATAGCATATGTCAAGTTCCACTGGAATTCTTGGATTTACAAGAGATGGATTTCATTTATCATGGTTATCTGTTAGAGGTGGTTTTTTGTATACAAGCCTGCAAGTGGTCTAAGTTCCTACAACCCAATGATCAATAACTCTTGTGAAACCCTTTCTTTCTTCTCCCCACAGAGATGATTTCATAAATGTAGAAGCAGCATATTAGATTTTCTGCCTCTTCTAATAACTTAAAGTCTCTCTAATTTCTGTGAGTTGCCCAGCAAGAATATTCTGTGGAAGACCAATGGCCGGTTAATCTTTTGATTGGTTCCATCATTTAAGGACTAATCAGCAGTTGAAATTGCAACTCGGGGTATTTTACACTTCCTTGACTTCCAAAAGATCACAACACTAAACTGCAGCACCTCCCACCCTGAGTGCCCCACCCAATCCTCCTTCTCATACTCAGCCGTTAACAACCACAAAGATTTCAAGTTACAACATTTTCAGTCAGCAACTCAAAAGTTGACATCAGATTGTATAAACAAAAGAGAATTAAATGAGTCGAGATACCTACTCAAGGCTATCTTTTCCCATTCTTGCATGATAGATAACTTGCCGGGGAACATACCACCAGATTGACATGATTGAATTCTATATTGGCTGTTTCAGAGTCAGTAGACAACTGGTATGCTTCTTATTTTAGCACCATCATATTGACCTTTTTATGTGTCAACAGTTGGCTGAATGAATAATCTATCAAAAGTTTAGTATCCATCAACTTCAGTAGAGGATAAAATTCAGGATTCAAAACAGCAAAATTTCCATGATGAAAAAGTTTTTAAAGACTTTTCAAAAGTACCTGATAGAAAATTGTGTGCACAATTTTAGTGAGAGACAGCCCCTATTCCTAATTTCCTATCATCACTGTTACAATGGGTTCAGCCCTAATACTTTGAGTTGATTGAAGGTCGAGCTGAGACTGAGATGTATATCCCAGTAGACAATAGTTAAGGTCGTAAAGTAGCACAATATACCAATCATTCTAATCCCAAAAGAAGCATTACGAATAATTTATTCATGAAAATATCTTCCAAAGAGACAATAGCTGAAGAAGAACCAATTACCAAGATGGAATTCTTTCGTTTATCTTTAGCTTCATAAATCAAACATGCTGCCAAAGACGGATTTCAAAGTCATATTTTCTTTTTTGAACATCAAATATTTACAATTTCACAATATACCAGTATAGTTCAAGGACTCAAACTATTAAAGAATAGATCAAGAAACTTTAAGCCAATGTGTTCGGGTAAACATATCTTTTCTATTTCAGATTTCCATAATTGTGTTATTCGAATCCAAAAGAATCATACAATTGAGCAAAAGAAAACACGATTTACAATGAAAAGTAGCAATCCTTGAACTCTTGTTGAAGAGCCTCCTGTAACAAAAACTGAGATTCATCCATCAATTCAGGACTTAATCTGAACATCAACACGCAAAACTCCATTTGATTTAGAGCACCATCTCCGTCAAAATCGCCTTCCTTTAACATACTCCGAAGATCATCATCGCTGAAATCTTGCAACCCCAACACAGCAGAATTCTTCTTGAGACTCTCGAAAGTAATGACCCCAGTATTACTATCCATCAATAGCTGAAACCCTTTGCAAAGCTCGCCAATTAGACCATCTCCGCCTAACTTTTCGGCCATTAGGGGCAAGAAATCATGGAAATTGTTCTGAGTCTTGGCAGCCATGGTACACACAAGGCAGAAGAAGAAAGAATCAATAAGAAGAGCAAGATTCGGTTACGTGAGAGGGAACTGGGAATGCTTGGTGGAATTGGGTGGGGAAAGGGGCAATGTATATAGGAGAGGAAGCAAGCAGAGGGAGGGAAAGGGGTTTCCAAGAAGTGGGAAAGAAAGAGGCCATGGCAAGGACAAGACAACTAAGGTCCCGTAAGCAAACGCGAATTGCCTTTCGCTTTCGCGGGGTTCTATTCTTTTGTGGATGAGACAGAATTTGGACTGACTTGTGAGGAAATTGAGGGGTTCTTTCTCGTCTGTCGTATTGCCTTTCTGTTCTTTTCTTTATTTTTTCTTCTCGTTGAAGCATAAATTGCATATCCGACCGAGATGAGGGTTTGTTTGGTTAGTGTTTGGAAGGATTGGAATCCCCCTCCATTGCCATCATATATTATTTATTAAGGAATTTTTTAATATTTTATGCAAAATTTTTATTGATATTACTGTTTGGTTCAAATATAACATTATATATATATATATATATATACACATAAAAGTAAATTTTGTTAGTTTTTTTTTTTAATCTTTGAATATAATCAAATAAGAAAATTATTTTTTTTACTAAATAAAATTAAAATAAATATTACTTTCTTTGTTTGGATTCTTATTTCTATTTTAGACTATTTGAAATTTAATATCTCATTCTTAAACTTTTAATATAAAATATCTTTAATTAGTATCTTCTTAATTTAAAAACTAGACGACAGTAAGAGCTTTGCACGATGTATTAATTTATTTTAATTTTTAAAATAAACTGTTAAATATGGAAATATATAAAATTTTTATGACAAAAAAAGTTGCCTTCACCTTCACCTTCTATCTCTTTGTAATTTTCCATCAATTATGGATAATTTGGTCATTTATGTTTTGTTAGAAACTCAAAAGCTGTTTAATAACTTTTTCTTTTTAAAAAAGAGTTATAAATAACTTTATTTTATCCTAATTAATAGCTTTACTTGTTTCATTTATATTTTTAATGTGGATCTTATCTATTTATTTATTTGATTTATTATATTTTTATTTTGATATATATATTTTTTTTAATAAATTGAAGAGTCTCTAAATAATAATAATAATTATTATTATTATTATTATTTATGAATATTTTTATTATAAACAAAATCAAAGAATTAATATCTAGAGTCTCTGCAAGCATATAAAGGTGTGATTTACTTCCCATATTTATATTTATTAACTCATTGTGTACGGTAAAGAGGAAAGTAGATTTATTAAACAGTTTTATAGTTAAATAATGATGGAGATAACTTAACAGTTTTAGATAATGATAGGAAAATAGAGAATTTTATGGTTATAGCATATTACAATAAATGCATTATTTAAAATAATTCCATAAAAATATTTATAAAATAAATAGGACTTTAAAGTTATTTAAACTAAATTGTTGAGAGTGTTAATATAAAAATAAAAATTCTCAGATGGACAAAACGTGATCTTTATCTTTGCATATTTTCCAAAAATTATAAATAATTTTGTCATATCAATTTAATTTTTATTTGTAATTGTTAGCTTTTTTTTTCTTTTTTAGTAATTGAAAAATCTTTGAATAATTTCTTTTAGTTTTGAATGTTTTGTTTTATAGTACAAAATTTAATTTTTTGTTTTTTTTTGGAAAGATTATAGAGTTTTTGGATGATTTATTTATGAATATTATGAATGTGAGTCTTAAATTTAATATCTTTGGTTTGCCTCCTTTTTCCCTCCCCTTCTTTCTTATTTTATGGTAATTTCAACATATTTGTATACATAGTTTTGATTTGAATAAATATTTTATTTTGTTTATAAATATTGTGAATATGGTCATTATCTAGTCTTGTTTATGAAAATTTTTGTTTTCATATAAATTTTAAGAAAAGTTACAAGAAAAGGACTCATCTTCGAATAAGTATTATTTTAGTTATTATTATTATTTATAAATATTTTTAATAGAAAATTAGAATCAATATAAAATTAATTAGTTAACCACAATTAAGAAAAACAGTATTACTAAAACAAAAACATGCACATCTTCTTATTTATTATTCTAGCCAAAAAAAAAAAATCATCATTTTATTAAAAATGATAAAAAGGAATCAAAAATTCAATAATAATAGCATATATAATGTAACCAACATTCATGGATATGATATCTGTTATCTGAATAAAGGAATCAAGATTGTATTTTAAAAAAAATAAATAAAACTTACAAAAAGTCATTATTGACCAACATAAATGGCTAGATCTTGAAAATCTTCTTTGCAACTCTATTATCATCCCAATGAAATACAGCTTTGATTATAAATTAATTTTGATTATCAGATATTGATATAGAAAGTAAAGTAAGAAAAAATGAAAAAGTCGAGAAAAATAAAAGTTTCTTACATGATCTCTTGTTTTGTTTTGGAAAAGGTATAAGACAAAGATAAGAACTTACAAGATGAGTATTGGTAACGACAAACAGCCATCATGTAGAGGAAAAAATAAAAGGAAACGAATAGTGTAAATGAGAGACAACAAATAGCCATCATTAATAACAATGGGTTGATAACACTAATTGCAGAGGAATGAGAAGTATGGTTGGACTTCTATTCCTATAGAGGAAAAAATATAAGGAAGCGAATTGTGTAAATGAGAGTGAATGACTCACTTTATCTGAAATTGAATGTCCACATTTCGATTTTGAGTTGTTTGAAAATGAATGTCTCATTTCCTAAATAGTTAAAATTTTCTTAAAGAATTGGTATTATTAAATGTAAAATGAATTAAGTCAACTGATTTTCTTAAAATTGTGTAAGTCGAGATAGGATGTTCAATTCCGGATGAAGAGAATAAATTATAAGTAAATTTATGTAAAAATAAAATATTAAAAATTGAAATAAAATTTTTTTTTCAAAAAAGAAATCTGCTAAAAAGCACTTTTCTTCATGATTTGAATGAAAATTTAAACCATTTTATGAGACTTAGAAATTGAAATTGAAACTTTTAAAATGTATTGAACTTGTCTAAAAATATTTGATACTTTGAAAGAGTCAAAATCCCACTTTTTGTCCCATAACCTTTCTATTTTGACTATGTTGGTTCGTATCATTTTTTTTTTAATCTTTTAATGGTCTCATAACTTTCTTTTTTTTGTTCTGACCATGCAGATCCATATCTTTTTTTATCTTTTAAGATCTTATAACTTTTTTATTTTGACCATGTAAATCCATATCCTTATATATATATATATATTAAGGTCTTATAACTTTATATCATTTTTTGACCTAATTGGTCACTGATAAAAATTTATAGGACTTAGTTAGTCATTGGTAAAAATATATGGGATCTTAAAAGATAAAAAAAAAAAAGATATGAACCTGAATTGATAAAACAAAGAAAGTTATGAGACATTAAAAAATTAAAAAAAAAAAAGAATCTATATGGTCAAAATAAAAAAGTTATGGGACAAAAAATGTGATTTTGCCTCTTGCAAGACTAATAAACATTTTATCTCACATAAATATTACTCCCTGGATATGAGATTGAATGCCCTTTTTTTAAAAAAAAAAAAAAATAATT
>JAOXNR010000022.1:19339334-19363104 GCA_028571225.1 Parsonsia alboflavescens | reverse complement strand
ACATTATTTGTTGAAATTCAGACGATGTCATAATCAATGATTTTCCTTTCTTAGGTTTATGGTCACAGGACAGCCCTAAATCGTTTCATTGTCCCTTATATTTCAGGGTATTTGTCTCTTCACCGAGGTCTAATGGTTGTGAAAGTTTACAGGGTTCTGGTCACAGTTCTTGCTTGTTACAGCTATCTCATACAGATGAAATTGAGAACAAAGCTTGTCTGACCAGTGCCTCCCCTATGCCGAAGCATGCTATTCAGGCTTTTAGGTTTCTGGACCAAAGTCCTGCAGTTCAGGTCTCACTTTTTATTTCTCGGCCTGTCTTTCTCCCAATTCTCTTTTATTAATTTCCCAATGATCAGCATTTTGATCTTGCATTTTCTTGCAAAACGGACGTTGATGCGGTAGCCACAGATTTTCGCTATCTGATATCTTCTATTATACTTGCATAGATGGTTGGCGCCTACAATGGATTTGGCAATTTCCCTTGCCTTGTTCCGTTCCACATTTTGCATCTTTTTCCACTCTGTGATAACCCCGGCTAGTTTGATTGTTCGAGTTAAAATTTGTGTTAGGGACTATGCTTATGTTTGGAGCAATCTAGAGTGACATGCTTATAGAGCTTTTCATTTGAAATAATTTTCTTCTGCTGGTTGCATGTGCGTCCTATTTATATTTTAAGGTTATGAGACTTATCATTATAATTAATGTAGTTTTAGATCTTGTCTTTTCTTTTGTATTCATTTTCTGGTGATTATCTCGGGGATGGATTAAGCATTTTATGAGCAGTTGTTTTTATCTGGTTCGCACTTTTAAGTTTGTTATTTGTATATAGTGACTTTAGATCATGATTAAAAACCTGCAACAAAATGATAGGTAGTTTGTTTGCTCCGTAAATACTCCTGTATTTGCTCTCATCATTATCCTTTTTTCTTGTTTAAATATTTTCATGGGACTATATGTTTTGGTGTATGCATATTGATTGTTGATTGTACATTTTTGAAGGGGGTTGTTGCTTCGGTTGCATCTGATCCGAATGTCTGGGAAGCCGTGTTGCAGAATCCAGCACTTCAGGATTATCTTCATTCACACAGTATGAAATATTAACATTTCCGTTTTAATCCCAAAGTGTAAAATTCTGGATCTGTTATCTAACAATGATCTTTTCTGTAGTTGCTACCTACTCAAGTGCCCATCAAAATATGGGGCAGTCTGGTGTTCAGGGTGACATTGGATATCAAGAATCTCCTATGACCTTTGAAGTCTTCACTGAGACTGGGAAATCTGACGGGGAAGTGCTTTATCAAACCTCTCCAGGGACCTTTGATGTTGGAAAAGAGACTGGGGAGTCTGAAGCTGTGAAATCCAAGTCCAAAAATGAGTTCTTGGATATTTGGGAGAATATCAAGCTTTCAGTGGTCGACATGGTGAGCAGCTTGTCTGGGTTTTTAAATTCTCTCTTTGGAGTTCAAGGAGATAATAAAGCCACTGCAGCCAGTAATCCGATCCCTGCTGGTGTTGAAAAGCTCCTTGGACCCTCGTTGATGGGAGTGGTTGTCCTGGTTATTATGGTTGTGGTATTTAAGCGTGTTTGATATTTTGTTTCTCTGGTCTTTCCTCAAGCAAGATCCTAATTTGCCGAAGTTACAGGTATAATTATGATAAATGGAACAGTTTTCTGATCTGCGAACTTGTTTCGTGTTATCTTCAAAAGTAATGCATTTTTTTGAAGAATAAGTTGAAATGCTCCTTTGTTTATAATCCATGGGACAAGTGATGGGAACATTTTTTTTTTTCTTTCCTTCTGAATGTGTATATAGAGGAAACCAATGTGGAACTGATATGGAAACGTACTTTATTACTGAATAGACATTTGCAATGTATTTCTTCCATATTATTTGTTAGTAATACAAAATAGATAAATTGTTTGGTCGGTTCAAAAACCACCAATAAACTTAGTTGATACAGCTGAGACCAGGAAATAGAACAGCAACTGAGAATCCTTTTGCTCATTCTTGTTTGCTGAACTTTGTACGGCCAATCTCTTCTATCTTCAAGGGATGGGATCCAGACACAGCTCTCTTGCCTCAGATACAGGCGAGGACGGAGAAAGAAAACATAAATTTAGCTGTTTTTGCTAAGGTTAAATTGATCTGCAACTTAAATCTTGGGATTGCAGGATCTGTGAAATATCAGAAAGCCTGAAGCCCCTGGTTCTCCCGAAAACATGGCCTATAACTTGTATTTTTGCCCAGTTGGCAAGTGATTCTTGAATGATGTTTCAAGAGATGCACCACTCAATTTCAGCTCTTGATGTACGTAATATCTTCCTTCTCCAGGTACTTTGCTTTGCCATATTTCTCTTGTCTCTCTCTTGATTTAGCTCGATCCGGTTGTCCCCGCTTCAAGAAAACACAGCAGTTAATCAAAATCACAATATACAGAAGCTAGTAATGTGAAATACAGCATCAGATTATGATGGGATGGTAAGAATATTTCCACCAAGTACTTTAAAAAATCTCAATTACAAAATGTGACCTACCTTCCTTAGAACAAATGCAAGATACAAGTAGGCCACCTCCCATTCATGAGGTGATAGTGTACCTGCATATAAACAGTGATCATTTCAGACTCAGTATATACTGATATGAATGAAGTTCAGTAGGACATTATGGCTCATAGAACGTTTGAAATAAGGTTACCCTGAACTTACTCTGATCTTGGTTGCCATCACCTAAGGCACCAAGCCTCCTCATGAGCTCAATGAACTCAGGTTTTTTCAGATATTCATCAACAAATACATGATTGTTTTTGACGAAAACTAGCTCCAGGTCATACTACATTTAAAAAAAATAAATAAATTAGCTGTCAAAGGCAAAGTTACTCTGATCATGTTCAGGGGGAAATCATGATAGCTTATCCAACCCCTCGACATTCATTTCTATTCCAATGGTATTCCTTGGTCAGAGCATAGAAACAAGAGACACATGAATAAAATGAACAAGCATGCACTTGAATGGAACAGGGAACAGAACTTCTTGCAGGCGAATGTATACCTCTTCAGCTAATGATTTGAAAACATGGAAAGGAACGATCCATTCTGGACAATCAACCGCATCCTGGAAAACAGAAGGATCAACACGTGTTATTTTGGCAGATGTAAAATGTGTGACAGGTTAAAAAACGTGCATCTTTCTTGAGCAGGAAAGAACTAAACAGAGGGATCGTAAGGAAGCAGGTTAACAAAATGAATGCATAGCATTAAGTGTTCGAGAACGAATTTGCAATGCAGAACATACTATTAAAAAAAGTGGAGGATAAGTACCTCAAGATGGAATTTGTATGCAATGCCAAAGGGATTTGAAGAGCTAAATTTCTGGAGAAAACAGAACAGAATGATCCTCTTAAATATAAAAAATACTCCAGTACTAAAACGTTCTCTGGAGAGAAAGTAAAATAATAGAAAACAAAAAATGATTTACCTTATCTGCAAACTCCTCATCAAAACGTATCCAGTAGACGCTATTGCCAAAGGCCATCCCTTCAGCTGCACCTCGCAAGCAGAATTCGATACCATATGTCAAATAATGAGAAGAGAAATGGGCCCTTTGTGGCATTCAAGTAACAAAGACTACATAAGAGATATGCTTTAAAATTAATCAGAATGAACATACAAACCTTCTCTCAGCTTTTTGATGATAACATTGGCATCTGGCATTGTTCCAATAAAGATGCCTCCAGGACGAAGTAAAGCAGAAACATTGGCCAAGGCTCGCCTTGCTCGTGCCTCAGTAGACCATGAGTAATGCAAGGCAAACTGCAAATTTGCAAGTACTTCACACGCTTAATACTGCAATATTGAATAATTACAGAGAGTTCTTCATTATTTAGGAGGTGATTATGTTGTCATGACTGCCAATTCCATTACTTAAATTAGCATATTTTACAGATGCTGCAAAACCATGTATACAAGAATTGTACCCCATCAAGACTAACGCACCATTTAAGATATAAAAAGCTCCATTTTGTACCCCATCAAGACTAACGCACCATTTAAGATATAAAAAGCTCCATTTTGGCTTTAAGAGATCTAGTTTTCAAGCTCAAAAGATAGCATAGGAGCAAGAAACCTAGCTGGTCACAAAGTAAATTCTTGAATGGTAGAACCTTTGAGAAAACTCTTAATGATTAATGAAGAAATACCCACATTGCCAATCAAAGTGGAGAATAACATCCACAAAATACATAAGTTCAAGGTATTCGGGCAGCTGCATAATGAATGAATACCAAGCAAACCGTTTCTGGAACAATTGTTTATGGTTCAGAGAACAGGAAATAACCACCAAAAGACAGTTCCAGATAAAGTTCGGGCCATGGTTTCCAGAAAGGTTATAATTTGGATCAAGCTTCAGTAAAACTTTTAGCAATATTTGGAAAATGATTTGGAATAATCTGAGAGATTTCACATGATTGAGATTCGAGGGAATTCATTTCAGGTTCATTGCAGGAGAATGAGGTAATGATAGGGAAAAATTTATAATTATCTCCCAAAAAAGGGGCCCAAATGGGAGGTATTGACCAGATTAAAACTACCAGTACCAGTTTGGATCCAACCACAGCCAAGCATACAAAGTAGAGCAGCAACTTGTCATATGAAATTTCAATGATTCATCAATTAATTTTATTCCAACCAAATGAAAGATATGTAGGGGATGACAAATTTCACAAGTCCTGCATTATAATGATGAGCTTTCTGTTGGTTCTAGGTCTTTTAGATGCTCACTTTTACAATGAATTGTCATCGGAGATTAAAAGAAAAGCGCAGAGTCATTAAGCTGTCAGAAAGAGAACGACTCACTTGGCAGCTACACATATCAAAAGGAGCATCATCTGCTAGAATTTTATCCAAGCGGACCTGAAATATTATAAAGGTCACAAACAGAATCATCTTCTGAATGTGATTATGAAAAATTATTGAGAAAAGAAAAGCAAATAGGGTTAACTGGGTATCACAAAAACCATAGTTATTTCAAAAGAGTAACATCCATCAAATTATTAGACAAAAGAGCCCCGCTTGTCCTTGCCAAATTGTTAAAGTGAAGGGTGATTTAAGATGGAGTTAATATAGAGGTGTTCCAGAGGTGGATTAAATTGCTTTTGCCAAATGCTTCACTCAGACCTTATCTAAATTCTTCAAAGAAATATGGACTGCAAGGGAACACAGATATAACAGTCAAGTCTAGCTATAAACATGAGAAAAAAACAAATCCAGGCAGATTTGTTAGTTAAGCACAAGACATGTAATCAAAACTATCTATATTAAACCTAGGAGTCCAACATGCCAACAGTTAAATTTTCTAGCTGTCAATGATATCATTGGAGGAGCCAATATTCATAACTTTTCACTTATCATAGTAGTTGAAAGCCAAAACAGAAGATTTTCATACATAATTGGTGTTCATCCACCTGACAACAATTTCATCTATTATTAACTTCCTGGTTTGCCTCTTCTCAATCATTGTTTTAAATGCTTAAGCAACCAATCAGTAACATTCAGTTTTTAACAATCTCAGCAATAATCAAACAATTAAGGTGGGTAAAGAAGAATGCTAAGAATAAAGAATGTCAACCAGATCTAAGATTTCAGCCTAGAGAGATTTAATATCAATGCATATTTACCTCATAACAATCTCCACACAAGAGTCTTGCAGGAAATGTAAACTTTTTCCTGCGCTGATGATGGTCTGCATCTCCGTTATATCGAGTACGGCAGTCTTCTATCTGTATGTTATGTCAACATAGTAATAGGATATCAGCAATAGATATCATGAACCAGGAAAAATATTTTCACTAAATTGACATTAAAAATTTTCTCATGTACTGCACAGTTGTTAAACACTTCAAATTTGAATTGACTGAAACCAAATGATATCTCTCAGTGAGAGCATTTACATGGCATTCAAAATCTCTGAATTGAGTGATCTAACCAGTGATGAATTTAGCTGAAAAGATCAGCATCCACAAATATATACATCCAGCTATTCTCTTGAATTGTATAATCATGTTTATCATTACTCATTCAGAATGCACACTTCAGAAAATGCTCTTGAACATTAAATCTGTATTGCCAAAATGACATTTTGTTTACCATAGTTAAAATTGAAAAAATGGAATACCAAGAAATTTTATAGGTGATGTGTAACAGCATGCTTTCGAAGACCATAAAAATACTCCCTCTGGTTCATAATGTAGGTTGTTTCAGACCTTTTCACATATATTAAGGATCCAAAAAACAATGCATTTATCAAAATACCAAAAACACACTCATTTAATCTACCTAGAAAATTGGAGTAAGAAATAACCATAAGGATGGAAAAAGTGCAATAAATACTCATAAAATTTTATAAAGCGATCTATATTATGAAACAAATTTAAAGGTCTAAAACGACCTCCATTTTGAACCAGAGGGAGTACCTTAATATAGTTAGTGCATGCTAATTTTTGTGATTCAAACAACCAGAAGTGTTTTCCACAAATGCTATTGGTTTGATGCAGTGCTACCATTTGTTTTTCAGAAATAGTTATAGTTAATACAAAGAAGTTTTATAAAGGGGTACATTTTGCTAATTCAGTTTCAAATGCAAGAATACAAAGACAAATACATCACATTCATTCAATTTGACTTGATTAAAGTATAGTCAATTTTCCTGAATTTCAAGAATTATCTACCAAATCATAAATTTGTCAATTGACATGGACAACAGAAAAACCACATGACTTTTACTTGAATTTGGCCTATATGGTAATTTCAAACCATTAAAAAATTTACCGAGCCTTCAGCTATATCAACTCCCACATAATATCCAATCTTTGCTTTATCCCATTTGATCAGATCACCACCCTGTTTTATTTTCAAATACACCAAAAAAAAGGAGAATTTTAATATCTTCTGATATAAAGTTTACAAGTAAAAGCCTCGAAGCATATCCACAAGAAGTCACATTTAAGACATAAAACCATTTAATACCTTTCCACAGGCAAGATCCAGAACAGCATCCCCTGGTTTTGCATATAACTGAATCAAGACACTCTTAATCTGTACTGGAAAAGAAGCTATAAGCCAATGAATAGAAGATGTTTACGACAACTGATCACCTCAATTATAGTTGTAATCCATACCCAATTGTTGAGCTTCTTCAAATGAATTATAGGACTTGCTTCTCGTTCTTCCAAGGTTTGATTGGTTCTTGCACTATAATGGTCCGCAACTTTCCTAGCAAAAATCTTCGTACTTTCATCCTCCAGAAAGTTTCCATCACCTAAATTACAATAAAAGTAGCACTTCAAACTTCGAAAATACATCATATCCAAAGGCTACAACTTTTTTCTACTTTAGATAAACAGAATTTCCAGCTTTTCAGACCAACGCCGTCATTGTCTCCAAATTACCCAATCCAATAGGAAAAGGGGAAAATGCAAAAAAAGCTACATCGAAGCTTCATTCTTCCGAAAACCCATATCCAAAACTTCATAAATTCCTCCAAAATTCAATTCACCAACACGGGTTAATCAAAAGGTAAAACAATAGAACAGGTGAGCCAATTACCTTCTGGATTGTATCTGGGTCGTGAATGAGGGGGGCCATACGACCCCGAAGGTGAGGATTCTTGATAGCCTCGCTTCATTGCCCGATGAAGTCTTTTTCCTCAAAATGAAACAACTTTAGAGCCTCCTGGTATGATTTATTAGGGTGGTCCAAATTAGATTGATTCTTTAGCAGTATTCTAATTTCTAAAACTGGCAACACAGATTGATCTTATAAAAGTCTGCAGTTCTTTTGGCAAAACGATTGGACGGAAAAAGGAAGGAGCGAAGCCTAATTCGGGAAAAGATGCACAGGCTCAACGGAGCATCAAGACTAGAGAGTCGGAACTTGTACTGTAGATCTTTGGCACCTTGATTTTGGATTTTGGTACAATATGATATGACAAGAGTATGAATTGAAAAGGAAGTTCCGTATATAAGATTCTCCAATGCTTTGTGCCCCTGTGGTTGGTTTACCCTAAAACTAAGAAATATACAGTTCTTTATCTTGTGTATAATTATACTGTTCATAGCATTTAATAATGTAATAACTAGTATAGTAGTATAAAATAATGGTTTCAGATTAATTAATCCTTTTTCTATATCTCTTTTATACCATTAATAATAAATATATAGGTGTAAAATTTAACAGTAATACATTTTATGGTATGAAGATGAAATAAAAGACGATTAAAATATCAAAATTATTTAATAAAAGTTTGTTTCTATATATTTTTTTTCTTTCTCCAAAAAAAAAGGTTATTTATTTAAAGCCTTAAGAAAGTAATAGGAAAGCTCCATACATATTTGGACACCTAGCAAAAATCACAAGCAATTTTCTCTATCATAAAAAAAAATGTCTCCTAAAAAAAACTAAAATTATAATTATCACTAATAAATCACCCTAATACTACCTTATAATTTCTTCTGCAGCAAGTAATTTAACTGTAAAATTAAGTCCTTTGGCCTTGGTTTGATTGATCCATTGTTTCGCATCGACAAAGACCTTGGTGTTGGAATACCAATGAAGAGTACAAAAGGGACAGGAGTCAAAAATCAAGATAGGTATGCTGCCAAATCATTCTTTAGATTTCTTTAATAATTGAATTGAATATTTTTCATTTTCATCATCTTCACTTGTATGAAGAAGTATATGATGGTACAACTCGTAATTGTACTGTCTACAATGGAGAAGAAAATCTCTCATAAATTGTCTTTAGGTCTTCATTAGAATCCGACAACATGTTTTTGAACCATTGAACAGAAGATTTTGGAATCCTCGTAAGGTTATTCTTGAAATCCACATAATACAATCCAAATCGAACAGTGTATCCCATGTTCCATTCCCAGTTGTCTAGCAATGACCACACAAAGTAACCCCTGACATCACATTTATCTTTCCTGCAGTAATAGCATATATTGAGTTTTCAATATGATCAGAATGTTAAGGGCTTCAACAAGCAGAGAAGCATGTGCAGATGATTCGAAGGAAGAGGGTAAATTAAACCTTATAGCAGCCGATAGGTTCGAGAGGTAGTCCTTGTGGAAGTCTATCCTTTTTGTGTCCTTCAAAGCCTTCTCTAGTGAAAAATGAGCAGGATCATCCATACCTGATCAAGTTAAAAGAAAAAATTGAAGCTCCCACAATGCAGTTTAATAGTGTATCTTGAATGATGATGGTGCAGGAACTGTACCATTTTCTGTAATGATCACAGGTGGATTCCCATATTTATCTTTGATGTAGTTTAGTAACTTGCGAAAGCCCCAGGGGACAATATGCAGCCAAAGGGATGCAGCCTGGAGGAGGAAATAGATGGCAGGACAATTTATCAGAAAATCTTGAATAAACTACTAAAAGCACTTTTTTTCCCCCTCTTCATAAGGAGCAGAACATACTTGTTCTCCAATAGCTTTTCCATGCCTGTGAGCTATACATTAAAATCAACAAAGGCCATCAGGACAACAAGTTTTGATTTGTCTGGGAAATTTAGAGAATGGAAAAGATTAACACAACTTACAAGTGGTAATTACAGCAGAATCAGTGGTAGCATCTGGAAACAGAAACTTCCTAATCCGAGTTCTGTCATTTCTTGCATATAAAGTGGTATAATGGTTTATGCCTAGGAAATCTATGGTACCATTGAGGAATTGTGACATCTGATTGTTGATCTTTGGCAGTCTATCTTTCACCAGTTTCTGCATTATAAGAGGATAATCCCCAACAAGAAGTGGATCAAGGAACCTGATTCAGATTTGCCTTTAGCACATCAGATAACTGAATGCTTCATGAAGACACCAATATTCAGCAAGCTTTGCCTGAATGTATGGACCAGGAATTACCATCCAAGATTGAAGTCCATTGCCCTATTTGCAGCATCTCTGTCCTCCTCCTTGTTTGACCACGGCTCATACCATTTAGCATCCAATGCTATTCCAACTTGGCCTCCTTGGCTTTTCTGGATTTTACAAAAGTTGAAAACTATTAATCTTTTCTGACAAGAGAATCAAATAATGCTAGGGAAATCTTCATGATTGTGACTGGAACAATACCTTGAAGTTTTTATGGTAATTGCGATAAGCTTCGGCATGTGACAATAAAATGTTGTGAGCCACCACATATGGCTCTACTGATGATTTTCCACTCTTGCAGAACAAATGTCCTAGAAGAGAGCATCTCCCTGGGGCTTGAACACCTAAGTCATAACCTTGTATCGAAAAACCATGAGGCTCGTTGAACGTGATCCAGTTCTTCACTCTATCACCAAAAGCTTGGAAGCAAGCAGAAGCAAAATGTTCAAAATCCTTCCTGTAAAAACAATGTTAAAAACTAAAAATTTTTAAATTCACAAGGCCACATTTTTTTTGGTCAGTACAAGTAAGTACAGACACAATCTGATAATCAAGAAACCCCCCATAGGTATCCTCAAGAGTCTGTGGAAGATCCCAGTGAAACAAAGTAACAAAGGGCTGAATTCCTGATCCAAGAAAAGAACGAAGTTAATCTTTAATCTTGAATAACCTTAAAATCTGACTAGAAAAATGAATCTGAGAAAGCTATTTGATTCTTGAAACCTTTTTCAAGTAATGCATTAATAAGATTGTTGTAGTACTCTATTCCTTCTTGATTTGGTAAACCTGTTCCATCTGTCAGAAACCAAAAAAAAAAAAAAGGAAAGGGATACTTTTCAGTTAGGTAAAAACAAAAAAAATAGTCAATGTAGTTCTGGACCAAGCTAAATTGCTAATAATATGCAAGTTAATTATGGCTTACTTGGAAAGATTCTTGACCATGATATGGAGAATCTGTAAGCATCCATGCCCATATTCTTCATCAAGTCTATATCACTCTGTAATTGATCATTTTCTTAAGTTAAGAAAAAGCCAACAATATTAGAACTACTTAATTGACTAAAGTGCTATTCTTATAATCTAAGTATACTCATTGTCTGCTTGGCAAGCTATTCTTATTCTTGTCTTGCAAAAATGGATATGTGTCCCGTGTCATTTATTCAATTTGCTGCATTATTATAATTGTTGGATAATACTATACAATTATCCGAGTAAGCTCTATCTTTTTCAGCCTTTTATCTATTTCTTTTAACTAATTTTTAGCAATTATTCTTTGGAACTCATGAAACCAGATGTCAGCAATGGTTGTGCTTAACTTGCTCTGGCTACCAAGAAAGAGCTCTGGCTGTTCTTTCTGTTGAACTAAACTAGAAATATTATAAAATGGGTCACTAGAATCATGACAAATAATGATCGAAGTGTGTGAATACTGGTAATTATCTGCAGAATTCACCTTAAATCGATGATACTGATCAACAGCAGTATTTGCATTGCTGAAATCCAGCACTCTTCCTGTAAACAAGATGTTGAAATCAGCCTATATATAGAGTATGAAATTAATGAGTCATCCCACCTAGAGAAGTAACCATTTCAACTTCAAATGCCAACTAACCTGGTAGCTTTACGAAGGTATCCCATATGCTTAATCCCTTGTTTCCTTCATCAATAGCTCCTTCAAACTGCGTTACCAGCAGCACAAACTTTGGTCACCCTTACTCCCATGGTTCCATTTTTCAGAAGAAACAAGAGCATTATTTAAACTAGTTAAAAAAACATAACTGGGCACCTGGTAAGCAGAAGAAGCAGTTCCAAAGGTGAACCCATGAGGGAAATCATGTCGAGAAATGGATTCTGAGCTCTGGAATAGACATTTCCATGACAACAAGAAGACAAATAAGAAAGGGATTTTCATTTAGACTTCTCTAGGCAAGAAAAGGGGGAAGGACCGTGAAACTAATCAAAAAATGATATATATATATATAAATTTATATAATCAAAATCCTAAAGCAAAAGGGGAGAAAAAGAAACAAAACTTTTGTGCCACGTAAGGATATGGCTATTTTAAAGATGAAGAGAATGTGGTGGCATGGCTGAAGCCCAAAGAAAACTGAAGAAAAGGACCTCTTCTGGGCCTTCCTCTCTGCCCTCTCGTGCTTGAAGTTTCTCGACGGTGGCTCGTTGGAAGGTTGGAAGTTAAAGCTATCGTTGAATTTTGCTTACGCGTTAGTGTGTCTGTCATGCAATGCAGAGTGTGGATTCCTCAGAACAGAAGAAAAGTAGGCAAAACAAATATGCTTTCTAATTAAATTGGAAAGAAATAAAATCGACCTAAAAAATGATGAAATTTATATATTTATTTTTCTTAACTAATTTGGAAAGAAATATAATTGACAACTCAATAATGTGTTCCGTCTTTATCCAAACTTCATTCAAGGGGAGGCTCATGATATATAAATATATATATATTAAAATTTATTATATTTTTAAAAATTTAAATGCTGGTATTTTTATTTTAGATATTTAGAATTGAATATTTACTTTTCTAAAAATAAACATAATTTTACTTAAAATTTATAAATAACCTTCTGATACTAAGTGATTGATTAATAATAATAATAATAATGTATTAAAGGTTCTGCTTAACTCTTGTATTAAATAAAAATGATTTTTCAAAAAACCAAAAAGAAAGAAAATAAGGAAATGAATACAAATGTAAGTAAGATGAACGTCATCGTTCTAAAAGGCTGATGAGATCATGACAATGGCTATCTACCTAGAAGTCGTCTGTGTCTTGTCCAAGGATAAGATGTTAAGGTGGAAGGAAGATTACGAAAAGTTTTAATCAATCAAATGTTCCTGTCATAAGAGTTCCAATCTTTTGTGTTTTCTTTTTGCATATGCTTCAAAACTAGTTAATCCTTTGATGGCAGTCTGACAGTGAATAAAATGCTTCATTATCTTAGGAAGATCTTACTGAAGAAGAAAACAACATTAAATAAAAATTAAATTATTACCATTAGCTTGAAAATGAAGTAAATGCTACATTCTTTGCTTTCAATTAACAATCCAGCAGTCAGGTCAAAAAAGTTAGCAATCTGCCGTCTAAAAGAAGAACCAATAAGATTGAAACATGATGCTTGTCTTCTTCACTTCAAAGAATAAACTCAGACCCTTGCTAGCTGTTGCTGTTCAAAACTCGAAAGGACTTCAAGAGAGATGATTGTACCTTGTCCATTGTCATATTGCCTCAGCAGTACTCAGGTCTTTCTCTGTTCAGCTTTCGGGGATTTGTTCAAACTTGTTTATTCTTGGAGTGGGATTTCCCAATTCTGTGAGGTTGATTGCATAGCCCACTCAAAATTTTCATTCCATATCTTCAGAATCACTAAGGCCACCAAGATTTTCAGGTTCGTTTTCATCCTCATCACTTCCGGTGTCCATTGTATAAACCTCTTCATCACTTTCATCCTTATCCTCGAAAATAGCTGGAATTATTGCATCACTTTCCTCCTCTCCTTCATCAACATTCTGATGACAGAAGACATTACTTAAGATTCAGGAATATCATAATGAACAATTGTGAATATTCATCAATCCACTTACCCCTGCGCAAAGCAAGTCTAGGCTGCTTGATAGCATAAGAGCTTGATTGAAGATTGAAACCCTGGATTCTATAAGCTGCAGAAGGAAACAGATAAATTAAGAAAAACAAATAAAGTATAATCAAACCAAAAGATTGACCAACTGAAACATTTGCACCTCAGTGTGATTATTGTGATATACTATTTAAATTGAACTAGTAAAATCCAATACAGTTACTCACTTCATAAATTAAGCTTATTATGGTAAATAATATCAACCTGTAAAAGTTTAGGTGTTTGTCATGATATAGGTGTTTTGCTGGTTGTGCTCACCATATATAGAGAGTTCAGAGCAAGCAAAGAATTTTCTTGGGACATGATTCGGCTTGAATGCTGAAGAAGTAAACTTCTTAACCATGGAAGAGCACAAGCAAGCACAGCCCCTCTGAGAAAGTATCAGCAAGAAACATCAAAGGAAATGTCTATAAGCAAAGCAAATAATGATAGGTGATTAAATCTTCCTACCTAGACCGGACAATAGAAGCAAGGGACTGCAAAAGTTTAAGAACATCAGATGAGTTCAACTTTGACACTGTATTAGGAATCACCTGCAGGATGAGAAAATATGAAGTTCTTCAGAAAACTACATCATTCTTGCATTTCAGGGATTTGCAGCTAAAAAGACCTTGTTAAAAAAATATAGCGAGAATCTAAAAATCAGCAAGCTAAGACCTTCTGATCTTGTCTGCATAAGCAATCTATTAGAAGGGCTTGAACATCAACATGCAATGCTTGCTTAAGCAGAACATGAACGGAGTCTGCACTTGGAGGGTTTGTATGAGGTGAAGATCCTGGGTTCAAAAGGACCTTAGCTTCATTGCTCTCCACCAAATTGAGATTTGCAAGCTTCTCACCCATTGTTGGCTCATTCAAATCATAATCATGAATTCCATCAACTGTATCTTCATGAGGTGCAAAGCGAAGTGAAAGCTAGAGTTAGATTATCTTTTAGAAAGTACAGCTAGTATTACTTCATAAATAAATCTTTTAGCATTAACTCACAATCGTTCATCATCATTCAAAATTACAAAAATTATGTAAACAAATGACTTTAAAAAAAACAAACCCTCAACTCAGTCCTTCCCTCTCCCTCTAACTCCTCTCCAGCTTTACTCAGAATTTACATGGTAAAACCATGACAATCTCTGGTCTAGTGGAGGGGTTTCTCCTTAGGACTTTCCCCCCTAATCAAAAAGGAATATGAAAATAAGAGGCAATAAATAACTATCACATAATCTGGATGAAAGCAGTCCTATGTGTAGAATTCCTCTCTGAATGTCTCGGATAAATTGTGGGACCGAACAATTTGAATTACAAGAATTCGCCAGTTTCTTAAGATGGCATCTGAAGATATCCAAGACCAGTAAGGCCACCAGGCATCAGAGTAGGGTAAGGAGAAGGAAAAATAGTGATACCATATTGAAGCCCACTCGAGATGCTTGCAGATCTTTTCTCCTTTGCCTGTTCTTTAAAATTTGGTATACCTGAAACCATAGTAATCTGAATTCGCTGACAATCCAATGAACTACAGGAGAAAGAAGATGAAGTGGGGCTGAGGGGTTTAAAACAGTAGACACAGGGAATGCAAAGGCGGCGAGCAGAGACTGCAAGTTTGCAACGGCAGTAGAGAAAGAAGTGAGCCAACTGTAGGGGTGAAAGAGATTCCCGCACTTTTATAATCGAATTGAGTTACTGTCGGGTTGGAGCTGAGTAACAGACGAGCTCGAGTTGAGCTTCTAGCCGAATTCCCATTACTTTCCGCGTTTGCAAGTTAAAATTAAATATTTATATAATCTTATTTAAATTATAAATTATTATATAGATATTTTGAATAATAAATATATTTTAATAATAATAAATACGTTTTAAAATGATCATTTTGAAATTTTTAAAAACTTTAAAACAAAATATTTCAAGCCTAGCTTGCGCTTCAAAAGTTTAGATCAATGAGCTAGAGTTTGATTTTTTGATCAAGCTTGATTCGGCTCAATTGCACCCATAACCTACGGGTTGAGGCGAAATTTAAAATTTTTTTTTAAAAAAATTATCTTGAAAATCAAATTATCACTTGCTCCAGTTTTTTGAAAAAATTGAAAAATAAAACCTTCTAAATGTCAGGTCATTGTTGTCCCTTAAAATATTAATCTTTAATTTACATGTAATCTTTTAAGAAAACATATAAATTAATAGCATATATATTCAAAAAAACATATAATCCAAAAAAATATAAACTTTGACAAAAGATTTTTTTTTTTAACATTATATTTTGTTAAACATACTGTCTCCATATAAGTCACTAATATTTATTTTGTTAAAATTAAGGTAATAATTTTTTCTCCTCAAAATGTCTCTATATATGCTTTTAATCAAACTAATAATATTAATTAGGAGAAGGAAAGAAATTGTGTAATATAGTCAAAAAAAATGATGAAATACCTAATAAACTAGTAACAATAATTTATATTTAGTGACAAGATAATCCAAATGACTTATAAATATTGACAAAGGGAGTACTGCATTATAATAACATTTGAATTTATGATATTGACAAATTTTTTCAAAAATAAATAAATCAAAAGAACTAATATACTTTATTGAACATATATTATATTAGTTAAAGATTACGAAATATTATTTAAATATACATACAATTCGCTTTCTATGACTTATATTACAGGTACTAGACAAATGAATTATAAATAGATGTATGTATGTATCATCTTAATGTTAAAATTCTACAAAATATGACTTCAAAAAATCTAAAGAATTAAGCATTTAGTACATTGTGCTACAATTTATGTTTTTGAGATAATTAAATAAGAAAATATAAGTAATTATCGATGATGACGTTATAATAATATAATCTAGTTAGGGATTTTTTAATTGAAATTGAAATATAACAAATTTGGCTCTATATTCTTACAATTAATAAGGAAGTCTTATAATATGTGTGTTTTTATTTTTTAAGCTTTTTAGGTTACAAAATCAATAATTATTATTTTTCGAGCTTTTCGGATTGTAAATCTATATACAATATTGGATTTTTTTCGATTATCAAATCTTTAAATTTGACATCAATATTTTCTCATTTCCTCATATTGTAAATATTTTGAAAAGTATCTAATTTATCTTCAATTAAAGTTTCAATATTTTCTTGATTAAAATTTAGGACTACTAATATTTTCTACATTTTCATTTGGTTTGTCATTATTATAATTATTTATTTCATTTAATAGTTTATCTTCTAAAGAAGATTGTTCTATTGTTTTCTCATCATTAGAATTTGTAACATATTTTTTATCTACACTAACAAATTTATCAAGAGTGTCATATTGAGAATGAATTAGTTTTTCTATCCTTCTATTCATTTTTAATTTTTTCATAACTACTTTCAGATTTCCTATTTAACATATTTTTTGGAAAAAAGTTAAAATAATAAAAAATAAATCATTTAAACAAAAGGAGCTATAAAATAATCAACAAAATAAAATTCAAATATTATGAACATTACCATATCAATTAATAAAATCAATAAAAAGAAAAAAAATAAAGCTATAAAACCTATTTACACTTTTCTTTGAGATAGGAAGTACCGTTCCTTGAGAATAATATACTTACAATAGAAGAATGAAAGAAAGTGATAAACCTTAAAAAGAATTACATTGATTTTATATTATTTAATTAATAAAAAATATTATGTAATATATATATAAAATGGTACCACATTGAGGCCTTTTAGGGGTCTGGACCGTAGGCAGCCTAACTCGCCTAATGGTTTGCAGTCCTTCAAAACATTTCAATAAATCTGATGTGAATATATAAACCCGTTTGTGGACCGATTTACGGTTGCCAAGCTCAACTGATCCTTCCGGTTTAATCCACTTCAAAAAACCCAGTGCGCCAAAATGGGAGGCAAAGCAAAAGTCCAACTTCTTTGGGCCAAAAATTAATTTAGACCCAAAAAAGGGTCCGCGGAAGGGTAAGGCCAACACTATTTAAAAGCACATCACCCTCTTCCCTGTAAAACCCTAGCTCTCATTTGCTCGTTTGTTGCCGCTTCCCCTTCCCCTCTCCCCGAAACCCTAAATTTGCCATGGGTCGTGTAATCAGAGCTCAACGTAAGGGAGCAGGGTCCGTTTTCAGGTCCCACACTCACCACCGCAAAGGTGCGGCGAAATTCCGATCACTAGACTTCGGCGAACGCAATGGTTACCTGAAGGGAGTAATCACCGATATCATCCATGATCCTGGCCGTGGTGCTCCTTTGGCTCGCGTTACTTTCCGCCATCCATTTAGGTATCAGCAACAGAAGGAGCTTTTCGTTGCCGCCGAAGGGATGTACACTGGGCAGTTCGTTTACTGCGGTAAGAAGGCCACCCTCACTGTCGGAAATGTATTGCCCCTCAGATCTATCCCTGAAGGTGCTGTTGTCTGTAACGTTGAGCACAAGATGGGTGACCGCGGTGTCTTTGCTAGGGCTTCTGGAGATTATGCTATCGTTATCAGCCACAACCCTGATAATGGAACCACTAGGTATATCAAACATTGTTTCTGTTTTTAGACTTATTCTAATTTCCTATGAATTAGTTTAATTTTGCTTATCCGTGTATTCGTTAATTTAATTTAGTGTGCGGGTATACAGGTCTTAGGATTCTATTTCAATCTCGTTTATATTATTTTGTTCTTATTCTACATTGATATGAATTAGTTTAATCTGTATCATCTGTATGTTTGTAACCTGTGTTCCGTAGTTTCCCATTATTGATATTCATTTGTTGAGATTGTTCTTAGACTTAAATTTTATTGAGAGCTCATCCCTATTTTATAGGTATATTTATATCTTGAGTTACTGGATTTGATCATCTGATGATTGGTATTGCCCTTTGCTTGGGTTTAATGTGCAGTTGGGCAGGTACAGTTGAGGGGAAATATACTTTATCTGATACTTCTATAGTCTCTATTTTGAAAAATGGAAAATTTTGGTCGAAATGATCAATTTATTGAATTTTAGGTGA
This sequence comes from Parsonsia alboflavescens, assembly GCA_028571225.1. Taxonomy (NCBI): domain Eukaryota; kingdom Viridiplantae; phylum Streptophyta; class Magnoliopsida; order Gentianales; family Apocynaceae; genus Parsonsia; species Parsonsia alboflavescens. Next base: position 19,344,518 of record JAOXNR010000022.1, on the reverse strand, counting down.
AAGGGATGAATTGATCTTGCTTGTTGTCTAAACTGCTATTGAATTTGTAGAATGTCTAAATTGCTTTTGTTGCTGCATGGTGTTGTTCTTTGCAGCATCAGTTTTGAGTTGTGTAGTATCTTTTGTTTCAGTCCAATGTTCTAGGGTGAATTTTAGGGAATAGGAAAATATCAACTATTTTTATGATTAATTCGTCTAATAGAAAGTATTACCGAGGTTGAATTAGTCATCAATTACCTCTTTTTTGTTGCAGAGTTAAGCTCCCATCAGGTTCTAAGAAGATCGTCCCAAGTGGATGCCGCGCCATGATTGGCCAGGTGGCTGGAGGTGGTCGTACTGAGAAGCCCCTCCTTAAGGCTGGAAATGCTTATCACAAGTATCGTGTCAAGAGGAACTGCTGGCCTAAGGTCCGTGGTGTTGCTATGAATCCAGTTGAGCATCCTCATGGTGGTGGTAACCATCAACATATTGGTCATGCTAGCACAGTCCGTCGCGATGCACCACCTGGTCAAAAGGTTGGTCTCATTGCTGCCCGCAGAACTGGTCGTCTCCGTGGTCAAGCTGCTGCTACTGCTGCTAAAGCTGATAAGGCTTAGATTTAGAAAAATTACTCGTGGTTTTTCCTTATGTTCTGTTTTAGTGACTTGCTCTTACTCAGTTATATTTTGGAATCAAACAAATACTGTAGTACTCAATTTTGTTTTGATTTGTTGCAAGAATTTTATTTTAAGCACTTGGAGTTGGAATGGTGTAATTGAGATTTCATCAGTTTTGGTCCTGAGTTTGCTTTTTTGAGTATACAAGCATGTTTTCGGATCTTATCGGGAATGTTGTTGTTGAATTAAACTTAAACTAAACTGATCAGATCACTTCAGTTAAAACCAACTTGTTTTTCGATATTGTGATTGTGTGTATTATCTGATCTAAGCAGATTAATAGCCAATATAATGTTAATTAATCCTTTAATTAAGCTGGTAAAATGTTAATTAAGACTTTAAATTTTTAAAGTTCCAATTTACGTGATATTTATTTATGGAGGGGGCAACTGTACCAATTTAGAGGAAAGGACCTTAATGATTGTAAATAGCTACTATTTTTCATATTTAGACTCATTTCATTTTTACCGTGTGGAATTTCTGATTGAGTTGAGATATATTAAATATAAAAAAATCATTCAAAATTTATTTAATTCAATTCAACAAATAATAGTAATCACTAATTATAACTAACTACTAGTATTTATACAGAATATCATTCTCCTGATTTATTATCCATATTTTCATAAAGAAAATTGAATCCGCATAATTTTAAATTACTTGCAAAACTTGAAATGATAATATATATTTAATTTGAAATTAAATATTTCATTTTAATTTGTATTAGTTGATTTAATTCATTTTAAATTTAATATTATTAATTTCTTATTAAAATTTTAATTATTTTATAAAATATGTTATTTATTTCATAACAACTTAAAATAAAAATAAGAATAATTTTGAATAGAGAAAATATTTAGTTTTCTAAAAGATATTTATTAAAAATATAATTTAGACCAGAAAAGAATAGAAGAAAATATCTATTTGATTTAAGTTATTTAGGTCAAAGTTTTCCACCCTGTCCGGTTTGTATCCATGTTGATGGTAGTGAAGTGAAACTCTGATTAAGCCCAATCCAGTAAGAGGCCCACTTGAGATGAGTCCAGTCCAGCCTCATGTGAGGCCCAAATCCCTGACTTAGTATATTGTCATCTTCCTCGAATTTCTTATATCTCTCAAAAACCCTCTGTTTAGGAGACCTTGAACCACAAACCGGAATGGCGATGAGGGCGGCGACCTTAGCTGCTGCTACGGCGGTGAAGGGTGCAACTCCGAGTGGTCTAAGGGCTCTACTTTACTCCACATCAAGGTTTCCGTTCAATCAGCCACAAACTCAAACGGAGAAGCCTCCTCCAGCTGAACCGTCTAATAATCTCTTCGTTTCCGGTGCGTACTTTTTTTTTTTTCTCTCAACAGCCATTCTATTTATATTATATTCGGATCCTTATATACTGTAATGTAATGGTTTTGTTGAATTTGTTAATGCTCGTTAGAGTTAAAGGATGAAACGTAAACTTTACTATGGATTATTCGTCTGATTCCTCTGAAGTCGGTTATGTGCATTGAATCTCTTGGGCACCATGAAAGCTTATTAAAAAATTGAAGAGACGCAGGATTACTTTCTGGATTGTAATAAGCATGTTGTAACTTAACATACTTCCATTTATTTGTTGCTAGGTTTATTTTTCTTTTCCATGGCATATGCTTGATGGATTTTTACTCTTTTAGCTCTAATGAACATATCTTTCTCCATCTGAAAGTGCCTTCTTTTTTCCCCTTTTATTGGGGGGTAGGGGGATCTAGGGTTCTTCTCAAATGATTTTTTGGATACAGAGTTGTAGATGGTGATATATCTGCTATTTCTCAATATGATCCTAACTCGAGGAAATTGAAACATAAAACAAGAAGTAGTGATAAGCAATTTAGCGGTTGGGAATAAATCATATGGCTATGTCTTTGAGTTGAATATGTCAAAAGTGATTTATGTGATGTGATTATTGAAATTGAAATAGTATTAGGCAGCGACAAGCTTAATAGTTAGTATGAATGCAGCTGGATATATAAGTTCATGCCTTGCTCTTCTGATGGTCTTTCAATTCTTTCATGTCCATGTTAGTCCAATAAGAAACTTGCATTGTGCTTTGCATAATCTGTCTAATGTTGCACTGATTCGTCACATTTGAGCAAGATTATGAGATTGCTAGAACTTGATTCAGATATGACATTAATGTTCATTCTGCTTTATATGGCTGCACCTTTAATACTTTCTGCATTCTCAGGATATTTATTACTTACGTATTTTGTTGGATTCTTTGCTTTAAGATTTTTTGCTAAATGCATTTAGAAATTTAAGTATGCTCTTTTTCTTTTATTTTCATTCCTCATCCTTTCTTGTTCATAGTTTTGTTTCTCTTAATCTTTGTTCTCGTTGAAATAGAGGAGGCACCATTGGAGAAGGCTTTTGGTCCACTCACAATTGTTATCCATTCATGCTAAGCATTTGCACTGATTCTTTCTATAAGTGCCTGTGAACAGAGAGAAACATATTCTTATAGTTCAGACACGGTCGTTTGTACTTGTGTTGATATTGGGTCTATGAAAGTTTCAATTAGATTTTCTCATTGATATGCTTTCAGGCCTTAGCAAGCGGACAACAACAGACGGACTTAGAGAGGCTTTTGCAAAGTTTGGTGAAGTTGTTGATGGTATCTTTCTATACACTTATCAGAAAATTATCTTCTGAGTAGGAGATGGATGGAAGAAGTATTCATGGGTATTTCTTTGTTATTTTGTTTTGGTACAGCTAGAGTGGTGACAGACAGGGTATCTGGTTATTCAAAGGGTTTTGGTTTTGTTAGATATGCAACATTAGAGGAGGCTGAGAAAGGTAGAGTTGGAATGGATGGACAGGTGAGATAATAATCTATTCTAAGTTATTTCTTAGAATCATGTACTTGGCATAGCATGAAGCTATAGAATTATTCACATTGTATGCAGTATTTTGATTTCTGAACTTTTGGATCTGAAGTTTAACCAGTCATGAATCTTTCTTCTTCTTCGTTTTTTGATCCGTCTTTATAATTTTACGTAAGCTGGCAGATTTACAGTTTTTCTGGACAATGTTTTCATTTGATTGGTGATTCCTGACCCCTGTGTTTCAGTTTCTGGATGGCTGGGTGATCTTTGCAGAGTATGCCCGACCCAGAAGTCCTCCTCCACCTCAAGGTGGTTTCCAGAATGGTCTCAACAACACTCCCATGCAGTGGAGAACATAATTCAAAAGTTGAAATTGCAGATATTATTGAAACAACAGAATTTATTTGGTGGCCGAAAAAGCATTATGAACTATTACTGAGGGCATTGCTTTAACTTAATTGATATGCTTCCTGTAATTGTAATAAGTGTACTTTGAGTTTTTATGTTGTTCCAATTCATTTATCATCTCGTGGTCCCCATCTGTTTATCTTCAATTTCTATTAGTATTATCTGCATATTGAGATTCACTTGGGATTGTATACCTTGCGTTGGTAGTTAAATTGTGTTTAATCCAGTTGAACTATAAAAATTTAAGAAACTGATGTTTGTATGGAAAATCAGTAGTGTTTGGAATTTTATGTACTTATTATCCCTTGAAGTTACTTGCTTAATTTTGACTTATTGTTTTTCCAGTGGATTCAACTTTGTGTAATGTTCTGGTGGCTGTCTGTCCTTAGGTAATGTGAGCTTTTGCCACTGGGTCCATCACACACCCTTTTAACAGTTTTACTGCACACTTTGGTGCCATTTTAGATTGTTATGTTCAATTTTAGGAAGCTAAATAAGGTGGATTTGATTTGGGTTACACTTGTGATTAATACCACTGATATGGTTGTGGAGCCCTGCACACATATATGGTCTCCAGGTGATTCATTGAACCTATTTTCATGGTTATTTTTCATTTGTATGCATATTGAAATTTGTTGGCAAGTTTTGCTTGTTTTAGCTCAAGGAAACATTGAGAAGATTGTGACCCTTCTATTTGCACAGGTTTATGTTCATTTCTTGCTTTAAATGTGTAGTGGTCTGATAGGTGGCTCATTTACTATAATATGACATCTGGCTTGCAGGAAACCATTGGTATTTTTGGTCTGATTAAAAAATGGTAAGAGGAGTTTTTGCCCTGTTATGGAAGCAACTAGGGAAAAAAATGGAACCCAGAAAGCAACTTCACTTGGGATATTTCCGAAAGGATTTCCTGTTTGATTCACTGGGACCATAAAATGCCCTTTCCTGTCGGCAAGAGCAATGCGTCTCTTCGTGGCCGCCATTCCGACCCATGTATCTCGAATTATAAATCATTAGATATGTTTTTGATTTTTTTTTTTCTTATAATATATAAATCGTTTTTTAATTATAAATATACTGTCTTATTTTTTCATTTAATTATTTTTATCTATTTATTGTAAAGAAATATAATTGCTCTTATAAATAAAAGAGATTTTTAGGCAAAAGATATTCATTAACCTTATTTATGGAATTTATGCATTGCTAAATCTATACATCAATGTTGATTTCGTGGAAAGGGTTATTAAGGGTGGCAATGGCTGTG
>JAOXNR010000022.1:19314070-19331418 GCA_028571225.1 Parsonsia alboflavescens | reverse complement strand
TGAGACATTAAAAAAAAAAAAAAAAAGAATCTATATGGTCAAAATAAAAAAGTTATGGGACAAAAAATGTGATTTTGCCTCTTTGCAAGACTAATAAACATTTTATCTCACATAAATATTACTCCCTGGATATGAGATTGAATGCCCTTTTTCTTTTTCTTTTTTTAAAAATTTAATTTATTATTATTATTTATGCCCACAACTGTTATCGGTGGATGCACACATGGCTCAACTTAGGAGAAGGATATTGGCAAGATTCGAATTTGAAATATGTGGTTTTCGTATTCGCTACTCCACCCATTATTTGTCCTCAAAGGAACAAGTAATATTTTTAATTTAAAATTTTATTAATAATCTTTTCAATTTAATTATTTAAATTAAGTACTTTTACATAAATCTTATTTTTAAGTAAAACTTTCTCCGTTCATGATTAAATATGTCATTTTGACTTATCCAAATTTTAAAAAAAATTAATTGACTTAATTCATTTTAAATTTAATAATATCAATCTCTTAATAAAAACTTAACTAATTTAAAAATGAAATATTTATTTCCATACAGATCAAAATAGAAATAGAAATATTTAACTCCGAACCGAAGAAATATATAAATTCGTTCAAATCAAGCTTGAACTTGAGCCAACCAAAAGTGTGGTGCATTTAGTTTTTCTATATTTACGTGTTGATCTATATCCATTGTAAACTTTTAAAATTTTACAAAAGTTAAAAGTTGACTTTCAATTTCACACGAAATTAGTGATAGTTACAGTTCAGTTAATGGAGAATTTATTTACAAAAATTTCCCGAAGAAAGAAAAAACCTCATGAAAAATGTGTAGTAATATATTAAAAAAGTCATTTGAATGTGATGCTTTTAAATCATATCGATCACTAATTTGGCACAAATTCAAGAGGTGATGTCGCCTCTTTTTTTTATGGATGACTGTCTCTATTTTATAAGGATATAACACTTTTTATGTCTACATCTAAGAGTGTGATCAAATGATTCGTAGATGAGACTTATATAATACATACATGATTGTGTAATTTAAATTAAGCTCCAAGGTCAAGTGAAAGCCTTTTTTTTTTTATTTTTAAATCTAGTAATGTTCAAATCAGTTTATATACATCTTAATTGTTTCATTAAAAATGATAAAAAATAATATTAATAATCTTATGTAAGATTATGTATTGATATAAAAATATATAATTTAAGAATTTTTCAAATACTAAAATGGTCAGATGACTAAAGTTGAGCTCACATGAGAATTGAAAAGCATCTTTTCATTCAAATTTGAATATATTTCTTTCTATTTTAAGATATATAAAATAAAATAAAAATTTTATTAATAAATAAAACACTGAAAATTATTTAAATTGAATTACTTATTTTTAAAAAATTTATCAAAACAAAATAGACGTTTGATGACCTTAGCAGTGACATTTATAGACACATTGTGCATGCAAATCAATTGACCGAGTCACACCGATAATAATAATAATAATAAGAGAAAAAATCATATCAATTGACCGAGTCACACTTTCCGCGCGCTCTCTTTTTGGTTTACGGTTTTTTAAGAAGGGAAAGGGGACTTGTACTTGAACAGCTGAATTTTAAAGTTTCGTGTTAGTATATTTTACTCATTCTTAATTAAATATAAGTTATTTTAATTAACTTTTATTATTATAAATTATAAATTATTATTATTAATTAATTAGACATTTGGTGATCCTTTTTTTTTCATATTATCTCTCTAATATATATAGTGAAATGATGTTCAGATTTTTGAAACGATAATAAAAAAACATTTTAAGAAAAAAGAAGTTATTTTAATTTTAAATGATGAGTGGTGACTTACTTATATTTAATGACGGAAGGAATATTTAAGAATATAAAGAAAATAAGTATTCTCCATCTGTTTGAAATTGAACGTAGTATTTTTATTTGTATGCATTTTAAGCAAAAAGTTTGACTTATTAATTTTAACGTTGTAATGTCACTTTTCTTTTTAAAAGTTTAACTGCATCAGGGAATGAGACAGGAAATTTTGGACAACTCAAAATGAAAAAAAAAGAGATATTCAATTATAAATGAAAGGAGAAGTATTTAATGTATTTATATAAGTCTTGGGATTATTTTGTTAGGTGCATAACTAACTTAATGTTAAACTTAGTATTATAAGATAGACAACTTATTAAAATCTAAAATAATTGAAAGCTACTTTCTCCATTTAAATTTAAATATTTTTATTTCCACTTTAATTGAATATACTATTTTCCTAAAATAAACAATTTTTTATTACCTTTTCACAACATCCTTTTAAATTTTTTTGAAAAATTATATCTCATTAACATTTTAAGTTAAGTAAACTTTCCACCCAATTGAGTCCTTGTATGTTATTTTCCAAAATTTGAGTGGGCTAATAAGGGTTTGTCATTTTCTTGAATCTTATATACTTCTTTCGTTGATTGTTAACCTTTTTATTTTAAGCTATTCGAAAATGAATATTTCATTTCTTAAATTAGTTAAAATTTTCTAAAAAATTGATATTGTTAAATATAAAATGAATTAAGTTAACTTTATTTTATTAAAATTTATACAAATCAAAATGGAATATTCAATTATGAAAGAAAGAAATATTGAAAAAAAAAAAAAGTTTCGTCACAATAAATGTTGTAGGATTAGTTGGACTAAAGTAGTAATGTACCGCATATCATTTTTTTAAAAAATAAAAATTCACCTGTTTTTTCTTTTATAATGGCTTATTTTTATTACACTTTACCCTACTTTTCTTTGGCTTTTCATAGACCTCAGCTATTTGGAGTCCGCCATCATTTTTGTCTTCTTCCCGTGACATTCTCCCCAATAAATTTATTGCCAAATTTCAATCATGAACCCAAAAATTGGAGACTAATACTATATTTCAAGTTATTTGTTTCATTAATTAATTATTTATTTATCCAAATTATCCTCTACTATAAAAGAATTATGATGAATTTTGAATTTCTCCAAAACTAAATTAAGGAAACAACTTCATTGAACACAATGTGCCAAGAATTATCATTTAAATACTATAAATTTATAGTCTTTTGAAAAATTTCGTAAATATTGAACTCTTTTCGTGATTAAATATAGGTCATTCTAATTATTATTTTTTTGTTATTAATTATAAATAATAATTATTAATTAATTAAGTATTTGAAGTTATTTTTTTTTTATATTACACATATGTAATGAAATGATTTTAGATTTTTGTAAGGTGACTTAGAAAATATTTTAATTTTTTATGTAATTTAAAATGGGACTTGTGGAGCACTAGACAACTACAAGATTTGAGTCGGTTAAACCTCGAACCTACGTTAGATGGTCGTCTACAGAGTACAGTTGACGGTTGGAACGGGAGCGTGCCGTAGAAGTAAGAACTGAATGTAGAACCGAGGGTTCTGAGAGAGAAACTATCAGAAAAATAAACTTTCCGGGAATGAATCTTGGTCTGGCATATATATCAGCTAGCAATTTCTCTCTAGTTTTGCTTTTCTCCATAATCTGTAACTCAAAGATTTCAAATGGAGTAGATAAAATATCTTCAACAGATTCAATCAAAGATGGTGAGACCATCGTTTCGTCTTGATGGGAATTTTGAGATGGGGTTTTTCAGTCCCGGAAACTCCAAGTATCGTTATGTTGGCATATGGTATAAGAAAATATCTGTGGGGACTGTGGTATGGGTCGCCAACAGAGAAACTCCGCTCAAGAATACATCAAGCGGCGTCATAAAAGTTATGAATCAGGGAATTCTAGTACTTTTAAATGCTTTTGACGGAGTTATTTGGTCTACTAATACATCAAGACATGTGCTAAATCCAGTTGCCCAGTTGTTGGGTTCTGGGACTCTCGTTGTGAGAGATGTAAATGATGATAGTCAACAGAATTTTCTTTGGCAAAGCTTCGATTTTCCTACTGATACACTTTTACCGGAGATGAAGCTTGGCAAGAACTTGGAGACTGGCCGGGAGGTGTATCTTTCGGCGTGGAAGAGCAATGATGATCCAGCAGCAGGGGATCTTACATATCACCTGGATTCTACTGGATATCCACAAAAAATAATAAGAAGAGGTTCTTTAGTGCAGTATTGGGCTGGACCATGGAATGGTCTTCATTCCTGTGGCTCTCTGAATTCTAAAGAAGGTCCTATCTATGAATTTGAGTTCGTTTTTGACAAGACGGAAGTTTATTATACTTATCATCTCCTTAGTTCAGTTGTTTCAAGGCTTGTACTGAATCAGAGTGGTATCGCAGAACGTTGGACTTGGATTGATCGAACACAAGACTGGGTGTTGTACTTCTCTGTTCCAAATGATAACTGTGGTTCCTATAAACTAGGCGGTCCCTATGGTATTTGCAGCACCAGAGATTCTCCCATTTGTGGCTGCTTAGATAGATTCGAGCCAAAATATCCTAATGATTGGGCTGTGGCAGATTGGTCGGGCGGTTGTGTTAGGAGGACACCCTTAGATTGCCAGAATCGGGAAGGTTTCTTGAAATATTCTGGTGTTAAGTTGCCGGATACACGAAATTCCTGGTATAATTTCAGCATGTCACTTGAAGAATGCAGGTTAATGTGCTTCAGGAATTGCTCTTGTATGGCTTATGCGAATTCTGACATTCGTAAGGGAGGAAGTGGCTGCTTGCTTTGGTTTGATGAACTGCTAGACGTAAGGGAGGTACCCCATGGCCAAGACCTATACATTAGGATGGCTTCTTCTGAGATAGGTTGGGATTGCTTGCTTGTTTTCCACAGTTAACTAGTGAACCAAATCAAAACATAAAAGAAGAAAACTAATCACCTGTTTCTTTGATTTCTAAATTTGCAGTCTCTTCAAAGGGCTCCAACAAGAAGAAAAGAAAAATAATACTTGCACAGAGCCTATCATTGCTGACTGGAACTTTTCTATTTGGCGTTACCCTTATAATCTACATTCAGAAATGTGATAAGTTTAAAAAGAAGGATGAAAGAGGTAAGAAGATTAATTGCTTGTGTTAAATGAATTTTGGACAGATGCCCTCTTTCTATAAAACTTCCATGGGTTCTGTAACTCACTCAGTAGCTCATTATGCAGGAAAGAAAATTGATGTGTACAAGGAGTATGATGATGACAAAGAACTTCCACTCTTTGACTTAGCTACCATAGCTAAAGCTACAAGAGAATTTTCTCTTGAGAATAAACTTGGAGAGGGTGGATTTGGACCTGTTTATAAGGTAACCATAACCACATACACAAGATGGAGTGATTTGTAATGACGGTATAAGTGACATGAACAGCTCACTTGAATTGTTCTTACATTTAAACTTGTTATCTCTAGGGTGTACTGGAAGAGGGACAGGAAATAGCAGTGAAGCGACTTTCAAAATCTTCCACTCAAGGCCTTGACAAGTTTAAGAATGAAGTTATATGTATTGCCAAGCTTCGGCATAGAAATCTTGGAAAGGTACTTGGATGCTGCATTCAGGAACAAGAGAAGATGCTGGTCTATGAATTCTTGAATAACGGAAGCCTAGATTCATTTATATTTGGTATGGGTCTTGCCCCCTTGCTCATATTCGGGAATGCCTTCTTTAAATTAAGTCAGTCCAAGAGTGCTGTGAAGTGTGAACAAAGCAATCAGATATCCATCCCTGTCCTAAGTTCCTAACATATGAAAGAATGGAAATTTTTTTCTTCTTATCTGTCTGTGATTTACTCAACACTACTTGAAGAAAATGAGAAATGAGTAATACAATCACTTATTGCAGATCCAACACGAAGCGGGAGCCTTGATTGGTCTCTGCGCTTCCATATCATCAATGGGATTGCTCGAGGACTTGTTTATCTTCATGAGGATTCCAGGCTGAGGATTATCCATAGGGATCTCAAAGCTAGCAATATATTACTAGATACTAACATGAACCCCAAGATATCAGACTTCGGATTGGCCAGAACTTTCAAAGGGAATGAAACAGGAGACAAGACAAGCAGAGTGACTGGAACATAGTAAGAATGACTAACCTGTTTGTGATCCAAATATTCTCTCCTTCATTTCGAATCATTTCGATTCAATGCTGTGATTCAGTGGTTATATGTCTCCAGAATATGCAGTTCATGGACACTTTTCGGTAAAATCAGATGTATTTAGCTTTGGTGTGACAGTGCTAGAGATTGTGAGTGGCAGAAGAAACACAGAATTTCTTCACCATGACCACTGCCAAAACCTTCTTCGGCATGTAAGTAATGGCAAAGCACGTGTATTGCATTGCATTTGGGTTCATCTTTATCCAATTACTGGGCTGACATTGTTCTCAATTGTAAGCAGGCATGGATCCTTCACAAAGAAGGGAGATCTTTAGAACTGGTGGATGCAACTCTATGGGACTCCTTTGATTTATCTGGGGTTCTAAGATCGATCCATGTGGGTCTGCTATGTGTTCAACAATCTCCAATAGACAGGCCAGACATGTCTTCTGTGATTCTGATGTTGAGCAATGTGGGAATCTGCCTGAAGCTAAAAAGCCTGGGTTTTATTTGGAATTAAATGGGACTGATGGCGCTTCCGGAATCAGGTTTGCTAATTCAGCAAATGATATATCCGTTACTATGTTTCCAAGATAATAATTTTTCAGGATTGATGTACATCATTGTCTTTTCCCCAAAGGGATCTTATTATATATATATATATATATATATATATATATTATTATCATTAAATGTGTTTAATTATAATAATTGGTGTAATTTTAAGATTAAATATTCTTTTATTAACTTAAACCAAAAATGCAGAAACTTTAATTATTACTCCTATAAACAAATTCTTTCAATTAAATAAAAATTTATTGTTAAATAAATATCTCTATTTAAAATTTTTATAACTATCGTAAACATTTTTATTTAAACTTTTTAATGCTTAATTTTTTCGTATATAAAAAAAAAAAGGGACTGCGCCGTGTGAAATTCAAGAAAGGTCCGCTGCGGCTAATTCTGTAGCTTTACGTGAGAATGTGTTACACGTTCTCTGGTAATTTGGTGTCCCTACAACCCGTCAGAAAAGTTAGTCATAGATCTTGGATTAAAAAATACATTCTCCCTTCCCTTCTATTTTGACCCTTGTTTTCTTACTTGAATATATTTTCTATTAAAAAAAAAAAAACTGAATATAATTTTTAATAATTGTATTAAAATTTTAATTAATATAAGAGTGAGACATATGATTCCACATATTTCCAAAATAATTTTTATATAAATGATTAATTTTAAACAAAAATAATGAGATCAACATTATTACAACACTAAATCCATTCAATCCCCTTCTGAAAAATTGGAGATTTCATTTTTTAATAGGTAAAAATTAAAATTAAAAATAAAGAAGAATATATGATTGTGAAAAATGAACTTTTGAATGCCAATTTTCTAACGAGACTTAAGTGAGGCTGCATTTGAAAGACCTTGAGCCCACATTCAGGGCCAGGGGTCTCAAATTGTAGCATCCACTCATGCTCGTTCTTCCTGTTCCCGCAACTTACAGAATTCCAGGTGTAGTACAAAGGTCCATTTACGCGCCACGCATGAAGCAAAGAACAAAGCTTGCAGTAGCAGCTTCATCAGCTTTATCCTTGCTCTTCCTGTTCTCGTTGCTTTCTAGTTTGAAGATTGTATGTGCAGTAGATACAATTACCACAATTGATTCAATCAAAGATGGCGAGACAATCATTTCATCTGACGGAACCTTTGAAATGGGATTTTTCAGCCCGGGTGTCTCCAAGTATAGGTATGTCGGTATATGGTACAAGAAGATATCTTCGAAGACTGTGGTGTGGGTTGCAAATAGAAAAACTCCATTAAGGGGTGGTAGGTCTGGGGTTCTGAAGGTCAGCAAACCAGGGGTTTTAGCTCTTCTAGACGATGCAAATAGCACTATATGGCACACTAATGCATCAAGAACTGTGCAAAACCCGGTTTCTCAGTTATTAGATTCGGGAAATCTTGTTGTTAGAGATGCAAATAATGTTAGCCCAGAAAATTTCCTATGGCAAAGTTTCGACTTTCCGACCGATACTCTACTACCAGAAATGAAGCTTGGTTGGAACTTGGAAACCGGCAGAGAAACGTATCTCTCGTCGTGGAAGAGCAACGATGATCCCGCTCCAGGGGAATTTACCTACCGCTGTGATCCTGCTGGTTATCCTGAGAACGTCATAAAAAAGGGCTCTCTTTTGCGGTATCGGTCTGGACCATGGAATGGTCTGCGTTTCAGCGGTGCTCTGAACTCTAGGGAAAGCCCATTTTATAAAATTGACTTTGTTTTTAATAAGAAGGAAGTGTATTTTGCGACTTATCTCCTTACCAAAATTGCAACAAGATATGTTTTGAATCCGAGTGGTGTTGCACAACGTTGGACGTGGGTTGACCGAACTCAAGAATGGGTACAGTACCTTACCATCCCGGCTGATAACTGTGATTCTTATGACCTGTGTGGTCCATATGGCATTTGCAGGATAGAAAATTCTCCCCTGTGTGACTGTTTGGATAGATTTATGCCCAAGTATCCTAATAACTGGATGGTGGCGGATTGGTCAGATGGATGTGTTAGGAGGACACCGTTGGAATGCCTTAATGGAGATGGGTTCTTGAAGTATTCTGGTGTTAAATTGCCAGATGCTCGAAATTCCTGGTACAATGGCACCATGTCGCTTGAAGAATGCAGATTGAAATGCTTGAAGAATTGCTCTTGTATGGCTTATGCAAATTCAGACATACAAAGTGGAGGAAGTGGCTGCTTGCTGTGGTTTGAGGAGCTAATTGACATAAGAGAGGTGAATGAAGGGCAAGACATCTACATTAGGATGGCTTCATCTGAAATAGGTCAGGGTTTCCTTGATAAGCTGATGAGTCTGTTTACTCCTGTTGTGAAATTTTGAGTTCATGTGAAGTTAGGCTGATGCATGTGTTTGTCAGAGAACTAATTTACAAAGAAAATAACAGCGGTTGAAACCCCCATCAACATTATTGACTTCGGCAATACTGGAAAGAACACTTCTTATACTCTTTCTTACTTTGTCTAGGTCCCATTCAGTGTAGCTGCCTTCATTCTAATGAATTGCTTTCTTGTTGAATATCTACAATTACTTGTCTTGACATAGTCTCAGGTGCAAACCAAAGGTTTCTGGAGGTTGGAAATGAATGCCATTGTTTTTTGTCTTTGTCAGCAGGGTTGTACAAGGTGTGCCTAGGCCAAGAGTTCCAGTAATTACTGTAGTTTGAGACTTTTGAGTTGTGCAACCTAGTATCGCCTTAGTGCCTTATTGAGTATATTTTTGGTGTCATCAATTTTCTTTATTCAGGTGCCTCTTGTTTTGAACATTCAATACTGTTCTACTAAATTGTTCATAACTAGCTTGTAGAGTGATAACTTGTGGTTTCATTAAACTTGAGTGCTTGTGCCTTCAGATATATTTCCCTAATCATTTAAAGTTAAGTCAGAATAAAATCTGAAATTTCAAATGAAGTTATGGTAGTTTTCTATTGTTTGAAAGGTAAATTTGCCTGTTCTTTGCAAATTTTGCAGCCTCATTGAGCTCCCAAAGGAAGAGAAGAAAAATAATTATCTCTAGCATGTCAGTGTTGATCGGAATAGCTTTGTTAGGCCTGAGCCTGGCACTCTACATTAAAAAATGGAGACGGAAACATCTGAAGCTGCAAGAAAAAGGTAAGAAGATGGATGATTTTGTAATCTGTGAAAGATTAATAGCAGCCGCTTATTAAAGAGAAATAATTCCTTGGATATGCAAGTCATGCGGTGACTCATATTGCAGAAAGACAGATACAGAATGATCAGCTACCACAGTTTGACTTTGCTACCATTATTAAAGCTACCAATGCCTTTTCACTTGCAAACAAGCTCGGAGAAGGTGGATTCGGGCCTGTTTACAAGGTAACCACAAAAAAAACCTTATTCATCCCTTAAAACAGGCAACAAAGATTAGAACCCTTTTACCTTTTAGGTCATTCATAAAAGGTTGTAGCTCTGGGACTGGGAGAAAGCTGATGTAAACTCTGTTCAGCATTCTTCCAAAACAATCACAAAATTACTGTTATGTTTGGCAGGTGAATTTCTGTTTTAAATTTTTTGATTCTTGTCAGGGAATGCTTGAAGAGGGACAAGAAATAGCAGTAAAGAGGCTTTCAAAATCTTCAGGTCAAGGGCTTGATGAGTTCAAGAATGAAGTGTCATGCATCGCCAAGCTTCAGCATAGAAATCTTGTAAAGCTACTGGGATGCTGTATTGAGGGAGAAGAGAAGATGTTGATCTATGAATACATGCACAACACTAGCCTAGATTCGTTTATATTTGGTATGGTTTCTGAGTTCTGAATCATCATAATTTTTGGATTAGCTATTCACTCCGTTAAATTGGTTAATTAATGTCGCAGCAGAAATTCTAAATCGATTATCCTGACATTTCTTGATGCAAATTCGGAAATAGAGATGTTTCCATAGCTATCATCTTTATCTATTTTGGCATGTTCTTGGGTTATTAAGTACCCAACTTACAAAATGAGAAAACATTTGTTGCAGATCCAACAAGAAGTAAGTTACTTGATTGGCCCATGCGCTTCCATATCATCAATGGAATTTCTAGAGGACTTATGTATCTTCATCAAGATTCCCAATTGCGGATAATCCACAGGGACCTCAAAGCCAGCAATATTTTACTAGACATTGACATGAACCCCAAGATATCAGACTTCGGGATTGCCAGAAGCTTCCTAGGGAATGAGACAGGAGATAAGACAGGCCGAGTAATAGGAACATAGTAAGAATGATTGTGCCATGTAATACCTTAAAGAATCATTTATAGTTCTCTTGTTCTTACGATTGTCCTGTTCAATGCAGTGGCTACATGTCCCCAGAATATGCAGTTCATGGCATCTTCTCAGTAAAATCAGATGTATTTAGCTTTGGAGTGTCAATTCTAGAGATCGTGAGTGGTAAGCGAAACAAAGAATTTTTTCATGGAGACCACCACCACAACCTTATCGGACATGTAAGCATTGCAAAATACTACCATTGTCTTTGAATATCCAATGCTTGAAGCACAAAACTCATCCCAAGAAATATTGGTAACACCATATCTCACATTATGCAGGCATGGATGCTTTGTAAAGAAGGAAGGTCTTTAGAACTAGTTGATGAAAATTTGGGGAACTCCTTTCATGTACCTGAGGTTCTGCGGTCAATCCATGTGGGTTTGTTATGTGTACAACAATGTGCTCAAGATAGGCCAAACATGTCTTCTGTGGTTCTG
This sequence comes from Parsonsia alboflavescens, assembly GCA_028571225.1. NCBI lineage: Eukaryota > Viridiplantae > Streptophyta > Magnoliopsida > Gentianales > Apocynaceae > Parsonsia > Parsonsia alboflavescens. The sequence goes on along the minus strand of JAOXNR010000022.1, from coordinate 19,320,082 downwards.
ATGTTGAGCAATGATAGTGATTTGCCTGAAGCTAAACATCCTGGATATTTCATGGAAAGTAGTGGGCTTGACGGCAAATGTTCTTCTAGTTCAACAAATGACGTAACCATTACCAACTTATACCCTCGTTAAACAGATCAAGTTCTTTTATAGTAGATTGTTTTCGAGTACTCTGTTCTTGTAACAGCTGAGTGCTGGGATCAGCTCCTCCGCAATTTTAGTTCCTGATTCTTTTTGTACCAAAGGGTAATTGTTCAGCCACCAAATACACACGGATAAAGAGGCTTTTCTACTGTTCTTCAAATGTCCAAAAGTGAAGATTACAGGAGATGTTCATTTATTGTCAGATCCATTTTCCAATGACATTCTTATGTATTTTCATAACGAGAGTCCCTTTTCCTCTCTTTCTGGGGCACCCCATCTCTGATTTTAGCAGATGGCTTCAATTGCAGACCATGATGATCGGTCAAATAAAAAGATGAAAACTGTATCAAGCCCTGGAATTTGTGCTATCTTAAATTCTTAATGCAAGTTGCTGTCATCAATGACATGGTGAACAGGATGCCAAAATCAGTTCAGAATAAACATCCTACGATCCAGGGTCTCTTTTTTTAACTCTACAGCTGTTTTCTCTGTCGTCCTCAAACTTCAATAATGTGGACACGTAGCTGCTCAAGATTGGTCTTACATGGAAATTCTTTCTAAAACTCCCCCACCAAGATATTGACTTGTGGAAAATAAGATTTCAAGATCTCATGATGGACTAAATGTCAAAATTTCAACTAACAACGCAAACGTTGTCATTCGCAGGTCTCTGTTCTCAAACATGATGAATTGAATTCACTATATGATCTACCAGAAGCTTTTCATTCGACAAAATATGGAGCTTGAAACTGCGGTTTATACATTAACTAGAGGTTTCTCCTTGTTGCTTCTGGTTTTGTATTTACTCTGCAGTACTAATATTTCTTGTGCTATTGATACAATTACCACAATCAGTTCAATAAAAAATGGTGACACCATCATTTCTTCTGATGGGACATTTGAAATGGGGTTTTTCAGTCCTGGAAATTCCAAGTATCAATACTTGGGTATATGGTACAAGAGAATCCCTTTAAAGACTGTCGTTTGGGTTGCGAACAGAGAATCTCCACTCACCGATGCAACAGGTACCTTAAGAGTCCTCAGTCCAGGAATTCTAGTTCTTTCTAATGACACTAACGCCACTGTATGGTCAGCTAACTCGTCAAGATCAGTGCAAAATCCAGTTGTACAACTCCTGGACTCTGGAAATCTAGTTGTGAGAGATGCAAATGATGATAATCCAGACAACTTCATTTGGCAGAGTTTTCACTATCCCACAGATACACTTCTACCTGACATGAAACTTGGGAGAAACTTTGAAACAGGCAGAGAAGTGCATCTCTCATCGTGGAAGAGCAAAGATGATCCAGCACCAGGTGATTTTACTTATCTGTGTGATCCTACTGGTTACCCTCAAAATATACTTAGAAAAGGTCCAATTGTACAGTACCGAGCTGGACCCTGGAATGGCCTCCGTTTCAGTGGAGCCCAGAATTCTAGAAAGAACTCCATATACTCATTTGGATTGGTTTTCAATGACAAGGAGGTGTATTTTTATTATCATCTCATTAGCTCAGTTGTTTCAAGATTCGTACTAAATCAGAGTGGTGTTGCACAACGTTGGACATGGGTTGATCGAACCCAAGAATGGATCCTTTACCTTACAGCCCCAAATGATAACTGTGATTCTTTTGCATTATGTGGTCCTTATGGTACCTGCAGAAATGGAAATTCTCCTGTTTGTGGTTGTTTGGATAAATTTGTGCCCAAATATCCTAGTAATTGGGTTATGGGTGATTGGTCCAGTGGCTGCATTAGGAGTATACCCCTAGATTGCCCTGATGGAGATGGTTTCTTGAAGTATTCTAGTGTTAAATTGCCTGATACACGAAATTCATGGTACGGTGGGACTGTGACACTTGAAGGCTGTAAGTTGATGTGCTTGAAGAATTGCTCTTGTATGGCTTATGCAAATGCTGATGTACGCAATGGAGGAAGTGGCTGTTTGCTTTGGTTTGACGACTTGATCGACATGAGAGGGATAGCTGAAGGGCAAGATATCTACATAAGGTTGGCTTCATCTGAAGTAGGTATGAATTGTATAAAACAGTATTTAATGTAAAAAATTCTCTCATTTTGGTTCTCAGTACTCTTTAATGTATATTGATCAATTAACCAAAAGTTCTCTGTCGGTGGTCTATATATCTTCATGATTTTCCTAAGGACTGCTCAAATTCATACAAGGCAAATGAAATTTCAGATGGTGCTTAAGTATGCATATACCAGAAATTTTGAAATCTAATAAATGGAGTTGACGTGTTTCCTTTTCTTGGGGGCTAGGGGGTTGGAAGGAGAGAATAAATATATCTAATAAATGATTAGCTGTAAGATTTGCTATTTCCTTTTCTTTTGCATTTTTTATTCAGCAGAGGCCTCCAGTGGGAAGAAGAAACACATTCTTAGAGTGAGCCTGCCCTTAGTGGCTGGAGTGCTTCTATTAGCTCTGTCCCTCACAGTCTATATAAAAATTCAGAAGAAGAAGAAGGATCTCAAGTTGAAAATAGATGGTAAGGCAAATAACTGTTCTTTTTTAGGTGACTTATCCTGATTCAAATCTTTCATGGTCAATGTGTGTGTTCGTGGGGCTCATTTTGTAGGAAGGCAAATACAAGACTCCAAGGACTGCACTGATCAAAGTCATGGAAACAGCTTAGAACTTCCCATTTTTGACTTGGCTACAGTAATTAAAGCTACCGACTGTTTTTCACTTGAGAACAAGCTTGGAGAGGGTGGATTTGGTCCTGTTTACAAGGTTACCTCTTATTAAGAAACATTAAATGTCTTGAAGTTCATTCTATAACTTAGAGACCAAAATCTCTTAAATCATCAAATTTCTGCAAGATTTTCTGAGCATAAAAGCAGAGTCTAAGCTACATTTATCCAGGATTGATCTAAATCTCCGGATGATGACCAAATATTGGTTCATTCTTGAAATGGAAATTCTTACCACCAATTCATTGGTGCCTCTCCTTTTCACCCTTTATCTACACCCAACTGTCATTGGATAAATACATCTAGATTCTTGGTTGTACCCGAGAAACTGTGTCACACTAAGTTGGAAAGCAGTTTTTCTAGACTTTAGTTTCTAAATAGAAAAAAAATGAATGGGAAGAAAATTTAGCCAAAATATTAATCTGGGTGTGTAAACTGTAATCTTCAGGGTGTGCTGGAAGAGGGACAGGAAATAGCTGTGAAACGTCTTTCAGAGACTTCCTCGCAAGGGCTTGATGAGTTTAAAAATGAAGTCACATGTATTGCCAAACTTCAGCACCGTAATCTAGTAAGGCTGTTAGGCTGCTGCATTGAAGGAGAAGAAAAGATGCTGATCTATGAATACTTGCATAATAAAAGCCTGGATTCGTTCATATTTGGTACGTTTCTTTACCCTTTTTTTTAGTTATCACAGTCATTTCTCTTCAAATAAGTCGGTGTAAAATTTTCATAGATGGATTATCATCATCTAATTGTATCAGTAATGGTATCTAGGGAAAGTTGGATTGGTTTATGATATTCAAATTTAACAATTATACAAAAGCATACTAATCACAGAAACACAAATGAGAAACCTGAAAGTTTTGGACAGATCAAACAAAAAGCAAGCTACTTGATTGGCAAACACGATTCAGCATTATCAGCGGAATTGCTAGAGGACTTATGTATCTCCATCAAGATTCCAGGCTGAGGATTATCCACAGAGACCTCAAGGCTAGCAATATTTTGCTAGATATTGATATGAATCCGAAGATATCAGATTTTGGGATGGCGAGAATTTTCAGAGAGAATGACACCGGTTTTAACACAAAAAGAGTAGTTGGAACATAGTATGGCTCAACATTTTCACCATTTACGATAGAATTCTTCTGAATATGCCATTTTTCCCTCCTATGGTATCACTAATTCTTGTTTGATTCTTTAATGCAGTGGCTACATGTCACCAGAATACCAAGTTGATGGTCTCTTTTCAGTAAAATCAGATGTATTTAGCTACGGTGTGTTAGTTCTGGAGATTGTGAGTGGTATGAGAAACAGAGGATTTTTTCATCCCAAGCACAACCACAACCTTCTTGGACATGTTAGTCTTGCATCCTGATTGCAGTATTATTTAGGGGCAAAAAAATCCACGATAACCTTCCCTTCCATCCTACCCATCCGTTAGTGTTAATGGAATTCATTTACAAAACATTTGGTTGTCCAACTTTTGCTCATATACTTTGTTATTGTTCAACTTATGTCCTTAGACTTTATTGTTGTCTAACTTTTATCCCTTACTAAAGTCTTGTCATGTATTATACATAGGCAATGTATGACATAACAAAACATTTAGTAAGGGATAGGCAATGTATCGCATGACACGACATTTATTGAGGGATAAAAGCTAGACAACAATAAAGTTTAGGGATGAAAGTTGAACGGTAATAAAAGTATAAGGGTAAAAATTGGACAAACAAATGTTTCATAAAGTAATTCTGTTAACTCTAATGGATGGGTTGGACAGAAGGGCATGTAGTACAGGTTTTGAAAGTTTGAGGTTATGACAGATGAATTTTAAAGTTCAAGGGCAAAACTTGAATTTTGAAAAAGTTGAGGGTTATCTTGAATCTTTTGCCCTATTATTTATCTATTGATAAACTACAAGTCCTTCCAGGTGACAAAACTGATGATTCCAAATGCTGCTCTGCAGGCATGGAAGCTGTATGAAGAAGACAGGTCAAGGGAATTACTGGTGGATGAGAATGTAGCCAAGTCCTGCAACTTACCAGAGGTGCTGCGATCAATCCATGTTGGCCTTTTGTGTGTGCAGCAGTCACCGGAAGACAGGCCAAACATGTCTGCTGTAGTCATGATGTTGAGTAATGAAGGTATTATTCTACCTCATGCCAAACAGCCTGGCTTTTTCACGGAGAGAAATCATGTGATGGATATTGAATGTTCTTCTAGCTCCCAAATTGCTAATTCAAGAAATGATATGACCATTACATTGTTATCCCCCCGGTAGAGAGCTCTAAAAGTGTACATAATCTAAACAAGTCCTAGATAGAGATAATAAAGCAGAAATCTCTTCTACTTGTGCGCTTCATTAACTTATAAAATTAGAGACCATCATCGGAAATAGTTATTCTTTGAACTTTTTGTGCACAGATCTGTGAGAACTTGTATCACAGTCCAGACTGAAAATAGTTGTAGTAGATAGATGGCGGGACCTGGCATTAGATGACAAGATATATTTGTGCTTGAGATATATTATGTACTTTCTCCATTACTAAATATAAGTCATCGACTGTCATTTTGTAAAAATTAAGATAACTTTTTTTGATTTCTTAAAATATCCTCTAATCGCTCTTTAAAAAAATTTGAATATCTATCATTAGAGGGATGATATAGGAAAAAATACCTTTAAATAATTAATTGACTAATAACAATGATTTATAATTAATAAAAAAAAAAATTAATTCCAATAGCTTATATTTAGTGACGGGGGTGGGATGATCCCTCACTCAGTACTCTTGTTCATGGCAGTCTTTTTAATGAAGTACCATATTACGTAGTTACTTGAGTAGCACTTTTGTTAACTCTGCGATGGGATGGTCGTGGTTGTGAATATAGACATGGAGACTTATTATTGTTAATCCGAGTTTATTGTATAAATTATTCAAACCCTCTCTACCAAAACTTAACATGATAGTGAATGTCTTATGCTTTATTCTTCTTTCTATCTGGTGCGAACCCCGCCAACAATGTGACAAAACCCGACACCAAATATGATAAACAATCCCAAGATCTTCAAGTTTACGTGGAATTCGCGACCCGTTGCTTAAAGAAGCAAGAACCTTGGAATGGTGAAGATGCCACAAACGGGGATGGATGGTC
>JAOXNR010000022.1:19288459-19304331 GCA_028571225.1 Parsonsia alboflavescens | reverse complement strand
AACGACCGACACAGGTTGTCCCACTGGTGAGGGCTTCGGTTCTTCTCTAGAATTTTGTCCAGCTTGTTCTTCACTCGTTGAGGAAAAATATAACTTTAGTTAAATAAAAGAGATAAAAATTATTTTAAACGAACTATTTACTTATGTGAAACAACCATTAACAATTTAAATTGCCAAATCAATATCCCATTTATTATTTAAATACTTGCAAACAAATAGATATAAATATCTTAAAATTCGACCAAGTCAAAATAATAATAAATTATTTAATTAAATACGACTTTTGTCACCATGTAAATCACTGCTGTTTTATTTATTTTATTTTGCAATTACCGATGTGCAATATATATATATATATATATAATTATTATGAAAAGCAATTGTTAGGGTACAACTGCCAAAATGATGTAGTTTTGGCAATGAAATAAGTGAGTCTGAATGATACACTTACTTAAAACGACCTCGCATTGACAGTTACGCTCCAATTAGGCTCTAACATTTACTTTTCATAGCATACACTTCAACAATTGCTTTTCATAGCATTTTTATATATATATAAATAAAAATATACGGATTTGCTAAGGTGTGTTCCGGAGCGCGCCTTAATGCTTCCTCCAACCGTTACCGTAACGGAATTTTTGCTCCGCTTGGTTGGCTGCATGAGCACTGTAACCGTATATATATATTTATACGGTTTTGCTAAGGCGCACTCCAATCGTTACCGTAACGGAATATATAAATATATATATATATATAAAGTAAATTTTCAAATTTTTAAAAACTTCTATTTTTACACAATGTTTGTTTTTCTCACAATACCATGTGCCATAGTGCCACTTGAATAATTTTTTTAAAATTATTTTTTTTCATATAATATTATCCATCCTTATTCATATTTTTATAAGATACAATGAATAATATATTTATAATTTAATAAAAATTCGACACATATATTTAATTCATATTGTTCTAATAAATTTTACATTTTTTTAATTTAGAAGACTCTTCTCATTTGTATCATTTTCCGTTTCAAACAACTTATTCAAATATTATCATAAATAATTATAAAAATTATTTATTAATTATCATCACTATAGAATATATGGATTTGTTACCGTAACGGAATTCTTGCTCCACTTGGTTGGTTGCATGAGCACTATAGCAAGAATTCTGGAATGCGCTTTAACAAAACCGATAGAATATATATATATCATTCTAAGATAGAATGAATAATATTATTTATAATTTAATGAACATTCGATACATATATTTAATTCACATTGATCTAAAATTTTAAAATTATTTATTGTTTTTATTTTTAAAAACCTCTCAGCATTTCTATCCATTCCCTTCTAAAATAATTCAATGAAAATATTGTGGAAAATTATTATAAAATATCTTCATATTTTTATCAATAATAATATTATGTTATATCACAATATTTGTTATATTATTTAATTTTTCTATAGAATGACGCATGTATTTCACGGGTTTACAATCTTACTCTCTAGTTAGGATTTCTTTTAATTTTTTAAAAATAAAATTATAATTATAAATAAACTGAGATAAAATATGTTTTAAGCGTGGATAAATTAACAATTCAACCTTCTTAATAATAATACTAATATAAATTAAAACAGTGAAATAATTAAAATGGAGCACATAAGAAAGCAATGGAGTTCTTTCATTTTTGCCGCTCTTATGAAAGCCAATTCTTGGGGTCTGTACCCGGAGATCCTCTTCTAACTTTCTTCCATGGTTAAACTGCTACTTCATCAAAGGATCACTCCTGACCTTTCTGGAATTCAAAGCGGAGCTGTACTAGTACCGATTAGACTTTTTCTCATAATTTAACCATTTTTCAGTTTGGAGCCCGCTATAATTTTCGGAATGGGGCAGCCGTCGATGCCGCCTCCCCCAATTCCGTCACCGCCACCACCGCCGCCTCCACCACCGCCACCACCGCCACCACCGCCGCCGCCTTTAGTCCAGGGTATTGCCAATGGAAGTGGTTGCCAAGTCCGCTGTGCTGGTTGCAAGATGATCTTGACCGTCGCCTCTGGACTGTCGGAATTCATTTGCCCTAAGTGCGACTTGCCACAGATGCTGCCCCCGGAGCTCCTCCGAACTCCCCAGCCTCGCACGGCCCTTGCCCATGGCATTGATCCGACAAAGATTCAGCTGCCATGCGCACACTGCAAAGCCATACTCAACGTCCCCCACGGCCTCTCTCGCTTCAGTTGTCCTCAGTGTGGCGTCGACCTTGCCGTTGATCTCTCCAAAATTCGGCAATTCTTCCCCACTCCCCTGCCTGGTGCTCATCCTTTTCACCTGCCACTTCCTCCCGAAGAAGTCAACGAGGTTTTTCTTTTCAACTGTTGTTTTTATATCAACATTTCTTTGTTTCAACTCAAATACAAATTATATTTTGATGTTTCCCACTTTTATGTAAACCATGCCTTTTATTGATGCAATTGAATTCCAGTTTCCAGTTTTCATTTTCTCATGCTCTTTGCATCCTCTTTTTGTTTGAAAAATCTCAGTTTGGGCTTCTCTAGTCCTACAAGTTGAACGTGTAGACTGAGTTTTCTTTTAGATAAGTTAAGTAATTTAGTTGGATGTACTTATCCTTTTGGGTTCGTTAGAGAACTGTTCCTGCATTATTATGGTGGGCATGGGGTTTATGTGTGTAGTTAAGTTTTCACTCCTAGAGTTTTGCGTCGACGTACCGAGCAATTTTGTAGGGAGGTATTATCTTTTTGGGGTTTATTACAGATTACTCTTCTTCCTGTGAAGGTTCGACATGCACCCTCTGTTCAGCTGTTTATTTGGATGTAATTAGTCAACTTGGACGTGGAGGTCTGGGATCAATTTCTCTAATTAATTAGTGATTAGTTCGGCTATGGTCAAGCACAGACAACATATATAATCTACATAACTCTGCATGCATACATTGTCGTATTGATGGGGTTCATTTGTGCAAGTTATTGTTTCTATGTTTAGGATAATAAATTAGAGAATAATCAATTGACTTCTTCATCAGCTTTAAATGCTATCTTTTATATTAGGCAAAGGCATAGACTCTCTCCGTATATTAATTTCTGAAAAGTTAACAGAATAATTGTGGAAATCTGTTGTTCAACTGGGATTCACTTCGAAGAAATTTACATGAACAGAACTAGGGATTGGAAAAAGAGAATGCTAAACCATAGAGTCCATGGAAATTTATTACTGAAATTATAAATGTGGCTCGGCAAAAGAATATCATGATCATCTTAAACTTATATTATGTACATACTGTGACATGGGTATTTGTGGTAAAATTATAGAAGTAGGGGATGGAAGTTGTAGAATGGCTTAGTATATGTTATGGCCTGATGGAGATCAATGCTTGAGTGGAGCAAAATGGGGATGAAGATATCTAACACTGACCTTGGTTTATGTTTGGTACTTTGTTTAGATTTGTTTATTTGTATGCAATTTCCAGACATCAAGATCCACTAGCATTTTCCTTTCTTTGTCTGGTTGTAATCTGCAAGTTGGACTCATGTTGAGGTCCTGCGATAACAGTTTTAAGTTTCATTTTTCTATTTCTTTTTTAAAAAATTTAGGTTGCAATTGAAGTGGAACGAGAAGAAGATGAAGGTGGCATGGTTGGGGAAACATTCATGGACTATGTAAATCTTCTCACCTACCTGAAACATATGTGTACTGTTTAACCTTGGTTACTAGTCTTGTCAGTGAGCTGTTCAGTTTATCTTATAAGAAACTGGTTTCGCACCATCCTATTTTCATTGTTGTTGTTTTTAAACTTCAAAGTTTATTTTATATTTGCTTCCTCTGCAGCGGCCTCCCAAACTATCTGTAGGCCCTCCACATCCGGATCCTGTTGTGGAGACATCATGCTTATCTGCTGTGCAGCCTCCTGAACCTACTTATAATCTTACTGTCATGGATGATCTGGAAACCTCAAAATCCTTGTCTTGCTTGCAAATTGAGACATTGGTTTATTCCTGTCAGGTTATTCTTCTAGCTAAATGATGGTATCTCATTTTGGGTGCGAAGTATCATCAGCAATATAATATCATTCCTGTAACAGAGACATCTTCAGCACCTTCCAAATGGCACCAGGGCTGGGTTTTTTATTGGAGATGGTGCTGGTGTGGGAAAAGGACGAACAATTGCTGGTTTAATATGGGAGAACTGGCACCATGAGAGAAGGAAAGCTCTGTAAGTCTTTTCTTCCCAGCAACAGTTTCAAAATGCACATCTGATCTCTATAGTGTGCTCCACTTTTTTATGTTTTCTGTTATCTTTGTCCATGGCTCACTATCGTCTACTTAAAAGTGCCAAGGCATGTTAGATAATCGTCTTTCCCTTTCTAATGACCTTAACAGGTGGATTTCTGTTGGTTCAGACTTGAAATTTGATGCAAGAAGAGATTTGGATGATGTGGGTGCGATGTGCATCGAAGGTAGGATGTGAATTTACTTGTGTATTGTCTTTTACTAGAAAGAAATCATTTGTTAAATTGAATTAAATGATCCACACCTAGGTTATTAACAGTCTCCTAAACTGCTGCTTTCTCATATTGTGCCTATTGACAAATTTTATATGAAAGAATCAAACAAGAAAAATTTGTTGGTTAGTACTGCTTTCACAAGGCATATTATTAAACCTGACCATACAAGGGCGGCTGTGATTTAGCTGGTGGCATGTTTTCAATTAGATTCTCTGTGCAATTGATTCAAAGGGTCCTGGGAAGTCTGCTGGACATGTTTTATCTAAGACAACCAAAAGTGGCTTATGTAGACTCCAGCAGGTCGTGGAAGCCTACAAAAAGATATTTGTGGTTCCTAGGCTTTAATTACTTGATCTCTTTTTCTTATGCTGTTATGCATTATCTCAGGATTGCATGAGAGTTAGATAATTTTTTCTTTATATCTTGGTAAGGCCTGGTCATACTTTCAGTGTGTAATGCCTTGTCCTATTTGGTATATTAATTGGGAGATCAAGTATACTCACCACAAATTTTAGTGCTGCTGATGTAATTTCATACTGTGAATTACATGAACAATACAATTTTTACTTTTATGTCTCTGAATTGACTCAGATCATTTCTCTTTTTTGTCTGCCTTATATTACTTTGGAAACATTTTATGAGCTCATTTTATTTGTTTCATTTGTAGTTCATGCATTAAACAAGCTGCCATATTCTAAGCTTGACTCAAAGTCCGTTGGCATTAAAGAGGGAGTCATTTTCTTGACATACAGCAGCCTCATAGCATCTTCTGAAAAGGGTCGAACTCGCTTGCAACAGCTTTTACAGTGGTGTGGATCTGAATATGATGGTCTTATCATATTTGATGAGGTATAATCTCTGCGCATGTGTGAAAAAAAATGTCTCTCTCACTCTGATAAGCTTATGTTAGTTTGCTGGTTCAATAGTCATCAAATGCCATGCAACGTGAATGTGACACATTGGCTAATGAAGTTTAGGTAAATTGCTTTGCTGTAGTGTCACAAAGCCAAGAATCTGGTCCCTGAAGCTGGAGGTCAGTCAACACGCACAGGCGAGGCTGTTCTTGAGATTCAGGTCTTTCCTTAAAATTGGATTAACTGTACATGATTTTACAGTTATCTTGCATTCTATCCTTTGATGCCATGCAGAATTATTGCCTAGTGTGGGGTCACCGGCAACTTTTACATATCCACTTTCTTGGCCTTTAATGAGATGTAGAAATGCCAAATTTAGCTTAGGGTGGTCTGGAATCTGCTTGCTTGGGAATCATGCATTTGATTCTGGTGTCAATTGAACATGTTGACAAATTGAACTTGCATGCTGCCATAGGTCTCTGCACCTTGTATGCAACTATTTTGTCATTTGTCTAAAGTGCTCCTGTTATGGTTTTGATGATTCACATGCACTCATCAAACTTGCCTGCCGTTCCCAAAAGTCTGTGCACCTTGTATGCAACTGTTAAGTCATTTGACAGAATGTGCTGCTGCTACGGTTCTTTTTAACTCTTTTTTGTGTTGATGATGCAATTTCAGGCTCGCCTTCCTCAGTCTCGTGTTGTTTATTGTTCGGCAACTGGTGCTTCAGAACCACGAAATATGGCTTATATGGTTCGCCTTGGTCTTTGGGGAACTGGAACTTCTTTCCTTAACTTCCGTGATTTTCTAGGTGTGATTTTGGTTGCTGAGATATCCAATCTTTAAAAAGCATTGAATTTTGCATTATGCTTATTTTTCTCGATGAAACTTGTGCATAATTGTAGTTGTTTGAACATGGCAAAGAGGACACTATGTCTTCAGATGTATTTAGTGATTCCAACCATGTTCAGTTCACCTTGCACTAGACAAGGTTGGGATTTCAATTTTGAGTAGGTCCTTAAAGTATCTTGAATACTAAATCAGTACCATTTGGAATTTGGGGAACCCCTGGTCACCCCTTTTCCTTTCCATGGGAAGAATTGCAAATCTGGAGCAGATAAAAAACAGAATTATTCAGAACCGGGAACGTCTTTTGTGAGAAATCAACAACCCAGTTCACCTTTTATATTAGAAAATCTGTGGAAGGAAGAATTGGAAGTAAACATGGAACTGCCTGTTTGTAAGACAATCTGTTGTATATGAGTTAATCTCCTTTAGTCATCTTGGGTATATCTTAATGGAAATCTTATTAACCCTTGTTTTGCCTATATCACCCTATCATGTTTCTTTATATGATTAACCATAGGGCACCATTTTTATTCTTCTTTACAATTACTTTGGTTTATTATATGATTGTATTTCTATATGTGCATTAGCTGAACTTCCAGATAGTTGTTTTCTAGGTGCTATGGAGAAAGGGGGAGTTGGGGCTCTTGAACTTGTTGCCATGGACATGAAAGCAAGGTTTACAGTTTGGAATTTTTTGCATTTTTGGATTTTCACATTTAAAGTTACCAATTTTAATACCTTCTTTTGTTTTTATAGGGGTATGTATGTTTGTCGTACACTAAGCTACAAAGGTGTTGAGTTTGAAATAGTTGAAGTTCCATTAGACACTAAAATGCAGGTATATTGCAGTTTATTCAATTTACTAGCTGACTATTGCTATTGAAATCTATATGCTTTTTGTGTCCTGCAGGTTTTTATGTTCTGTTTTTTGAAGCACTGTTATATCATCTTTTAATGTTTACCTCTCTTGTTCCTCAGTCAATTAGGCATATATGCATACATCATCCTTATCTTTTCCCTCCTGAAAGTACTTCTTTGTAGTCTTAATTAGTAAGCTGATTCAGAGACATTAACATAGACCCTTTTCTTTTGACAAGTTCTGATTTTTTTTTTTAACACCCACCCTCCCTATACCCCTCCTCTCAAGGATCAACAGTGATACCCCACCTATTCTCGGAGTGTCTCGAACTCGAGACCACTTGGTCCCAAATGTTGTTGCTTACCACTAAATTAGCAATGCTTGACAGATTAACATAAACTTGAGTAATAATTTGCTCTTCGGATTCGATAGCCAACTTTTCCTATATTTGTGCATGTTTCAACTCTCAAGTGCTCCTACTAATAAAAAACTTTAAATATCAATGTGGTATTGTTGTTTAATCTAATAAATTTCCACTTCATCTAAAATTTAAAGGTTAAGCTGATAGAGACATAAATTATTTTAAGCTGATAGATTCTTCACGTGTGGGAAGCTTAAGCTAATAGAGATGATTGAATTTAACCGCTTGGTGTAGTTTCCTATGTGTAGGTCGAATGTAAATTCTAAATTAAGGCTCAAATGGTTAACAAAAAATGGGAAAAATGATATAAATCTTTGTTAATAATAGGAGTTGAACACAAGACTTTTTGCACCAAAAAGCTTTTGTTTTGCCGGTTGTTGATGACTGCATGTTTTGCATTTATTGAAAACTAGAGTAACAACCGCGTGATTATAAGTAAATATTGTATTAATATAAAAAGAATAAAACTATAAAAAGAAGTAACACTGTTTCATATGATTCATCACCTGTCCAAATGAATATATCTATCTTAAAATTTTTAAAAAAGCTTATGCAAATTGTATTTTGTATTATTCAAAATTATTTTTCTCAAAAAGAATCTTTTGTATTTATATACATTGAAAATATTGTTTTTAATAAGTTTTATCTAATATATAAACAATTAATTAAATTGATGTTAGTTCCTGTAGGAGAATTTTAAAACTTATTCAATTTAATTTGCCACCCGTCGAAATTAATATATTTTTGAAAAAAAAAAAATCCTTATATTTCATTTTTCTTTATTATCCCAATTAAACTTTTAAATATTTTAGTTTAATGAATAAAAATATTAAGTTCATGATATTATTTTTTATGATTTTAAAATTTATTTAATTAATATTATTATTAAATACTCTTAAATTTATTACTAAATTTAATTTAAAGAAAAAAAACCCTGCAAAGTAAATTTATAAAGAAATACCTGTCAATTTTTTAATTTTTGTTCTATACAATGTAATGATAATATAATTTAAAGATAATAACACTTTTAAAAGTTATTTTAATTAAATTAAATTCTTTTAATAAGAAAAGAAAGAAAGAAAAAGTTAACATTAGATGGATATAATTGAATTGTTAGCCAATAGTTGGATGACACTTGTCAACCAAAGAAGGAGCTGCCCTGCTTTTATATATATTTTTGATTTGTGTTTGGTTCATGGTGATGGGGTTGTGATAAGTGTATAAGTTCAATTCCTCCTAAAATTTAAGCTTTTAGATAATATGAAAAAATTTAAAAAATCTAACGGGCTTTGCATGGTTTAGTTGTCCTCACTTGCCACTGTGCTGCTTTCAGGAAATGTATAAAAAGGCAGCAGAATTTTGGGCAGAGTTGAGAGTGGAATTGCTGTCAGCAAGTACATTTCTCGCCAGTGAGAAGCCCAATGCCGGTCAGCTGTGGAGATTGTATTGGTCAAGTCATCAGGTTCCTAATTTCCTATTTTATACTGAAAACATGGTATTAAGTGTATGTATCTGGAGTTTTAAAGTGCATTTGGTGCATGTTTCTTTGTTTGTATGTTATTATAGCGCTTCTTTAGACACATGTGTATGTCAGCCAAGGTGCCTGCTGTAGTAAGACTAGCTAAGGAGGCCTTGACAAAGAACAAGTGTGTGGTTATAGGGCTACAGAGTACTGGAGAGGCGCGGACTGAGGAAGCTGTATCAAAATATGTATGTGTTCATATTATATGATTTTCTCATTCTTCCCCAATACTATTCCATGCAAAAGCACTTGCATAATTTATTGGTTCATTTCTAAAAGTTTTATCCTCCCAACTTAACAGGGTCTTGAACTAGATGATTTTATTTCTGGACCTCGTGAATTGTTGCTTAAATTTGCTGAAGAAAATTATCCTTTGCCTGAAAAACCTGAACCACTACCAGGTAACAATAAGATTTATGGTATGGTTTGGTTTGTCTGCTGGTGGATTCGAAAACTGAAGCTCCTTAGTTTCCTTGTTGTGTATTATCATGCTCTCTCTGTTTCAAAATGAATGACCAACATGAAAGACAAATTTGATATGAGTATCTGGGTATTGTCATATTGTGTTATCTTGCCCTTATTGTAAGTTATGATGGTTCTCATGGTATAAATAGAGTTATATATGCTTCTTTCATTGAGGGTAATAGGGAACCGGAGTAGAAAATAGTTCTACTTTGAAAGGTGGACAATCATTTTGGCCCATCGCTCTTTGCTCCTTTTACCTTCTGTAAGCAGTGTTTACTTTTTCTATTTTGCTTAGAGGACAGTGTGAAAGAGCTCCAAAGAAAGAGACATTCAGCAACTCCTGGTGTTTCATTCAGAGGGAGAGTAAGAAAAGCTGCTAAGTGCCAACCTGTAAGTGATGAAGAATCAGAACGTAAGTTCAGCCGACCTAAATACTACTTATCTTGTGCAATTTGCCTTTTCATTCAGTATTTCTTGAATTCTGTACTCATCCTATTTTTTTGAAAATTGTAGTTGATTCTGAACAAGAATCTACAGAGTCAGATGACGAGTTTCAGATCTGTGATGTTTGCAACTCAGAAGAGGTACATTCCTTTTACTTATCTTCTTTGTTTTGTATGCTTAGTTTTATCTTACATTTGCACCATCATCTTTGCCTTTAGGAAAGAAAGAAGTTACTTCAATGTTCCTGTTGTGGCCAGCTAGTACATCCTGCCTGTGTAGTTCCCCCTGTTCTGGAGGCAGTGTCTGATGATTGGTCTTGCCACTCATGCAAGGAGAAAACTGAGGAGTATCTCCAAGCAAGACGTGCCTATGTTGCAGAAATGTTAAAGAGGTATCCACATTTATGAATTGACCATAGTGTCTGATTCATCTGTTGCATCTGTATGAATGTGATTTTTAATGCCATTTGCTTTGGCATTATGTCCAGTCATTGTTAGGTGTGTTGTTTCTTATACATTTAAAATTCAGGTTCGAAGGAGCTTTGGAGCGTAAATCACAAATTTTGGATATAATTCGTTCTCTGGATCTTCCAAATAATCCGTTGGATGATATTATTGATCAGGTAATGGTGAAATTTGTGGCAGTTGGCTAAAGGCTTTCATGTTTTATTTCTATATCTTAAATTTACTTAATTTACTGACCAATAGTTCATGTGCAGCTTGGAGGTCCCGATAAAGTTGCTGAAATGACTGGGAGGCGTGGCATGCTTGTTAGAGCTTCTAATGGAAAGGGTGTTACTTATCAGGCTCGGAACACGTGAGTGTTGACATGATCCTGCTTGTAGAATTTTTGGTTTTATATTTGGGTGAAATGCAATGTAGTCCCTCAAAATATCAAGGATTCTCAATCAAGTCCTTTATTTTTTAGACTTTCCATTTAGTCACTAAATTTTGCAAATAGTCATAATTTTAGTTCTTGTCTTAAATCTTCATATAAATTCATTACAAAATTATGATTTTTGACAGAGCTTTTTGTAGAAAAACATCATTTAATCCTTCTATCTAAAATTTGCACCAGATTCATTTATATATATATATATATATAAAATAGTCTACTTAATCGAGACTTTTGAAAATTCCATTGAAAATTCAAGAAGTCAATTGAAATAATTTACAATTTCAAGGGACTAATTTGCATTTCAACCTTTATATTATGTGGCATGATTGCTTCTAATGAATTTATTTTATTTAAGTAAGGATGTGACAATGGAAATGGTCAATATGCATGAGAAGCAGTTATTTATGGATGGTAAAAAGTTAGTAGCTATCATTTCAGAAGCTGGATCCGCTGGTGTTTCTTTACAAGCAGATAGAAGGGCCACAAATCAGGTTCTTTTGTCCGTTTCATTGCAGAAATCATCAGTAATTAAAATAGCATGACCTATTCAGCATGCAGTACAAAAGTCGATATTTGCTTGCCATTGGAACTTTTGAGATTCATTAAAATTCATGATTCAGTATCTTATTTACTATTATGCTTTATCATTTAGTTTAATGTCTTTGGGTTTATTATTATTGTTAATATTTAAAACTTAACTTTCTTTGAACAGAAAAGAAGAGTACATTTGACTTTAGAACTGCCCTGGAGTGCTGACCGAGCAATTCAACAATTTGGTCGAACTCACCGATCAAATCAAGCTTCAGCACCCGATTATAGGTATATGTTATGTTTCCAGTCTGGGTCAAGTGGAGCAGATCTAATATGTTTAGAAGTCATACTGTCAAATCTAGTTGGATAAAACGGAAACAACATATGAATAAAATGAGTGCATGGAAGATAAGGAATGTTGACCTGGATCTCTGTTAAAACTGGAAAGGATATTATAGTGAATTATTTGTTTGCATTAATTCTTTTTGTCACTTAATCTCTGTGGTGCTTGAATACTCATAAATTATTTACCCCCACCCATCATGATTTCTTTTTGCACTGCCTCTATTGTCTTCTCATTAATAGTCTACCAGGACTTTGTGATCCTTTCCCTCGTTGTTCACCTTGAGTGGAGAAAGAAAATGTTTGCTATGGTTCTAGTTCGTGGACTATTGGAGTTTTATTTGGGATTGATAGTTAAGGTGGTATTAACTTAGAAAGCACTCGGGATTGTTTGTTTGCACCAGTGTTTATAGCAGCAAAGGCAACAGTTACTGGTGTAGATTTAGTTTCTTTCCTTTTGCATAATCAACTGCATTGTGTTATTTTATCAAGTGCTAATATGCTGATTCATAAGTAATGGTTAATTGCCAATATGATTTATGTAATGGGTTGTGGAGTGTCACTTCTCACTAGGCTTTATAGATGAAAGGAGGGAGGGAGATGATAAAAAGGAAAATTTCTTTACTGGCAATGTATAAATGATGGGAAGATGAAGGGTTAACATACATTTAGTGTACAAATAAATGTACTTCAAACAAAATTTTAAATGAAATTTTGTTTATTACCTATTTATTTTTTTGAAGTCTAAATGCTGGCTTAGGGGTTATTTGAGTGAAAAAAATAATGTTAGGTCTGGAAAAGCAAATCAAATAAAATGTTAAAACTGGCTTAGGGGTTATTTGAGTGAAAAAAATAATTTTAGGTCTGGAAAAGCAAATCAAATAAAATGTTAAAATTTTCTCAGTGATAAATCCAGTAACACTGTACCAGAAAATCATTGATGTTTCGGTACAACTATGATGAATTACCATGACCATTAAAATAAGGGGTACGGTTGGAACAGGGAATACCATTGCACTGAACTGAGTGACATAACAGAGAGAAAAGGATTAGTACAATCTGATATAGTGTGGAATGAGGCTTTTATTGAGGTCGAATTTGTTCTCGAACCCTACAGTACACACCAGAGATTACAAGGAAACGGGATGACTTGTTTTCTGGGTGAAACTTGAAATTATCTGTTGGGAACTGGTGCTTTTCCTGGCATTGAATGGTAGATTCACTGGGATTCCCAAATTTTCATGGTAGTGAATGGTTGATTCATTGGGAATGGGCATCCAGTGGTATCAGTAATTTGTATTGCTAAATTCAAGAAATTACCTTCCTTCAAATCTTACAGGCTCCTATTCACAAATCTTGGTGGTGAACGGCGCTTTGCATCTATTGTTGCCAAAAGATTGGAGTCTCTCGGAGCTCTCACTCAGGGAGATCGTAGGTTAGTCTTGACTGGTCCTTGATGTTAGTTGGAATAAGCAGATTGTAGTTATTAGTTTTAATGAAATTATATCATAATTCTCATTTTGTTTCAGGGCTGGACCATCTCTAAGTGCTTACAATTATGACAGTACATATGGAAAGAGGGCTCTCATGATGTTGTATAGAGGGATAATGGAGCAGGTTTATTCTTTTTTCTTATTGTTGTATTTCTTTTAGCTGTGTGAAGGAGAAGAAATTTGTAATAATTCAGCCATTTGTTTCTTTTCTTTTTCTTTTTTCAGGATTCTTTGCCAGTTGTACCACCAGGATGTTCATCTGAAAAGCCTGATGCAATCCAAGATTTTATTGTGCAAGGGAAAGCTGCTCTTGTTTCTGTTGGAATAATAAGGGACTCGTTTCTCAGTAATAGTTTGACCCTTGAAATACTATAATTGTGACAGAAGTAGAATTCAATGTTTTCTGGTTGATTTGGCATTGCTATCCTCTGTATTTCTTTCTCCATCTGATTAGTACATAAATATCCATTTCCTTTAGTTTTATTAGCATCTTTTGTGAATTTAAAAGCCACCTGGGTCAGATGGTATTTAGTGGGGTCCTACAAAAATTGTTGAGAGGTGATTAAAAGAGCATGCTATGGCTCCATCTATAAATTTTCTTGAATGAAATAAGTCAAAATGCTGCTTCAAAATGCTCCATCTATAAGCTTTTGTGATGATAAGCGAAGAGCTTTTGTAATGTTCGTTTGAAAATTTTCTTGTATCTTTTAAGGTAATGGGAAAGACAGTGGGAAGATTTCTGGGCGCATAGTTGATTCGGATATGCACGATGTTGGGCGGTTCCTCAACCGGCTTTTGGGCCTTCCACCTGA
This sequence comes from Parsonsia alboflavescens, assembly GCA_028571225.1. Classification (NCBI taxonomy): domain Eukaryota; kingdom Viridiplantae; phylum Streptophyta; class Magnoliopsida; order Gentianales; family Apocynaceae; genus Parsonsia; species Parsonsia alboflavescens. Next base: position 19,290,320 of record JAOXNR010000022.1, on the reverse strand, counting down.
GATCCAAAATAGGTTGGTGGTTCATTAGTCAAATTTGAATGTGATAGTCCTGTTGCCTTGGCCAGTAATAGTAGTTATTTAATTCAATACAGGCTGTTTGAGTTATTTGTCAGCATCCTTGATCTTCTAATTCAAAATGCACGTATTGAAGGAGAACTGGATTCTGGCATTGTTGATATGAAAGCTAACATTATTGAGCTACAGGGAACTCCAAAGGTTTTTGTTCTATTATTTCTCTAGATTGTTTCCTGTATGAACGGCAATTAACATTGACAATTTTGCAGACTGTTCACATTGATAACATGTCAGGGGCATCAACTATATTATTTACTTTCACATTTGACCGTGGAATCACTTGGGAGGTGGTTTTCTTGCATACAAGTGTTTATGTTGTCTCCATTTCCATTTTATAAGCATGTAAGTTTTATTTTTTTTATTTATTTTGTAGTCTGCGTCTAAGTTGCTTGAAGAGAGGCAAAGGGATGATTGCAGTTCAAATGTCAGTGGGTTTTATGAGTCCAAGAGGGAATGGTTGGGAAGACGGCATTTTCTTTTGGCATTTCAAGGGTATGCATAAAAGATTTCTGTTGCTTTGTTTTAGTCTGCATCACCTGTTTGATTTTAATGTTTGTTTTTATGCAGTGTATGCTTGTGGGATGTGACTAACTTTATCAAATCTAGCTTTGCTCAGTTCCTGATAAAGTTTACTTTTAAACAACTCTTTATAAAATAAACTCCTGAGAAGTGAAATGGGTTGCTCAATCCCAAACATATTTTTCTTATTTATTTCCTATTCTTTACTCTTTTGTATTCACTTCTAGTTGCAGTTTACTTATTTTAGTTCTATAATTTATAGATGTACATACTGAATATAAACAATTTGTGTGCTGGAACAAAATCTGATTGTAGTTTCTTTCTCTGCACCCAGACCTTTATACCTCTTAATTAGTGCGATTCATGTCTGTGTAGTATGAAATTGAACAATTAAGTTCAACTCCAATTAAACGAAGCAAAGTTGTTATGGACCCTAATGTGGTAAGGTTCGATTGTATTTACTTTGGCTGAGCTTGCCTGGTTAATTTACTCAAACGAGCTTGAGTTTAATCTAAATGAATTTATTATTTTCTAAAGCAAAATCTTCTCATGTTTGAAATAAAAAGTTAATAATGGTATGAAAATAATAGTGTGAAAAGTGGAAGAAAATGTGGACGTAATTGTGAAGGAGGTAATGAATTTCTCTGTTGGTTGGAGAGTACACAAACACAAAAAGTGGGGTGGTCTCCATTGTTGATTGGACAATCTGAAGGAGGTGCAGAGAGAGGTTTGGTTGAAGTACTAGTTTTAGTAGGTCGGTGTTATGCTAATCAATGTATGTAATATCCTTGCAGTCAGCTAAGCTAAGGGTAGTATTGTAAATTTGTGTATAAGATCTGACCAATTGGAGAAGAGAATTACCTTCTTCTTTGTACTCACCGATATAGTGCTCCCTCTGCAACCCCATCTGTTTTCTGCATTGAACTACCCCAGGATTAATTTTTTATTGCCTTCTTCTCTTCAGGTAGTTTTTTAGATGCCTCTTTAATTTCTCCTTGTTCCCTTTTATTTTTGAATAGTTAAACATGGTTTTTGTGCTAGATATTATCTTAAAAACAAACAACTTGTCAGCTGAAATTATTTTATTCTCTTGAACTTACTGTATTATTAGTTTGGTGTATGCCACAGACATAAATAAACTGAGAATAAGAGGCTCAGCCGAAGGTCCGGGTAATGAACAAATGCACTGGGGCATCACTTGGTAGTGGCTGCGCTAGTACAACAGAGTCTGTGTCTGTGTAGTAGCAGTCCTCTCTTGAGATAAATG
>JAOXNR010000022.1:19242656-19282895 GCA_028571225.1 Parsonsia alboflavescens | reverse complement strand
TCAAGAGACCTACCTGTAGTAGCACCTTGAGATGACATATGCATAGATGAAGATGAGTCAGCAGCATTAGAACCAGCTTCGCTCAGAACTGGCTGAGCAACCTGCTGAAATTTTTCTACAGCCTCAAAATATGCAGATTCAAATTTCTCCAGTATCGTGCCAGAGAATTGAATTTCAGTTGTACCCTAAAATTGAACAATCCAACAAGAAGTAGCCATTTGAGAAGCAAAGAAAAATAAAATCTGCAGAAAGCATTAATTTAACAAATATTTGAGGTGTCAAGGTGCAGAAGCAGCAGTAACTCAAAATTCCACAACAGAGGAACTTTGCAATGCAATGAAGATAGAATTGAAGCCACACGACCCGTACATTTACATTAATTACAAGAAAAAGAATTAGACAGGTAAACTTGTGACTGCCCGGTAAAAACACAGTAAACATGACAAATTTTCTGTTGGACCTTAACTCTTCATTCAATCCCGTAGTCAGTCCAAGATTTGATGGGAGATTTATTTGAAAGAATCATGTCATAACAATTCATTTCAAGCTAACATCCAAGTATAATTTATCCCAGGAAATGCACACAGGTCTCACAGATTACTCAAATTCTCATCCCGACAATACATCTAAAACTTGTTTTAATTCAAAAAATGGTCAATATATGTTGGAAATGGTTATTATGTAATGTTCGGTACCATCTTTGAACATTCAAATTCATTTTCCAATGAGGAATTAATAGAAACCTAAAACAATCTCAATGTGGTCAACCTTCAAGTATTAACATGCTGAAGTTAACAGAAAATGGAAAATCAATGCAGACCACACTGCAAATAGCACAAAATTACAATGCTTACCTCTGATTGACTGCCCTTCACCATCTTTAGTGCCTCAACATCATCACATAGAGTCTTTAAAGCCTGCTTGTGTTTCTCCAGCTCATCTATAAGCTTCGAGCGTTGCTGGATTACACAGGAAAGAGAGAATATAATGAGAACATGAACAGGCACGCCTTGCTTCAATTAGGACCTTTTTTCACTTCTGTTTTTCTGATTTTGTGTAGGTTTAGAGGATTTTGGTGGGGAAGAGGGAGGATATAGGAGTATCTGCCACTAAGATAGTAAGATATAAATATTCACATGCATACAAATATTCAGCTTCTGCACCTTTAATTTGCATCATGCATAGCCAGATATTAAAAAGAAAAAAGGAAAACGGTGGAATCATAAAAAGCACACAAAGTTGTTTTAGTTAAATGGTTGGCAATCAATCAGGGATTTCAATAAATAAGCATAATGCATACCTGTACAACAGAATCTCGAGAATCCGTAAGTGTCTTCTGTGTTTTTATCCGCCTAAATTTCTCTGCCTTCTGCTCTTCTCTCAACCTCTCAACAGTTTTCTCCAACATCTGCAGAAATTGCAAAACATCTTTAGCCAATATAAAGAGAAAATAAAGGAAAAAAGAGAAATAAAAAGAAAATTATTGCCCATACTTGTATCCTAGTGTCTTTCTCCTTCTCCTTCTCTTTCATGGTCTGTTCAGTTGCAGCATCTCCTAGCATCTTTTTACCTGTAAGAGACAACTAATTTTAGACTACTAGAATTTTGCAGCATTAGAACATTGACAAAAGCTTCAAAATAAGGGTTAACCAAAGTAAAAATCATATCAATTTTGACAGCTGAAAAAAGGAACAGAAAAATTAGTGAACCAACTTCCAGACTTATATACACAAACAAACAAAAGAAAGAGACCAAAGCAGAAAAAAAGAAGACCAACAACAGCCGCCTTCTCCAAATCTAGCTTTGTTTTTGGCCAACCCCTCCCCTTTTCTATCCATACTACAGGTTCCTTGCTGATTATTGCAAACACGCAGTCATTTGGTTTCTCTAAAGGCAAGAAGTGGATACCATGTTTTGCATCATCCAACTGCTTGGAAAGAATTTGATTCTCTTTGCTCCAGTCTTCCTTTTCCTTCATCAAGTTCTCAGACTTCTTCTGCGAAACAAACCAACACCACAAACAGGAGACACAAAGCATCAGAAAAATATCAGATTAGGATCAGTTATGTTATGCATATTACCAAAAAAACCAGGTAACCTTGAATTGAGCTATTATTCTCTTCTGTTTCTCAACTTCAGATCTTAAAGTGGCCTGCAAACCAACAAAATAGAGAATTAATCAAATTGCCTTTAAAATGAGACTAAGGGGATTTTGATGACCATCATGAATACCTCGGCACGTAAAATTTCATTTATCCTTGACTCTCTCTCATTCAATTCAGTTCTGCTCCTGGCTAGATCTTGTTCCAAATGTGATATCAGATCCTGCTTCTCAGAGCAAACTTTCATAACTTCAGCTAACTGAGCATCCTTTTCCCGAAGATTTACCTACGAAAAAAATCAAGGACACAATTCCGACAGCATCAGACGCTTGGTCCAAGTCCTATCCAGACCAAATGGAAACAACATTACAACTCGAACAGCAACACGGCAAATTTTACTTCAACTCGAAAAAAATGAAACTTCAAATAAACAAATACACCGTAATAAATATTTTCTTGCTTTTACACTCTATTCCAACAGCTCCCGCTCCAACAATTTTCCTTGAATTTCATGAAATTGGATTCACATTAAAATGTTTCTACTATGACCACATTTAAGTGCAGTTTCTTGAGGAATACCAGAAAGCTCTAGTCTCAACAGTGAAACCAGCCATCTCAGGGAAATATAGGTCAGACAAACCAATGAGAGAAAATAAGTTCGTACTTCTAGAGAAAACAAGCACTGTTGTTGATGACCCATCAACTTAAAATTCTTAGCCCAAAAAATGCTGGTATATCATTTGTTCCAAGGGAAGACAAAAGAAAGTAGATCACTACTACTTTCTATTTTTCTAGTGACTAAAGCTATTCTTGTTCAGGAAACAAAATATGCCAAAATCAAGCAAACTTAATTGTCTCAAGGGTTTGAGCAAGCTTAAGGACTTTAGATCTCTTAAAAGAAAAATAAGCCTCATGATAACATCGCATAACATATGGGTGGCAACTATCATTAATTAATATAGTTCATGATTATAATATAAATTTCCTTCGAAGGCATGAATATACCTGCATCTGCTCAATAGCTGCTTGCAAACGATGGTAATCTTCAACATCAAAATTCTTGTACTTCTCCATCAACTTCAAAATTAAAGTCAGTAAGAATGCAATATCCTAGAATAGAAGCCGGATGAGAAATTAAAAGCAATGATTTTGAAAGAGAGATACCTGCTCAAGCCTCTTTGCAAGATCTTCGTTCTCCGCCTTTTGTCTTTCAATGTCTTCTTTATAAGCTTTGACATCATTTTGCCTCTGCTCAAGACTCTTCCTCAAATTCTCAGATTCAGTCCTTGCCATTTGAAGAGATTCACGAAGTTTCTAGCACAAAATACAATTGGTCATCTTTTTCCTCTACTCACTGTAAAGAAATATGGTAAGATTGAAATTCCATGAACACAAAATGCTTCTACCCAAACCTGGCATTCCTCGAAATTGTGTCTGTTTTCCTCTCTGAGCTGCTGGTTACTCTCACGAAGCAAACTTATCTCTCGAATCTGCACAGAAGCAGTATTGTAGTTAAGCCCTAAGTAGCATAATCCATGTAGAAGAAGGGATAAACTAAACAAATTCACAATATGCCTTTAACTTAGGAACAAAAAGAATAATTCAATTTCTTTTCTTAACCAAATCAAAAAATTTGATAACTCACAAATCCCACAAATTTCTGTTTATTAGATACACCCAACCTTATCTTTCTTTATGTGAACATAAAATGGAGATTTTTCAATTCTCTTTTTTCCCTTATGAAATCAAGATAGCATTAACTTCTTTTCCCCCCCTTTGAATACATTTTCTTAAGGGGCATGAAAGTCAATTATGGGAGAAGTAAAAATGCTAAGGAGGGAGTATTTCACAATCAGCAAGAATTCAACATTTGCTTAAAAACATGGAACTGCAAAAGATATTTTCACTTAGAAAACCCAAAATCAGCTTAAAACAAAGCACAAGAAAAGGCCCTTAACATGACCGCATCCACTTCATCAAAATAAGCATTTTGCATATATCTTGAACATTCTGGAGTCATTTGAACATCAAAATATGTTAAGCTTTTAGCATGCATCACATTTCCATGCCCCCAGACTGACAAAACCATAGGCATGTCTCTGACCTGAAGCTGTAAAGATTTGAACTCATCCTCAGAGAACAAACTCCTAGAAGTAGCTCTCTCCGCACTAAGTGCTGCTTGAGCTCCTTCTGCTGCCTTAAGAGCAGTTTCAAGCTGAAAGAGAAAAACAGATCAGAGAAATCCAAACAGGAAAATCAAACAATGACAACAAACTTGACAAAAAAAAATTTTATATATATATTTTTTCAAAAAAACCCAGATAATGAACATAAAATTCTTTCACACTTGCATGCAGATTGAACTTCAAGAAGCAAGAAACTCAAATTAGCTAGTTCATCTCTGATGCATCAGGATGGCCAAAGAACAGCCACAAAATGAGAAACTAGAAATAATCCAATCATAAAGAAAAGGAGAAGCTCACACAAACACCAAGGAAGTTGCATGTATTAAATCAAAAAAGGTAAGAGGACAGTTTCTACAGAAGCCATTAAAATTACATAAAAAACATTCGTTTCAGACTCAAGGGTGTTAAATCATATCATACTTAGGCAACCATCAATCAACTTCACCATGCTTCCACAACAAAGGACATCAAGAGGGAAACAGGAAACAGACTCAATGCATCAGAAACTCTAAAAGGGATTGGGTTGGAGGATTTGTGTGTGTGTTGCGTTGGGGGGGGGGGGGGGTGGATTGTTTGTAAATATAGTTAGTGGAGGACTTCTGACCTGAGATAGCAGGCGATGTTTTTCCTGTTTCAGTAAAGAAATTTCTGTTTCTGCCTGTACAAGTCCAGTCCAAGGAGATACAAGTTATTAAACAAGTCAACAGAATTAACAACTAGAAGGAAAGGATACATACAATTTCCTTTGATTGGCGAAGATATTTTACAACTTTTTGTAACCCATCGTCTCCATCAAGAGAACTAGGAGAGCTTCCAGAAACACCTAATGAATGGCGATCTTTCTCAGCAAGTTTGATGTGCAAAGCCTCAAGTTGACTAAGCAAAATCTTGTTCTGAGATGGAAGTAAAAAGATAAGAAATTATAACCTTGAAACCAGAAACCAACTGTTTGAATTCATGTGTAAAACTACACATAAGAGACAGGTACAACCAATATTGGTTACAAAAGAGCTCTGCAGACACGGAGAATTCATCACAGAAAGAAGCATGCGGTGATTAAACAAGACAGGATAAACAACCAAAATTCCAAGGACCACTAAAAGAAACACATAGAGATGAACAAAAGAATATGAAGCACGCCATCAGGACCAGGAAAGAATTCAAATATAACTGGTCAACCAACAAAAATGCAAAGCTGAGTACAGAAACTAGGGATTACCAGTTCATTAACTTCATTGTACTTCCTATCAGCATCATTTTTCATAACTTCAAGGGCAGACGTCTCTGTTTCTAACTTCGCCTTCAGTTCATTCTGAAGAAACACCCCAAGTTAAAAACATGAAAATAAGATATGAGTTAACTGCTAAAGTTTCCAAACAAGGACCAAAGATAAAAATCTATTACTTTAGTTAAAATTAACTAGTAATATCCATGAAATTTTAAACTGTTATGATATTAACACCAAAGGAAAAGACAAATGCATACAAGATGAAAATTATTTTCTGAACTGGTGAAATGCATTAAACCTCAGCATGGGACGAGACAAAGCTAGTTGAACAAGCACAAAGAAACAGAAAATTAATTGTTCAGAAAAGGTAGAAGATACATTTTCAGTTGTCAGCATATCTGCCAATTTACGAAGATCAGAGGCTTCCCCATCAAGTTTTGCCAAAGCCTCGGATGTTCTAGTCAATTCCTGGATTGTTTCAGATTGTAGAATAACCTGACAAAGTTTAAAAAAAAAAAAGAGTAAGTAAAACATAAATTAATGAACAAGAAAATAAACCCAACTAAATGCAGTCAACCTTCATGTCATATACTACTGAGGGAATTATCAGAAAGTACATTTCTTCGCATGAAAATATGACTATCCTAACTCAAGTCCAACGTCATAGAATCCATTACTATCCAAAACAGTTAAATAGACATAACAAATAAAAAATGAACAACATCACAGTCAAGGATACCTGTCGCTCATAGTTAGCTTGAGCAGCATGGGATTTTTGACGCTCCTTCTCTAGATCATCTTTTAAATTAGATAGTTGAGTTTCCATCACCGCAAATTGGGATCTACAGTAGGAGAACATGAGTCATTCGTGTAGAATTTTTAGAAGCAATATATCCAAAACAGAAACACACATTTTCAGAGAATACTCCTCTTTGAGGCTCAATATTTCAGAAGAAGCAGCTGCAAGAGCTTCTTCCTTTTCAGCTGTTACTGAAGCAACTTCTTTGCTTTTTGAGGTACATTCTTCTTCAACTTCATTAACCCGTTCCTTAAGAGAAACAAGTTCTGCCTCAAGTAACTTCTTTGCTTTCTCTGCCTACAGAATGGAAGCAAAACACAATAAACCAATGTTTTAAAAACCGGACCAGATATTGAACCAGAAAACTTAATTGTTCACGGTTCCATTGTAATTAAACATGTAATATTATCATAAAAAATAAAACAATATATTTCTTATAGATAAATTTTTTTTATTAATAATATAAGAGATAATAATTTCATAATACAATAATATACAAATCAAATTTATAGCTATGATATTAATAGCTTTTTATAATTAATAATTAAAAGTTCAATTTTGAAGTGCTCTAAATATGATAATTTTCAGTGTGGTTAAAACTTGACGATTATAAGATATTTTATTTATTTATTAATATTTAATAATAACATCTATTTTGAGTAAGTTTTTTTCATTTTAAAATAATTAAATGAGAAAATTTGTAATTTGATACAGGAATGATTTGATATTAAAATATTTTTAATATTTAATATAAAAAATATTAAAATATTTTTAACTTCACCAGTCCAATCTAGTTTTCATTTAGAAAATGGTATTGAAGAAAAACAGTCCAATGCCTTTTTTCGAACATGTTTGATGAACGGTTCATGGACTGACTGATCTGAAAAACAGTGCAATAAACAACATTATCTAAAAAAGAATTTTCTAAACAATAAAAATAGATAATACCTCTGCTTTCAAATTCTCATGGGCAACTTCCATGTCCTTCAGTGCTGTTTCATTTGCTTGAGCTATGCTTTTATACTGCAATATATCACATAAAGACAACACATGAGACCAGAGTCACACAATATAACTAATATAAAAGTAACCACCTGTAGCATGTGTTCCTTGTTCCCTTTTGCCTCCTCACTCAACTTCTCAATTTCAGCTTTTGCAACATGCAAGTCTAAAGTTATCTGAAGAAAAAAGAGAAAGGTCATCAGCCAAGAAAGGCATCATGAGCAAGATGCTGAGCACAGAACCCAATTGAAACAACATTAAAGTAATGTTAAATGCTCAACCAAGTGAATGTAAACTCAATCAGAACAGGACCACAAAAGACAGAAATCTGATTTTATAACATTGGTAGACAAATCTGCACTGAACTAATGATGTGAAATAAAAAAAAATCTAACAGGCAACAAGACCATGCAGAAGAGAAGTGAAAGCATCTACAAGTCCACTATAAACTGAAAAAATATATATAATAACATTAATGAAAATACATCATTTTGGCATTAAGGAGAATAGCCAGAATTTAAGGGTTTATGTGCCTATGTTTTAATTTTTTTGAGTTGAAAATGAAAATGAATCTTGAAGCGACCAAAACACATTGTGGGTTAAGTGTTTCTTGGAAGTTGAAAAGTCAAGTATAGTAGTAATTTTTTGGTTGGTGAAGAACGTCCAATTTTGGGGATGAAGATCTAGCAATTTATTTTGGGTTTTACTCCATTCTAGACTAAAGCAAATGAAACATGCTCATTTGTTACCCTTTCTACAGCACACAAGTCCTATATGAAGCAACAGTAGCTAAATATTTTACTTGAGTCAAAATGGAAGATGTCTGGGACAACCCTTTCTGCTAGAAAAAGTATAAAAACGTTCCACAGAGACTCTAAGAGCAGAAGTTTGTGTACGAAAATTCTCTTTTCAAACTTCATAGAACTGTGTCAATACATGTTCTTGCTTAACACAAGACTGAAGGCACAGCTTGTTTAGCCACCGACAGGGTTCCAGTGAAATCTTAAAGTAAATTTGGAACGTAGCTGAGACAAGATTTTTTAGGTCGATAAGTAGAGTGTTCAGGATAACATATTTATGAAAGATACCTCATTATCCAAAGAGGAGGTTGGCACACCACTATTATCTTTCTCAGAGGCCTGCATTTGAAGGCCAAAATGTGAAGGAGGCAAAAAAAAAACAAAAAGGGTCAAAGATCTTCTGAAAGAATGAAACTAATGGTGGTACCTCAAAGTGTGAATGTTTCATCTTCTCCATCAAATCAGAGCATCGACCCTGGACGAAGTAACGATATTATCAACAAATTTTATGAAGCCTTGAACATGAATTTGAGCAAAATGTAAGAGTAGAAATTCAAAATCTTCAACCTCAGCAAGAGAAGCCCTAGCCTCTGCTGCAGCCACAGCCTGCAAGGCATTAGAGAGTTCTTTTCGCATTTCTTCAACCTGTTTTAAGGCATTGGTCATGCCATTTTCACGCTTTTCTCGCTCTTCATGAAGCTCTTTTTTTGCCTCAGCCCATTCTCTCTGCATCTCAGTGATGTCAAAAACATAGCATAAAAAAATGTAGTGCAGTAGAAGTAAATACTATATCTGATTAGTATATTCCTTTGTGCTCATTCCTCATAAGTAATAGACCAAGAAACAAAGAGGAGAGACCTCAATTCGTCTAACATATTCCTCTTGCTTTCTCCTCTCCGCACATCTGGCCTCCTACATGAATGGAAAAGTATTCAACTCTTAGCAAGATTGCAATATTTCAAAGTTGAAGGGGAAAAAACACCATACCAATAATGACTAATAACAAAATCACAACACCACCACCAATCGAAAAAAGAAAAATAGCAACCTCATGAACTTCCTCAGTGCATTGAATTGTAGCCAAACTGGTCTGAAAAGGAGCACAAGAAAATAAGAAATGTTCATTCATCGAAATCTAAGGAAAGACAAAGAAAATAAAGAAACCTGTAAACGATGAAGCCTCTCCGAGAGATTACGAATCTCATCAGAAGCCCTCTTTTCTGAATTCAACACAAGTTCCTTTTCTTGCTTGGCAAGGGAGATCTACATAAAAATAAGCTAATTTCAGGCATGATCAAGAGAGACAATGAAGATCAGAAATGTCAAGCAGATAAATATATAATTTCATAAAACGTTTCACCTCCATGGTTAATTTCCTTGTAAGATCCTCAGCAGCCTTCACTGCATCTGAATTTTCACGTAGCTTCTGTTGGTAACCAATTATCAACTGCGAGAACTCGACATTTCTGGCAAGGACACTATTGAGTTCGCCTCTCTGACAAGAGAGGTCACAAAAGAAAAGCATTAACTACGCCTGCTATAGATTATAAGAGATCACATAAACACTGAAGAAGGATTGCACAAAGGGCAGAAAAAGAGGCTGAAGTCAGTTTTCATAGAGAAAATGTCAACCTGATGTTCAAATTCCTTCATATATCTTTCCAGTTTTTCATGCACCAGTTGTGCTTCTAGTGCCAACTTGTCCCGTTCTGAGCGTATCGATATGATCTCACCCCTACAATATAAAAGACATTTAAAAAAACAAAGACAGAGAGAGAGTGGAGCATCAGTATTCATGCTTGTAAGACCATATCATCCTTTTGGTTGTTTTTAAAGTCATGTGAAAAAAATTCAGAAGGATAGAAAATAGAGAAACAAGAACAGAACACTGCTTTAAAACAAGCTGCTACGTTATCTTAGACAAGGAAAGATGTGAACATATTTAAGTTCCAGAAAATGGCAGAGCTAAGCATTTTTTTTTTCCTTCTGATTTTGACCAATCCTAACCAATGGTATATTTATTATATTTGGTTTTCATAACCTTGATAATTACCTAACTAGGAGTTTTAACACACCACCATCAGTAAGCTGCAACCTAATATAATTCTTAACAGACATGGAATCAAATGTTTCATAAGGTTTACTACAAATAATCTATAAACCAGATGAAAACAGGCTAGAAACAGCACTTTCCTTATAGAGGTGAAGGATGATTTATATTTACTTTAAAATGCACTAGTGTTAGACCTGCACAATGCACGTTGGATGTACATATTGCCTCTAGTGTGATTCAAAATCATCGAACATGAATATAAAAATACCAATATTAGAGAACAACAAATGTTGACTTTTATTGATTGTCATTGCATATATTTAAAGGATATTAAGAACTGTTGCAATAAATGATGATATTTAATGGATAAAAACATTAAATAACTATTTATATCCTACTTGTTTAAAACTATTTTTATATATTTTATTATGTGTAATTACAAACTTCAAAAAACTACTTGATACACAAGATTTGTAGTTTCAACCTTCAGAGTTGCATTCCCCTTGAGAAAATACCTACATTAAACGGCGATTGACCTTGACTTTAATTGATTGTCATATATCAGGATTGGGAATTGTCAGCTCTTGAATTTAAATGGTATTAACCAACTGTTTTAGTAAAGAATGATAATGGTGGTATTGTATATCTCAATGAATGCAAATACTAAATATATTATATTCTATTTGTTTATACATTATTTTATATCTTATATATTCACTTCAATATTTTATTAAAGAAGGCTTGAAATGAAGCCACCGGGCATCTGAAGATTTTCTCATCATATAGATATAGATTTCATACATATATATACACACACAAATACATACCATGCTTATATTAAATTATTTATATATTCACGTTTTGGTTAACCTAATCAAATTATTAATTGAAGGAAAATCAATGAAGTCGAACACTCAACTTCAAGGGAGGATGAAGAGGACTGAAATTACTACCAAATCTATTGAATTTGAGTTTTTCAGGTTGGTTGTGTTTTAATTTAGTTCATATTTTTAGATTTACATTTTTAATTCATAATGTTTACACTGACAAATATTAACTTCCTTTTTTTTCTTTATTGGTCAGTTGGATAATCCATTGGGTACCAATTTCGGTATCAAAATGAAAAATGAAAAATAAAACATCAGTCATTCTTAATTGACCATAGGATATCTGGACTACTGCCACTCCTATTCCAGGATCGGTCCAAAATGATGGTCGGGTGAAAAGGTGCATGAAATTGTATCAATAGTTTATTGAGATATCCAAGTCAAGGTGCAGCAAGAACAAACATTGCAACAGGATGCACAAATTTGTATAGTAATTGTAAAAGGAACAAAGACCTACCTTGACTTCCCCACTTCCTCCTCAAGATACCTTATACGCTCTAAAGTCTGATCTTGTGCCTTTCTTGGGGACTCCTGCACAATAACAATGTTGTAATTGCTCAAGACTTCTACTTATCAAAGATTATAAAAAAACTCAAGAAAGCTCTAGTGACCCATACATGAAGACTTTCACCCACAGCCATAGTGTTCTTCCTCCTTTCCTCTGCAATAAATGTAGACACAAGAAATTAAAGATCAAGTCGCATGAAGTTGCGAATAAGGAGAAAAATTTAACAGAAAAATTGAAAAGTACTATTTTTGGGCATCCTAACCCAACACAAAATGCAAACGCGAAAATTCAAATTTGTTCTATAAATCTATTTTATATCAAGACCATCCCTTAGCAATTGTAGATCATGCATACCTTGACTCAAGTGAAGAAAGAATTAAAAACCTCAAACCAACATGAGAAATGCAGAAAATGGAGGAATAGTAAAAGGAAATTGAACTGACAAACTAATTTGGGGAAAGAAGAAAAAAAGAGATGGAATTTCCAAAACCAAAAAAGCATTAATAAGTGAACGAGATTTGAAATATTCAAGCAAAATTTTAACAATGAATGATGGGTAGAAAAATGTGGAAGAAAGCAACATGAAAACGGAACCAGCTGTATATGGATTGAAGATTGACCCCAAAATATGGACTTGATTAGGTTCTGAGCTCAGTCACATAAGTTTTCTACCTCCCTCATCTCATCCGCACTCAGTTCTCAAACTAGCGAATTGAGTGCCAGTGCAAAGACGAATTTAATTTTCTTAGTTCTCACATTAGTATTATAGTGCTTCTTAGTTTTAATTCTTCTAAAATAGCAAAAAACAAAAAATTCTTTACGAAAGTATGATATACTTATTCAAATTTTATATGATTCTCCTCATTTCACCTTCTATTTCACTCTGAAATATATTTTATATGTTGAATAAATTTTTTATTACATAAAATCTTAATTTTTTATATATTATAATAGACATATCATTTCTATATAATATAGAAGTTTGTTATTATTTTTTTTATGATAAACGCTATAAGACACACCTGCATTCAACATTTTCTAACTTTTGACGCACACATGCCCACACTCACTTAGCACCCACTCTATGTGCCCCAGGTTTTGAGAACAAAATTTTTGAATGAATTTGGACAAGGATAGTTGATAATATTGTTAGCCCAAAGCAGGAAAACCAGACATCCGAACATATATGCAGATTTTTACTTTCTGTTTTGTATGATGACACATCAATATTAAGAGATGACAAAACTTTCATCCGAGTTAGAAACCTTTTTAAGAAAGTGTTTCACAGGTTGAAGCACCACAGAGTTATGCCACAAAGAACCCTGCTGAATCTCCCCCATCCCTTCCAACTAAACTGTATTGGTTTCGTTCAAATTTCACTATTTTGACTTTGAGAAGAAATGGACCATCATAAAAGCAACACGCAAGTCCATTCTTCTTCTTTTTTTTCCCTCTTTTTTGAGGGGAAGAAAACCCCCAGTTCTTCGAAACCTTCCCTGATAACCACATCTTACCTAAACCTAAAAGATGTTTATTGCAAATGGCTACATTTCAAGCAAACAACATTCAGATGTATCCAGTGAGTGCAACTTGATCTTGTACCATATATCAAGTGCAAAACTTAAACCAGGTGAACGCAAGGCAAGGCAAGGCAACAGAAACCTCAAAATAGCATACGATACCTAACAATAAAACCTAATCATGACAAACACCTAAGTACAGGTACAAAAGAATAGCATGAGGTCGAATTGAGGAAAACTGGAAAAGTATTAAAATCAGAGAGATACAGAGGCCGAAACCTGGGGCCACATCATGAGCTTCAGGTTGCGAGGAATGAAATTTATGCTCCTCTTCAAACAGCTTTTTGTACATTGCCACCTACATTAATGCAAAGAAAGAAAAAAGAAAACAGACATGACTATTAACCTTCTTTTTGTTAGTGAAAACAGAGAAAGAAATCATAACATGCTTGCAAGTGCCAAAGCACTTAAAGTAGCGTACAGAAGTATGAAGAGATTCAATCATGTGTCCCTGCTCTTCTGCTCGAACTAATATGGATTCAACTTTAGAGGCAGCTTCATCTTTATGCTTCTGCAGTTCCTTCTCATAGTTCTCCTGAAAATTACACAAATAAAGAAATCGGTATCTTCTGACCCTCTATTAAATTCTGTCCTAAATTAACGATGCATGAAAGAAAGATGCATTTTACCACACATTATTTAGATGTGTCAACTAACCTTCAACTCCTTTTCTCTGTTTTCAATGTCATTGGAAAGGCTACATGCAAGGCGTCGCAGCTGAACATTTTGTTCAACTAAGCCAGTAATATCTTTAAAAGCCAGCTGCAAATCAGTTATGCATAAACATAAGAGTCATAGCTAACATACAATAAGATAAAACACACCAAATCATGAACTCATCTTCATTTGTATTTTTTTCTCTTCCAACCCCCCCCCCCACCCAAAAAACAAAAAACGCTTTTCTATTTTATAGCTTTTATTTTGTTTAGGAATAGGCATGGATAGGGGAGAGTATACCAGCTGTTCAGGGATCGCATCTCCACTGTCACATGCAACAGCAGTAGTCATTAAAGCATCACTATTATCCTGAGCACTAGATCCACAACGCATCTGTATATCCCGGCATTCCTTCAAAAGAACAGCAACCTATAGAAATTTCAACAAATTTAGCAAGTTCAGTGGTAGTGGAGACATTGATAACCTATTGCAGTTTTATTAGTGGCATCAGTGAAATATTATTTGCAAAAACAAGCATAACCAAAAACATTTTAAGGTTTTAGGTCAGAAAGAAGAGAACACAACAACAAACATCTAACGGAATACCAAAAAATGGAACATCTACTAATTGATACAAAGCTTTAATATCCTCTGAACCTGATTCTGGAGGTCCATGATCTCCTTTTCAGCTGCCGCAGAGTCACGTTCATGCCTCCTCAGATCAGCCTGAAACCAATTGTTTTAACTGTTTCAAGTAGCCAGAACCATAATCCTTGAACCAGGAAAAGAGTTAACAAACCTTTAGCTCCTGAATCTGTCTATGCGAAGTATTCTGATCAGTAAGACATTGCTGCAATTTTTGGTTAAGTGCAGAGTAAGCCTCAACCATCCTCTCATGTTCCGCTGCATTAGAATCAAGGAGAAAATGAAACATCCATCAGATAAACAACGGACTTACATATAAAAGCTAAAAATTGAATCCAGTTTTTCACTCAGTCTGCCAGTCTTTGTGATGTGGTAGTGATATTTTATCTAAGAGAGTATAATGACATGACATAATGGAGAAAGGATGGAATATAGTGGTCTACATGCAATCTCAAGTATGTGTATACTGTATAAAAGAGATACATATGTAACTAATAAGTAAAAACATATCTCAAAGCAAAGGAACACTCTGATAGAAGCAGATACTAAGAGAACTTTGTGTTGATAATAAAGATGCTAAACAGAAAAGCTGCATGTATCAAGTGGACAAAACACTTTGTGACAGGAGGATCCGTATCACTTTTACAAGGTATCTGTTACACACTTTCGGATCACCGAAGCACCCAACAAGAGCTTCGAGTATCCACCACTTCCCAAGTCTGGTTAATGCCACTGCTACATACTTTTCTTTTCCCTTTCGATAGTAAAGATATAAATAAATATAATTAAAGACAACTCAAGCTGGCTGGCTAATTGTTTGCAAAAAAAAAAAAAAAAAAAAAAATTAGAGTTGAAGTCAATGTTCCAGGCAGCATGCAGTGAACATGTGACAAGAAACTAATTACCATTTCTGTATCCCATGAATCACACATTGAGAGATTGCAAATTATAAATTTGGAGATAAAAGAATCCATAAATGAGCACACAGACATTATTATTTTAATTTTCTTGTGAAAGACGAAAGTCATATTTATTAACTCTCCTAGAACCATCAATTTATACAAAACACATACCCCGTTCTTCCAAGATGATAGCTGCTCTCTCCTCTATTTCATGAAGTACCTAAAAGCACAATTTGAGATTACGATGGGAAAGATTAAACAATAAAGAATTGTTAAATGAAAACAAACTGTAGGTACTTGGACTACCACACCGGAAGCAATAATATTATCTGTACCAACATTATACGGGTTAAACGAAGATGTGCCCTAATGCAAATTTCAAATAATTACAAGAATATTTGAACATACGTAAACAAACTCATCAGTTACCTCTGAACATGCATTTCAATAGATAATGCAGAGAAACACTTGAAAGTGAACAATTTTTCTTCAGAATTGGACTTCAACACGCCTATAATCAGCTTTGAAAGACCCAATGGCGGCATGCCAAATGTTCATCTTTGAAATAAGGGGAAGAAAACACTCGTGCAAGTTTCATGATACAGGTAAGATGTAAGGTAAAACCATGACCAACGTTGTAAAAAATTCTCTAAGAAATTTTCTTAAGTCTCCAACACATAGAATTAGAAGCTACACAAAGCAGAAAGAAACCAGGAATAAACAAGCACATCTAAACACACTCTAAAAGTAAGTAACTTCACGTGTCATTGGCCATAGAAAAATTTCCCTTGATATTTTTTCAGAACAGAATCTTTAAGAAAAGAAAAGGGGAGATGTTAAACATAATGTCTAAACATCAGATTTCAACTAAGATTTCAACGGGCAATTCTGAAATCAATCACATAGAAATCATCTCTTCACCATAGCAACTCAAAAAGAGAAGGAACGGAATAAGAAATTACAAGCTCGAGACTACATAGATCCAGACAGAACAGCAGCATGCTGTAAAAAAATATCAATAAGCAGTGCCACTTTGGAAAAACACATTCATATGCTGACAAAACTGAACCTTAAATCACATGAAGAATCGTCCAAGATACATACTCGCTCCAAAATAGATTCAGATTGCTTTCTTCCCAATTGCTCATGCCGCAATGCATCAACAGCTTCTTGATATTTGGTGTAAATTTTAGCTAACTTCATCCCAAATATTAAGACAAAATATTATATACCAAGAAAAGAGCTTCTAAATGAGGAATACTTCATCCCAACAAGAAAAACACACACACACAAATGACTCACACTCCATCCATCCCGAAGAAGTGAAGCAGCTAAAGCAGTTCCAGAAACACCTGGGGGAATACTGGGTACAAGCATTTGATCTTCATTGACTAGCTCACTACCTTCAAAAGATTCCACCCACCTACAGTTACTCATGATCAAGACAAAATTCCATTAATCATCATTATAGATGATAAGAGTCCATGAAGTTATTTTACATGTTCAAAACAGCACAAAGGATTCCAGAAAATAACAAGCAATAAGCACTCCAAAAAATAAAGAACCATGAATTGTGTACGCAATAACTGCAGAATGTGGAGAACAGCATATCATTAAAAAAATAAAAAGGCCAGGGAAGCCCCAAAACTACCACAGAATGGGCTAGAGCAAGTAACAACAAGATAGGATATCAATTTCTACTTTTGGCCAAAAGGATCAAGTTATATATCCATCTAGATGTCATAGGATACTATGTTCTGCAGAATCATTTCTGTCTAATGGAAAGTTGACCCACCCTGCGATTCACTTTGCCAAATTTTGTGAGTTAGGAGCACCAATCTTACTATAAAGCAAAGAGAAACTTAGAGACTGCTTTTGCATAAAATTTATTATTGAATAACTGAGAAACAACGGAAAGGTATTTAGATTCGGCTATTCAGGAAAAATATATAAAGAAGCCACCCATGAAGGTCCACTCTCCACAAAGAGGAAAAAACCCTGTTCAAAAACATCTTAAAGTGTAGAGATAAGCATGCAACTGCCTTTTTGTCATTGGCACCAATCCTGATAACACTTTATAAAAGAAACGATATGTACCCTCATCTCTTCATTCGCACTCCCCTCTACAACCTTACCCCCATCCAACAGAAAAGTTAATGGCATCTGTAGTGCCAGTAAAAAGATTTAAGGAAAGGGGCTCCACAAAACACCCTCTATATCTAGTAGGCATTATTTAATTTGATGGTGTATATAATAAACATTCATAGATATATATGAAACACCCCCTCCCCCCCCCCCCCCAGGGCTGTGTCACCATCATCTTCTCCTTTGTCCCATCCCCCTTTCCAATACCCCTCTCTACTCTCACCTCCATTTCTGCAACCAAAATTTTCAGCAGTAAAAGTAGCAATCTTATTGGATTGAGTCTTTGTGCTAGTATATTGAAAGTTTTTCTTCAGAATTTGATAACAATAAAGGTTTAGATCCTGAAAATTATTTTGGATTCAGAAGGATTGATGAATTTTCAGGGGCAAAATCTCAAAAATAAAGGACAGGTAACATGTCAAGAGTCAAGATAAAATGATCTCGAAAGCAAAACAAAATAGTGAAGAAGATAATTCAAGACTAGCAATTAAACTTACGATTCTGTAGTAAAACTACTCAAGGCTAGAGATCTCTGCTCCTTTTTCTTCAAACTCTCCAACTCTGCTATGCACTTCTCCAACTTCTCTTTTAAACATTCAGCTTCCTACACAGGAAGAAGGATGAAGGTAACAAGAACTACAAGAAAGAAACCATTTTAACAACAATAAATCAACCCTTAGAAACAACTAAGGTAAACTTGACAAAGTCAGTCCTACAACTCCAATGAAGCCATTAATTTGAACATGGCATTGCTAATACAGCATGAAGATAAATCAAAGTAAAGCTACTCAAGCTAATTCTTTTAGCCTCTCATTATCATTTCAAGAGTTCAGTATCCATTATTTGTGGAAGCAAGCTCTTCTTGGTAAGATGCAATTAAACAGAAAGACATTCTTTGAAATTTTTAAAGGAGAGACCCATTGCAATATAAAATTAGAAGCTGAAGCAATTATAATAAAACTTCTCACTCTGATAGAGTATACATTTGCTCAAAATAAATAAGCTTCTATAGTTCTTCTGTATGGGAGCAAGCTCAGGCTTTTCCAGCTATTCAGGGACCCCTCAATAGAGTTATTCTGACTCATTTGGCTCAAACATATTTTCAACTCAATTGGTTCTCTTAATTAATTATAAGAATTTCTGATACCTTTTACGACTGCAATGAGCTCCTCTCCTATTCCTTGGTATGCATTCTCATATCTAAGAAATATAAAAGCTAATGGCCAATCAAAATATTCAGACTCTCTGGACAAATATATGAGATTATATAATTGTCAACAAAGATGTTTCTTCCCCCTTTTTTCTACATTTCAAAATCCAAAGAAACTCCTCTTGCCCATACACAGGTCATCAATTCAGCACTGGATAAAAAGGGGAATTACAATAACAGTAAGTGGTCCAAAACCATTTTATGGGTAGGAGTATTCTCCATCCGTAAAAAATATTCATTCTGAACAAACTCTAGATTAACATGTAGGTTGAAAGAGTACCACACTATGTCCAGTCTGATAACAGTTTGTACTAAATACATTCAATATAAATGAACAAAATATATTGGTTAACAGAGAACCAGAGGCAATGTGACCAATGAACAATAATAGTCAATATGCCATGTGTCTCATCCATAATCTCTTGATTTATACCAACATCATTTGTGAAGTCATTCACATTTCTTCTTCTTGGTATAAAGAAAAAGAACAGAAAGTTAGATCCAACAAATCTTTAACTGCACCCATAACTATTTAAAGTAGTTGTGGAAGAGTGGTTCATCCTGACCATAAATCAGGATTTAACAAATATATTGACCACTAAACTTGAACCATTTTTTCAATATGACCATCAAACTTACAAATTAGTAATTTAACCACTCAACTAACAAATCGTTCAATTGAACTGTTTGTGCTTATTTTTTATACTTCATCCGCTACACCAAGGTTGGACTAATTGTTTTAATAGTTAATCGATCAATTTTAAGTTGAGGGATTAAATCTAATCGATTTATGAGTTTAGTTGTTAAATTGAATACCTCATGAACTGAGTGATCAAATTGAAAGAAGTGTAAGTTCAATGAGGAGTGTATTGGTTTAAACCATGTAAGATCAATATCAAAGTCCAACGATATCAATCAGTGTTGATTGCAAGTTTCATATAAAGAATAGGAGGGAAAAGAACCATTGAGAAAATTTACCTTTTCTACTTCTTTCCTTTTTGATACTTCCTTCTCAAGTCTCTCCTTGTATTCATTCTCAACTTGATTGAAATGTGTCTAAAAAAACATATGAAGATTACAAAGAAAACAGAAGACCTTAACAATAAAAAGTTAAAGATAATAGAATTGTACAAGTAAAACATCAAGTCTGGTAATTTTTTCTTTTCCTCCTTTTCCTCAAGTAGATTGAGGATCTCAATAAGAAAAACGAAGTTTTCAACAAAAATGTTCCACAGAAGGGGGAAAAACATACTTCCATAGCCTTTATCACTCCGTCAAGATCTCCAGCCTTTTTGGCCCATTCCTCCGAACTCTCCTTGTATAACTCCATAAGCTTGGTCAACTATAATAGAAAACATGCAAAAGCAACAAAAGATCATTAATCAACTACTAGATCAGCAAAACTTCTTCAGTTGCAAAAGCAGAACCTATGTGAGTTCAACTCTACATGCGAAGCAAAAAAGGGTTATAAAATTTGCTCATCTTCCCGTTTAACACTTTCATTCTTGATCTCATTCTCTACTTTCATGTTTGCAATTGAATTATTTTCCAATTTGTCAATGATTAGGAATGGTAAAACTAGTACATATGTTTCATATTCATCGTCATGGCACAACATCCATTTAAGTATATAAATCTTTTTTTTTTTTCATTAGTAATCTGTAACTTATCATTGATTGAAGGAGAAAAATCTCTATTCTATAAATTTGAATGAACTATGAATAAATACCAAGGGAAAATCTTCCCACCACATCTCAAAAGCCCAGCAGGAATGACATGAAGATCGAGAATTGAGCAAAGACAAGAAACTTTAAAATTGTAATATGAACAAAATGAAAATTGATAAAATGCATTTATTCTTAAACATTAACAGACAGGAATCTAACTTCAACTATGCATCTTCATAGTACTTACTGTTGAAAGTTCAGCAGAAAACTGCTTTTCAGCAGTAGCAGCCACATCCTTAGACAACAATAACTCCTTCATAATCAATCAAACATGCACGTAAGAAAGCAGATATGTGGCAAAGCATGAAAAGGATAATCCAAGGGAGACATGTACAACAGGAAGCACCTGTTCTAAGGAAGTTAACTTTGATTCCAACTCTTTCACCCTGTCTTTGCTCCACATGAGAGAGCTGGAAGTCTCATTGCATCTTTTCTCCATCTATATCATGGGGGAAAATATAGCATCAGAGAACAAGGCAGAAATAATAAATTGAGAGGCAGAGGTATTCTGAAGAACACTTACAGCTTCAAGCTTGGCAGACATCTCAGCCTCAAGTTCACTATTTGTTTTACGCAATAGAATGAGAATATCTACCTTGGCTTTTAGCTCATCATTAAGCCAAGCATTATGCCTCTCAATGAGTTCCTTCTCCTGCACATATTAAAAACTCAAAAATCAAATGTGAATGCTGGATATTGAAACCACTATCAAAGAGATGAATCAAAGGGACGCTTTCATTCAATAGCATTTACAGTTAAAAACTTCAATGCTATAGACATTTGGTACTGCCAAGAGACAATTCACCGTTGAAACCTCTACCATAGGTCATCAACATTAAATGCCCCAACTGAAGTAGATTTTGCAGAAATCCAGTCATATCCCATATTGATTGAATTTTCACCAACTTCCATTTCCCATTTCATAATTCCACTTGTGTTGTATTTACCTCATCACCTCTCAACTCATTCATTGAACTTTGATTGCGAAAAACACCATCCTTTTAACAAAAGAAGTTGGTAGGTAGTTTCTAATAAATTTGGTCATGTGACTTTTAAAGATCTCATTGTACCACAATGACCAACAATCGATCGACACACCTAATTGCATTTGCTGAACATTTTAACTTACTTGAGAAATACGGGCACAGAAAGCCTGTGATCGAGCAAGCTCAGTCTCTAACTCACTCAGCCGTGCCTCCTTTGATGCAGCACTCTCAGTCAAGTTGACCTTCAAGGTTGTAAGTAAAAAAATTATTTTAAAATCAAAAAAGAAAAAGATAAGCTTAGTTCACTGATTTCAGGAAAAAAACTCTGGCCCAAAAAGCCCCTTAATTCCTATTAGTACTTAAGAAATGGGTGAAAAATAACTTCAAGTTTTCCTATATATTTCTTTTGCAATTTTTCCCAACAAGTAAACAATGGGAGGAAACAAAACCATAAACAGAAGAGATATTAAATGGAATATAAAGATATCGTACAATCTTGTCCAGGTAGCTTTTGACTGTGGCACTCTTCTCGTCGATCTCTATATCCTTCTGCTCCAGCAATTCCATCAATTGTCTTTTAGATTTATGAAGTTCGGATATTTCTGTCGACAGCCGTTCAACCTCCCCTGCTTTTCCAATCTTTTTTTTTTTTTTTTAAGATTGTAAAATTTAAGGGGGAAAAAAATCAGCATGCTCAACAAAAGGGGGAAAAAAGAAAGTATTCGTCACCACTAGAAAGAAAGTTATAATAAAGGAAAGCAACACAGCACACTGGGGCGATTACCGATTGGAGTTGAATTTCCTGCTTCTGGGATTGGAGTTCAGCGACCTCAGAAACGCGCCCATCCAGAAAGGCTTTGATTTGGGAGTGTTGGGACTGTAGGGTGGCAAATTCCGAGGAGAGTGAAACATATTTCTGCTCGAGAAGAGAACAGGTTTGTTCCGCAGTAATGGAAGCCGCATCAGCCTCAGCTTTCACCGTCTCCAATTGGTTCAGAAGCTCTTTTATGAAAGCATCAGCCTTCTCCGCCACGAGAGACGAGTCATGGGAGCAACTTTGAAATTCCTCCTCCGACAAGAATATCGGCATAATTAACTACTTCCAGGTTGTCCCTTTTCGATTCGAGGATTGTCCTAGAAGGAAGAAATGAAACTACGCACACGTGGTTCTTCTCGCTAACATTTTTTTACAGGAAAACCCTAACACAATGCCCTCGTCGATGAATGATCTAACACCACCAGATCACTCCGGGGACTGGCAGGAGAGAATTTAGAACAAAAAAGAAAATGGTGGGATTTGAAGCGACAATATACCGCCTTTCAGCAACATCAGAGTTCGCGTGAACGAATTCTACGGGTTGCAGGCCCAAACCTCTTTTCCAGAACTTGGGCCAGAACCCACTAAAACTTGGACCTTTTGCGCTGCTGATTACCAGAGTCAAAATTTCGCGAATCAAATCCCTACAATTTTGAATTTTTTTTTTATATTAAAAAATTAATAAAATATTAAATATACTCCCTTTATAAATTGAATATCCATATTTTTATTTTAAATTATATAAAAATAAAAGTCACATTTCCTAAAGTAATTAAGAAATTGATATTGATAATGTTTAAAAAAACTAAATCAACTTTTTTTTTTTTCTTTATATAAGTCAAAATAAAATATTTAATTCTAAATAAACAAAGTTTATAGTAATACATTCACATATCTTCTTTTTCAATTTCTTGAAAATACTCTTAAAGAATAAACTCTATAATATGTATGCACAAAAATATCATAAAGTACACTCACTATATATATTAACTTTGAGTTTGCATTTTATAATATTTCTGTCTCTACTCATGCATATTCTTTCTTTTTAAAAGTTAAAATTAGGAGTTTCATTTTGAATTGTGTAGAAATAAATATTTCATTTTCTAAAATAGTTAAGTTTTAATTAAGGAATTGATATTGATAACATTTAAAACAAACTAAGGCAACTATTTTTTTTCTTTATACAAATTAAAGTGGAATATTCAATCATGAATGAAAGGAATACATGGTAATACCATCCACGTATCTTCTTTTTCAATTTCTTGAAAAAATACATAAACAATAAACTCTACAATATATATGCACAAAAATATGATGAAGTACACTCACCATATATATTAACTTTGAGTTTGCATTTTATAATATTTCTGTCTCTACTTATGCATATTCTTTCTTTTTAAAAGTTAAAATTAGAAGTTTCATGTTGAATTATGCAAAAATAAATATTTCATTTTTTAAAATAGTTAAGTTTTAATTAAAGAATTGATATTTATAATATTTAAAACAAACTAAGGCAACTATTTATTTTTTTTATGCAAATTAAAGTGGAATATTCAATCACGGATGAAAGGAATACATGGTAATACCATCCACGTATCTTCTTTTTCAGTTTCTTGAAAATACACGTAAACAATAAACTCTACAATATATATGCACAAAAATATCATAAAGTACGCTCACCGGTATTAACTTTGAGTTTGCATTTTATAATATTTCTCTCTCTACTTATGCATATTCTTTCTTTTTAAAAGTTAAAATTAAGAGTTTAGAATTTAGTGAAAATTTGTGTTTTATAGTCTTATTTTTAACTAATGATTTTTTATGTTTCTTTCTCTTTAATTTAATTCTTCTAGATTATGTTCCAATCATGTTATTTATTTTAATAAAGATTAATTATAGAGTCGGATTGTTTTGACTTTAAAAAAAAAAAAACACTTATTTTGTTCCAATAAACACTCAAGTAAAAGAAAATCTTATTTTAAAAACGAGAGAGAAAATAAAAAGAAGAAAAGTTAAGATAAACTAATATGAAGGTTGGAGAGTTAAAGTACTTTTTTTTTACAAGTTACTCCTTGTAGCTTAAAAAATAAGTCGAATTTTGACTTATTTATCAACTTGTGCTTTTTTCCAAAAACCTAAAAAACAAGATTTTCTTTTATTTAATTGTTTATTGGAAAAAAAAATAAATGCCTTTTTTTAAGCCAAAACAAACGGGCTCATACTCCTTTCGATACTAAATATAAGTCATTATTGTTACTTAACTAAATATTTGAACATATTTTTTCTATATTGTCCCTCTAATAACATATTGTGAAGTGGTGTTCCAATTTTTGAATGGATAATAAGAGGGCATGTAAAATAAAAAAAAAACTTAATTTGTACAAAATGACCGCTAATCACTTATATTTAGTGACAGAGTGAGTATTTATCAGCGCATGTTAATTCAATTTATTATTACATCACTCATATGAGATAAGTCTATCCCTCTTTAATTTACCTTGAATTACATTTAAAATCCTCTTTCCTCATTTATTTTTGCTTCCCTTCTCTCTCCCTTCTCTTGTATTTGATTGGTTAGTTTAAAAACAGGGAATGTAGTGTAATTAATTGGATTGAAAAATGTTAAAAGAAAGTTTGACAAAGAAAGAATAAAATAGTTAATTCAATCATACTTTTATATTGAATGGGATAAATAACGGTCATTCTGAAATAAGACTTCCTTCATTACACCACATTCTTTTTTAAAGATTAAGTATATGTTTGCAAAGATTTTTCAAGCAGGTATGGTTGAAAGAACAAAATTTTTTAAAAACAATTAGACTGTTTTCTAAAAATATGTGCCAAATAACTGACATATTTTTTAAATAAATTTAACATCTCTTTTTTGGTAAAATTTTTGACAAATCATAAGAATTTCTAATAGATTATCTAAATCAATCAACCACTGGCATCATGTCCCAAATCCACCATGGAATAAATAACATAATAATCACTGCCTCTTTAAATATGACAACATGTAGCCGGTTGATGCCAAATAGGCAATTTCCCAGGGAAATTCAAGGTATCAATCAGAATTCAAAAGCCACCCTCCATAGAAACTACTGTGAATTCATAAATAATCATAATGGGTAGTAAAAACTTTGTAAAACATAGGTGGGAAATCAAGAAACATTGCTTAACTGGGCATACCATCTCCCTCTTCCTAATAGGATTTTGCAATATCACTTGGTGGAATAAATGTTTATAATTTGTTACTAACAAAAGGCTGCTGCTTAACTAGCCTTCTTCTACTTTCTGCTAGTGCCACCGGTCACGTATGTCCTCAAGGAAGGAGACTGGGTGAGTCCATAAGGAGTAACAGTGGTGTTCTGAGTACCATTCTTCTGCTGCATTCTTCTCCTTGCAATGTATCCACGGATCCAGGGAGTCACGTCCTCGTTTATTTTGATCACGATGAAGAAGATGATTCGATAGATGATAATCATGCTGAGTATAACACTGAGATCGATCCATTTTGATCTTGTTACGTCGATCTGGAAAATGTACTCAAGAATGTATTCTCCAGGAATTTTGGGAAGATCGGGGGTCTGGTTGTCAAAGATTAGGCCCTTCAGATCATTTTGGTATTGCCCCTGAGGTTGTTCAAAATTGGGCCAAAAGTTAAAAGTCCGTGTCCCCCAATTGTTTCAGTAATGGAATACAAGAACCAGCTTTTGGAGTTTTTTTTTCCTTTTTACCTGGAGAGCCCAGAAATGGAAACTGATGTATGACATGGGATAACGCCAAACCGGCTTTGGGATGTCATTTGGCAGTCTGAAGTACCCAGATACTAGCATAAATATTCCCTGATAAATCAAGAAAAGGTGAAAATTAAGGACACTTCATTAGGAGATGCATGATTCATTCATGGTGGTAAGTTTGTACTAGGAAAATCTGAAATGATGAACTGATACATACCTGAATTCCAGCACCAATAATGATTCCCATGAGAAAGTTTGGAACAACGCTAGCCACAACCATCATCAGGCTCTCAACCACAGTGACACTAGCGTAGAGGCACAGTACAAAGAACAGATAATGCATGAATCCGGGATGGAGGTGAACCATGAAGTAGCAAACAGTACCAGAGATAAAAGTGATCAATATCAGAAATGGCGTAGCAGATAATGTGTTGCTGATTACAAATGCGGCTACACCGTAGTGGCCATTTAGCCTTTCTCTTTGAAAAACCTGTATTAAGAAATGATGTCAATAAGGTGTATGATTAATGTTTCTCATAGCAATAGGTAAAGGCAAGCGAGCTTACCTTCATGTCCTCCACGAAGGAAGGAAATCCACCAATCGACATGAATGTAACGAAACCAAAGACGAAAGATGCACAGGCTCCCCTAGCCTGTATTGAATAAAGTGCAACACGAAAAAAGGGACTTGGTTGGTTTGTTCATCATTTCAATGATTTTCTTCTGTTCTAAGTGTGTGAAGCTTGTTGGTTCTAATCTTAATGGATGCTTACCAGGATGGAACTGTAACCTGTTCCAACATTAAAATAGATAGTTCCAATGCAGATAGTGACCACTATGTAAATTACCAGCCTCAGCCAGTAATAGCCAAAATCTCTTGACATATTGATAAAAGAACGTTTTGTTAGAGTAAAAGCCTGCATGAAGAAACTAGCTTGACTGCCACCAGAATCTAGCACTGTTCCTTTCTACAAATGCAGTTGAAGCATTGGTTGTTAATCCAGATAACATTACAAAATAATATGGAAAATGACAGATTGTGAACAAAAGGACTTACAACTTTGGACATCTCCTCAACTTTTTGATTAGCCAAGTAACAGTATTGAGAAGTACGGTAGGAATCATGAAGAGTTCTGATGGCTTCAGTAGTTGTAATCTTCTCCAGAGGATCATCCTTTGTCTCAAACTGTGAAAATACCATTTAAGTCTTTAGAGAGGAAAAGTTACCAACATAAATTCACAACAGTTCTAGACATCTGAGAGGATATTAGATACAAACTTCAATTGCAAAATGTCCTCAAACAACACTTTCTCTGTTTCATACTTGGACTAATTCATCAAAATGGAATCAGGTCTATTAAATTTTGGGACAGAAAAAAGTGTTTTCTGCAGAAAAGATCAAGATAATTGGTAGGAAAAAGACTCTGGACAAGTTTAAAGTGAAAAGAAAACTAGGTTATTGATTGACTAATTTGCAATATAACTATCTACTGCTACACTGGCATTCTCAAAGAAACGAAAGATTTCATACCCTCAGTTTCATTGATCCTTTAAGTGTTGCCTTAACTTTGTCGAAGTCAGAATTTATGCATCGAAGAAAATGGTCCGACGGATTTCTAAGAGCAGGACAAGGAAAGCCAGCTTGTGCAAAGAACTGCAAAAGTTTCCGCAAGAGAGTTAGCATTATCTGAAAGAAATAAACACAACAAATTGGTTTCTTACCTCGTAGGCTTCCGAAGCCTGCCCAAAGTAAACTGTCTTCCCACCAGATAGCAAGTACAATCTGTCAAAAAGCTCAAAAACTTCACTGCTCGGTTGATGAATCGAGGCTATGACAGTTCGACCATCTCTAGAGAGACCACGTAATGTCTGAGTTACAAAGAAAGCTGAAGCACTGTCACAGAAAATTCATTTGTGTTAAGATCGGTTTATTCTGATACTACAAAACCACAAGAGAATGAAATTGCTGATGATCGGTTTCTTCTAACCTATCAAGCCCGCTGGTAGGCTCATCAAGAAAAAGCAATCTAGGCCTCATCAATATCTCAACAGCAATGCTGACCCTTCTCTTTTCTCCTCCACTTATCCCTCTTAAGTGCCAGTTTCCGATTACAGTATCAGCACAATCTTGAAGGCCCATTTCTACAATTGTGCTTTCTACCAATGCACGCTTCTCTGACCAGGGCATCCTATCAGGCAGACGTAGCCTAGCAGAATAAGATATTGTTTCTCGGACAGTCAAAGTACCGATCAAGTTATCGTCTTGGGTTACATATGCCTGTGTTTAATCCAGAAGAAGAATTGAAAACGACAAAAAAAAAAAATTAGCTGGATTGGTAGAAAGACAGGGAAACCAAGAAATCTACAGCTAGAAAAAAGATCTCACCGCTGTCCCAAAAGAAAGATTTGCTTTACGACCGTTGAGGGAGACCGAGCCGGAAAGGAAGGTATTGGTCGCAAGACGACCAGAGAGAGCGTCAAGCAGTGTGGATTTCCCAGAACCAGAAGGACCCATAAGTGCAGTAAAGGATCCGGGCTCAGCATATCCAGTAAGTCCCTCCAAAACATTTTGGGTTTCTCCATTGCTAAGAGTAACCATAACTGTAAGATCTTTCCAGGCGAGTCTGGCGGAGACATCGCCCACGAATTCAGTGTTTGTCTTCTCCTTCCAAAGTGTCTCACTTAAAGGACTCAACCCTCCAACCACAAGACCCTTCCCTTGAGGTTTGCCTGCCTCTATTTCCATCATCACATCATTGGCAGAGTTCCTCATCTCTCCCCTTTCTCGTCTTCTTCCTCCTTGGGGCTAAGTTTTTTTTCTCCCTTGCTCTACCCGTAATGTTACAAGTGCCCCTTATAGCTCAAATCTCGAAGTTCAAACTCCTCAGAGTAAACCAATCAAGCACCCAAAACGGGTTTTGTATGCAAAAATGAGAATATTGTGAATTTGACCGGCAAATCAAAGAAGAAGAAAAAATCATGCAATCTGAACCTCAAACTCAAAAACTACTCAAGGGGGTTCATTTTTTGCATCATCAACATATTGTTGTTCTACGTCCACCAAATCTATATGACGATGAAGAAGCAGTAGAATCATAATACTGGTACTACTTCCAGAAGTAGATGACGATGATTGATATTTCCCAAATTCCTTGCTTCTTAATTTTTTGCAGCTCATTATGACGAACTGGTGGGTGTTGGTGGAGAGCATTTATTACAAACCGACCTCAATAAACATCCTACCAGTAGTCTCTTTTTCTCACACAACAGCTTTCACAGACTTCACCCATTTGCAATCTTCACAGCCCATCTTTAATTAGCACACTTACATTTTTAACTTCTACCTGACTTCACTAATTACCTGAAATTTTTTCCTCTTTCACTCTCTGCAAGTTCCTCTTCCTCATTTTCTGCTTTTCCATTTTTGTACCATACCCATCCATTATTATAGACTCCCAAAACAGTCCAATGTCACCAGTGTAAATCCGTCCAACTGAACCTTTTGGTCTCCATATTTTTGGCTTGAATTTAATACATATCTTGCTCAATCTAATACTAAGATTGCTAATTAATTTTTAAAAAAGGGACAAATCCAATTTTGGGGTGACTGTAAAAGCATTCCAAATTTACAGATGGTGATATTTATATTCAACTGCCAACTGTAAAAGCCATTGTTTTTTGCTGTCAAAGAAATTCCTGCCTGACCAATGACAATCAATTATTATTACAAATTTTTTAAAATTACTGCCTTGTTTGAATTGAATCATCCTCGGAGAAGTATATAAGCCACGTGAAGTTGGTAAACTAAAAGAGGCTATAAGGATGTGATGGAGAAACAAGAAGATTTAAAAAAAAAACAAAAAAAATCATGCCCAAGAAGGAAGCATGTCATCCCATTCCTACCGACCAAAGAGGGCTGGGAAACGGTGTGAGAGGGCCACTCCGTGGATGACGCCTGTCTATAAACCAGAATTTGGCACAAATATTTATTGAGAATTTATATCTTTGACTCTCCAACACAATGTAAAAAAAAAATTATTTATCATGTTTAAAGCTAATGATTATTGATCTTTCCATCCAATTTAAAATTAAATGTCTTATTTTCATTTTTTATACTCATTTTAAGAAAATAACTTACTCCACTTAGTTCATTTTTAAATTGTGACCTCAATTTTCTTAACAAAATTTTGTCTAATTTAAAAAATAAAATATTCATTTCCGAATAATCCTAAATAAAAAATGAAACATTCATTTTTGGACGAAATGAATATTTTTTTTATATCTTTACAATAACTGGCTATAGGGTTGATTGTACTCTCTATATAGACTCTAAAATTTCTATTACAAATTTGTTTTTTTGTCAATTTATTCTAATAAAAATTTAATAAAATTATTTTATTTAACTTTTTATTATTATTTTTAATATATTTTATATATTAAATCCTAAAAAGATAAATTAAATTTTATGAGTATTTAGACTTCTTAAAGACATGTGTTAAATTTTTACTAATATAATAAAAAATGACACACATAAATATATAATAAAAGATTTAGGGTAGTTTATATCAATTGCAGTAGAATATACATCTCTTTCTTATAAAGAATAGGAATGAGTTGTCTTTTAAATAAAGAATTTAAACTTATTTAGAGTGCTAAATTGGCAAGTATTTAAGAGTTGGTTTTTGTTTTTTTTTGGGAGCTGATAAAAGTAAAGTCCAAAATTTACCAAAACCATAATCACCGTTATCAATTTGGTCTCGAAATAGTAATACCTAAATTATAAAAAATATGCCCAAAATTTTAAGCAATTAAATCTTTAAAAGAAGAAAATTTATTTCAATTAATATATATATAGAGAGAGAAATCTTCCACCTGTACAGTGCGCAGGAAGTGTTATTATGACAAGCAGTGAAGAGTCTGAAGACTCCATCAACTGTGGTTCAAGCTTTTAATATTAATACCAAAGTCTATACTTTATAGCAATTTGGTTACTTTATTTTATTAATTACTTAAATATTGAAATATTAAAGAAATTTTATTCTTAAAAAAATTACAAAAAGATATATTGAATTATATAGATTTGTATAGACATTTTGTAAAAAAAAATATATGTATATTTCTTTTGAGCTTTTGACTTTAGATATATGTAATTATCTTTTTAACAGATGTAATTTATGGAACGTAAATTGTAAAAAATATATATATTTATTTTTTAAAAATTAACTAATTATTTAATATCCGATAAAAACATTCAACTTCGAGGAAGTTAGAAATAATCCCAGTATTCTTGATAGGGTGGGCGTAAGCATAACATGAATGCGGCTTGGTTCCGCAGGCAAAACATCCCATGTAGGCCGAGGAATTAGCTTACACAAGGCGTGACCTGTCCACAGTGAGCAGCATAGTTATACAATTTAAATAATTAAATGATTTTGGATCTATTTATATCCAAATCATTTAGATCCATTTATAAATTGAGGTAAATGATTTGAATGTAAATGTATATGGATAACCATGGATATTGATTATCTATTCTTATTTTTATTCTTTCATTCTCAGTTTTTTTTTTCTTCGCCATTTCACTTTTATTTATTTCTATTTTCCATTTTATCTCCATTTTCTCCCTAACTCAAAATTTTTTTTTTTTTTTTGCTTTTAGTTCTCACCCTTATATATATTTTTCATAAATCTGAGTTTTATATATTTTATTGTATTGGAGTAAAATTTATATAAATAAATAAAATGCTAAATCTTGACAAGAATGCTAGTAAGAAATTCTAGCTAGTGATCCTCATAATGCTTTCAAGAAAAGGGATTGGTACATACATAAAATTCCTGAGTAATTAGATTTGGAGATTGGTACATGTGTATAGTTAATAGTTATTTCTTATTCTTCAAGTTTTGAGCCTCATCATTAGTCTCTCACTCTAGATCTCTCTACATGTATACATTTTGAGAAAAAATTTAACTTTTTTCATTTTAAGATCGTAATGTTAATTTTTTTTTCATTAAAATTTTAATTAATTTATAAAATGAGATCTGTATGAAATAAAAGTGAAAAATAAGACATCTAATTTCGAAACAAAAAAATATACTAAAAACAATTTTATATTATATAAGTTAGGAAAAATTCTCACAATTTTTCCGGTTAATGTTGTGTTGATAAAAAAAAATTAAAATGACAATTAAAATATAGTTAATGACAAATTTTCAATTTTCCATTTCCTTTAATTATTTTATTTTTGTTTAAATTTCAGATTTTATTTTATTAAAATGAAATTTATTAAAATATAAGGTTAGATATTAAAGGTAAATCTCATTTTTTTAAGTACAGGTTAAAGTACAATTGGAGGTAGGTTTTGGAATTGGACAAGAGCTTAACCACGCTGGGAGGCTGACAGGAGATGGGCTTGGGCATAGGTTGGGTGTTGTAATACTAAAAAATAAAAATAAAAAATAAAAAACCTCCACATAAACATTTTGACTCATATAGACTTTTTGATGAGTAATTATTGAATTTCACATACATCCATTTATGTCCATTTAGTTTCCACAACACATCCAAATTCATTTATTTATGGAAGGATTTGGATATCCCAAAAAAAAAAAAAAACAACAAATTATCACCTCTGGGGCAGGTTAGGCCTATAGCCCAATTGTAACTATCGGTTTATAATTTGATTATTTTAGTCCACCTGGAGAACGAATTTTAGGCCTTTGGATTTTTTAGAATTTCTTATACAATATATTCTACACCATCAATAAACATTTATGTATATTTTTGCAGATATATTTTGTAAATAAAATTCTAAAAATAAATAATAAACCCTAGAATACTTTATCTAAATCGAATAATATATATTATTTTATTAGATGGTGTAGAAGGAGTACAAGAATATCTGGAACTGAATTTTAATCCACGATTTGTTTGTTTGAATATTTGTTGGGATTAGAATATAAATGAAATATTTAACTTCTGTTACGTAACAGAAATATTTGGTAAAACTTCAATTATCATCTCTACAAATTTTCCCTCTTTCGTGTTAGATTTCTTTTTTTTTTTTTTACCTTTTAGATCCCTAAACTAACTCTTGACTTACACGAAAGTCCTTTTGACCTGAAAATTACCTATTTAGTAAAGTCAACTCTTTTATTTTGAGCAATTTTGAAATTTTATTGTTTAATGCATTATAAAAAATTAATAACAAAACAAACAATCAACAAAAAAATACTTTCTTTCCCTTTCATTTATTTATTTATTTTGAGTAACTTCCAAAAGATTTTTGTGCATTCATAAATTTAAAAAAATCTGAACCACTCTTTTGAAGCTTGAAGAGGAGAAACTTCCACCGATCAAAGGCTGAATAAAAATAGTTAACTTCATAGGAAAGGGTAATTTCCAGGATAGAAGATTTTTGTATATGTCGAAAATAGTTTAAGGATTTAAAATGTAAAAAAAAAAAAAAATGACAAAGGACCTAACATAAAATATTAATAGAAAATAAAGGAGGGATACAGATTGAAAGATTTATCCTTGATAATTGCTATCAAATGTTTATACAAATATTTAATACAATAGTTCAATGAACAAGGCACGATTTTGGCTTTTTTTTTTTTTTTTTGATAATAATTAAATAAGGGAATTAAGGGAACATGATTAAATAAATAATAATCGAAAAATAAATGTAATGAAAAGAAGTTGGAGAGGTGTTATTTTTTATATTTATCAATAAAACCAAAAAAAAATTGTGAAAACATCTATTATATATATTTAAAATAGAAACCTCTAGAATCATCAAAGGTTCAATAAATTTGAAATCTCACAATTTTAAGCAATCTTTTTTTTTTTTCTCGATATCTATTATAATCTATAAAAGCAAAAGCAAACTCTCCAAAATGTTCCAATTTATATTTTTTTAATGAATTGACAGTGTCTCATTTATGACTTTTCATATCCAATATAATATATATCAAAATGACAGATCATTTTGTAAAATTATCTTTTGAATTTTATAAAAAATCTCTTCATTTTTATTCACTAAAAGACATTTCCTTTGACTCTATATATATTTTTTTATAAAATTTCGCATAGTTAATTTGTCAGATGTGTTATCTTTTTTTTTTATTATTATTATTGTATAAACATATTATAGAGATTCTTTTAAATAATATAAATTATTAAAAATATTTTTTATTTAAAACTTCTACAAAATAAATAAATAAAATTCATATGGTACTATTTGTTAGAGAATTTTCTATTTTAATAAAAAAAACTTAAATTTTATAAAGAAAGGTTTTTAATATCAAAATTTCTTTAAAAATGGAGAGATTCATACATAAAAAACTATATTGTTTTAGTTTTATATAATTTTTAAATATGAATATTACAATAAAAAATCTAATTAATTTAATAATTGAAATTTATAAAACAAAATTTTTGGTTGAAATTTCATATGATCCTCTCACCTTATGTATTTTTTAAAAAATTAATAATTATCTCTAATAAAAAATTATAATTACCGCACATTGCGGGGGCTTTTCATCTAGTTAATGTTAAAATAATAATAATAATAATGTACATAATCTTTCTTATTCAATAAATATAACTTTTACATTTAATGAGTGTAATCTTTTGTATTAAATGAATATAACTTTTATATTTAACTAACACAATCTTCATATTTTTTTTCAGTATTGCTAACCTTTCAAAATAAAGACATGTCCATTGAAAATAATTATCAATTATAACTTATGATTTATTAACCATTGACCAGAAGAGTTATGTATTTTTTTTGAAAAATAATATATTCTATAAATAGAGTTGTTCACAAAAGTTTAAAGCAAAAATAAATACCTTTTAACTTTCTTCTTGACCATCCTACATTTTTAGTAAAAGGGGAAAAAAAACATTATAATATTTTTCTTTTAGAAAAATATAATTTTATTTACGTTGCTTTATGAAAATCAAACCTAGTTAATTATTCTAATATTATACTGGTATAAAATTATAATTTTTTTAGTCATTTATAGCTATACAAGTCGTGATAGATATGCACTTAGACAAATAAAATAAAATAAACAAAAGATAAAAAACAAAAAATTGGAAAATAATTATATTTCATTGTTCGAGGATTGTATCTAGTGATCTCACCAGTCACCACCACTTGGAAAATCGGTCAAAATACCAGTATAAAAATTAAAAGACCAAAAAAGAGCTTATATGATTTTGTCAAACATGATTTTTAACGATTTCAATTTATTATCATAGGATAATTGGAGCCTTTAATCCCTAAATATATTAGGATTGGTTTGGTCCCCAATTTTTTATTTATTTTCTAGATCCCCAAATATATTATGATTAGTAACTTTAATTACCATTTTTTTAATAATTTTTTTAGGTTCCTAAATATATTACGAGCTGTAACTTTGATCATTTTTCTCATTTACTGGCAAAAAAAATGTTGTAGCCATACCTTGTATTCGATTTATTTTAGGGACAAATTAAATAATTTTACTGTCCCTTTTTTAATTAAAGATTAATTCTCCAATTTGACTATTCCTCTCCATTTTCAAGAAAGTACTTTCCCTTCACCCTGCCCCATCGGTTTCCAATCAGAAGTCTACTATGGAAAAATAAGGGAAAATCCAAGAACACTTATCCACCTCAAATTTCAAGGTAACATTTAATGTAAATTCCCCATTTACCCTTTCACATTTTGAAGAAAAAAAGAAACCCAAAGTGAATACTCATAAAATATTTATAAATTCTTTTCCCGGCCCAAGTTCATTAATGAAGAGAAAGATATTTAGGTCCAATTAATCAATGGTTATTATCTAATAATTGCATTTCTTAATGGGTGTGAAATTGGTCAAAGTGGATTTATTTGGGAGGAGAGTATTTAATAGCACGAAGTTTTTTTTTTCCTCTAAAATTGAGGAAAAATCCGAAAATGAATGTCTACATAAATTATTCAAGAAAGAATTTAATACTTTTTTTGGGGGGTTTTTTAGCTCATTTGATTTCATATGTTTGAATCAAATTATAATAGGATTTCTAGCCAATTTGATCTCATAAATTTGGATAAAAAAACAGTTCGATTCCTTAAGTTTTTTTTTTCTCAACCAAAACGATCTTTCACTTTTTTATGAATAGTCGAAATGGTCTAAACTACCAATTTCTAACAACTCACAAGGCGAAACGGGGTCACGTAAGAATAAATTATCATTCTAGCATAGACTAACACTTTTGAAGGGTAAAATGATGTCGTTTTGAATCCGGATTTAAAAAAAGAAAAAAATTCTGATCATCTTCTCCAATGGCTGGGGCTCGTTTGCCGGAAAAAGCAACCATCTTTGAGCATCATCTGTCGGATAATCCAATTTTGAAGAAGTCCCAAGTATATTCAGAGTCAGCTGCAGGAAGAAGCAACCGTCTTTGAGCATCATCCATTGGAAATCAAAAATGGAAGAAAGATTCCGGCGACGAAATATGATGTACATTTCAAGGAGGGCTCGACATTTCAAAACCCGATTTTGTTTTCGGTCCATTGCTCCGCGAATCCAGGTTTGAAAATATAGATGAGAAGTCCGAAGCATGGAGAAAACTATTGGCAAAAGATGGGAGAAATAATGAGGATAAAATAAATGAAATCTACATGTCCGCCATAGGAAGAGTTGAGAAGGAAGCAAGAGCAGCTTATGGTGATGAAATACTTAATTTCTTGACGGAGGCTGATTTCCGGCAGACGAGCACCAGTCGTCGGAGAAGATGGCCAGAATTTTTCTTTTTTTAAATCCATGTTCAAAACGATGTCGTTTCATGATGGAATGATAATTTTACTTCTCACATGCAGTGTACGTGATCGGCTCCACCTTGTGAGTGGCCGTAAAATTAGTGATTGAGACCATTCCAGTCATCCGTAAAAACGTGAGAGATCATTGTGGTTAAAAAAAAAAATTAAGGGATCGAATTATTTTTTGATCCAAACTTGTGAGATTAAATCGGTTAAAAACTAAATTATAATATGATTCCACAAGTTTTTTTCAACCATTATAATCTCTCAATATATTATGGATAGCTGTCTTGGTCTGAACTACCATTTTCTGGCAAAACCCTCATCACAACTAGTTATATTATTTGCATAAGATAATATTTTAAGCTCAAAATTGTCAATTTCATCCTTGCCATTCAAAATCTAATCAACCCCAAGAGTTGTGAATGAATTTGGGTTGTTTGCTTAATTTATTTGGGTTTGTTAATTCAAATGCATCTAAAATTCTTTTTGGTTTTTTCTCGAAAAAAATGAATTGGCTGGATTTCAAGTCAAAAGGATGAGATTGACAATTTTGTCCCAAAAAAAATTATCCTATGTCTGTAACATGACTAGTTTGGATGAGTGTTTTGGCAGAAAATAATAATTGAGACCAAAATAACATTCCATAATATGTTGAGGGACCATAATGATTAAAAAAAAGACTTATGAAGTTGACTCAAACATATGAGACTAAATGGGTTAAAAGTCCCTTTTTTCTCCTATGAAGTTGAGGAAAAATCAAATACAGACTTGATTCATATGTGAGTCAAGATTCAGCGTTTGATAAAGTGAGCAAACTCAATAATTTCTAACTTTGTCTAATATTAACTAACTCTTATTTTGACGGTACAGAATGACATCGTTTTATATAATTTAAGAAATTTATATATTCACTTGATTTGTATTAAAATTTTCCTTAATTGAGGGATTACGAATCTTCATAAAGAGAGCGAGCAAAATGTAATTAAACCAGATACTTTACAGTGTCCTGCACGAAATAGTACTACTTAATATTTGATTAATTTGATATTCTTTTGAAAATGAAAAAGTTTAGCCAAACGGTAAATTACTTTCACCACAATATTTTTTATATGAATAATTGGACATTTAATTATCTAATCTTTAGTCAGTTTTATACTTTGATCCTTAACCCTTTTTTTTTTTTTTCCTATGTTGGTTCTCAAATAAATTATTATTGGACAACTTGATATTTCTAATTGTATTGTTTGAAAACACTAAGTTAACAACCATCTGAACAAATTAATAAAGACAAATTCAGTACTTCGTCATTCAATTAATCAAATACAGATATTAACTGAAATCATGTTAAGTTAAATTGCGATTCCTTACTCAGCAAGAAATGAATTTAATTGGGCCAGAAACATGAATTTATCTAAAAAAAAATTTCCATTTATATTCCTTTTTGACAAATTAAATAGTGTAGTATTGAATTTACCCTCATTAATTTGATCAAGAGGTAGTTGATAGACCATTATTATGTTTTTATTTTTTTTATTTTAGAGGATTCGAAGGATTAAGTGTAATTTGTTCGGGGACTAACATGACCTAAAAAATAGATTAAATATCAAAATGTAAAACCAATCACAGATTAGATCCTTAAACATCAAATTACTCTTCATATAATTTATTGAACTTATAACATTTTTTTTTTTTTTTTAAAATTTCAAGCGGCATGCCGGGTATCAGAATTGATGAAAAATTGATATATATTTTTTAAAAAACTTTGGTGTCATATATTACACAGACGTTTTGCATAATTATTTTTTTAAAAAAAAAAATTGAAAGGAATTTTTTGAAAACACAAAGATGAAAAAGAAAATTGAAAGATAATTTTCTTAGGCTTTATGTGATTGACATGATTAAAAAAATTTCGATTTAAAGACTTATATTAGACTTACATGTGACTATTCAAATAAGATAAGTGACATCTCAAGACAACTATTCTAATTGATATTTCTTTATATGAAAGTGTTACGAATAATATTAATATGTGACTTTTCATTCAAGAGTAACTTATAATTTTATATTTAATATAAAAAATTATGTTCCTTGAATATAAAAAGTTTTATTTTAGTTTAAAAATTATAAAAAATT
The DNA here is from genome assembly GCA_028571225.1 of Parsonsia alboflavescens. Classification (NCBI taxonomy): domain Eukaryota; kingdom Viridiplantae; phylum Streptophyta; class Magnoliopsida; order Gentianales; family Apocynaceae; genus Parsonsia; species Parsonsia alboflavescens. The sequence goes on along the minus strand of JAOXNR010000022.1, from coordinate 19,243,992 downwards.
ATGTTCATTGAATATGAAAGATTATATTAATTAGATATGAATGAATTCCTTTTTCATTAATATATAATTTTTCAATAAAAATAAGTGACATCTTGAAAAAACAAAATTTCTAATTTCAAATAAACTCTCATTAATTTTGGAGTACAAGGACTTTTTAGTAAAATTAATTTAAAATTATATATTGTCCTTTTCAATTTAAGTGAAAAATTAGAAATAAACTTCTCAGGGTATAACAATGACAATTTATCATCTAACCTATTATATTATATAAAAGTAGAGATAATTTCTGTAAAAATTACATCTCAGCTCATAGTTTTTTTTGCCAAATTAGTGTGTTGAGTGATTTGGAATCACCAACGACTATTGAATTTCTCTCATTTAATATCTATTGAATTTTTCAAAAACTCTTCATTTATCAATCATTATCTATAAAATATCTAAAACCCTACATTTACTTTCCCTTTTCTCTCTATACATATTACCTATCTTTATATAAGTTTTACGACACAAAGTTTTTCATCAGATTACTATTTTTGAAATTTATTCTATCCTTAATTTATGAGAAATTTGAAGGTAACTCGGATTAAATATTTTTTTCCCTTAATTTATGATCTTGATGCAAGATGAATGATCTCTTCCAAATGCTGAAAAGTGGGAGAACCCTGAATGGAGAGATTTTGTGACACATTCTACTTTAATTTTGTAAATCTAAACAAACTTTTTATAAATATAAATATATAAATATTTATATATTTATATTAGTATAATCTTTGGAAATTAATAATTATTACATCTCATTTTAAATATAAATATTTATATATTTATATTAGTATAATCTTTGGAAATTAATAATTATTACATCTCATTTTAATTTTTTAATTCTTTATATATGATTCCTTATTTTGTTTACATGGATATGTTTCATTTTTCTTTGTTTTATTTAAATTGATATGTTTCATTATTTTCTCTTGATGGGTGTAGGAAATAGAATTAACATTATTTTGAGGTAAAATCTTACACTGCCTCACCAATGTGTTTTATTTTATTTTATTTTTTAGTATTGTTTAGTTTATTATTTAATTGAAGAACTCGTATAATTAGATTTAATTATATGTTAACGCAATTTGATTAATTTTTTTTATTAATTTCGATTTTAGACAATAAATTTGACATTTATTTTTGTTTTTTTTTTTAATGTTGTGGAATTACCATTATTTAATTTTGTTTGAATTTCAATCATTTAATAACTGTTTGAATACCTTTACTTAGTTTTAATTAATTTAGAAAACAAAACATTCAATTTACTCAAACTTCATTATATTAAGCAAATATATAT
>JAOXNR010000022.1:19205188-19228690 GCA_028571225.1 Parsonsia alboflavescens | reverse complement strand
CCCCCACCCCCCAAAACATTTGTATGCATAAAATCAACAATATATACTAATTAACTAACGAATTGATATATAATGGAAAATAAAATAATTAATTATCCTGCGGTCTGAGACATGCGTATCGGGGTATCTTTCCGGTACACATAATTTCTCGGCCTGACGCCATTAATGGCCGGCTATAGTTAAGGATAGATAAGAGTTTGACAGACTTTCTACCTGTGTAGCTAATTAATTGGAAAAGTTCAAGAAATCAGGCGGTTGATTACCCAAATACTGGAATGGAAATTTCTGAACTGAATGAACCACGTCAGCATGAGAAGACGACGACGGTAATGGGTAGCATTTCGGGGCTTGATGATCGAAACCAGCAGCAGCAGCTTGGTGGGAAGCAAGAAGCTTGTCTAAAAAAGACCAATCGCTGCTAAACTTTTCCGGTGGAGCAGCTGTACTGAATCCTCCTCCAGAAGTCAGCTTCAGCAAGTTGTTGTGAGAACAATGTTCCACCACGTCCGTACCGGTCAAGCTGGGAATTGGTAAGAAGGAGTGCCCTGCTGAGGACTCAGTACTCAAGAGTTGAGGGAGATGCATGGAACTGTCAAACGTGTAATTGTACAGAGCTCGATGATTTTGTTTTGCAGGTTCCATTAACTTGGAGCTACTAGCAGCCTCCATGTGATGGCAGCCGGTCAAGTTCTCTTCCTGCCCGGAAACTTCCGGCTGCAGAAATCCTCTGCCGGTGCTTTTCTTCTTGAATACCCTGCAAACCACCCACCCATCTTCCTGCTGTACAACATTAATTAATTTGTCATAAGGAATATGAGGCCATGCACCTTTTCGATATATAGAAATTATTGATGTTTAAAAAATCCTTTAAATTATAACAGTGATATTTTAATTATTAACTAGTAATTAATTAATTAATTACCTGGATGTCGGGATTTTCGTCGTCAAGGCGATACTCATGCATGATCCAGTCAGTCTTTTGGCCATGAGGAGCACGGCCTATGTAAAAGACCAGAGTTTTTCTCATGCCGATTCTCTTATTATTGAGGTGAATGGCCTTGTCCCTTCCAGTAGCTTTCCAGAATCCCGCGGTGGTGGCACGATTTGTCCTGGTTCCGGTTGGGTACTTCTTATCTTTATGGCTAAAGAAGTACCATTCGTTTTGAGGGCCGGATCCAATCCTACATTTGTCTACCGATAAGGTAATATTGTGACAACCACAAGCACACAATATTATTGTGGATCAAAGTTAATTAAATAATAATATTCATGTGCCAAAACTAAAGAATATACGTACTTACCTTTTAGATCCCAAGGTTCGAGTTTGTTTAGATCCACCTCTCTAATAACATCCAAGTCGATGGCTTCATAAGAAACCTTCTTCCTCAGATAGTAATAGAGTAACTCTTCGTCGGTAGGATGGAAACGGAAGCCCGGAGGAACCGAAAGCTGGCCGTTGACTGGAGGCTGCATCATCGATCCTTACTGTCAACTCCGAACCGTTCCGTTAGTTAATAGATGACCTGCACAAAACTAATCATGGTAATATAGCAGATCACATATACGGTAATTAATTAATGAGTAAATAATAAAGACAATCATGCACGTCCTATATATATATCTGATCCCTGGAAGTAATTTTAAAAAGAGAAAAGCAAGAAAACCTAGCTAGGATCGGATCATGATGAATGAATATCATTGAAAAAGCTGTACAGCTTCAGAGATTTGTATAGCCATTAAGGATGGGAAATTAGGGTTTATTTTTACAACACATAACCTAGCTAGCAAGATGTGCAAGATTCCATGCAAACTAAGCCAAAAGCAATCCTGCCAAAGGAAGAAGATCATGATAAGGCCAAAGTAGAGACGAAGGTTTGTGTTTTATACCAGCTTATAATTCGGGAAATAGGTACCTAGTTTGAAGCTTGAGGGCAAGAGAACGAACGGTGATTTTGTCAGATGTTAGAGAGAGAGTTCAAACCCCGTTAACACAAAGTACTGAAAGGGATATAGTGGAAAGAAATGGGAGTGCTGTATATCCGGTGATGCACGTGAAATAAAATGTTTAATTTGAAGTATATATGAGCCGAATATTGAAGAAGAATAGGGAGGCTAAGCTTGTTTTCTCATGATCATATGAAGATTGAGGTTTGGAAAATGTCGTTGAATTGGGGGACGTCTTCCCGTAATATGAGTCATCTCTACAGCTGTCATTTGAATTGAATTTCTATTAATATATATATATATATATTTATTTATTTATACTGCATGCATGTAAAGTGTAAACCTCAATTTCAAATTAATTTCCAATATAATTTCTCTATTGCAAATTCTGCCGGGGGTTAGAAGTCATAATTTCGGCCAAAAAGGGAAAAGAGAAAAAAATTCCCAGGAAGTCCGTGGCATGTACGCAGCTGGTGGATCCAACAAAAAATGAGAGTCATAATCTTCGGTCTCGATTGCCTAAAACAAATCCAATATAACCCTTTTTTCTTAATTATTAAATTAATCCCGAAAGGATTCCTACGCCACCTCTTCTTCTTCTTCTATAATTTCTTCATCCCTACGGCCATGGCCGGTCAAACGGCCTCCCTCTCTACTATTAAAAAATGTATATGTATATACCATTCAGATTGATGATGAGGCTGAACCAAAAAAATTTTAATTGGTGCCGTCACCTTTACGTTCACTGCTTGTACCCAGTCATTCATGCATGCAGGTAAACATGAATGGATTCTTCTATTCTCCACTTGGGATTAGGGAAAAATATAAACATGGGTGCATGAATTTCAGGTCCATTAATATATCCCACAAGCATTTACTTCGCATCTCTCCTCCCTCCTTCCATTTACCTTTTGGGTTACGGAGTATTTGAGAAATGGGGCCCAAATTGAAATGCTAGGGTAAGATGTAAACTTTTATTTTAGATTTTTGTTGATATTTATTACTCAATTCCATGACTTGTAATGCTATTTTTATCCTAACGGGTATAAATGATCTTTCCCCCTCCAATTTGGGAACCAAAGAAAGCCTTTGGGTTTGCACATGAAATTTCCTTTTCTTTTCGAGGTAAAAAAAACAAAGCCCAATATTTTTCTCATCGGGTGAATAACAAAGGATATATTTTGAAATAACCCTTTTCACTTTACAAAAGATATGAATCAAGGAAGGTGCGTAGTAGTGTCATTCTGATTCTGTTCCCATAAAATTGTTTATCGACTACCAAAATTAAGATGTAGCATTGCCATTCCACAATATATATTTGCAAAACTGTCCTACAATAGTAGCAATTCCCTTCTTGCATTGCATTTACATACACACGGCTTCGGAATCTTGATTGATTGGTTCAATATACCAATTCCGGCTGCTGTTACAAGCAGGGTCCATTGTGGATATATGTAATACTCTCTTGTGATACTTATACAATGTTCTTCGGTGCCCGATACTTAGAAATGTCACTCCAGCTGCTCCAATTAGTCGATATAAATGAGCCTGCAGCAAGAATAATATAATCATGGTTCAACCAAGCCAGCCAACCATCCAGACAAAACAAAAGGAGTTCATATGTATGTATCAATATGTGTGTACGGATGGATATCTAATTCTAAGTTGTTTGCTGATGTGTGCCAGTCAATGTCTCGGAGTCCCAGAACAGAAACATCTTTGGTTTCAAGAAAATGAGGAATCTAATCAAAATGTGACATGCTCTGTAGTAAATTAAGCTTAATATCCATTTCATGAATCAATGATGGTCGTCGCACATATTAAGCAAATTTAACATGCATCTGCAACCCATATCAGTTAAACAAAAGCAAATTCTAGAAGCACTCATATTATTCTCAAAATAAGGAGTTAGAAAATTCTTCAGAAGAAAAAAGAATTCAGAAGAACATGCTGAATATGCAATGATCTGCTGGTAACATTTACCTCATTTGCTTCATCTAAAGCACTGGTGGCCTCATCCAAGAGTGCCAACAATGGTTTTGAAAGCAACAAGCGTGCAAATGCAAGACGCTGCTGCTCACCGAGTGAAAGTGCACTAGACCACTCCTGTGTCGAATCCAGACTATTGAAACGTGATAGTAGGTACCCAAGGCGAACATCTTCAAGAACTTGTACCAAATCATCAGTTGTCGGTTTCTCAGGCTTCACAGTCACATATTTATTCCTTGGAAAATTAATAAGGAAAGGCAATGAACCTGTACAACGAACGAAATGATCTCAAAACAGATATATTATGTGTATTTGTGTGTATATTCTTATGCCAGTGATCAGTTGACAATAACACAACAAAGATAAGTTTGGGAAGGGACATAAAACTACAAGTACCATACACAAAAGATGACAATTGGATGCATGAGACATAAAATAAGTTAAAAAATGGAACGTCATAAGATTAACAGTATCTAATTTGCCAAATAGTTACAAAGATGAGTGCAAAAGATCACGATTGATTCCCACTCATCCCCAATTTGTATACTTCGATCATATTTTGGAGTGCAATGCCCTAATTGAAAAAAACTCAAACAGAATTTTAAACTTAGAGGCTTAAAGCTATTTTCATCTCAGAAATGCAAATGGTCCCAGAGCTATGCAAAGACTCAGGCAACATCAAAAAATCAACCAACAGGGGAAATATGATGCATCATTAACCAGTATCTTAGGTACAGGTTTACCCCATGCACTGTCCTCATTTTACAACCTTCCTCTGTGTCAGATATGCAGCCTAACATCTTTATCAGTGCTTGACGAGTCACTCAAAATCACCTCATCCTGGAATATCCTTCTCTAATCTACTGACTAAAATTTAGCTTAAATATAGGGTCAGCTATTTGCAGTGGCGACATTGAGAAACACACTTAAATGGTTGAGCACAGAATGTTACCTAAATATTAGCAATACTGAAAGCAATAGATTATTCTTAGAATCTATCAAATTAAAATACATGGTAATGGGTTGGAACACAAAATACCTATTGGTTTAACACTATCTGATGTAGATTCGGTATCCTCATTCCAGGTAGGATAAAGCAATTGCTGACGAAGTGTTCCCAATACCATATATGGTTTCTGAGGAAGGAAAAACACATCTTTAGAAGTTCTCTCATTGAACCTTCCTGGATTTCCATATGTCCCGCTTCCCAAAGATATATCACAGGGAATTTGGGGCGAAGGATCCCTTGCATCACTAGTGTAGAATGTTATTTTTCCTTGACCAGAATTCCAAAGACCTGCTACTGCTCTCAACAATGAAGTTTTGCCACTACCGCTTGGTCCTGTAATCTGTGAAGGAAGTAATAACCAATTAGGATATATTTTATGGCATCTTACCAGCCTACCATACAATGGAAATAAGATATGAAAACCCAACCAGCAAATGATTCTTCTCATATATCTCCACTGACAAATCTCGAATAAGAATTTCTCTACTCATGGGTGTTTGAAGGGTCAAATGATCAATATTCAGTAGTTTTGAAGACCGATTAATGGGCTTAGACCCATTATATTCCAAAGCAGTTGAAACATTATGATACTCAAGCTCAATTTCCTCCATTGGATCCTGGTAAGTTTTGGAATTCTTAGTATCCAAGACATCATCAAATTCACCTGCACAGTTCTCTCTAATGTTAAGTTGACAGATTGAAAAAAAAAAAGACATCCAGATCAGAAAAATTGAACCCAACTTCAGTATGTTAATCACAAAAACAAATATAAAACTAGGAACTGGGAGGAAAAAAGATTCAGATGTGAATACGAAACTTCTCAGGCTGAGTGGAGAGCTGACAATTACTTGCAAAAATGATAAGCAGACAGGAACTTCAAGAAACAAAAGGAAACACACTCAATTGCATAGAGATGGATCTCAGTCCATCTCTTAGGCAACTTCGACACGAGTTCCTTGGGGCCACCCAAAACTCTTTGTTATAGCAGTTCAAAATTCAAATATACTGCATCTTTTAAGAAATTTCAATCCAATTTTGTCATTCCCAATTTTCAATCCAGATATAACTAACTTGACAGGAATTGTGTAAATTCTTGTTTGCGGTGTCAATTACAAGGACCAATTTGTAATAATTTAATTGATATAGTTCCTTCCCCAAAGTGAGGGTGATCATCATCTGCAAATCCATGGTGAATGTTACCCCACAATTGAAATCCACTTACAGCATCCAAAACAGTCCCATTAATACTAAAAGAAAAAATTAAGAAATTTCAACAACCATTTACTCATCCACCATTTGCAAATATGGCATAACTACTTGCAATAACTAATATTGTATGTTTGTGTCAATTATGCAGTTAAACAACAAAACTGTGGTGTGAACCTTTAAATAGGGTTACATATGAAGCACGATTGTTTGAAAAAAATTGCCAGAGCTCAGATGCCAAACTGCCAACAAATTCGCAAGCAACTTCAACTTCAAGAATATCAGAACAAGCAAAATGTGAGAAACAATTGCAACTTAGCCAATGACAAGCTGTAAGTTGATTTACAATGAGAAAACTTGCTGTTCTGAGGTCATTGGAAGGTGACCAGATGTCTGGATCAAGAGGAAAGTTGCTTACTGGAGCATAGTTGGAACCAGGCAAGGGGATTTCTCTCTTTTGCATAGTTGTGAACCTTAGAAACTTGTGATAAAAGGTATCCTAGTTTTCTTTCCTACACAAAATGAGGACAATTATCTTCAAAGAAAGAAAGCATACCTAATCTGTCAATCACAGCTGAAAAGGCACTGATAGCCTGAAATTGATATACAATGAGAGAGAAATCTCCAAGAATATGATTAAAAGCAGATACAGACTGGTTAATAACCCCAAACTCAATTTTGCCAGAGAAATACATTGGTGCAACAACAGCTGCTGGAAGAATCTGAATGAGATAGCGATAGCCACTGGTAAAGAAATCAAGATTTCTTGAGGATATCAGCAATTTCTGTGGAGCATAAGATGAACATGAGAAAACGAATCACATTCAGATAGGATATAATATATATATATAAGAAGTTGATAATAAAATTTCAAACATCAGTTTCCTCCCAGGTGATATCGATACAAGAGTAATTTGCTCATTTTATTCTTCATACACTGAAATATTTAAAGCCTCTTCTGTTTTTCTTCTTTTCATGGGTTAAGTCAGAGAAATAAGGCAGCTAGCAGCCTTCCTTCTAAGAAAATTACATTTGGGAATTAATGATGCCGAAGGATAAACAATGTTGTGACAAGATGCAACTTCACATAAATATCAGTGCAAATAAATACATAAATAAAGTTTCTCTGGTTATCACTTAAATAAGAACTTATTAATCTACTATAATGCCCAATATACAATATCTACCAGTCATTTAAAACGCAGAATTATGTGCACTGATTATCCTTTCATTAGCAGATCAATATCAGCCATCTACAAATTTGACAGATAAAATGGAAAAAAGTTGATGGGGCAGAATGTGTCAGCAGGCTAATGCATAGTCTGGCCATTCATATGTCTGAAGTGTATACATGTGACAAATTAGTTTGGTCCTCTGATAAGTCTAACCCCTCCCCCCCTTTTTTTTGTGGGTGGGGGGAAGGGTGTTTTGCTTATCCAAGATGCAACTGGAAAAAAGAAAATCCAGTTAGCAGAGAGACAAAAAAGTAATCAACGGAAATCTCCTATGCCTGTCAGTGTTGGTGGTGATCCTAGATCTTAATAATACATTAGTTACCCATTCCAAACATGCAACACTATATATGAACATGGATACATCCATGGTCATGCTGTATTCTTAGATGAAGAAGCATATGTAAATACACATTTTCAATAATATTCACAAAAGAGTCAACATAATAAGGTGAGGGACACACACACATTATATATGTTAAGGCTCTAATAGAAATATATGCACATGGGTACATCATGGTCATGCCGTATACTTAGATGAAGAGGCATGTGTAAATACACATTTTCAATAAAATTCACAGGGAATCAACATAATCAGGTGAGGGACACACACACAATATATATAACAGAAATAGGCTATAGGCTCTATGTTATCATAAAAGCAATAACTAAACCATGGAAATTAAAGAAGTAGATTAATGTCATTAAAATTTTACTTGAGCAATATATTTTCATGATAAGAGAAAAGGTATGTCATCTAAATAAATCAACAGATATTCAAAAGTTTCCGTACAGTGAGATTTTCGAAAGCACTTCTGAAGCATTGCATTATCAACTGCATTTCATTTTCCTCACCGCCATAGAATGCAATAGATTCAGCATTCTCTCGGATGCGTACAAGTCCATAACGAAAATCTGCCTCCTTTTTCTCTTGCAGGAAGTTTAGGTTCACTAATCCCTAAAACCATTGGCAGAGTTCACATTTGCTAAAAAAACAGAGACAAGAATACCACCAATGGTGGTGCTTTTGCCATGAAAAGTTGAAATGATAAGACGGAATTACCTTTCCAAGAAAAATACTAACTGCTGTTCCACCAATTGAGTAAACCAGTAAAACAATAAAAAGAGGTGGATATATTCCATATAAGATATTGCTGAAAGAGATCAAATCTACAGCAGCATTGAAGAGAATCAAAGAAAAAGATAGAGCAATTCCAGTGAAGGAACTCAAATCATCAACAATTCTTTGATCTGGATTGTCTATTATAGATTGGGATTGTATTTTGTAAAATGTCCGATCCCTGAGATAGCGTTCCATGTAATAGCTAGTCATCCATGATCTCCATCTCAATGCAAGGGTATCTCTTGCGTAATCTCGCAAAACAAAAACCTGAAAAAGATCAATTGTATGAACGTAAAAGTGCTGACTCTATAGGAAAATATATGAACAATTAACGATATAGAGCAATACCTAATATAGAAATGAAGCAATATGTGTGCTCAAAGATCAACTGTATGAACTTAAAAGTAATGACTCTATAGGAAAATACATGAACAATTAACGATATAGAGCAATACCTAATATAGAAATGAAGCAATATGTGTGCTCAAAGATCAACTGTATGAACTTAAAAGTAATGACTCTATAGGAAAAATATATGAACAATTAACGATATAGAGCAATACCTAATACAGAAATGAAGCAATATGTGTGCTCACCGGAATTCCACCGGCAAAACTAGCTAGGTAGTACAAAAGCTGCTTGGTGAATTGTTCTTGATCCTTGTCTTGCAATAACAAGAGAATGCCAATTTCAGATGCAAAATAAGGGGGACCATAAACCAGAAATCAAGTACAATCCCTCTATTCCAAGTTGAATATTATTGTTGATGAATTGTTCTGGTGTTCTTGTTTGAAAAAATAAACATGCTTTTTTGAAACCACTAGGCGCCCTTCCTACAACAAGAATAACATCCATAAGGTTCGAAAAATGCACTTCAAAATTTGTTGTCATGGAAAAGGGTAATTCTCAAAAAAAGAAGGCAATTGTATATGCAAAAGAGAGTAAGAAGGGAAATTCGTACTGGCAAGAGCATTATAGAAGTCGCGACCGAGGAAATTAAAGCCAACACTGATTCCAGTGGTTCCCAAGGTGAGAGCAAACACAACAGCAAGCTGTAATCTGGCCGGCACTTTATCATCCGAGTACCAATAGGGGGCAGCAACTTTCCAAAACCGCCTCGCAAGGTTCTGTAGTGCGAGGCCCTCTCCTCCCTGTTTTTGTTGATTACTTGGGGTCACAGAAGAATCGGCTGGTCCCGCTGCCAAAACAAACCGGGATCTTTTCCGAAGATGTGGGGTAGCCGCCAAAGAGGGCATCTTAGAGAAGGGTGGCGGACTAGTATGTGGGAGGATTAAAAGGCCGATTCCCAAAGCTGTGGGTGGCCGCCCAGTAGTTATAGTGAGGGTATTGGCATTTGTGCCAAGCAAATCCAAATTCAAATTCAGGGCTTGCAGGCGAGACCCCATCATCACTCAGCTCTACGGTGAGAAGAGGGGATGCCAGAGCTTTTAGAGCTCAACAACCTGTGCTACGGGTCTTCAGTTTCCGTGTCTGGTGGCCAAAACATTCAGACCTCCAGGACCAGAATCTACTTTTTTTATCGTCAGGAAGGCATTACCAATACCAGGATTGAGTAAATGATAAAACCACGTCCGTTCATTTTTAACGTACAACGGCTACGGCTAAAAGGCAAGTATTCATTCATTGATAAAACTAGTTGAGATGAGATGCCCGTTTAATGTTTTGACAAAAATAACTTATCTAAAGGGAAAATTTACTAGACCCCGCAAACGGAGGGGAAAAAAAAAACAATTCCATACAAATTTAACAAACTTGTTAATTCCCAAGGATTTATAATTTTTTTTTTTTTCTTGGTTCTATTACTAAAAATAGTTACAACGCTATTTAGTAGCATAAAAACCATACAAAATATGATAAGATATCAATTTTAAATAGCTTTTCTAAAATTACTCAAATTTAAAATGTAGTTTTGGATATGACTATTAGTGTGTTCTAGCATGTTTCTTTGTTGAGCTTCGTGAAGGGTGAATTTGAGTTTTGCCGTCAACAAATTGGCATAGGAGTGTTTGATGTGCGTGTGGAGACTTCTTTTTCCAGCCCTTCTTTACAAAGCTCTTCATCTGATGTACAACAATGATTTTTTTGCTCTCAATGCCTTCTCGAAGTGCTTGAATACTTTACATGTCTCAAAAAAAGAAGGATGACAGAAGATGTGAAAGAGCATTAGGAGTACCAAAATTCTATGCTATTTTTAGTGTGACATAATATGACAATCAATATACAATTTATAAACTTTAAGTCATGATAATAAATGAGTGCTTCGAATGGAGAAATGATGCCAGATGACTCACAAAATAGAAGACTATACGGGGTTTTTTTTATTCGAATTTTCTATGTGTTTTTACATATCTGTTTCTATGTTACATCAATAATACTTAGTTATTCTTTGTTTAGAAAACTCAACTCATAGTTGGCTTGCATAAAAAGGGCAACTCATAGTGACCAAATTACATGAAATTGTTTGATTTATACTTATTGTAATTCCACACTAAAAAATGTGTAATTTTGAATGATGATTAGCATGTAAAAAAATTACTTCCCCTTTTGGGGGAAGACAGTACCGATTTGGTGAAAAACATGAGAGCAAGGAGTTTTGTTTTTCAGAAGAGTCTCACTATTTTGGTAGACAAGGTCTTGAAAAAAGTAGATTTTCATAAAAAGCAATCAAATAATAATAATAAAAAAAAAAGGCATCTTTGGGGGGAAAAAATCACATAAAAATCATATTTAGTTTACAACCCGTCATATGATGCCCAAATTTTATTTCGAGAAAACCAAAAAGAAAGAAATGTTAAAAAAAAATTGAATCTTCTAAACAAATGAACACAAGAAGGAAAAAAATACCCATGATCAAGACACAAATTAATCCCCAAGCATCAAAAAAGGTAAATCACATAAAAAAAGAAAAAAAGAAAATCAACATTGACAGAAATTAAGGAAAATGCTCTAAGAAAGGAAAGGAAAATAAAAACGAATAGAAATTCAAACGAAAATAAAAAACTTTATATCGAAAGAAAATGAAATCAAATCAAATTTAAGGTTTCTGGCAATAGTGGGCCTGGGAACAATTAATTCTAAATGAAAATGATCTATTGGCGACTGAGGTTGGAGTCTAGCAATCTACTCCAACCTCACCCTATTCCACAACCACATCTCTAATCAGTAAACGCATCCATCCAACCCTCAATTCTGGTTTTAAAACATCACCACCATCACAAAAAAAAAAAAAAAAAAATATTCATCATCGCAATAGAAGAATGCCTAATAGAAGATTTTGGTTTTGGAAGAATAGCAACATCCCTCAATGCTAAGATCTAAAGAGGAGGGAGATGAGTTTGCCATCACTATTGGGCGACTCGATAGTGCTGCTATGATTGGGACTAGGATCACGAAGAATTGGAAAAAAACAAAAAACAAAAAAGAAAGATGACATAAGACAAGATAGAAAAAGGGATAATCGATTTTTCCTTCTTCAAGCTTAAAACTTCTCCGATCGCTCTTATCCAAATCTGAGCTACTCTATTAGATCGAGATTAGTTTGGTGTTTGTTGTACGAACATTGAGGAGCCTACCTGCAAGATTCTGGTGCGGCGGTGATAAAGAATTTTTTTTTTAATTTTTAAATATTATGCTCAAGGCTGTGCAATGATGAAGAATTGTGTTTTTTAATTTTTTTTTTTTAAAGAATTGTGATTATTTATGCAATTCTTGTTGAATCAAATTGCATGAATTAAAGCTACTGTGTTTATGTAATTTTTCACTGATGATGTCTTCATTTTTTATGCAATATAATTGATTAGATCTATTGTTTACTAAGACTTAGGCTTAATTGAGGGGGGTTTTCATTTTTACCCAAACTGAAACAGTAATTTCTTATTTATCCAAATCTTCCCAGCATTTCACAATTACTCATATCTAAAACTTACTTTTCATTCTATACCCATTTTAACTTTTAATTTAAAAAAAAAAAACCAAAACTTAATATTTATTCTCCGTTAAAATGCATTTACTATCTTATCCCCTCGACATTCAATACACCAAACCGAACCCAACATCCTGTAAAATGAATTGAAGAAACAATAATTAACATCATTCATTTGATAAGAAGTTTTGAACCATAGTTAAGAAAATTGCTCAAAGAACCATTTCCTTATAGAAGAGAAAAAAAAAACCAGCTTTTGATTGTGTTCGGTTGTTGATTTTTGTTTTTCCGAAATCAAGAAGACGAAGTTATGGGATGTTCGAAGGTACATTGTTCGGTTTGTTTCTTTGTTTTTTTTCTCTTTGGTGTTTGGAAGCCTGAGTTTGTTCGTTCTATGTTATTTATCTGGGAGGAGGTAGGAAGGAAGGTGGGATTGTAAAGATTTCTGTCGAAGTGAGAAGATTTTGAGATCTGAGAGGGGGCTTTCAAGAAAACTGGAGCATTTCGAGAAACGAAAGTGGAATTTCGAGACCAAACTGGAGCATTTCGAGAAACAAATTTCAAGACCATAGTGTGGCCTTTCGAGACCAAAAATGGAATTTCAAGACCAGAAGTAGCATTTCAAGACCAAAGTTTTTCGAGAAATATAAAGGATATTTCGAGATAGATAGGTTTTTTTATGTTGTTTGTAGAAATGGATTACATGATTATTGTTATTCACGAGGGTTTTTTAAGTGGAAGGGTGCATGCACTAGTCCTACCATCCGATGTGAACTATGAAGATCTTAAGAGAACTATGACAAACTTGATGAATCTTGACTTAAACCAATTTGCCATAGAAATGTCAATTGCTTCTAAATTTTGTAATGGAAGTGTGAAATTTATAGAGATTGAAAACATGTATGGCATCATTTGAAGGGGGAAGGGGATCCTAAAGTTGTCATTGTGAACAAAATTCAGAGAACTTACGAGGTGGCATCGGTGGTGATATTGGTAAAAATTGTCCATCCAGTCCAAATGATCATGAAAGGGAGAGATTTACTGATGCAAATGATGAAGCAGGGACATCCGGATATATTCGCACAGATGATAATTATGAATACGATGGAAAAATATATTCGCAGCGTTGAGGTTGGTGATGATGATGACGATGATGACAACTTCCGTATCGGACCCTTCTACTCACTTTGCAAACATGGTCTGGAATGACAACAAAGAGATGCATTTTTTGGAAGTGGGTTTTATTAGAAAGGATGCAGTCTTTAACAATAAGGGTGAATTGGCAACAGCAGTCGGTGAATATTCACTCAATAATCGATTTCCACATCATGTGGTACGTTTGGATAAGGGAAGATTTGAGGCATAATGTAAGAACCAAAAATATTGTACTTTCATGATACGTGGAAATTGTAGAGCTGGATGCCAGATTTAGGTTATTTACAAGTTTACCTCGACTCACACCTGCATCCAAACTCTACAGTAAAGCCAAAATAAGAGTGTAAGTTCAACAACGATTGGTCGTATGTATGACAGTAAACTCGTCGATGCAAATCACACCCCCAAAAATGTGATTCAAGACATGCGAGAGAATCATGGTGTGAAGCTCGGAAACACCAAAGCCTAACGATCTTTACAGCGTGCTAAAGACATAGCCTATGGAACTCCAGAAAACTCATACAGATAGCTACCGTTATACCTCCACATGTTAAAGCGTGTAATGCTAGAGACGGTGATCGGTATACATATGCAAGATGAGCAGTTTCTGAGCTCATTCTGTCAACTTGGTCATTCGATTGAGGGTTTCAAATACATGAGGCCCGTAATTATCACAAATGCAACACACTTGAAAGGTTTGTTTGAGGGACAAATTTATGTAGCTATTTATGCAGATGGAAATGGGCAAACTTTTAACCTTGCTTTTGGGTTTGGCAAGGAGGAGGGAAAGGATTCATGGGAATGGTTCTTCAGAAGATTCCGGACATGGATTGCGGGATGCTTTGGTTATTATATCTGATTGGCACAAAGGCATACTGAGTGTAGTGAAGACACTATATCCCAAAGTCTCACATGCCTTTTGCTATCAACATTTGAAGGAAAACTTAAAGACAAAGTGCAAAAATCCTCAGGTTGCACTCCGTTTTAAAAATGTGACATATGCCTATGACAAGAAGACATGTGACCTCTACTTTGAAGACATTAAAGAGATGCACCCCGAAGTTCATCGTTGGTTAGATGTCAAAGTAGGACGCCTGAGTTGATCACGTGCATATTGTCCAACCAATCACTACAACCAAATGACGAGCAATATCAAGGAGTCCTTCAACCACGCGATCAAGAAAGCTCGAAAATTGCCCATTACATCTACACATGAGTGTTTTAGGAGTTTGTGTTAGGCTTGGTTCAACAAACATAGGGAAGCAGCAGCTACAATGCCAGATATTATCACCAAGCGGGCGATGGAAATAATTGAGGAAGAAGCTGTGAACGTCGACCTGGAATGGCTGCGGACTACATCCATTCTGGATAGAGATGAATATGTTGTAGGAAATCCACCGAAGGAAGCAAATGTTCTGGTGGATATCCTTCAAAAAGCCTGTGGATGTTAGAGATGGGAAGTGGAAAAAATACCTTACAACATGTCATTGTTGTTACCAAGTAAATTTTTGGTCTATTTCTTGACTTATCTGCTAAATTTAAAAGGTCCATTCGAGACACAAATGTCCATTTGAGATTCGAGATTCGAGACATAACAATTTTGTCTCAAAATTATTGATCTGTCTCGAAATGGATTTGTCAACTTCTCGAAATATTCATTCGAGACTGGACAATTTTGAGATTCGAGATTCTCCAATTTCGAGCCATATGACTTCCATTCGAGACATGGTGGTCCAATTTCGAGATCCGAAACATAATTCTTCCATCGAGATTTGAGACATAAATCTTCCAATTTTTTTTGTGTTTATAATTCTATAAACATGTAATTAGATATTTTCACAACTCATTTACCTTAATTCTTTTTTATAGGGAAAATAGGCCCCATTAATATACTCTATATCGTATTCATTCATTTGACACGGAAAAGCTGAGGATGGCATTTGCACCTTCGATACAGCTTGTGCCCTTGTGTTTGTCTTTGAATTCAGTTATAGGTATGGATGATGTAGTCGTCAATCCTCCTACTGGCAGAAGGTCTGTTGGAAGGCCACAAGAGGCCCGCTTTCTCTCTCAGAACGAACAATATCATCGAAGGAAAACGTGCTCCCTATGTAAGAGAAAAGGACATAATCATACCACCTGTCCAAATGCTCACAACACGGAAGCCCAATATCCAGAAGAAAATTATCAACATCCCAAATAAAATGATCCAACAGCGACTGACTTAAATCCATGAAGTGTCCATATCTGATCCGAATTCCACACAACAATATTTCGGGACAAATTTTGTTAACGTTCATGTCAATATCTCTGTTGAGGGTGTGGATTTTTATCCCTGCAATATTAATGTTGACATGGTTAATGATATGCAAATGGATTTTAACAAATAGTAAATTTGTCATTTAATTTAATTTCCATTTTCTCATTGAATCAAGGCCATACTCTCCTCTAACTTGTATACGAATTGATATATATTAAATTAAACTAAGTATGATAAATAAAATAGCCTCCAAACAATTTTTTATATCATGAAAAAGTATGATTTAAATCCCAAACATAATATTTCACAGAAAATTGTATAATAATTAATTATTTATAAAACTTTACCCCGAGTATTTTAATTTTAAAATATATTATAGTTATAACTTAATATTTACAGATTGTGAGCATTTGGACTTAGTTATAACTTATTATTTGTTGATTATAAACATAAAATTATTGGCCAAATCAGGACTCAAAGTATACCCTTTTGGCCATTTTGGTCCCTAAAGTACCAAAATGACCAAAAGGGTATAGTTTGAGTCCTCATTTGGCAAAAAAAAAAAAAAAGACTTTAGGGTCCAAAATAGCCAAAAGGGTATAGTTTGAGTCCTAATTTGGTAAAAAAAAATATACTTTGGGGACCAAAATGCAAAAAAGTTGTTTGAGTCCTAATTTAATTTAGGGACCAAAATGGCCAAAAGGGTATAGTTTGAGTCTTGATTTGGTAAAAAAAAAAACTTTAGGGACCAAAATTCAAAAGGGTGCTTGAGTCTTAATTTGGCAAAAAATAATAATTTAGGGACCAGAATAGTCAAAAGGGTATAGTTTGAGTCCTAATTTGGTAAAAAAAAAATAATTTAGGGACCAAAATGCAAAAAGGTTTTGAGTCCAACAAGGACTAATTTAAATTATAAAATGCCCATATCTAATCCAAATTCCGCAAAAGAAACTCCTGTCATGCATTTTGTTAACGTTCATGTCAATATCTCTATGGAGGGTGTGGATTTTTAACCTGACAATATCAATGTTGACACGGTTCATGACATGTAAATGTTATTATTTTAATAAAGATTTCCTTTGGTGGTTGTGTCAATGTCATTGCTATTTGTCAAATCAATTGAATCGAGTCGTAATGTGTCTTTGGAAACTTCATGAAATGTTGTTACAGTGAAAGACGGATTGATATATATATATTATTTACATTGATATAATATACATTTATCATTAGTATATTATTTACAAATAAATAAATAAATCTAACTACTATGGGAAATAATTTACAATTAAAAAAAAAAACTAGGAAGCCATCAACAAATTGCTCCCTATAGCATGATCCATGCCATCTCATCCCTAATGCCCTACGCCATAGAGACTGTACAAGACAAGTGGGGCATCTCCTTAACATGCCTCCTTATCAGCTATGTAGTATAATAGCAAATGTAAGCACCGCATCTAGCACTATCTGGCTGAACAGGGATGGAGTGCTCCGTTGTGATGGGGGCGTCAATAAAACCCCCGGTAAACCTCTATGTCTGGGGCCATCCCATCCTCTCGTAAAAGCCGGCCTGCTACAATAATCATGGCAACATCGAACAGATCGGCGCCATCAAGTCCAATCGAGAGGCCTTGCCACGGCCGATGGTTTCGGATCATATAATGTGATCTAAAACCTCTCCAGTGAGATTTGAAGTAACACCCAGTGCGAGTGTATACAACAGGGCAAAAATATCTATATAAACAGTACAAATATCAAATCAATTACTATTAAATAAATCATAATTTAAATAAAGAGTTTTGTAGAAAATGAAGTGAAATACCTCCTCTGCCTCCCACCATGCTAAATCTCCCATGTCCGAGACTCTCAAGACCTAGTCAGTGTCAATGGCATTGAACTCATACGTCCCCGACTCTGCTTGAGATGGCATGGTCTGCTCCCACACAGCTCGAAGAATGCTCTGTAATTTGAGTTATTTAAAACATGATGCTGTAACTAGCATAAATGAAATAGAGGTGAATGAAAAATTTAACTACGTACGTAGAAATATGCTCAAGCGAATGTGAAGCAGGCTCCGTAGGGGTAAAGTGACGGTGTCTTTCGGATCACTCTCCGCAACCCCATCATGAAATGGTCAACCAGATTGTCCTCTATGTTAAATGACATGGATCTGACGTTCTTCAGGTCATCCCTGAAAAATGAGCCGCTCCTCGCAGTCGCGAGCTTATGACAAAAATTTAGTTAGACTATGAAACAGGAAAATTATAAAATGCAAGTTAATCAAAAAAAGAAAGTGAATTACCTCTCTGAAGCTCTAGTGCTGTAGAAGGCATCCCACCGTGTCCGATCGAGGGTGTGGAGGTATTCCACGGGAGCAGGAATCTCCTTCCGCACCTCCAACACTCGAGTCATCCTCCAGCCTCTTGTCCTCGACCTCTTTTGTGGCCTGGATGACTCGATGTGATGGGTTAGATCGGTGTAAGGTGATCATACAACTACGACTGTGTCCTTGGGCCAACGTGTACAACCAAGCCCCTAATAAAATATACAAAAGAATTAATAAAAATAATGAATAGTACTTTAAAAGAATAAATTGGCAAATAATTACTATAAACTTCTGTAATAATAAAATGAACGAGCAACATAGATTAAAATTCCTAAATTTACAATTCAAAATTTACCTGGATAGTTTCGACTGGAACTATGGGAACCTCTATGGCTGGAAACTCTGGAGCTAGAGGAACCCCTGGATCCTTTTTCAACTAACAGATGCATCGACCTATTATTTAAAAAAGAGAGGAACCATTTTAAATTTATAAATTAGATAAAAAATAATAACCGAAATGAATACTGATTTACGAAATTAAATTTACTTGCATGGTGTCGTCGCGAACTATGGGAGACGCCGGGCGAGGGGTGGCCATCGGTCTGACTAAGACCTCGATAAAGTGAGTAACCCCCTCGAACATGGGCATAGCTGGCTCTCGGGAAGGGGAATCATGTAGTGGCGGAGCATTTTCACGACTATCATCCCTCTCCAACACATCGTGCCAATGCGCAATATGCTTGAGCCGCTCGAGGACCTTAGCCTGTGTAGCCCTAAGCTACTTGAGCTACTGGAGGACCAGCTCATGCCTCTGTAGTAAACGATCCTCAAGTTGGCAGAATAGGATCTCGACTGTGGGTATAGGTACATCGGCCATCGTAGGAGATTATAATTATAATATATAGTTAGAATCTATCAGCAATCATTTCGAGGGGGCGGGGGGGTATTTAAATAGGAAGAGGTACATGCCTGACGTCTACTCCGATCATGTCAAGTCGGGCTTTAAGAGGGGTGTCTACTCTCTTGGTAATCAGCCGAAGGGCTCCCCATGGCGGCTTGGATCCACGGACTCATAACCTAATCACAAGGCAAACAAACCAACAAAGTAGATACAATCATATCAAATAGCACCGACTAATCTACTGCAATAACATAAAAATCACAAGATACATACCATCCGCCAAATCGTATCGGACCTTGTCAGACTAATCAACCGATCTCGATCAATCCTCTCCTCAGCCACATCTCCATCATGACGTGGGATCTAAAATCAAATAAAAGTAAAGTATCAATGATCTTCATATTTAGCATTATACAAAATCAACTTAAATTCTGGAAATTGTGATTAGTCTAACTTGATCAAACTATCGAACTGATGGTCCCTATCTGCTCACCACCCAAATCGGCAGATAATTGCCCTAACTTGTCTCTGCAATGTGTGGGATACAAGTGAAATCAACCTAGTACGATGCTGCTGCTCTGCCTGATTATCCTTGATATACGGGGAGTCTGCATCCGCCTGAAATTGGCAATTTGATTTAGTGATAATAACTAATTTTTAAAATGAAAGTGAACATTGATAAGGTATTCATTTACGTCATCAAGTCGCTCACCTCAGTCGAGTGCGTGCCCAAGTTGGGGACGTCGAAGGGTGAGGCACCTCGGGGAGTCGCGGACCTACGTGGGAGAGGCCACGTCTAGTCGCATCCTTGGCGTCCCTACACAATTGAGGATGCAGGGATGAGAGGTGATCGTACGCCCAACACTAATTCAAGATAAGATTAAATAAATATCAATTTAATATTTAGAAAGTCTAAAAAACACCATTGATATACGAATTTAATTAATAATATGAAAACTTACCAGCAATAGCCAAGGGTTGTCGTACAAATGTCTCTTCAAGATGTCCTCGGAGATGGCCTGTCTATAGAAGTGCACCGTGTGACTTCAACCCATCTTTCCCCATGGGAACGACTCTGCAGCCTCCAGATCGTCTAACATCCTCCATACGTAAAAGGGGATAACTGCAGTCGGTTCTCAGGTGAGTGTCCATTGACCTATGATAATGTTGTATGCCAGTTTGAGGGCATCATCGATAGACAACTGTCCCACGGCCATGACCACCTACCACCTCAAGACCACATCTGGAGTAGCCAGATTGATCCCAATCAATCAAGCATCCTAATCAATCAAGCCATGGCAGAATCTGCCATCGACGACCTATCAATAATACATCGGTCTACTATCCCAAAATGTAGACTGGTGTGGAGATGGTACTCTTGGAGGCCCAGTCGGTGTAACTAGCCTCTAATGAAGAACCATATCTCCTTGAGCAGAGCACAATCCAAAATTACCTTCCGTTTTAGTATATGCTAGGCAGCCCAGGCACAGTACACTCCATGATGATTGGGAAGATCCACCATGTATCCGAAGGGGCCCGTCCAAAAACGCTCTAGTGCCCAATGGCTCCGCAGCAGGTCCACGGTATGTGTAACCATCGAATACTTAGTGTGTGAGCTAAGCGTGCTCTCGTCAAGCACGACAGGATCGTGTCGAAGCTGAAAGACATGTTGTGCGGGATCCATATATCTACAGTAAAATTACAAAAGGAAACAATTGATTAAAAAATTTCATACAGTGGATCCATTTGTGCACGTGCACAAAGGAAACATGGAGCCGTGACAATCGAGTCTTGAAACACACACTTTGTATCCTTTACTGTAGTGCCCCAAGGAGCCATAATACCTCGACTGTATATCTAATGGTCGAATACTTAGCATGTACGCTAAGTGTGTTCTCGACAGGCACAACACTAATTAGAAAAATTGTATTGAGAAAGAAGGGAAAAAAAGTTATTCGCAAAATTAGTAGAACACCTACCTCTTATTTAAAATTAGTAGAACACCTATCGCTTATTTATTATTTCAAAAAATTTGTAAATCTTTACCCAAATGGGTATGCTTGATCTAAATAAATTAAGTTACAACCGAATAAAACGATTTTAAATATAATTAATTACAATATATTTAATTTATTAGTACAATGTCATTTATTTATAAAAAGACATTAAGACGCAGCCTCATGTCATTTATTATAACGTTGAAAAAATTAATTATCACTTTCAAATTAATTAATAATATTATAATTATTATTAATTAGTTAATATTATTATTTCCAGACACAGCCTATAAATATTTCAAGACACAATGTACAATTTCCAGACATAATGTATACCATTCGAGACAAAAATTAACCCATTCAAGACCCGTGAAGGATTCAACCATTTGGGACCAAAATTAAACCATTCCAAACAAAAATTCAACAATTCGAGACCCAAAATTCAAAGCCCATGCACAATCCATGCATTCAAGAAAAGGAAAGAAAAACATAATTTCGAGACCCTTCGACCATTCAAGACCTGTATAAAATTCAACCATTTGAGATAAAAATTCAACAATTCGAGACCCAAAATTCAAAACTCATGCACAATCCATGCTTTCAAGAAAAAAAAAAAAAAACACAATTTTGAGACCCTATAGAGAAAATTTGAGACCCGTGAACCATTCGAGACTCGTCCAAAATTAAACCATTCGAGACAAAAATTCAACAATTCGAGATCCAAAATTCAAAACCCATGCACAATCCATGCTTTCAAGAAAAAAAAAAAACACAATTTCAAGTGTGAAGAAGAACACATATAGGGAATGCCGGCGCGATGTGGGCCAGCTATCCGTAGGCCGCGTTCAGTGAGGGAGTGAAGAAGAAGAAGGAGAGCAGTGCCACCCGTCAGTGAGGGAGTGAGGAAGAAGAAGGAGAGCCGTGCCGAGTGAGGGAGTGAAGAAGAAGAAGGGAAAGAGAAAATGAGAAAGTCCGTTGGGTGTGAAAAAGAAGAAGGAAAAGAAAATGAGAGAGGAAGAAGGGAAAGAAGAACAATTATGCTGGTGAGTTGAGTTATCTAATGAGTTATTTTGGCTGTCTGGCTTTTGAGAAGTAGGTGGAAAGTTGCATCTAAAATTGAGAAAAAGATGAAGAGTTGGGTCTCAGTTTGAGCATATCTCGATTTGGGTATTAAAAAATGAAAAGTAAGGGAGTAATTTCTCATTTATGGGGTAATTTTTATTACTCAAAAATGTTAAAAAGTCAATTTGATCACAGGGTGAAATTGGGTCAACCAAATGGGTAGAAATGAAATGTTGATAGAAAGTGGAAAAAATTGAAATTGGATCATCCCATTTGGATATATTTGGGAATTTCCACCTTAATTGATATTGATTTTATTTTTTACTACGAGAAGTAGATCAATTTAAAGGATAAAGATTGAATGCTAAGACAAATTTTAAAATCAACTATTCAATTATATTATTGATGATTTTCTTCACAAAGGATGATCTATGAATTATTCTTGTTAACTATTTTCCTGATTGTTAATTTCTATCTGTGGATTGATTTCTTTTAATTTTCTCTTTTAAGTTGTTATTTTTACTTTTATCCCCCATGCCTTGTCAATTAGTAGATTTATACTTAGAATTAATTCCCTATAGGATTGACCCTTAGGAAAAGTTAGGTATTAATTTGTTTGTGTTACGACGCACGATCAATATTTCTAGCTTAGATTATTTAAAAAGTCAATTTTTATAAATACAAGTGGATGGAGTGTTGCAAAGAACTCCTCAGGAATTTCCTATGTAAACATATATACATATAGGTCAAGTCTTGCTAGCTTCGTAGTAAATGGCAATATATAAAATCAAAAGATTTTGAGTTTGAGACATGACGAAAGTAAATGGGAAACCACCACAATTGATCATCAACGGTGAGGTTGAGAGGGATAGCAACAGGGTGGTAAATATTTATATATATATATATATATATATTTATATTTAAAGATGTTTTACCTGTGTTAAATTGGTGCACTAAGAATAAATAATAGAAAGAAAGAAACCTCGAAAACTTAAATATACTTCACTACAAAATGACACATAAAATAACAGATACATTAGATCAACAGAGGTACATACATTGATTAATACTTATATAATTTCATATAAAAACTAGTATTCACAAAACAAATTAAATTACAAATATTATCCACATATTCGGAAATAGATAAAAATTTAATGTTATAGAGTGTACATTGCAGGAAAAATCTATGATTTCTACATTGAATATAATTTTGGATCAATATTATATCCACATTATATAAATATATGGATTTGCTAAGGTGCGCTCCAACCATTATCGTAACGGAATTCTTACTCCGCTTGGTTGGCTGCATGAGCACTGTAGCAAGAATTCCGTTACGGTAACAGTTGAAGAGC
>JAOXNR010000022.1:19150105-19192044 GCA_028571225.1 Parsonsia alboflavescens | reverse complement strand
CCCCCCCCCCCCCCCCCCCCCCCCCCCCCCCCCCCCCCCCCGCATTCCGTCCTTGAAGCTTGTCCGATGAATATTGCATGTGAAATTTGGAATGGTGGAAACTGTAAGTTATTTCATTTAACCCAATCATCATTTCATAGAAGAGAATTCTGACCAAAAACTAGCTTCTTTCAAGTTGAAAATAGTCCCTTCAATCATGAACAGTAGGATTCGCTGTTTGATTTCTCTCTATTTTTGGTACTTGAAATTTACTTCAGGTTATTTGTGTTGATGTAAAATTTATATTATTTTAGTATATGAAAGAGAAAATGATCTTACATACAAGTATGGTCTGCCCTCTTTCCCTGGGAAATTGTATAAAGGGCAGCTTCCTCATAGTTTTCCCATAGTACAGATTTGAAAGTATTTCTACGATATGTAAATCTAACCACAATAGAGATTTGAACAGGCTGCTTAGATGTCTGTAAAGTGAGGGATGCGGAACACTGGATTTTACAGACACTAAGCTTGGATGTTTTATGGATTAGGTGATTCTGTTTTGAGCAACATCCAACTTTGTTACTACATGCAAACATATCTTAGACTGAGAGCACATGATAACAGTTCCAACCAAGCATTCAGCTACTATTGCCAAGTTTTATTTATCTTGCAAGAAATCAGCTTTACTATATTTCTATTTGTAAGTTCATAACGATGGTACCTATTCTCAAATATTATGTGCCAGTTGATGCAAACAATTTTATGCACTCTGAAAATCCATTTTTGGGTGCTATATGCTCAAAAAGACATGGTTACTTGGATTCAATTTTAAGCTCTTGCAACTTAATAAAAATATGTTTATGGTACGTTAGTCATATAACCTTTTGCTTCCGTAGCCAGAAAGTTTGTTATCAAGTTACCGAGCTTCAGTAATTTATTAAATCTGTTGTCATGAAGTTTTGGTTCTATTCTGAAGCATGATATGTTATACATAAAACTGCAGACTAGGAGCTACTCCTCTTATGGAATTGATGATTGTAGCTGGGAAAGCGGTGCCTAAGTTGCAGCTAGAACATGGTTTGGCTGTTGAGAGGGTCTATACAGGGTCTTTCATGACTTCTCTTGACATGGCAGGTTTGCACATGTTTGTGGTTTATTATTTATGTGTTCCCCCCATGCCTTCTCTCACCCTACCTGTGTGCCTGTGTCAGGATTCTCAATATCTGTGATGAAGGCAGATGAAGGAATCTTGAGGCGCTTGGATGCCCCAACTAAGGCTTCAGCTTGGCCCGTTGGTGCTGATGGTTAGTGCTGTTTCTATATGCTTGCATATGCTTTCTGATGAGTCAGTTGATCCTATCTGCTTTATGTTTTTGTTTTGTTTTAAAGTTGGGTTAATGCTGGTCTGCATGGAAATACCAAACTAATCATCTTTATTTCTGATGAGTGGGTTTTTCAACATTTCTGGCTTCACTGAGAACTTAAATTCAATTACAGGTAACCGCCCGCCTGCCAAGATTCCTGTTCCCCTTCCACCATCACTGTCAACTAAGAGTGATGAGGTATTTTGAGTTTGTTCGCTTCAGATTATCGGAACAAGAAGTACTTACTGCCTATATGCATGTTAGCATGTTGGGAACACTTATTTCATATGCTCTTTTGATAGTATGGTTCTATAACTTTTGTATTATCCTGGACAAAGTTTGACCTGCTTTTGGTAAGTAATATATTTTAAACTTGAACCTTTCTTATTATATCGTCCGTTAGGATTGTCCTTTTTATTTGTGGCAATTTGAAGACGCATATAGTTTAACAAAGTTCTACTTCTAGATCCTATTTAAGTTTTAAAGAAATCCTTTTCTAGTTTTTCTCAGCATTAATTATTCTATTTTCTGTGAGTAGCATGATTCTTCCTCTTTGGTGATGTCCTTATTGTATTATAGCATTTGGTCATTTTTTTGCTTTCTCCCTGTTTTGATCCATGATCTCCCTTTGGACATTCCATTTTGAAGAAGGATTTATTTGGAAGCGGCACATAGCATAATGAAATTGCTTTTGATAATTAAAGTAGTTGCTTCAAACCAAGTAATGAGATACAAATGAGATGATTACCATGAAAAATAATGCTTACAATTTTATTTGTCTTGTCATGAGGATTTATGGGTTTTTAACATGCTTACCCTGATTTTGATAACTCATTCAGTGCCTTCTCAGTTTGATAAATGTGATACTGAACTCTTGACACAGGAAGCTAACGCGTTGAAAGCATTTGCTTAATGTGTTCTCAAGGAACTGACACTGTATTCAGTCATCATCAAAAGCTGACATTTTTGTTTTGTTTCAGAAAAGTAGGTTAATTTTAATAAAAACCCTGCTTTGAAATTTTCTCTGAGATCTTGAGTTTTTGAAACATTGAATTTGTTCTAATGGTTGAATCAAATATTTGTTTTAGTATGAGTAATTGTCATGAAAGAGCTGCATTTTGCATTGAGGTTAATTCATTTATTATAAGTTTGGAGCAAGAAATTTTTTGAAAAAAAGTCTTTTGCCTTTTTGCTGTTACTAAATCTTTTCTTCTACTATATGCTTTCATCAGATGTTGAGTCGACCAGAACACCTAAACCCTCAGGGTCATATTCTTGAGGTGGCTATTGAAGCAGCAGCTGTGGCAATTGTCAATCTGAAGGACTCTTTGAATGAATGGGACAGCAAAGTGGGGGATGGTGATTGTGGTTCAACTGTAAGTTCCGCAAACATCTTTTTTCAACCTGTTTTCCCAATATACATTGGCTCGACTCATGAGATACTTGTCTGAATACTTCAGATGTTCAGAGGTGCAACTGCAATACTAGAAGACATGAAAAAGTAGTGAGTTATCTTCTCTACCTTTCATGTGATTTTCTGTTTTGGTTCTATAGAAATCTTCTATTTTACAGCTTGTTGCGACAAAATGGCTACTGCTGTTTTCTTCCAAGAATATCTTGTCCTAATGTGAGATTTTTACTTCTTCAACATGTACACTAGCCACGTGATACATGGAGAACATATTTGGGAGAAAATTATTTACAATTAATAAGGACTGTCCCTAAAAATCAAATAATGGGAAATGATACGCCATTGACAATTGAATAACCGTATTTCTATTTTGGAATTTTCCAATATGAATTTCTGCTTTAGTACAGTGAACCTATTTTTTTATCTGAATTACCACAACTTTGAGCTCCAATAACACATGGGTCCTACAACTAGTAAGTCTATTGACAAAACCTCCCTTCCACCCCCCTTCACCTCCTGGGTTACAAAAATTAATTTAAAAATAAACTTTAAATAACATGGCCAAGATGGTAATGTTGAACATTTCTGGATAGTTAAATTCTTAATGGATATAGCATGTATTGAGTTAGCCGCTGTTCTTTGTCCACTGTAAACTTTTGGACGTGGATATAGGATTGCTGCGAAAGACATTCAATGATTTTTGTTATTCAATTCTCTTACTTTTTCCATGATTTCTTCCCTGTGAACTGGTGTTTATGTGAGGGGTCCAGATGCTCTCTTTCTCCCAAGGACCACTTGTCTTACTTCAACTTGCAATTAATGACTGCTGTCTTCATTCTTTATGCCTTTTTGGTTAAAATGCATGAACAACATTTTTATCAATATTTATATTTATATATATATATATTTAAAGTAGATGTGAAAGGCTTAAACAGAAAAAGAACTGACCACATATTTTTACTTTTCTTTTAGTGTGCATAACCCCATTTCATAAGTTCTTAAATAGCCTTGAGAAAGAGAAATATTAGTTCAGAAATGTCTCTTGTCATCTGATAATCTCATTTTATCTCTGCATGAGCAAATCAACTTATTGTTGTCCAAGTGAACTAGCTTATCTTCTATGAGATAATATCTGCGCTATGTTGGTCCAAGTCTATATGATGTGCAATGTCTTTCAAGTTCTCGGAAGCATGAATTTGATGGGGTCCTCCTAAGTTTACACTTAATCTCCCTGTCTTGTGAAGGGTTTAGTTCTTTCTGTTAGCTATATTTGTCATGAGTTCCTTACTTTTCTCTCTATGTTTTGTTTCAGTTATCCACTGAATGACCCTGCAGAAACAGTTAGCGAAATTGGGGCATCTATCAGAAAAGTTATGGGAGGAACGAGTGGTATCATGTAAGAACTGTCTCCTGGCTTTTTATTGCATTTACTAATATGGATTCCTCATCATTCTCCTTTCCTCTTCTCGGACATATTTATGATAATTAGATTCACTTAAGTAATGAGCCCAAACTTATGCATCGTTTTGATTGGCAGATATGATATTTTCTGTAAGGCAGCATATGCACATATGAAGGCAAACAGTGGATCCAAAATAAAGCCACAGCACTGTAAGATGAATTCCAAGTAAAGTAACTTCAGAATTTCTCTTTATGTTTGACCCTTCATTAATGATGTTTGTGATTTAGGGGCTAGTGCACTTGAGGCTGCTATTATGGCAGTTAGTAAGTATGGTGGAGCAAGGGCAGGCTATCGCACACTACTGGATGCTTTAATTCCAGCTTCATCGGTTCTTAAAGAGGTTATAAGTGATAACTTTCATACTCTTGTTCTCGTAGTTTTGTCCTCAAACTTTGCTAAATGTTATCCTAGTTAAATTTCCACAGGGATTGGCTGCTGGGAATGATCCTATTGCTGCCTTTGTTCTCTCTGCTGAAGCAGCTTTGGCTGGAGCAGAGTCAACAAAACATATGCAAGCTCAGGTGACATTGGCTTATCCTGCTCGCTTTCCCTGCTTGTTTTCAGATTTAAATTTGTCATGTCATGGCCTTTTCCTGCATATCCAGATTTTCAGTGGATATGAAATTTAGCATGTAATTTTAGAAAATTGCAGTTCACATGTCTTGTAAAGCCTATTCAACTTATGAATTTCATTGTAGAAATTTAACAAATTACATATAAAAAATGGTGCGCTTTAATTTACTAGTTTCTGGTAAACTGTTTTTTATCCTGTTATTATCCTCCACAACCACGAAGTTTCAAATTTTGTAAATAGAAAAACAGTGGTTTCTTAATTTCGGGATTTTTTCACTTTTTTTATATCTCCTTAGTTGTTTGTTATGCTTCACAATTTCTTTTTGCATCTCCCTTCTTA
This sequence comes from Parsonsia alboflavescens, assembly GCA_028571225.1. NCBI lineage: Eukaryota > Viridiplantae > Streptophyta > Magnoliopsida > Gentianales > Apocynaceae > Parsonsia > Parsonsia alboflavescens. The sequence goes on along the minus strand of JAOXNR010000022.1, from coordinate 19,186,915 downwards.
GTTTGAATTCAGCTGTATTAAAATATGAAGTTACATGTCTAAAATGTGTGCATATTGAATGTGAACCTAAATTGTAGGCGGGTCGTTCAACTTATGTTTCTGGAGATATTCTTGCAACAGTCCCCGATCCTGGTGCGATGGCTGCAGCTTCATGGTATAGAGCTGCTGCTACGGCTGTAAAACAGAAATATTAGGCTTTCTAATCTTTTATTTCTTGCTATTAACCATTGTTTCCTGCTCCTTTTTGGCTAACCGAGTAAATTTTTGTTAATTACTCGCATGGCTAATCAACTGGCCTTCCCGCATATGCTGCCTTTTGCATAATGCTGTGAGAGGCATCCCGGTCTGTTATACAATTTGTTTTACATTGTAATATCTTTAGAAATGAGAAATGTACCAAAGAGGGAAACATGTTTCTATTGATTGTAATAATATTGAAGTTTAAATTTCCTTTTTGTCTTTGATTTCAAATATAATTTTTAGGTTTAGTTTCTTTATTTTATATATATATTTGTTTAATGTTTTGGTACAATATTTAGATTTCTTCTGTCGGTGATTTTTCTTCTTATTTAAATATTGACAAAAGAGGTAGGGAGTAAGTGCTTGAATTCAAAACTTCCGGATTAGATTTATATATTGCATGTTGAAATATGATCTACCTAATTGAAGAATTAAATGTAAAGTTTCCAAATGTTTATAAAAATTTAATGTATATGAAGTTTTAAATATTTTCTTATAAAATACAAAAAATTAAATAGATTTGAACCATCTCAATTTTACTTCATCTATATTTTTAAAGATCTCAAAATTAATTTATTGAGATTTTTAATTACAATTTAAACTTTTGTATTAGTATAGTTTTGTATAAAACTTTTTCCAAAGATTATTTTCTACCCAAAAACAAAAAAAAAATATTATCTGTCGTAATTATCTATTACCCTAATATGTAAAATGTGAATTGAAATGTCTTGATTTGTTTTTGATAGTTTAAAGTTGCTACGTTAGGTGAAGGATAAGATTTTTGTTATCACTAATTTGAACATTTAATTATATTTATTCAGGCTTAAATATCAATTTGATCACTAAAATTGTACCTTTTTTCAATTTAACCATTAAACATTTCACTTTGCTAGAATTTTCAATTTGATAATTAAACTTTTAATTAAGTCAATTTAACCATTTTACTTTGCGGGAATGGTCAATTTGACCACTGAATTTCTAATTTAAGATAAAAAATTTTTGATTTTGTTAAAAAATTTTGATAATGTAAATTTAAAAGGTACAACTTTGATTTTGAATAAAATAATATATATATATATATATTTATATTATACATTTATTTCATTCAAAATTTAATGTTCTTATTTTTTAAAGGTTGAACAAAATGTTTTACTTTTAAATTAATTAAAATTTTATTTAAAAAAAATTAACATTTTTAAGTAAAAAATAAGTTAAATCAAACCCTTTTTTTAGAAAAAGATTATAACAAAAGTTAAAATGAGACATAGATAGAATATAGTCATAAAAATATTGTGAACATAATTTCACCTCTTAGTGAAATTAACAAAAAAAAAAAATCAATTTTTATTAGCTTAAATTAGAAGTTCAATGGTCAAATTGACCACTCCTACCAAGTAAAATGGTTAAATTGACTCAATTAAAAGTTTAGTGGTCAAATTGACCATTCTCACAAAATAAAATGGTTAAATTGATTCAATTAGAAGTTCAGTGGTCAAATTGACCATTCTTACAAAGTAAAATGATTAAATTAACTTAATTAGAAGTTCAATGGTTAAATTAAAAAATATATATATGCAAGTTTAGTGACCAAAGTGATACTTAAGCCATTTATTCAGTGATAAAAGGAATACATGGAATTAGTGTGCTCTAAAATTTTAAATAGGAAAAATAACGAAAAATGTACATCAACTATTATCGATTCACTCAAAATAACCCTATACTTTATTTCTATCTTTTTATATACATAACAAAATTTTGATTATTTATTCCTACCCCACCACCACATCCCAAGGTGAAATTCAATGACTTGGCAAGTACAGTCCATCTCTTTTTTTAAGGTTAAAGTTGTCATTTTAACTCTATTATTATTATTATTATTATTACAACCCTAAACTTATGGGCCTTCTCCTTTCTCTTTTGCCCTAAATAAGCTAAGTTGAAAGGACCATAGATAGTGTTGTCGGTTGTATGAGAATGGGGAGTTTTAATTTATCCTCAAATTGAGAAGAACTATTTCTTATTTATCCAAATCTTTACAACATTTCACGGGTTACCCATATGTAAAATTAACTTTTTATTCTATACATATTTTGACTTTTCCTTTAAGAAAAAAAAAAACCAAAACTTAACATTTATTATCCTTTAACACATATTTACTATCTTGCCCCTCAACATTCAACACACAAAACTACCAAACCCTACAAGTTATAAAAACGAATTGAAGAAACCACAACTATATCATTCATTTGATCAAAAGTTTCGATCTTTTAGCTAAGAAAACTGCTTGAAGAACCATTCCCTTATTGAAGAGAAAAGAAAAAACCCAACTTTTTTTGTATTCGTCATTGAGTTGATGATTTTCGTTTTTCAGAATCAAGAAGAGAAAATTAGGTGCTGTTCGGTGGTGCATTGTTCGGTTTGTTTTCTTTGGTGTTTGGCAGCTCCCATTTGTTTGTTTTGCATTGTTTTCATGGTGCCACATTCAGTAGTAAGAGGAAGGAAGGAAATATGAGATTGCAGAGATTTCGATCCACAAGGGGGAATTTTGTGCCTTCAGTGGTGAAATCATACCTTTAGAGGAGTATTTCGATCCTTGGGTGATGAAAGCATTGACTCTTTTTTTTCTTTTCAACATTTTAGACCTTGAGAGGGGTATTTCGGTCCTTGGGTGGTGAAAGCATTGCCTTTTTTTTTCTTTTCAACATTTTAGACCTTGAGAGGGGGATTTCGAACTCGAACCTTAGGTTTGTGAAAGCTTTCACTTTTCTTAAAAAAACCATTTCAGACTTTGAGGGTTATATTACGTGCCTTGACAGGTCAAGATCCACCTTAGTAGGTTTTTGAACATTTCAGACCTTGAGGGTTATATTATATGCTTTGACCTGTCAAAATCTAACCTCGATAGGGGATTTCGGACCATGGTTTGCAAGCCTTCCCTTCTTCTTTTTTTTTTTCTTTATTTTAAACATTTCAAACCTTGAGGGTTATATTACGTGACTTGCCCTATCAAAATCAAACCTCGGCAGGGGAATTCAGACCGTGGGTTGAAAGCCTTCCTTTCTTCTTCTTCTTCTTCTTCTTTTGAAAAAAACATTTTGGATCTTGAGGGAAATATTCCATTCCTTGACCGATAAAAAACAAACCTTGAAGGGCATTTCAAATATTGGGTTGTGAAAGCTTTCCCTTCTTCTTTTTTTATTTTTTATTTTTATATTCCGGATCTTTAGGGGATATTCAGTGCCTTGATTGGTCAAAACAGGCCCTTAATAGGGTATTTCGGACCTTGAGTGATTCACACTTCTTAAAATTTTTTTTTAAAATAAATATTTCAGATGTTGAAGGGGGTATTCCAATTCTTGATATGATAATTTTGGTCTCCAAAATGGTCATTCTAGATCTACATGATTACTTCCCCTCTATTTTTTTGAATTTTTTACTGGACATTTTTTTAATACATCTCTTTGTGTTGTTTGCGGAAATGAAGTATATTAGAATTGCTGCCCATGATGGTTCTCCAAGTGGAAGGATGCTTCAGGTAGTCTGCATGAAGTGAACTACGAAACTATAGTAGACTGCATAAAGATTGATTTAAATTAATTTGACATACAAATTTCAAATTTTTCTAAATTTTCTAATGGAAGTATTAAATTAATGGACATTGAAGACATATATGGCATCATCTATTTGAAGGGACAAGCTAATCCTAAAGTTGTGGTCGTTAACAAAATTCAAAGAACTTACAAAGGTGGCATCGGTGGTGAGGCTGGTTGTAATTGTCCTATCGGTGCAAATGATCATGCAAGGGAATAATTTATTGAAGCAAATGAACATGCAAGGGAAGGATTTATTGATGCAAATGATTAAGCGGGGATATCCGAATATATTTGCACCGATGATGATTATGAATACGATGAAGAATATATTCGAAGTACTGAGGATGATGACGATGACAACAACTTCGATGATGGGATGAGACAATTGATTCTATTTGAGCAATTCATATCGGGCTCTTCAACTCAGTTTGCAAACATGGTGTGGGATAAAGATGAAGAAGTGCATTTTTCTGAAGATGATACAGTTCCACCAGTGGGTTCCATAAGAAAGGATGCAATCTTTAACAGTAATTATGAATTGACAGCAACAGTCAGTCAATATTCACGTGATAACTGATTTCCGTATCACGTGATTCGTTCAGATAAGGGAATATTTGGGGCACAATGTAAGGTTCAAAAAGACTGCACTTTCATGATCCATGCACAGTGTAGAGTTGGATGCTAGATTTTGGTGATTTACAAGTTTGTCATGACTCACACCTGCATCGAAACTGTACAACAAATCCAAAATAGTAGTGTAAATGCAGCAACGATTGGTTATATGTACACTGCCAAAGCTTGGCGATCTTTACAGCATGCAAAAAATATAATCTATGGAACTTCAGAAAACTTATACATATAGCTATCATCATACTTCTATGTATTGGAGCATGTTATGCCAGGGACAGTGACCAGTATACATAAGTGAGGTGAGTAGTTTCAAAGATTATTTTGTGCACTTGGTCCTTTAGTCGAGGGTTTCAAGTATTTGAGATCCGTAATTATCATAGATGCAACACACTTAAAAGGTGAGTATGAAGGCAAAATTTATGCAGTTGTCTGTGCTAATGGAAACAGGTAAATTTTTTCCCTTGCATTTGGGTTTGGTGAGGAGGAATGAAATGATTAATGGAAGTGGTTTTTAAGAAGACTCTAGACTACATTGCGAGATGATTTGGTTATTGTATTTGATCAATACAATGTGTTTTTTTTTTTTTTTTTTGGTGCATTTGGCAAATGCATCACTTCTAAACTTTAAAAAAAAAAAATCTTTGGGTTGCATGCCCGAAATGCAACCTTCTCTAAAACCATTTAAAAAAAAAAAAAAAACTTAGGGCTGACAAAGTCTCCAGTATCCTTGTCATCTTCAATTTGATCTAAGACCCGCACTACCTTATTGTCTCCCTCTTCCACCGAGCCTGCATTTTGTTCTTTAACAAAATACCCACCACCCTTTCCATCTTCAATCTGATTGTGAATAACTTCACCTTCCTTTCCATCTCTATTATCAGCAATGGAACTTTCTTCAACATCCCCACTGCTGAAATGGGCTCCGCAAAAGAACCAAAATTTTCAACTTCCATGGAGTCGACTTTTATTTCTTTAGAGCCCCCATTCTCAACCCCCAGTGGATCAACATCAATAGGCTCAAACTTTCCATATTTTGCAAAATCAATACCACTTGGATCAACTTTTTCAATCTGCTTTGGCTGTGAAACGAGTTATAGATGATGAAGCCAAGTCAACTCTGTAATTCTATACATTCCAACTCTTGTTCTTATCCTTCTTTACTTGATTTCTTTCCAATTTTTGATTATCCTTCATATTCAGCCTTTGATGATTATTTACCACCAACAATTGATTCTCCTAATCCTTCTGCTATTGATCAGCCATCTTCTATATCAGAAACACATCTTCATCCTTAAGTTTCTTTTCCTTCTTCATCTTCTCTTCCTCCACTTAGAAAACCTACAAGGTCATCTAAACCTCCTTCTTATCTTTCTGATTATTTTTATCCTACTATTCCTACCATGTCTCCTTACTTCATTCATTAGGTTCTTACATATGATTCTTATCCCCATGTCATAAATCCTTTGTCTTTATTATAAACACTTATGTTGAACCATGTACATTTCATGAGGTTATTATTGATCTTGCTTGGCATAAGGCTATGGTGAAGGAATTAGAGGCCCTTAACATCAATCAAATTTGGGATATTGTTTCTCTTCCTACTTGGAAGACTCCAATTGGTTGTAAGTGCTTATATAAGGTTAAGTTTCATGTTGATGGCTTCTTAGAGAGATTTAAGGCTAGGTTGGTAGCCAAGGGGTATACATAGTAAGGGAGGGTGGATTACCTTGATACATTTTCACCTGTTGCCAAAATGATAACTATTAGAACACTTTTGAATATTGTTGTGTCTCTTGGCTGGTACTTGAAACAACTAGATATCAACAATGTCTTTTTGCAAGGTGATTTAGACGAAGATGTATATATGGAGTTACCAATGGGTTATGAATTGTTGCTGGATTCATTAGAAGTATTCTGCAGAGGTAAAGGAAATTGTCAGCAAGTCTGTAAACTAAAGAAGTCCTTATATGGTTTGAAGCAGGTAAGAAGACAGTGGAATGCCAAACTTACTCAAGCTTTACTCAATCAAGGATTTCAAAAAACTAACAGCTATCACAACTTGTTTATCAAACAAGAAGCTGATAGGTTTTTGGTACTGCTTGTATATATTGATGATGTTATATTAGCAAGGAGTCATTTAGAAGACATTGAAACAATCAAGATTTTCTTGCATCAACAATTTAAAATCAAAGATTTAGGTGATCTAAAATATTTCATAGGATTGGAAATGGCTAGAAGCAAGGAAGGATTAAACCTCTATCAAAGGAAATACACCATTGACTTGTTGGAAGAATATGGCTTTACAAATTATAAGTCTATGTCTACTCCTATGGGAACTGGTATTAAATTGAATGGTGATGACTTTACACCTTTAGTAGACAAAACACCTTACAGAAAGCTTATTGGAAAGCTGATATAGTTGACTAATACAAGGCCTGATATCAACTTTTCAATGTAGCAACTAAGATAATTTCTAGACACTCCTACAAAAGCACATTAAAGGCAACACATCACCTACTGAGATATCTAAAAGGCATGATTAGATTAGGACTTTTTAATGCAGCAGAAAGTACATTACAGTTGCAAGGATTCTCTGATTCAGACTAGGATGGATGTATTCAATCAGGAAAGTCTATTACAGGCTTTTGCATCATTTTAGAGAGATCACTAGTAGCTTGGAAGCCTAAGAAGCAAACTACAATATCTAGAAATTCTATTGAGGTAAAGTATAGAGCAATGGCACACACTACATGTGAAATACAATGGCTGCTTTATCTTTTTGAAGAACTAAAAATTAAACATGAACAAGCAGTACCGTTGTACTCTGACAACAAGGCAGCCATTTATATAGTTGAAAATCTAGCATTTCATGAGAGAATGAAACACATTGAACTCTACTGTCTCGTAATAAGTATGAAAAAGGTGTAATCAAACCTCTGCCAATCAAGTCCAATTATCAGTTAGCAGATGTATTTACAAAGGCTCTTCATCGTGGATCATTTTATAACATCTTGAAGGAGTTACATATGTAGAATCTTTTCACAACGTTTTACTTAAGGGGAGTGTTACGGATGATGAAGGAAGGTCAAGCCAAGTCAACAAATTAAAGAAGTATATTAGAGAAACCTTCGAAGTAAATTAGTTTGCTATAGGTGGCTTTTGTAATAGTCATAGAGGTTGCTTCTGTAAATATAAATATGTATCTTTTGTACAAATGTAACTATGAGTTTTATTTCATGAGAATGAATATACAAAATTTCTCTCTCTATGCTTTTGTTCTCTCTGTTTTGTCAAGGCGTTCAATTTAGTTTCTATGTTTTGAATATTCTTGTTTAGATTACAAATAATACCCTCTCTCTTTGTGCCCCGACTCTCCAAACTACCCTTTGGAATCTTTTTAGTCACTCTCTTCACCACCTTCTTGATAACCTTAACTCTTATTAAGCACTTTCCTCTTCCCACCCTCAACCACAATTCTCAGCCCGTTAGCATCCATTGTTGCCTTCTAAGCACCAACTAAGGTTTCATCTCCATTTTTTGTTGTTAGGTCTTGCCCATCCCCAAAAACTTAATTCCTTGGCTGAATTTCAACTTTACCATTCAAATCACTTGAATCCCCTTGTTGCTTATCTTGAATGTCATCTCCAACATCAGTCTTTCCTATAGAAACCAAAACTAGGGCTTTTTTTCTTGGGGCTTACCACTAGAACTCACATGAGGAGAAATTCCTCCTAGAGACGAATTTTCCATTTGAAGGGCACTCTTCTTTTTAGGAGACAAGAACAACAAACCATCGCCATTATGAGATAATTCCGAAGACGTGGTGGAGTTAGAAGAGGTTAAGAGCAGAGGTGGAGTGAGGTGGTTATCTCGGAAAGAGATGGACTGTGATTCAGAATTTTTACAAATCAATGTACATTTGGTGGGAATAGCTAGAAGGCTTTTGTGGGTAGTGGTCCTAAGAATGAACTGCCCTGGCCAGCTATCGGAGGATGATTTCGGAGGCATGGATAGCTCACCATCACCCGAAAACCGAGTGGCAGAACATGAGAGTGTTGCGGAACAATAGTATTCCTCCTGATAAGTGACATTTAAGATTTTGCATGTTATTTAAAAAGTCTTGGTTTTGTGAGACTTTAAATACAATTAAACTAAAATTCCCTTTCTTTTTATCGAATATAGATAAGGATAACATCCCAAGTATTAATTATCAAGTTTTATAAACAAACCTCAACCATCTCATGTTTCCTCCTGGCTTCGTACAAATTCTCACACCATTTGACCAAGCATAGCATCATATTGTTGATCTAGTTGTTCAAGAACATTCTTGGCATTTAATTGTGGTGTGCTCTTTAGCCAAAGAAACAGTTAAAAATATTTAAACTTGCATATATCTCCATCTAGCGAAACATATATAATCTACACTTCTAAATAACATTCTTTTGATTATCAAGATGAATTGCATACTGAATCATAAGAACTACACAAATTAACAATCTAGAGAGAGAGAGACAAAGTCAGCCACTATCCCAATAGAGGAACTAAAACTTCAGGATGAATGTGACTACAATGGAAGCTAATCAATTGCCTAGAGAACTAGATTTGAGCAATAGGAACTGAAACAAAAGCCAATCCGCTTCCTTTTTGCCTTTTCCTTGAATAGATCACTCTTCTGCAAGAAAGAATAAGAAGATAGTCTCTCACTCAGATCCCTTTCATAGAAAAAAAATTTTGCTGGGCTAGACTAGATGTTCCATTTCCTCAAACATCAAAAATTCAGAGAAACACAAGTTGAAACAATACAGAAGAATTCCATTCCCAAGATCAAGAATAAAATCGAAAAAAGGAAAAATAAATCAACTCTATTATCCCAAAGAACAAGATTTAAATGGAAGAATGCTTATGATAAAAGCAGAAATTCACCACTTCCAAATTCAAGGTTCCAACTTTTGATTAAAAGTTCAAGTAGGTAACCACCCACAGGCATAATACATCGATCAGGTTGAACAGTTCTTACAATGTATTCAAGCCACCATTTCATAAATTCAAAAAATTTGCTACCTCAACCATGAACACAACTACACAAGCACACATACATCAAATTATAAACAAAACCAATATGATTAAAGACATAGACGCAAATGCAAACAAAGATGTGCCCTTTAAGATGAAATTCCCAAGATTCTGAGAAGTTAAACTGTATACAAGCAACACTCACCACCAGCAACTGGACTCGAGTTCTCCACCGGAATGCTCTTCGACGGTGGCCTTCCGTCAAGGGGTTTCTTCATCTGTGACAGTGTTGTATCCACTCTAGAATTTTCGATCCTTCTAGTTGCTCAGCAAAATGCTTGGCACATTTTTACCAAAACGAATCAACCGTTAGCTCTTCCTCCTTCTAGCCTAAACCACCACGGGTAAGCTGTGTCCGGTGATTTCATGACATAGTGGCTTGTTCCTTGTCGTTGGGTGCAGAGCTTTCTTCCCTCTCTCATTCCGAAGTAGTAGCCCGATTGTGAACTGAGACAGCAAGGGTTTGGGGATTTCTGTGGATGCACGATGTCGTTTTGGGCTTTATTCCTCATCTACTCACAACGACGTCGTTTTGATTAGTGGGAATCTTTCATTCCCTTTCATTATGGCGTCTTTGAGAGCATGTTCTAAGGCACGCGGTGGAGCAGAACTATATATATATATATACACGAAAATGCTAGTGTGTACAACATTACAGGCACAAACAAGTGTAACCATTAGCCAACTAACGGTCAACTATCTTATTTTTTAAAAACAATTAATTAAAATTTAATCAAGTACTCCAAGAGTTTAGTTTATTCTTTTATAGAAGAATTGCACTTGTTAATATGTGCAATATTACACACGCTAACATTACCTCTCTCTCTCTCTCTCTCTATATATATATATATATATATATATATATTAGGGATGGCAATGAAACAAGTCAGGGTAGGTTTTTGAAAATGTAGACCTGCCCTGCTCAGTGACTTGCCACAGGTTTTTCAATACAAGCTCGTGACCTGCCCCGTTCTGTTCCTATTAGGCCCGACCTGTCCCGTTTTGACCCCATGCTACTTGTTACAGATGGTTATTCAGAACAACACAAATGAAATTCAGAAGATTAAACAGATTCCAAAACCTATTAACTTAGCCTTCCAATATTCTAACAAATTACATTCAAAATCTAAAATCTTCGTCAATGGAATTTTAACAAAATATTGTAATAGTGCAATCCAAAACAACATTATAGTATACTAACAAATTACATTCAAGGAATTTTAACAAAATTAATCTAACAAAATTAAATTCGTACAATTTTAACAAATCTTTCTTGAAATAATAAAAATAAAAAATAAAATCTGAAGAGGCTCAGCAACAACCTATAGGAGTGGTGGCTTGAGAGAGGCTATAGGTTGATCTGTCGCGGAGAGAAAGAAGGTAGCAGTAGTTGGGGAAAGGGGAGATGGGATGCGATGCTAAGGAAGAAGAAGACGTGGTGGCCCAGAAAGGAAGAAGAAGAAATGGAGCAAAGAGGAAGAAGAAGGTGCTGATCAAAGAGGAAGAAGATGCGTTGCGCCAAGAGGAAGAAGAAGAAACGGAGCAGAGACGAAAAAGAAGACGCTGTGTAGAGAAAGAGAAAGGAATGAGAGAGAGTGACGTAGAGAGGTGCAAGAAAGAGAAAGCAAGATTAGGGTTTTCAATTATTATATAATATATATATATATATATATTAAAAATAAAAGAATGCTATTGGCCAACTCCAGACCCAACCTAACCTGTGCACGAGTCTTCGCCTTGAAATCCATACTTATTCCTATTTTAAAATAAATCAGATAATGCCCACCCAAACAGATTAGGCCAGTTCAAATATTTATCGGGTCAGATCATTTTATCATCCCTAATATATATATTTATTTACATATTATATATATATATACACATTTTTCATTTAAACAAAATTTTCGAAACTTAAGTACCGTATTTAATTTTTAGAAATACCCATCCAAACAAAGCCTACTTGTGCAGCATCCGAAAAGAAAAACTGCTTTACATCTACATTCTACCTCACTAAGTCACTTTTCCTAATACAAAGGCTTCCCACTTAGGACTAGATGTCCCTTGACCCTTTTTGTAGTCAAAACAAGATCCATATAGTCTTGATCCCTACATAGAAAAGGGCACCAACGCCTAATCTTGCTAGGATATTGTATTGAATTACGTACATAACTTAAAAGTGTGCATATATGTCCATAGTCATGATCCATGTGTGTATATATATCCACAATTGGTATTGGAACCAAAAAAGGATAAGAAAAGAAAAGAAAAAAAAGCCACATTAAGCAGAATTATGCATGATCACAATTCAACAGAATATACTCGAAGCTTAGTACACAAAACTGAACTTCTGTCCATAGAACAAAAAGGTAAAGAAATATTTCCAAATCTACACTACTTTAATTTGGTAGCTTTAAACCAAGATTCAACATCATTTAGCAAGCATCATCCTCACAAACTCCTCATAGTTGACCTGACCATCACCATCTACATCCGCTTCTCTGATCATCTCATCAACTTCTTCATCAGTCAGCTTCTCTCCAAGATTCGTCATTACATGACGAAGCTACAAAAAATTCAAAAGGTGAGTCTCAAGATGAAGAAAATAAACAGAGCCGATACTAGGAGCATATAGAAATGAGTAGAAGGATTTAAAAGACTGAGTGTCGGTGAATGTTGAACAAGGAAAAGAAGAAAGAGAACTAAAGCAGAACGTTAGCCCAATATGTCAAGAATTAGATACCTCAGCAGCAGAAATAAAGCCATTCTGATCCTTATCAAAGACCTTGAAAGCTTCTTTAAGTTCATCTTCAGAATCAGTATCCTTCATGGACAAAAAAATTATAATTGATTATTACTACAGGGTATTGCACGTTTGTTAAACCAGGCAAATATGTAAATGGAAAGAATGATTTTCCTAGTCACAAGAGCATCTCTCACTTTGATGGGAACAAACAAGTTTTCTCAACCCCACTTCTCTCCTATGCAAGCATTAACATATGCCATTACAATGCCAACACATCCAAATGAGATCAATAAACCTCAGGGAACTTACTGCTCAGTAACTCCTAGAGGAATGCAACTTTATTGAAGCTATCATGGTCAAGGACCTGGCTAATCTCAGGAAAATTAAACCAACTTATTCATCTTACAGTAATACCTTTATAAATGGCATCATTTTTAAAGAAAGAATCAAGTATAAGCCACACAATGGAACAGGATAAACTATAAGAGGCAGCAAAAGTGTTCAACTCAGTCACACAGAAAAGAATATACTAGCAATAGTAGCAAAGTGGACAAACAGAATAGCAACCAAATATGTAGCTCAAGAATAAAACATTTGGCAATGAACAGATGCAGCATTAGGATAAAGCAAGTGCAAGTGTATTTGACAGCAAACTCTGCACAGAACCTATTATTCCAGGGATTCACAGTAAAAAGGACCAGCAGAAACAAAATAAACAACATTGAGCAGGAAGACAACTAGATACAGGAATCAAGTAAAAACCAGATACTCATAATTTACTTAGAATTACAGCTATGAACAGGAAGTGAATGGGCACTACATCTTACACATCTCACAAACCAATTATACCTTCATTTTTCTGGCCATGAGATTCAAGAACTCAGGAAAGTCAATGGTGCCATTTTGATCAGCATCAACCTCGTTGATCATATCTTGGAGTTCAGCTTCAGTAGGATTCTGCCCCAAGGATCTCATCACTGTACCCAGCTCCTTCGTGGTGATGCAGCCTTCACAAAAAGTATAGAAATTAAACACGTATATAAACATGAATAGAGTATGTACAATAACGAAATTATTTGAGTCCGAAGGCATCCAAAAACAAGTTGTGATACATTTTCTAGATGTCTACCGATGTCATTATATGGATGAGTCAGTATTTGATGAAAAAGTTGTATATGACCAATATGCAAATATTAGGACAAAAGACCACCTGTGCTGGCTCTGTAAAAATTTAATAAACAATAAATATAGAAAATCTAGCGAGTATCATCAACAGACGTGCTCATTTCAATCAACCATCATTACAGTTAAAAACTGAGAAGGAACATCAGCATACCTCTTAAGTACCGAAGGTCAAATTTCGAGAAACACGACGATTATCAAAATTAAAAAATGCTTTTAGAGGAAAGACTAAAGGGAACTGCATCACTCCACATTTCTCCACAATCGATTTTCAGCACAATCAACTATTATCAGAACAAAGAAATAAAGTAATATCATCCAACTGATGCCATAAATTTGCTCATTTTTCTTTTTTCAATAGAAAATCGCAAACAAAAAGCATGCGGCGTTGGCCACACATATCACAAATTAAACATAAAGAAAAACATAGATCTAGCTCCCTAGTAAAATTATAAATCACAAGAAAAAAAATAGTAAATCAAAAGCAAATAAAAAGAAGGGGGGAAAATACCATCACCGTCCTTGTCGAAGAGACTAAAAGCCTCCTTGAACTCAGCGATCTGTTCCTCTGTCAACTGTTCAGCCATATTTCCTTTGGCTCACTTCAATTCAACGCCGAGAATATAGAGAGAGAGAGAGAAAATAACCCTAAGGGCGCAGCGTGTGTGAAAATGGGAGCGGAGATGTCAGAATTTAAGGAGTTTGAATTTCGCGTGAGCAATACGTGAAATTTTATTCCTCTACTGAAGTCGGAACTGTAATTGCTGACTTGTCATCAGCCGAGTGCAAGATATAATTATACCGTGATCTGATCGGACGGTCACTGATTTGTAAGGTAACTAATAGCGGGTCCCACAGTTCTCTTGAAAAGTCTAACAGATTTTATTATTTGGTTTTACTTTTTCCACCACACCGCGTTGGACTCGCGTTCGTCCTTTGGTGCGTCAGCGTCACGACAACAATGTTTATATCGTCCCCAAACAATATCACTTTATAACGCAGGCCCCCTGCCCTTTTATTTTATACTTTTTAGGTCCTCTTTCTTTCATATATTGATCACGTAAGTTTTGAATTTTTTTCTTTGAAAACTTTTACTCCATCCGTCACTAAATATAAATCAGTTTAAATATTTTTTTTATCATAAATTATAAGTCATTATTGTTAATAAATTATATATATGAATGTTTTTTTTCTTTTTTATCATTCTAATTATATAATGAAATGATGTTTAAAATTTTTTTTATTCATATATTTTTTGAGATCGTGATTAGAGGACATTTTAATAAAAAACAAATTGACTTAATTTTTACCAAATAACTATTGATAATTTATGTTTAGTAACAGATTGAGTATCATTCTAAAATTATATGTGTAGAAAGATATTGGCTACATTTGACCAACCATTTAAAAAATAATAATAATAACAACAAAATAAGATCCATGTGAAAATTTGTTGGTTTGGAATAAAATTCGGTAAAAAATTTTTAAAAAAAAATTGTGGGAATTGTTTTGAGGTTTAAGCTTCCACTAACGACCCACCACAAATTCTTTTCCTAGTTCCCTCCTTCTTCCCCTCTTCTTTCATTTCCCTCTTTCTCAATTCAATGTTTTATTTTTCTCATATCTTTTCTGTTTTTTCTTTGATCTTTCTAAAGTTTTTATTTGTGTCGGTCATTTAGTCCGTGACCATGACAGTGTATAAATTGGATTAAAATCACTCCTTCCCCAACGATTTCACTTTAGTAACGCAAGCCTCTTTTCTTCTATTTTATCCTTTTAAATCCTCCATTTATATTTTAACCATATAAGTTTTGAATTTTAAGTTTAACCTTTTAAATTCTTAAAAGTTTTAAATTGTAAAAGGGGTTTGTCCTTTTGGAGACAATTATAAATCTTCAAAATAAATGCAATAATCAACAAATTGAGGGCTTATGAATTGTCATACAATTCTTTAAAGTGTCATCGGTAATCGAATCCTCTTTATAAAGGTTTAATGCGTAAGTTATATATTCCATCCAAAATCACACCCTACTATGGGATAGAATGCAAAGACAGGGAATAGATTTTTTTTTTTTAAGCTGTGTCCGAATCATTCCAATCTATGTTATGCGCACTCCTCACTTCACCCACTGGGATGTCTCCAAAGAAACAGACAGAGAATAGATTACCTATTCTTAACGGTCAAAGAGAGCCCCTTTATTTCACCCATCCTTATTCAAATTAAATAATTTCATTGTGATAATTTTCTAATTGTTCCAAAGTCTTAAAAGTTGAATCAATTAAATTCAACTTTTCTTGCTTAATCTTAGAGTATCCATTTACTCTAGGATTGTCAATTGATAGGGTATACCTGAATCCAAATCCATACTGACGCTGTTTATGACGGATTTGATACTTCTATTTTTATATCTGGATCCAATTTCGGCTCGAACCCTAATAGTACTTTTTAAATGGATCTGATTAGGAATACAAATATAGAATATATTTTTTATTTATATACACACATAATGCACATGTTTCTATTCTTATTTTTACATTAATTTTATTATTTGACTATTAAATTTTAAATATTCCTCGATAAATGTTATAATTATTATTAAATAATTAGTATCTATTGATTATTTTAAATTTGATTGACAACTGCATATTAATTTGACTTATTGGCATCTTTAACTTATAAAGTTTTTGTTTAACTTATTTAAATTTTACTTTCTTTGATATTTTTATGAGTAAATATCATTTACTTTTTCTATTTATTTTTTTAAATGTTATAAATATATATATCCGATCCAAAACTTGATACCCATTAGGTAGGGTTCAGGTCTAAATCAATTGGATCGAACGGGTAATTAGGTAGGATCCGAATTCTATGTCTATTAATCGGGTCCAGATACAAAATTAGGAATTCCAATATCATTTACACCCCTAATTTACTCAAAACTAATCAACTTCCATTTCCACTTTCGGTAAGCGACCATATCAACATATTCTTCTGCCTGTCTAGGAATAAGCTCCATGTGACGTGATAGCAGTAATATACCATTTGAAGATTTGATACTTACGTTTTCAAATAAAATTTTAGGGTTATTGTAATATTTAATCCTCAAATTTTGATCATTTAGAAGTTTTGGTCCTTAAAATTTTTTTTTTTTAATCTTTTTCATCGCTAAACAATTTACGATTGTCCATTTTAGTTATTTTGATCGGATTCTTAAAAAAAATGATCCAAATTTATAGTCAACGCCTATTTGATTAACTTATGATGGGTAATATTGGAACACCATTGACTATCAATTTTAAATAAAAAAAATTGAAATCATCCTCAAGTTTCTGTTGGGATTATCAAAATCTTACAAATCATTTCAATATTACGAAGCACAAGAACAACAAACAAGGAATCAAGTGAAAAAAGCCAAAATTTCCTTCCCCATTCTCATTTACAACTGAAACTATCCAATGAACAAATTAAAGAGTTGCCGAAAAGCGAACAAACAAATTTTTTTACATTCCAGCTCTAATTGGATTCCAATTCCAATTGACTATTAAAAAAAAAAACTTTATCAGAATGAGATGACGACACGTCATCTCAGGGAATATACGAATGTACCTGAGGATCATCTGCCTTAATTTCGGAAAGAAAATTGAGATGCAGCAAATCAGTCTGTGGCTGAGCACAAGCTTGGACAGTTTCACGTTCAACTTATAGGCACAACCAAATCAAGCAAGGACCCCAAAGTAAAAGTGGAAATTCTAATCAATCAGAACCAAATTTTCACAAAAACCACATCCTTGTTCTCCGTACGTGCACCAGCTGCAATCCTCCACCAGCCAACCTTGTCGCGCTTCCCGTTAGTGACACCAACATCTTGGGCCCAAAGGAGGACTGCCATAGCTGTCGATCTTAGTGATGAGAGTGCTTATGCTGCGAATTAGGCAGTGCAGAACTACCTTCGTCTGGTGATCCTGTGATCCTTCTTCACATCCGGCCACCTTTATACTTTACGACACTAATTGGGGTGCCATCAATCTCTCGGTCGGTCACTGATGAAGAATCCCAGCGGAAGCTTGAAGAAATCATCGGTTGCCCATGGTGAGGATCCAAATACGAAGTCCAGATGATCATTACTTGTTTGGATAACCACGTCTCCACATCCAAATTTGTTTTCTTCAAAAACAGAAATTCTTTCTCCACTAAACAAGTAGCCAAAATCGGGGACAGGAGTTTCGAACTCAAACCAAAAATTGAAAAAAAGGATTTGGAAGAACCACCATCAATTAGCCATTAAAATGACATGACATCAAAAATAGGGGAAAAAAATCTGAAAATTGAGAAAAAAGAATTCTGGGGTAGATTAGTAGTTGTTGGTTTCCCATGGAAGAAAGTAGAGGGGAGGTAAGGATTTCGTGAAAATTACATCAGCTACCAAGTGATGGGAGGGAGATAGTGAAGAACATAGAAGAGAGAAAAGAAATGGGGAAACATTTTGAAGAAATTGACAATTAGAGAAATTGATGAAAAGGAGGAAAAGGGAGGAGAAGGAGAAGAAAGAAAGGCAAAGAGAAGAGAAAAATGAACAAGAGGGTTTTAGTAGATTTGTGAAGGAAAGAAGAGTGAGGAGAGAAGAGGAAGAAGAAGAGATCAGAAAAGGAAAGAGAAAGCCCAGATCCTCAAGTAGTTTCTACAATTCGTGAATGGAAGAGGTGAGAGAGATGAGGAGGATGAAAACGAGTTTTTTTTAAAAAAAAAAAAAATGAAAATTGATAGTCAACAATGGTATTTTAATATTATCCCTAATAAGTTGGTCAGATGGTCGTTAACCACAAATTCCAGCCATATTTTTCAAAAATTCGATCAAAATGACCAATCGTAAATTATTTAGGGATGATAAATGCCAAAAAAATACTTTAAGGATCAAAGCTTTCAAATGGTCAAAGTTTGAGAACTGAATACTACAATAACTCTAAAATTTTATGATAAAGAGTCTCTAATTCTTTATTTCGTTTAAAATGATATAATTTTACTTATGAGCACAGTTACATTCAAGTGATTCTTGTGCAAGGTTTTACAAAATAAATTTAAATGTATTATTACATTAAGTATATTATGCTCAATTTATATGATTATTAAATAAGAAATGATCTGTAAATTGATAAGTTGTGTTATAAATTTAATTTATAAGGAAATAGACAACAAAAAAAAAAAGGTAGACAAGCATCCAAGTAAACTTCTTCTTTCTTTCTTTCTTTTTTTTTTTTTTTGGTTTATTAAATGTCGACCAAACTTTCTTGAAATGATATTTTAAGTTAAATATTAATAATAAAAAATATAAATTAAAAGAATTTTGATATTCATAAAAAATGTATATATTTTATTGGACACAATAAATCATATGTATTATTGGTAAATTATTCTTATTTTAAATTAATAGCCTTCTCTTAAATTTCACTTTTATTGGGTTTTGTTTTTTAAATGACTGATTGATAACCATAAGATTACCTTCTAATTTCCCAAATTAAATTATTCATTATTTTCTATTTTCCTAAGCTTGTACATAATCACAAATCCAAATATGACTCTTTTTTATTGAAATTAAATTTTCTATCTTGACTTGACAAAATATTAAGAAATGTTTTTGACTTCCATAAAGTTTAGTAGAAGTAATTCCACCAATTTAGGAGGTAACTAATAGAAATAAAGACATTCACATTCAATCAATGAGAGTAATATTTTATTGGACAATTCTTATATAGATTTGGATTCATATCTATATATGTACCTTGTAATTCATATTCAGTCCTCTCATAATAATTGCTTAAAAGAAGATGTATCTTCTAATGAGACCCACACATAATAATATTTTTTATCTTTTTTTCATCTAATTGGCTTGAGATGAACCCCAAGGTTCATATGTGAAAATATGGATCTGAGTCCATATAAAAAATCTCTTTATTGTATTTTAGTGTTAATACTTCGATTGCGATAAAATTATAAAATTAAAAAAAAGGGAGAATAGGCATATACATCCTTGAAGTAGCCGAAAGTTCATTATTCCCCTTTGTTTTTTTTGCCATAAATATTCCCGAGCATTTATAAATATGTCAATATTAGTATTCCGTCCAATTTGATTGTTAGCTTCATCAAAAATTTATCTTTTCTAGGGGCATTGGTTATTTTTTTTCCTAATGTTTGACCCAAAGTTCCTATATAAATATATATATATATATATATTTATATATATATGTGTGTGTGTATATATAATGCTATATGCACTCTATATGGACTGCACGGTTAAATCTTTAACAATCAAATTTAAAGGTTAACTATATTTGTTTATTTTTTAAAAATAATAAATTTGATCCAATACCTCTGAAGTTTAGTTTATCCTTTTAGAATATAATATATAAAAGATATTTACAAAAGATAATTTTTTCATTGAAGATTTTATTTATTTTTAAATAAAATCAAATATTGAACGTCAACTTTGACCATTAGAACTAGTGCACTCTCTAGTATTACCCATATGTATAAGGTATTGCTACGGAGCTCAAATTATGGATTGCTCCAATTAAGTCACTAATCACTAATGGTCAACTTCCTAAGATATCCCCACAATGAACTAGTAACTTATATTCAGTAATAGAGAAAATATCTAAAAATCTGTGTCCGTGTGTGTGGCCACCCCTGTAATGATTTTTTTTTTTTCAAATCCTTTTGCGGCATGTAATAATTATAAATCATATCAATAACAATGATTTATATTTAGTTTTAATAAAAGTTATTTCAAATAATTTATAAATATGAAAGAGAGGAGTATATAAGTATAAGTATGTGTCTGTGTGTGGTGTGGTGTGGTGTGGTCACCCCTTCTTCAATGAACTTTCTTTTCAGATCCTTTGGCGGCATGTAATACCACCGTGTTCGATTCTTTATTTTCCATGTATATATATATAAATATTTATTTATTTATTTATATTTATATATATTTGCAGGTTATAGAAATAATTCCCAAGAAATTAATATATTCTGTGTGCCCTTTTTGTCGAATAAATGTCTAGAGATAGAAGATTCCGTAGATTTTTATAGAAGAAAGTCAATTGCCGATATCAATTCATGTGTATTGATTTACTGTCAATAAATACATCAGCACTAATTCTATAGAAGTACTCTGTTAACATTTTTTTTTTTTTTTTTTTTGAATGTGTTTAGTCAATTTATATGCACATTGATTGTTCCCTTTAAAAGTTTCAACTCATCAAAACTAGAATATAGAGCGAGAGCAGGTTGAACTCCAAACTGCAAGCCTCACAGCCTGTTAACACTTAATATCAACGTAACTCCTTATTAAGGTCAACCTGTGCACCTTGGAGAGCAAGAATTTCTCCATAGTGTGAAAGAAAACCCCTTTTTTTAAAAGAAAGAATTTGAGTGAAAGATGTAGGAAGAAGTTTCTATTGATTGATGGACTAACTACGAGATGCATATAAAAATATAGTTCTTTCATAATTACCAATTGTAAAATGGTTAGGCACCTCATCCTTTAATATACAAATAATTCAATATATAACATATATATATATATATATATATATATATATATATATATATTTGTTAGACCTTGTTAATTTAAGGATAAACAATCATAATTAGAATCAGAAAGTCTCGAGTTTAAAACATGACGAGGATAGATAGGTGCTACTCTTGATCTTCGAGGGATAAAAGTTATTTTTTTAAAAGGAAAAAACATATATCTTTATTAATTCTTCTATTCGAAATTGGATGTCATATTTTTAATTAAAAGCATTTTCTAGTAAATTGGATGTCATATTTTGGTGGGATAATTTTGTTTTTGAGTTAGAATTCTTGAAAATGATGTGCAGATGTGCACCCCCACGTTGTTTGGCAGACATTAATGTCACTAAGGCTGTAGCCAGGGTGCTTGGTTTGGTTCTACTTCTACATTTGTTCCAATTAGAACTAGAAAACAATTCCAATTTCCCTGAAAATTTTCAAAACACGTCATCTTTGTTCATAAACCATTTTCATTTTTCTCCATTCATTTGATCATTTGATGCTTTCCACGTTCTTTACGTCTTAGGATTGAAAAAAAAATCTACTTATGGTTGCTTCCGCGTGGGCTTTGAACTTGTGATAATGGTTCAAGTTGAAATAGTTTTTTTTTAATTTATTTTAATGGTGTCCGAGTCAGACTCTCGTACGTACCTAAACCAACTGATCTATTTGGATCTGCGACTCATTAAAACTATAGTATACAAGAAAATCAAATCATATTCACGAATTGAGTTATCCAGGTCTCGCCCTCGAACCAATCTGCCATGCTCAGCCTTGGGTGCTTCAAGTTGAAATAGTTAATTTGCATTTGAAAATAATATTCCCTCCGTCACTATTTATAAGTCACTAATCTTCATTTTATCAAAATTAAGATAATAAAAGTTTTTTACTAAAATGTCCACCTTTATAGTTTAAATCAACATTAATTAGAAAAAAGAAAGAGATAGGTGTAATTATTAATTAATATAATAAAAAAATTAGTAAAAATACCTAATAATCTAACAATAATAATTTATATTTACTATTTAGTGTTAAGGAAAGTTAGTTCGAATGACTTATAAATAGTGATGGAGGAACATCTCAATTCGAAATTAAATGTTTTATTTTTCATTTAGAGTAAAAATTTTATTAAGAAAATTGACATTTTAATGTTAAAATGAACTAAGTTTTTTTTTTCTTCTAATTATTTAATTCAAAATGAGACTTTATTTTGTATAAATTAGACGATTATATCTCAATTTTAAATTATATATAGAATTGAATTTCTATTTTTTAAAAATAAAGACTACTAACCGTGTTCTAAATTTTGTAGATTTACATGCGTGATCTTAATTACTAGTAATAAAATTAAGAGGATAAATGACATTAATTTTAAATTGAGAGAATAATTATAGGATGTTTGGTTTATTGAAATCGTAATTCCATTCACAATCATTTCTTTGGAATTAGTATTCATTTGTTTGGTTGCATTTTTAAATTAAGAATGAGAATTCTCGTGGAATATCTATTTTCGATTTATAAGGAATAGGGATTCCTTCCTAAAAGTTAGGAATTTATATTCTAAATCTCAAATAATGAGAAAATTATCGACTATGCATATCTAAAAATACCTGTAGTAATTATATATTCCATTCTCCATCAATTGTATTCCTTATCAATTTCAATAAATCGAACGCCATGTTATTATAACGTTCAAAGTCTTGACTTACAGAATAAAAATGTAATCATTGCTTTGAATCTGTTTACTCCTTAAGTTGAAATTAGGCCAACTAGAAGGAAAAATCTCTGGCAAGACACTTGCGTATACATCATTATAGTCTTAATTTCTTGTGAAAATGGTAGTATGTCAAAATTCAAAAGTGGGAAAAATTAAGACAGACTATCATAATTTTGTACTTCAGATCTTTATTCATTTATTATGAGATGTGACATTTTTGTATATTAATAGACATTTAATTTGCATTTATAGTTTTTTTTTTTTTTTTGCTGTAAAAATATGCATTTATAGGTGACAATATAGACATTTACAAGTTTGAACACTAAGGATCTGAAATCATTTTCTTCTAATGTAATGAGTTTGGATATTTTACTATACATCTGTCATTACACCAATAAGTATATGTGTAGAGTTCTGGTCCTCTTATTCAATTTTTATTCTTTTCGATTCATGATATAAGTTGTTTTAGATTTTGGTACACATATTTCTTTCGTTTCAAAATGATTTTTTTTTAATCCAAATTAAGTTAATAACAATATTATCTATTTTAGAAAATTTTACCCCTTGTTATTGACATTGATTTCTAATCTATTTTCTCTTCCCTCTCCTCTTTCTTCAACAAAGATTGATGGGTTTTAAAGTGTAATTGGGAAAGGTTAAAAAAAATTTGTAATCAAAATAAATTGATGGGTTTTAAAGTGACATTGATTTCTTGACAAATAATACATTAACATAATCAAAATAACCAAACATTGTAAATTCTCATGTCCATTTGTCATTATTACAAATTAAGTACATTTTTAACCACAATGACAGCAAAATTAAAATTAACAACCGTTAGAATAGTAATTAATGTGGTGATAGATTGTAGAAAAAAGAAGAAAATAGTATTCCCTCTCTCATGCATAATATATTAAGGATAAAAAAACAATATATTGATTCTGTAAACAAAAAAAAAACCCAGTCAAACTACTTAGAAAATGTCTCTTTGACTACACCCAGTGAGTGGAATGGCGGGTTCATAGATCATAGGTTTCGAGTTTGAATCTTACCAACAATCTTTTGAATAAACGAAATATCAAGGTGCATGAAAACTGACTCATACACCATTAAAAAGAAAAAAACTACTTGGAAAATTGAAGTACAAAAGAATTATAAGGATAAGAATTTTAAAGGGGCAATAAATACTCATAAAATTTTATAAAGCAACCCTCATTGTGAAATAAATTTGAAGGTCATATACTACAGTTTCCAAATTAGAGTGGTTTGAATATTAATGAAAGTACTCTGGACAATGCTAATGATACTAATTTTCAAGACACTAATCACGGGATTCTTGCCTCTAAACTTTAGAGCCTACAAGATACTATCAAAAAAAAAAAAGAGAAGCTATTATTAATTTTGTTATTGTTAGTGTCCAAATTAAGAGAACAAAGGCTGGATTCACTTCCTGCGGCAAATCAATTCCTAAATCACTGTTGGTTTTCACATGACTTTTGGTCCCTGATTTTATTATTCTCCTCACGGGAAAATTCCTCTAGAAAGAACATAATCCTTTTTCTTTTCTTTTCCCTAGAGCCCATTGTTAATAGAGTATGGAATTTAATCTAGGATTAATTATTGATTTCGATCAATTAATAATGTTTCATTTATATTGTAAAACTACTTTATATTGGTTTGAAATACGATTATGGATCCGACAGTACCCATGATCCACTACTTGATGATCATTTTCGTCATGTAAATATGAATATCACAAATTGATAATGGATACCGAGATTCATCTTTATTAATACATTTATGATTTTACATATTTTTTATATGGGATTGGGGTATCATAGTTCTACTTCTTTTTTTTTTTTAATATATATATATATATTTTTTAAAAAAGCACATAAGTGGAAATAATCTATTGTATGGAAAATTGTCAAATCTTGAGTGTAGAGGTGGATAAAGATTTTTTTTTTCTCCCTTTCTTTTTTGTCCTTTATTCTAGAAGTTTTTTTTTTTTATAGATGAAAATGTTGTATATTTAAAAGCTGAAAAGGTGATATGATTTGAAAAGATTGGTTGCTTTTATTTGTTTCTTTTGCCTTTTGTGTGAGGAACAAAAAGTTTTTGCAGCTTGAAAAAAATTCAAATTTGCAAAGGTTTCGGATTTGACTGGACATAAGATTAAGGTGTAATATAGTCATTTGTGGGGTTAGAAGGGTTGGAAGATAGTTCTCAAACCCAACCCCCTCTATTCACCGATTACATAAATAATAACACATCTTATGCTTGATTTAAAAAATAATTAATTATTTTTTAAATCAAGAATTAAAATTTTATTCTATATCCTTCATGGGAAGGTGGGGAGACATAACAAGACTTGAATTCTTTGTCAAGATTTTCTGATATGTTAAAGAAATAAACATTCATTGTAATACAATAATTTGGGATGTTTGTGACTTTGTGAAGTGAGTGTTGTTAGCCAATCCTCTCAATCAACCATCACAGAATGTCAACAATCAACATCCAAAAGATGACACTTAAGCAAACAAATCAAGATCCTTAATAATGCTATGAATATATATTGTTGATGAAAATTTCTCAGTTTAGACATTAGAGGAATAGTATAATTTGATGAAAATGTTGTCTTTTTACAATAGAACGAGTCTGATTAAAGGAATAGATTGCATTAGTTATGAAGTATAAGACTCTATCAAGATTACTCTCGTACATGTTATTAATAAATATATTTATGGTTGAATAAATGGTGCAATAAATTAACAATACGAATAGACATTTTCATGGGGAATGATTAATAGGTTTTAAAATACAATTTGTAAGTTAATAGATTTTGATTGAAATAGACATTGAAAGTTTTTTGATTTAACATTGTGAAGTGGATTTAAGCTAATAATTGAAATTTCTTTGTTAGCTTTCTGTGGGTTATATCATATGAGAGTTGAGATTTGATTGAGAATGGAGATGAATTTTGCATCTTAATTTGCTCTATCAATATGTGTCTATCAATCAATTCTTCTCTCTTAATATTTTCTTTTCATTTCATATCATTTCCAACACCTAAAGCCAAGAGTGATTAAGAGGTACCTGATTTTTTAATATGGAAGTATGGCAAATTTTGTTTGGAATGACCAACCATGCAATATCATTGCTATCTACACTACTCCAACTAAAATTGTTGATTCCTATTATTTGATTTCAATTATGCAATTGATGAAGAATTATAATGTATACTTTTTCTTTCTAATATATATATATATAGAATACATATATACAAAAGGTGCTATAGAGTGTTCTAAGGTTCTAATGATTAAAATTAAAAGTTAGCCGTCTTTCTTTTTTTAAAAATAAAATTTAATCAACTATCCAGTGTTTAGTTTATAAAAAATATTTGCAAAAATAATTTTTTTTATAAGAATTTATTTTTTCTTAATCGTTGACTGTTAAAAACTTAATTAGAACACTCCATAAGATATGCTCCGTAGTGCTTCATAGTATTACTATATATATATATAGGGTAATGCTATAGAGTGCACAATTAAGTTTCTAAAGATCAAAGTTAACAATTAATATCTAATTTTATTTTAAAAAAATGAAATCCTCAATAAAAAAATTTATGTTTTTGTAAATATATTTTATATATTATACATTAAAAGGATAAACTAAATCTCATGGGTAATGAATCAAATTTATTATTTATTTTAAATAAAAAAAATTAACGGTTAACTTTAACCATTAAAGATTTAATAGTGCATTCTATAGCATTTTCGTGAAATTAAATATATACTAACTAAGTGAACATGCATAGATACGATGTATAGTGTGCTCGAGATCCAAATATTTAACTCGTAAATTAGAGAATTATAACTTATCAGATATATCTAAAATTTAATGAACAATCTTTTTTTTTCCTCTCTGTAAAGGAAAAAAAAAAAAAACTAAAAGTGATTTAATCTAAAGTTGGTAATGCTTTATTCCCTTGATGGTGAGATTTGCATGCCGACCCTTTAGTCAAAACCAGTACAGTATATCCTCGCCCTTACGCATTATCTTATTGCTGTACTTTTTATTTTTCACGTCATCTATCTTACGTAAATTATTTAAAAATCAAGAAAATATTAATTATAATAAACATGAAATTATAATTTAAATTTTAAATGAAATTTTTTTACCAATTGAACATTTTTTTAAAAAGTAAAATAATATAAAATATAATTAAATAATGAATAAAAGGCAACACAACCTTTTTCATTTAAATAGTCGGCACTCTATTTCGTGTCCTGAAAAGGGCCCAAAGGGGACCTGATTTTTAACAAATACATCTGGGATGAGCCCACCAAAGCAATATCTGCATCTTGGATCAGATAGGCCCAAACCCAAACCAAACCATCCCTACACAAACTTATGAGGCCACAAACGAATCAAACCCCACAAAACTATAAGAGGCCCACCAACATTGATGCCCCCCTAATTTGGCCCCATCCCAAGAAAAATATAATCGGGCCCAAGCCCCGCATTATTGAAACAGGGGAAACTTTCTCTTTTGATTAAACTATTAATATTCAGTTATACGGTTTTACTAAGGCCGTTTCGGAACGCGTCTTAATAAGTGTTCAAATTGTTACCGTAACGGAATTCTTGCTACAGTGCTCATGCAACCAACCAAGCGGAGTAAGAATTCCGTTACGGTAACGATTGGTGCGCTCCGAAGCGTACCTTAACAAATCCGTTCAGTTATTAATCTTAAATTACATTGTGATATTATCTCTATCCAGAATTGAACGTTCCATTTTAATTTAATGAAAAAAATATATGGCATACCTTTGTTTTTCATAAAAATTTTCAATTTACTCTTATTATTATTAAGGATATTCGATTTTGAATGAATAGAATATCATTTTGATCGGGGATGCAAAAAATATATTAGAAAATATCTAACATTGATGCCTTAAAGAATATCCGGGGTTGAATTAATAACTCACATGTACCATATTTGACGTGTGAAAAATAAATAGCACATTTTAATTCTTTTCAAAGTCCAACAACCAATGTGCCCATTATAAGAGAAAATGGTGCGATTGCTCGAGTCATTAAGTCAACAGACTTGGTTGTACCAACATGATTAAATCTTTGAGCAAAATTATCTGTCTTGAGAAAATAGCAGTAACTCGTTCTAATCTTAGAATTATTGTTCTAACACAATTTTTGAGTTTGACATTGGCCTAAATCCTGTCTACTTCTTTAATTCCCATTTTCTCCCTTGATGGAAAAAAGAAAAGATGAAAAAAATTTAATTAAAAAGAGTCAATAGATTGACCCACAAGATGTATGATTCAAATTTTAGTTATGTGTGGTTTGCATGTTAAAAGGGAAGTAAATTGTACTCGACATAAAATTGAAGTACCAATCCAATTGATGTGAATTTTTTTTATTTTTTGAAATGGAATAATAATTGTCATTTGACAAATTTAAAAATCATATTTTCAAATAGTTGAAGTTTGTAGCAACAATTTTTTTAGGAAATATTATCTTGAAATCTTTATACAATTAGTTTCAATTTTATTCCATGAAAAAGTCCCATTGCATTTCAAGGTTACTTATATGCATTTGATTTTGAAACAAGGTATTCCCTTTGTCCAAAATTGAATATCTTATTTTAATTTGTATAAATTTAAAAAAAATTAGGTCACTTTGTTCATTTTAAATTGAAAAATATCAATTTCTTAATAAAAATTTAGTAATTTAAGAAGTGAAATATTTTTTTCCCTTTATAACTCAAAATAAAAATGCGTACGTTTTAATTATATACATTAATGGGCATATCATGGATGCAAAAGTAAATTTATAAGATATTCTTCATTTTCCCTCTATTTTTAGTAGAACCCAAAAAAAAAAAAATCTCATTTATTTCTTTTCCCTCCTATTCCATTCCTGTCAAACAAAATGGAAATTAGTAAATTACTTTTCAAATCTTTCCCATTCCTGTCTACGAACCATTCCGTTACATTTAATAAGGAAATCTTCAGAAAGAGTTCAAAAGAGCCCAATTATATAAACCTTAGATTTGGTGAAGCTAAGGCCCAAAACTCTTGAACCCCGTTAGTATACGACGTCGTAGCAATCTTCCCGCTCAACGGCAAGGCTTTAAATCTCTGAGTGAAGGATACCAGTGAAATGACTTGAATTAACGGTCATTTTCCCGACTCCCCCGGATACAATGGCTTCAGAAGCAGGTGAAGAAAGCACAGTCATATAAAACCCTAAGTTTTTTGAAATTATCTCCATCTTTACTCATTTTTTTTTTCTCGACACTTCCATATTTTCCAGCTAATCTCTGGTTGGAAATTTTTGCCGCTGAGGAAGGGAATCATAATTATAGTGGTGATCGCCGTCAAACATTGAAGTCTCCGGAACCAGAAATAGCCGTGGTTTACAGGAGAAAAAATGGACGACATGATGTTGGGCAAAGGTCCTGCTGGCTTTGTTTCTTCTTCTTCTTTTTTTTTTTTTTTAAATCTATTTATGAAGATGATTTTAATGATTTATTTTGTTATATAATTTCGGAATTAAATTTCAGGAGGCAGTCGAATTCAAATTCTACGAATGAGAATCTGTTGGCATTAACTCCGATTAAACGAGTCAGTTGGAATCGTTCACTTTCAACAAGGTCTTTGCCCTAATTTCTTCTCAGTTTTATTTAGTTTTGCTTTTTAACATATAGTTTGGTGAAAGGATCTTGCTTTATTTGGGAAAAACCTGTAACTTTCTGTCGAGGAATTGATCTTTTTTTTTTTTGGTTTTTTCTTTATTACGAATACTCTCTTGTGAACTGTTCGTTTTCCTTTTCCTTCCCCTTTATTTGGAGAGGGTCATTTGCAGCTCATTTGTGGTAACAGAGCAGTGTTATTTCCGCCCTTTACATTGTGAAATTAGTGACAAGGATAATGTATTTCGTTCAAGATCACACCTTTTAGATTTTTGAAAAAAGATGAACCCTTTGAATTTAGTTGGACTATGAGATAAATGGGAAATGTTTCTGATCATGCAATTCAATCATGTTTCTGATTGGTTATTTGCTATTCTGTCATAAGATCAACTTTTACTCTGTAAAAGAAAACAGACAATCAAACATACGTTCATGTCTTTCAGTGTGTCCAATTTTGATTGACAGGGGGAGGACAAGCATCGCGGTTGCAGCATGTCCAGATCTTCGACCTGAAGAAAAGAAAAGAAATAGGAATAGGAAACCACCAATACCCAGAGTATCCCTTCTATGCACTTTACTCTTGCTCTCCAATGTGTTTTGTTGTCATCATTAATTTCCTTATGTGTGTGTAGGATCTTTAAATAAATCTAATTTAGTTTTACAAATGATAGAATAGTTTTGACAGACAAACGCTCATAAGCTCCCCTCCATTTTTGACTATATGCTGCCATTTGCAGGGAAAAAAGATACCAAAACCAAACTATGATAAAGAGATTGCATACTTTCAAGAGGTTGACTCCTTTGAATTGTTGGAGGAGAGTCCCTCACCTAAGAAATCTGGTACATGGATGATGGGTGTCCAAACTGAGAAGATTCCCATTCCGCACTTATCATCCGTATTACGGAAATTCCTCATCGCTCAGAGATGTAAACACCGCTGTGGATCCGCTTCATCTCTGACAGGAATATTGGAAACTCCCTTCGACAACTCTTTGGGTTTGATGAAAACCTTAAGAGAAGCATCGCCTCTTATCTGTTCAGGCATAGGTGATGAGAACTGTGAAAAAATTGAAGATGCAGTTGGTAAACTCTCTCTGACTTCAAGGGCTGCTTCATTGGGTGGTCTGAGCTGGGATCCTTTTTCTGCTCTATTGAGCGCTTGTGGACAGTCAACTCCCTCGACACTTCTGGATGTTCTCTTAACTTACTGGTTCGTATTTGATTTTCTTAACTATGCTTTAAATTAATCTAGCATATAAGTTTCATTTGTTAGATCCCTCTATATATCTGAATAGAATTTTATTTCTTAAAACAGATTTTTCTGTCATCATGAAAAGCAAATTCTTGATGGAATACACTCCAACAATTTATGAGCCAATTTTCTTCTGGTTGCTTATCTTCTCAATTTTCAGTACTGCTATTTATCAAAATCTTTTGATTTTTTGACATTGAATTGCAACAATCTTTATATGACCGTTGTGGTGGTTTAATCTGTGTATTTCATGGTTTACCTCATATGATTTTTGAATGTGTGGAAACTGGAAAGCCACAACTAGATTTCAAAATGTAGCCTTTCCTTTTATGCTAATCTGAAATCACAAAATTCATTACATATTAGAAGCTCCATGAGAAAATTACTAGATGGGATCAAATAGGGCCCTGAGTTAGTAATTAATTTCCAAAGCCACTATTTGTTTTATCCTGCTGTGTAGATCGCCACAAGTCAAATATACTTGTAATTAAATCAAACTGAAGTTGTATTCTGATTCTTTTGATATTATATAGCAAAAATTATGTCTTTTTTTTTTTGACTGCTACTATTCTGTTTGTAGAATGGCAATAATGAGATGAAGTTCAAATGCTAACTTCTTTTGAACACAGTGACCCAAAAACTATTACCAAGGTTGGCGAAGGCACATTTGGAGAGGCTTTCAAAGTGGGAGAGACTGTTTGCAAGATTGTCCCATTTGATGGTTATTTCAAAGTGAATGGGGAAGTTCAAAAGGTAATATTTTTACTTCAAACTGTTTGGCTGTCGTCTGCTGATTGAAGATAATTTGGCAAAAGGATTCAAGCAGATGGAGTTTTTCACTTGTGATGTATAATTTTCTTAACATAATCTCTTGTTCTGGCACATATTAGGATTCTGTCACCTCAATATAGCAATTTAATAATTTTGATAAGGAATCTAGATTACTTGATTTTTCAGAAGTGTGCATCTGAAAACCCATTGAGTCCAATATAGCAATGAGCACACTGTCTGGGTGGATTTTGTGCTTCTTTACTTAGAGAGCATTTAATCTTGTCCCCCTGTTCTGATATGCTTCAGCGATCCGAAGAAATACTTGAAGAGGTAATGCTTTCAAGCACTCTTAATCGTCTAAGATGTTCAGGGGATACAGTTTCTAATGCCTGCACTTCCTTCATTCAAACAATTGAGTAAGTTAATCAATCACTGATATCTTTTTTGCTTCTTGTTTTTTTTACTCTTTCTCCACAATTGTTCAATGATTAAATATCTGCACTCATTTGAGAAAGTATATGCATGTGCAACATGCTAGGAGATCACTTTATTAAGTGTACAGTGTAAACACACTGTAGGATTGATATCTTTGCAGGGAGCATGATATTACTAAAACCAAAATATTGCTAGGTGAGTAAATTTTGTGGGGAGGTTGGTGTCTGAAGAGCTCATTTAATAGATAAATCAATAGAATAGTGATGTACAACTTCGGCTTCTCCATCTCTGTTTATTCAGGTTGAAATAGGTTTTTTTCAATCTGTTATTTTCTCTTCTGGGATATGGCAGAAGAAAAATGAAAAGACATCTTACTTTTGGTTCTCTTCTGTATATAGATTATCTTATGTGCAATCTATCACTTGAACTATGATGGAAATTATAGTTATCGGCATCCATGAATTCACTTGTCAATCTTTGGCTTGTTTGCATAGTTTGCGGGTGTGCCAAGGTGCCTATGATGTGTCTTTGCAAAAAGCTTGGGAAGATTGGGACGGAAAGCATTGTTCCGAAAATGATAACCCAAAGGAATTTCCGGAAAATCAGGTAGCTATGTTTAAACTGTAACTTCTCAACCCCCCAATAAATAACATTATTGAAAAGGTGACTTTATTTCAATGAGGGTGCCCCTATTATTATTTTATAACTGAACAATGCAAGTTCCTTAGCACCAATTTGGTTTTGGTATAAGATGACTGGTATGTTTTTTTGCCTTTCTTTCTAGTTGTACGTTGTGTTTGTTCAAGAACATGGAGGTAAAGATCTGGAAAGCTTTATGCTTTCAAACATTGATGAAGTGAGGAGCTTACTGGTTCAGGTCAGTAATTTTCTTTTTTTAAGATTTTTTCTTTTAGTAATCAACTTTGTGTGTTTTGCCAATGATATCTGATGCAAGAACAATGTTGAAAAGAATGACTAAACAGAAGAAAAGGTGGAAAACTATGAAAACTCTCTAGTTTTCGGAATTAATAAAAAGAAACTTAATCTGATTCGGAAATTACAAAAAATAAAATTACAAAAATACCCCCAAATGAACAGTGACCCATGATGAATCGTGCCCCGGCATCAATATGATTTTTGTTGATTCATATTATAGGTTACTCTTGCATTGGCTGTAGCAGAAGCAGCATTCGAATTTGAACACCGGGACCTTCACTGGTAAGTTGCCTTACTAATAATCTATGTTTTATCAGATTATTCCTACAAACTCACAAATTATGACTTGTTTGACATTTGGTGCAGGGGAAACATTCTTCTGACTCGCAGGGATTCTGAAACACTTTGTTTCACCCTTGAGGGAAGGAAAATGCATGTCAGGACATGTGGATTATCAATATCAATTATTGACTTCACTCTTTCCAGACTTAAGACAGGTGGATACTGATAGCCACTTTACTGTGCTATCTCGGTTCTTCAACTGGTGATTCAATTAAATTTTACCCTTTTTTATACACAGATGATGATATTCTGTTTCTGGACCTCTCATCTGATCCTGAACTCTTTGAAGGTCCAAAAAGAGATATACAAGTACTTGGCTACAGCTGCAGTCACCTCTTTTGTCTTTTTTTTTAAAAAAAAAATATTTTGATTTGATTGATAATGTCATTTGTTTTTCAGTTTGATACATACAGGAAGATGAAAGCAGTCACTGATGAATGCTGGGAAGGAAGGTATTTGATTGTACTTGGACAGATTTTAAGTATTGAGTTTTTGTTTTATATTGTGATTAAATGGATCTCATTACATTGGATAAATTAATAAAATAGTTTAAATATAGTTAATCAAGTTGTGAATGTATGAAAAATTAAATTAAAAATACTATAAAGTGTATGATTAATGGTTAGTGTGGATCATGCTTTGGGATGTTAAATCTTGAATTTCGGAGAGAAATTTTTGGAAAAAGTCAATAACTATGCATAACTATTGGACGAATTTGGACACCCTTTCACGCTGATTTTTTTTCTTTTCCTCCCTCTACTCATTTATTTGTGTTCATGTTGATTGGTTATAAATATGAGTACAGCTGATGATCAGACCAGATAGCCACATTTATATATATCATGCTTAGAAATACATGCCTTGATTATTTGGAAAACCTGTGTCTCTTTTCTTCCTTTTACTATTTAATTTAATACCCTAATTTTAGCAGACAATTTCCTGGACATTTATCTTTTTTGCACACAACTTGCTCCGTGTAATTAGGGCTATCAATGGATAGGGTATACCCGAACCCATATTTGTACCTGACCCATTTATGGAG
Organism: Parsonsia alboflavescens; assembly: GCA_028571225.1. Taxonomy (NCBI): domain Eukaryota; kingdom Viridiplantae; phylum Streptophyta; class Magnoliopsida; order Gentianales; family Apocynaceae; genus Parsonsia; species Parsonsia alboflavescens. The sequence continues at coordinate 19,152,674 of JAOXNR010000022.1, read as the reverse complement.
GGTATGGTACTTTTATTTTTACATCCAGCGCTGGTTCTAGCCCAGACTTGAATAGTATTCTTTAAATAGGTCTGGGTATGATATATATGGTTTCGGACCAGTTTAGTTTCGGATCCGATTAGGTATATATATATATATATAATATTTTTATATATACATACATAATGCATATATGTTTCTATTCTTGTTTCAAATTTAATTTTGTTATTTGACTATTGAATTTTAAATATTTCTGGGTAAGTGTTATAATTATTATTTAATAATTAGTATTGATTAATTATTTTAAATTTGATTGACAAGCGTGTATTAATTTGACTTTTTAGCATCTGTTATAATTATTATTTAATAAATAATATCAATTGGTTATTTTAAATTTGGTTGATAAGCTTGTATTAATTTGAAATTTTAACATCTTTAACTTCAAGTTTTTGTTTAACTTATTTAAATTTTACTTTCTTTGATATTTTTAATGATAAATGTCATTTACTTTTTTTCTGACAAAATATAATAAAAAATAGAAAAAATGTCAGGAATACCTGACCTGAGACCTGTTGGGTAGGGTCCGGGTCTAGGCAAGTTGGACCCGACTAGTGATCGGGTAGAGTCTGGGTCCTATGTTTATTAATCGGATATGGGTATGTACGGAACTCGCAGTTCCAGTGCCATTTACATCCTTACTTGTAATTTGCATTCAATAGTTTGGGATTTTGCTTGTGCAATTATCACCCAGTGAAACCTAAATATATCAAGTATAATTTAACTGCTGCTGACAACATTTTGGACAGCATCAAAGTATCTTTGAAAGCGTTTCCTGATTTTCTAATTGGCAGATTTACAGATCTCAAAATTCTTGATTGTAGGTTAGAAAAACAATAATAATAACAATAAAAATATGAAGTAGTAGTCCTCACTCAAAAAGCATGTTCTTCTTCTTAACTATATTATCTATCTCTCTTGAATGATACTGTTAAGAATTTTGCATTATGTGTAAATATGTATACAGTGCATTGCATGAACTGATAAGGAAATTTATGCATTTTCCTAGAAATTCTTAGATTTGATCTTAAACCACTTCTGAATTATTTTACAGCTTCCCCAAGACAAATGTGTTATGGCTGCAATACTTGGTGGACATTCTGCTCACTAAGAAGAAGTGTGTAAGTATTACTTTGAAAGTTGCTCAACTGATAAATTTCCAGCTTATTTTCCCATAAGGTGGCAATAGTTCTCAAGCTTAAATGATTATGTTGTACCACTCGCCATTCCCCCGGGTTCCCCAGCCTCAAATGCCCCCAAATTTGCAAAAGGTGCCTGCAGAAGGGAAAGGGATTAAAGAAATTGGCTAATTTTCCCTTTTACGAATGGCAGGAAAGAACTACCAATGATGAAAGGGATTTACGTAGCCTGAAAAAGCGTTTAAACAAATACGAGTCAGCAAAAGAGGCCACTGCAGACCCTTATTTCACTGAACTATTTATCCATGATGAGCCTTGAAATGAAAGCATTCCAAGTGCTAACTTTGGTAGGTGGATTGTTTATTTATGAGTTACTTATTCAACTTGGCAACACTTTAGCAGAAACCAACTAGGTTTCTTCTCTTGTACCAAAATTTTATTTTGTGAATATATGTATTTTCATTCTGGCAAGATACTTTTACCCCTTGTACAATCAGAGCAAACAGGTATATAACATGGTAAAAAAAAAATGCTTTGAAATGTTGAAGAATCTTGTATTAATCTTAGCATCCAGCAGTTAAAAGAAATGGACTAATGAGATAGTGGCAATGTAAGGAGTCATATGCTATGCTCCACAAAATCTGAAGACAAAACATGCCAAGGGTATGACTCAATGGTTGAAAAGTGATGTTTATCTTTAGTTTTATTGAATCAATTTACATGGATTAAAAAATAGTCGAGGCTTGTAAATAAAAACAAAAATACGTGCCTAGTCCATATTTTAAGTTGTAGACAGAGCCAAATGGTCTTTATGGGTTCACATACCTATACCATCATGGAATCTAAACTTAACATAGCATGTTTATTTTCCTCAAGCATCTTTCTCCATTTGTCCTCAAGTTGCAGCAAAAAGAAAGATCAAATCAAGAAGAATGGACCTGCTGTATATTCCAAGCAAAAACCTGCCATATTGTAATCCTTCCTAGCTCAGCTTTGTATTAAGTCCTTTTAAAAGTGACAAATCAGACCATAAAGTTTTAAGAGAGCTGACAGTGTCATATGTAGTGCTAACTGCTTTATATCCCTTGCTTTTTAAAAACAGCAGACTTCCTTTTAGACTCTAATGCAGTAATAATTATCTATAATAAAAACTTGTCGCATTTGATGCTTTGTTGTGGTGACATTAGACCTAGTCAGATTTTAGATACATTCGATGATTCCTCTTTCTTTTTCTTTTTGAATTTATAAGTGGTATCTGTATTAGATTTACATACATATTGACTATATTATTTAAAATTAAATCTATCTTACGAGAACTCAAATTCATATAAATTACCTCATCAAAGGTAGATAAAAGAGGGATTAAACTTATGATATATATATATATATATATA
>JAOXNR010000022.1:19125673-19150005 GCA_028571225.1 Parsonsia alboflavescens | reverse complement strand
AATCCCAATATAGGCCAAGTTCTTTATCCCTTCCAAGCCTTGAACTACATGAGGCAGATCCAGCACCGTGCACTTCAAAACCGGGAAAGCATTGGCAATGGCCTTAGCCATAATTTCGGTGCCACCCCCCATATCGACCAACGAATTCAATCCATCAAACACTTGCTTATAGTTTCCCATCAAGATTCTGCTAACCAACCGAGCATCACTCGTCATGCTTTGGTTAAAGAATCGGTTGAGCCTAGGTTCTTCCCCTGCCATTTCCCAAAATTGCCTTCCATGAGTAGTGACAAAAGGGCTGACATCATTTTTCCGAAACCCATCGGCGAGGCCGTGCCATGGGGCTACCAATACTGGATCTAGCATGGCCAGTAAAACAGGGCTCAAGCTCAGGGGATTATCTTTCACGAGAAGCTTAGAAGCAGGGAAAGAATGTAAGCAACCTCCTCCTCCTCTTCCTCTTCCCCATTTCCAGAATTAGAAATCTTTTTTTTCACAAAGAAGCCCGAAGGGGTCAATATCCGCATCCAACGATACACAGGGGAACTTAGAACTGTCGATTTTCAGAGCATCGATCAACTGAGAAATGGTAGTTGGCTTTCCATTATTAGTACTATGGATGATATCGGGTATGCCAATTGAACTGCACATTTGAGTGACATTGAGTTTGCAAAGTTGAATGTGTGATTCCATATATGTGAGCTTGAGCGTGAAGAATCTCTGCAGCTTCACCACTTGTCCCAAGCCAGCTGTTGTATTCATAGCTTCAAAATTCTGGAGTAGGTTATACAAGAGTGTGGAGAATCAGCCCTTTTTTCAATATATATTATATTTTTTTATGAAATAAATTTTACATTTTAATATACAAAGATTTTTTGGGTCTAGGATGGTCTTGAGAACTATGAACTTGCTATATTTTTATCATACCTTTCCACATTACACACGAATCTTTTGGTAGACGGATATTAAATTCCCTCAATCTGAAATTAAGGTTTTTACTACAAAATCTACATTTCTTTTAATCTAATCCTATTTATCTAAACCTTATTTTTTGTGATATTCAATATCTCGGTATTCCTTGCTTATTGATTGGTTTAATGTTTGTTTGGGTTTTTGTTATTTTCTTTTTTAGGGATCGGAAATGTTTGTTTAATGGGGTTGTTTTGTTTTATTTTGTTTTTATTTGTGACTTTTGAGTTGCAAAGAGAAGAATTTGTAGAAAAGTGCGACTGAGAAACTTGAGTTTGAAAGAAGCAAAAAAAAAATTCAGGAATAAAAAGAGAACTTGGGGAGAGGACATAGAGAGAGAGAAGAAAGAAATGGCCAAAAACCTAAATGGTGCAAACCTGTGAAGAAAGGTTTGGAAATTTCATGTAAGGTATACTAGATTTGGCTGTCGACCTGTGGTGGGGGTTTATTGAGAGAAACCATTTTGATTGATGTAGAAAATATCGATGAAACTAAAATTTTCTTAATTTAAGGGAATTTTCAATAATTTTTTTTTATTGAGACTTTGATTAGTTTGAATGTATTGTATAATTGAATTTGATTTTAAATATTATTATTGTAAAATTTAAGTTTAATAGTTTTTTTTTAAAAAAATTGAAGCACGTCTGATCTTGAGTTAAGCTTAAACGAGTCTGATCTTGAATTAAATTTAAACGAATTTGAATTTTTGACTTTTTTTAGATGAGTTCGAATCTAAATATTTAGGACCTTGAGAGCTTAATCTCAAGCCAGAATCTGAAAGAATATAAATAAGTTGAGCTTGAGACAGGTAGATTTGGACTCAACTTGACTCATTTTGTTTACATCCCTAATTGCAAATAAAAATTTCAATGCAACTGTTGCACCATTTCATTCTAATGATTTGATCCAGCAATCCAATAAGATTTCTCCACATTGCATCCCTTCCCACATCAATCTAACAAATAAACTCTACTCCGTTAAAATTGTCGTCTTCTTCATTTAAACTTGTTTCCTTTCATCTTATTCCTCTCAATCGGAAGATGAAATTTTCCGATGGCTGAAATACAGGAAGCCATGACAACTCTTTGCCTTCCTCATCCAATACAAAACTTTGGAGTTTTAAAGGCGGATAACCATTCTATTAAGACTGTGAAGACATCCCTCTATCTTTAACAATCTCAACCTCATCTTTCTCAATTCTTCAGGCGATGGGTTTCTTTTCTTCTTAGAATTCGAGGTTGGGCTTTTTTTCAGTTTCTACTGCAAAGCATGAAGCATGAAACTGGCTTACAAGGAAACATAATTATCTTTAAGTTAAAAAGAGAAGGGCATGAAGTTAAACTGATTTTTTTTAAAGGAATTTTTCTCCTGATTATGAGTTGTGTCGGTTGGGTATTATCATTTATTTATTTATACGGGATGTTAGGAAAATGAATTATGCATATAAGCTATTTGATGAAAGAACTAAGAAGAAGAAAAAAGCATATATAATTTCAATCCAGATCAAGATTTTTCTTAAAAGATAGGCATACAATATATGCTCAATCTTTGGTATCCATTGTCGTAGTTCTTTAGAATATGTGAGCTGCTCCCTTTTGCATTCAGATTTTAGAGTATATCTTCATTCTATAGCAAATTCTTTAGATAAATCTCTGTATTTTTTTTCTTTTTACTTGTAAGAAAATCTTTGCTTCATGGCTTCGTAAAGGAGGGGGAAAACAAAAATATAAATTTGGTTCTTTAATTTTCTTTCATGGACGAACTTTTGATCTAATAAAGTATAGGTTACACGGCTTCTTTCCAAACCAATAAGAGCTATCATTAAAAAGTTTCTTATTACTCTTTACTGCAAATCTAGTGAGCGCTTGCCTTTAGATATCCTTCGGAGTTTCTTATTGCTCTTTATTGCAAACCTAGTGAATGATTGCCTTTAGACATCCTTTGGAATATTGTTTGTTGTCTATATGCATTGCAGAAAAGTCATTTCCTAATCAAAATTTAGTCTGTCTTTAGATCATTAGATTGTGGAGTCCGACGAAAAACTAAATTCCCTGGTTTCTGCGAAAGACTTGAAGCTTTTTCATAATTTTTTTAAAGATCGTGCAAAGTTATAGATAGATTTTCTTGATTTGGAAATTTCCTTTTTTTTTAGTTTTCTTTTAAAATTGTGAGAGATGTGGATAAATTTTCTTAATTTGAAAATTTCTTCCAATTGAGAGGAATAGGATGGAAGGACACGAGTTTAGAGGAAGAAGACAACAATTTTAACGGAATTAAGTTTATTTGTTAGACTCATGTGGCAAGGTATACATGTGTAGAAATCTCTTTGAACTGTTGCGTCAAATCAGTAGGATGATATGGTACAGCAGCTGCACTGAAATTTTGTATATGTTAGACTTAGCTTGAAATAGTAACTCTATCTAAAATATTTTGAACGCAAATATCAAATCCAAGAGGAGGAAACTTTACAATGCTGAAACTGAGAAGACAAATAAAGGAACTTTATGACTATCATTCAAACAATACCCATTGATCATCTCAGAGAAAAGGTTCCAAAAGCAGCAGCCACAATGTCCAAGTGATTTTTCTCAGGTCAGGTGGTTGGATGATCAGGCAATCGTCTCAAGTCCATTTCAACCTGGTGGATGGTCCAACGCATATTCTCCAATTTCTGTAAGAATTATTCTCAATCTCAGTAAAGATGGAAAGGAAAGAACCAACCCTTGTGGAAATAATACTTAACTTTTTTTTTTTTTTTCTTGTTTTGCTACATTACCTTAACTATATCATGGTATTGTCTGGCAATAGAATCGAAGTGAGGATCAACTCCTTGATATTCACGAAGGCGTGTAACCTGAATGGATACAAACATTGAAAGGTTACAGAATGTTCCGCAACCAACACCTGCAATCAAGCTTAAACAACGAAAACCTGAAAGGTTCAAGGTTATAAGCAATGTACACATGCCAAATTATAGGACTTGATAAAAGAGTATACCGCTTTGTTATATGCAAGTAAGGCCTCCTCTGTAGACTCTACCAAGTATTTCCTGAACCAGCAAAATTAACCAAAAATTTCAGAAACTCATCTCCAGACCAAAATGCAATTATAGTTGACAGAATTCATCTCATTTTACCTGATCTTATGCAGCGCTGGAATGGTTTCTGAAGTGTAGGTGTCGAGCAAGAGAACATGTTCTAGAACTCTACGGAAAAAACAGGAATCTATAAAGTTAACTAGTTTTTCTTAATAATAGGTGAGTTCAGTGTTTTCTGGAAAAGTAAACACAAAAGCCATAGGCAAAAGAAATAAATATGCATGACAGTAGTACTTCGGATAGTGTCCTCGACGAGTCAGTTGGTCTCCACCTGTGTCTGGCATTTGTTTGCACTTGCCTAAGGTAAGAGACAAGGGGAGAGCTGGAAACAAGTCTGGAAATTTCGAGGAACCAGTAGTGCTTCTATGAAGCTGTGGCTATTGAAGCACAAAAGAAAGCTTAGGATTTTTTATGGGAAGGAAATATGCGGCTCACAGGTATGTGATAGCTACGGTTTCTTGGTTGAGATCTCTTTGCATGCTGGATGAGTGTTCCAGACCTCGAGCAGCTTGGTTGGTTTAGTTTCATTTATATAAGTGGATCAATTTTGGAGTTTCTCAAGTGCTGAAGAATGGCTCAACTTAACATTGGCAGGACTTGTACAGATATATGACAAGCAACAATCATTGGAACTATATCTTGAGAGGAGCTGTACAGGCATCACAAGTGGCATTTTTACAGCTTAAAAAGACAACATGGACAGCAGGAGGGGACTCAATTCTGACGTCTTAGCCGAGCATATTATTGATAAAGTTTTTAAGTTGCTATCTGCTAGGGACCTATGTAAAACTGGGCCAAGCAGATATGTGAAAGCTACTGCTGACTTAGCTAGACAGGAATATTTTGAACAGGGCTGTGCCCAAACACTGTAAATTCTGTTTTTTGGCTATTATTTGAGTAAATCCCAATTCATTCATTTGATGGAAGTTCCTAAAGATTTCATAGTCGCCAAAAGGACCACAATGAGCCATCTAAAAGTTTCCAATACTTCAGATAGTGGAAAATTGGTGAAAATGCATGACCAATCAAAACTACTCGTTTAGTAGAAAGAATATGAAATCAGCACAAGAGACAAACCTCAGTTTTGCACTCATGGTCTCACACCTCTTGCAGAGCCAAGTTTTGTGCAATTCATCCTAATTAAAAAGCATAGAATTAAATCTCCATCAGCGAAAATAAAAATCCAAGCTCAAGAAGGGAACGGTTAAGGCTTCATTGATTACTGATTATAACCTCAAGTATATTTGTGTCTAAGACAAAGGAAATAGGCTTACATATTTATGCTGATGTTGCAACTTTATTTCTTTGACAAGCTTTATTAGCACTCCAAGTATCTGCTCCAAAACCTTTAGATGGACAAAATGATTTAAAAGTTACACAACAATATTATGTTGCAGATACAAATATGAAACTGACGTTTAAGAACCCTGGACAGAAAAAATGCAAGCGTCTAAGGTAAGAAAAACATTACATTGTAATATTCAGCAAACTTTCTATCTGATGAGTATAGATCCTCTCGCCATGCAGCTTCTTCTCTCTCAATCTCCTCAATAATCAACTTGATCCTGTTTAAGTGTCAAATAAAAGTACCAATTTTTGATCAAGAATAAGCTTTCAATTACTGAAAAAATACAAAAATCATTAACAATAAATTCTTAGAAATTATGACAAGTGTCCTCAGCAATTTATTTTCTTTTTCAGACAAATGTAATTGCTTATGGAATAACCTTCTGATCAACAGATTAACCATACGTTACCCACCCTTTTTCAGCAACCCCCCACTCCCACCCACCACACACACACACACACACACCAAACACCCATTTAAAAAGAGCATATCAACATCATTTTGCTTCTATATACTAGCAATCAATGAAGGAAAAATCTAGTGGAACTATGACAGATAGAAGCTTTCTAAAGTGAACCAAAAGTGAGGAGAAACTCTGCAGAACTTCAAATCAAAAGTGAACCAAATAGCATCCGAGCAACAAATGGATTTCTAAACTTCCAGACCATAGCAAAAAAAGCATCCCTAACACAAAAAATTTAGAAGAATAGAAAAAAGGAAGATCCAACAGCATACCTTTCAGGAAGTCTAGCAGTTGAATTCCGACTATTAGTTGGTGAATCTGTTTGATTTCAGAAGAGTTTAGAAGATCAATTACCAAATGGCGTCAACTGACTAATGAAATCTTTTGCACTTGCTGGGCATATAGGAGTTTGTTTGCATATGACGAGAAGAGATGGATTAAAGCATAACTTCTGAGCCTAAAAATGCTAAAAGAGTAATTTCAACATTGAAACAGACCTATGTCTCCTGTAATGACAGCATCCATTAACCTATCACATTTAGTGTCTAATCGACTTCCAATCTCACGAGCAAGTGACACTGCATATTCGCCCATATCCTGCAGTTGTAGATAATTCTTTAAAATGTTAATTGGATATTGCCGTTACACTATAAATTAGTTTACATGACCTAAAAGTAGAAATCCAAAAAGAATATCACTTAGCCACTTATGATGAACATTGATTGGAAGATTGCTCATAATCAGCATGGAAAAGAAAAAATTCCATGCCTTGGCAAGAATTCACCGAACTCAGAATGTGTATCATGCCCAAATAACCTCAAGTATCCTACCATGGATAATTGCAACTGATGAAGCTGAGTTTGCCATAGATAAGCAGGAGTAATTCCAAGATATCTGTTGGGAACACCACCAACTTCAGGTTCCGATGGATCAGCAAGACCACCAGAGAGCACATTTGTTCCAGCACCACCAGTTCCAATAGCCGAAACATTTGTGTAATTAGTGGAGTTGGAGCTTGAGGTTATAGTGATACTGGTACAGGTACTATCAAGGGAGCTTCTTGACATTATACTCCATTTCTCTATTTCTTCCTCTTGTATCTCCCCGTCTTTAGATATTAGAGGAAGCCTTAATTTTTGAGCAGCTTCTGCAACAACCACTCGATGCTCAAGTGCCTCATAAACCTGAAACCACAAAATGAAGCGGAAATCTCTTCTTTCTAAAGGAATTTTTGTACTCACTTCCTATAAAGAAGAAGAATGCAACTCAACCACAAAATTTCTTATTCATTCATATAAAGTTTCACAGCAGCATTTTCATTATTCTACAGCATTCACAGATTTAAAACAACCGATAGAATAAAGAGCCTGACATAGGTTTTTGTTTTCGTCTATTCTCAAGTTGTGAAACACCTTTGCAAGAAATCCCAATCAAGCAAATACATTTAAAAGGAGTAATATAATGTTAAAATTAAAAGAAAATAAGGACCTGAGGAGGGTTCTTCAAGCCGACATCACGAATACCCCCAAAATTAGCCCCAGAAACAGCTTGCTGATATTCTTCCACCATTGCAATCGCTTCAATGTAAATTGCCTACAATCCCATTACAAAGGTAATAGTATCAAATTTCACAAACCCAAAAAGATCATTACAACTAAATCCTAACAGAAGCTCGAGACAGTACCAAAGCTTCCAAATAACGCTGTCTCTCTTTGCACATTTCCTCCCTCGCCTGCATCAATAGTTGAGAAAGATCCCTCAAATACACATATAAGAGAAAACATATACAAATATAGATAAAGAGGAAGAAATCATACGAGTTGGAGATCGTAGTAGGTCGATTTGGAAATGAGAGAGCCATCTGAAGCTAAACAATGGCGCTCCAACTGATCCATCAACTGGGTTACATCTGCTGCAAGATTTTGAGTTCCTAATCCTTTCCCCATTTCCTTCTCTTTTTTCTTTTTCTTTTTGTGAATTCAAGCTCAATTCTTGTTACACTTTCTTGATCAACTTCTCTGTCATAGCGGTTATCCAAATTCAAAAGAAAGAGGAGCCAGAGCCTTTTCCGCCGGCACGGATCTCAGCGATGGAGAAATTCAAGCAACCGATGTCGTTTTGGCAAAGTTACGATTTTTATTCTTTCTTTTCTTTTTTTGGTTTTTTCTTGACAACGAATTTCTTTTTGTTAGGGCACATTTTGTAATTTGATATGGAAGGAAATTATTTTTGGGGGGCCGGAGAAAAGGGCAAATATTCTTATTAATTACCTATTCATTTTTAGAAATTGGGGTCAATAGTTTTTCATATGTAAATGATAGCGGCTGAGGCCACAGGGGCGATCACTGGTGATGATAACAACCATTCTCTGGCCTCCGATCCCCATTTTGGAACCGCCACAAAATTGCCTGAAGAACCTGTTCTGAATCATTAATTTTTTCTCTTTGCTTCTTCAGTTCGATCTTTACCAATAGAAATCTGGTGTTGATAAATCCTCTTTTGCCTTCTCCCTTTCTTGTTGATGGAAAAAGGGAAGTCCTGGGATATAACCAAGTCGTTGCAGGAACTTGATTTGAATTCTAATTCCTACAAGACTGAAAAGGCGTTCACGAAGTTTGCCTCCCCCCTTCAACCTCCCTGTAACTTTCTTTATACCTCTAGTGTTTATGTAATTAGTCGCTGGTTTTGTACTTGGGTTGTTTTCTCATCCGGGTTCTTGTTTTTGAGTGTATTCCATAATCTTCTGTCGCGGTTCTCATATCCATAATCCATTTTTAGTTTCTTTGAACTAGTGCCTTTCTTTGCTGAAGTTTTATCTCTCGGTATTCTTTGTTTCATCAATTCTTGCCAGTTCTATACCATATTTTCTCATCATGTATTGACATTGCCTATCTTCTCTGGATTTCAGCTTTACAAATTAAGAAGCCAAAGCCTCCAAGCTTGTTAAGTCTGTGCCTTGGAATTGTTGGTAAGCATTTGGAGGACATAATCGAGGACTTGCCGGAGATAGCATCCACTTTTCCCTCTCATATTAAGGTAAAGAAAAGACTACATCTTTGTTGTTGCAGACTTCAAAACATATCCTTAATGTGTGCTAGCGGAGTTCAAGTTTCATTAAATGATTCAACCTCTGCTTAAAGGCTCTTCCTTTTATTGAGCTCATCATACTTGGTTAGCCATTTGGTGATCATAATTATCACATGCATGAACAAGGTCAGGTTGCTTTGCAGCTTCTTTCAGTTCGCTAATTTTTTATAATATCAGATAATCATTAAGAATTCTAAGGTTTATGATTTAGACTTTTATTGTGCTCCCTGAAGATACACTTGATATGGAAGATTGCTAATATCTTATCATTCTGATATTGTATCATGAACTGCCGTAGTATTAAAAAGAGCTTTGATACTGTATATTTCTAGCTTGACTACTACTATCTTTGTATCCGTATAGTGACATATCAAACTGTTATTAACAATGGCAGATGGCAATAGCTGCAATTGCAAAGAGAAGAAAGTTACTGAATGATGAAATTATTGTTGCATTAGCTGATAGTTCCTGGGAAATCCTTGATATATCTACTTCAGATGTCTCTGATTTTGGGTTATCAGGAGTGGTAAAAACTTGCAAGGCTCTCCGAGCAGTGGACATAAGGTACTGAAATTTGCATTTTTATCTGATAATATCTACTTATTACTGTAACTTTTCTGAAAGTCCTTGGAAGAATTTCCAATTGGAATTACCACAAATCTTTAAAATGACTTGACTTACCTTACATGCATATTATTTTATACAGTCGGTGCAACAAACTCACGTCAGATGGGGTCTCTGAACTGCTGCAACACTGCCACTCTCTAGAAGTATTAAGATGGGGGTATGTTATCTTGCCTGATGCTTTTGTTTTTAGAAAAGAAAAAAATTCTCCCTTCTTTACTTGCATTTATGTTTGAAACTCACTCATTAGCACTTCTTAAAACTTCCCCGTCTCAGATGCAAGCATACATAATTTTGCAATTTACAAAATTTCGGTGCCAATATTATGCAACCCATTTCCCTATAACTTGAGAATAAATGCTGTCTTAGTCACTTGAGACATAATGTATATGAGAAACTTGCTCTATAAGTTGGTTATAGTGGGGTGAAACTTTTAACCTGGATTACACTTTATATTTGACCTGCTTCATTTCTAAGGGTATGGTTTTGAATATTTATGAAGAGTTATCGTCTGCATCTATTTCAAGATGGGGTAAAAGATTACACTTTCATTTTTATTGTGACCTGGTTCATTCCTAAGGGTATAGCATTCAACATTTATGATCTGCATCAGTTTGTATGTTGAATTGTTTTGGCTAAGTTGCTTGATGATAAGAGCAGCAGAGAAGTTGTACACTAATTATTTGCCTTGCACCATTTATTGTTCGTAGTTGTACCTTATATTTATCGTGTTTGCATACCAAATGGACAAAAGCATCTTTATGATGTTTTTGCTATTCTTGGCACAATATAAGATTCCTGGGTTTTGCTTGTCGGTATCTCTTATTGATTCTTTTTATCTATGTTTCATTTTCTATGCAAATGTTTTCATCCTCCGAAATATAAAGGGCCCAAGATATTGGGTTCTGACGAGAAATATAAAACTCAATAACAGGAAATGAACCAAAGTTAATGTTGCAGAGGCTGTCCTGCAAGTGAACAAACCGCTCGCAGATGTTTATGCATCCTGAGGCCTAATTTGCATGATGTTGTGGGCGACTCTTGGGAGGAACTGGATGCAGCAGAAATTGTTGTTGGTTCACCTTCGCTTAGGTGGCTCGTATGGGTATGTCCATTTTTGACAATAGCCAGAACAAATTTCATCCCTTCCAAATGAATTTCGTCTGACATAATCGTTTTTGACAGCCAAAAATTGACAAGGATTCGCTGGAGTGTCTGTCAGCAGAATGTCCACGTGTAATATTGAACCCCAAACCATCACCTTTTGGTTACAAAGGTGTAGAAATTCCTAGAGAAGCATTACCAAATGCATCATTGGACGATCCAGTCATTGAAGATATTGATCCCAGAACGTGGGCAGTTTCTGGGTTCATTGTTCGCTCAACCACTACCTCAGAGTCGTCAGGGGAATTGCCCATCGCTGAGAGATTTAGGCTTGCATTTTTGGAGAGAGATACTCGATTGGCACCAAAGCGAGCAAAAAATGCAAGGCAACATCAACGACGTGCTGAGAAGGACCGGGTGATGACAAGTTCAAGAGCAAAAGCGTTTGCACTTGCCTCACAAGCAACCAAATCTTTGCATCATCGGAGCTAGAGCAGGAAATTTGCTACTTGCTCTGAACTATGAATATGAACTCCACCTGTAGCAGTCTGCATCTTGTCTATCAAGCGCAAAGTTTGTTGCACATTTGCATATTGGCCGTTCCTCGGATGTTGATGGGGATTTAGTGGCGTCTCCTCCTCTTGCTTTCCAGTTTTTTCTCCCTTATTAGGGTAGCCTGCTGGAGTGCGACGAGGATTCTGATGTTGAGAGTTGTCTTCTCTTTATTCTTCTTCTTTGTTTTAATGCTCACTTTTGGGTGACAATTTTAACTAACATTTTCAAGGAAGGAAGGATCTAAATAACTGAATAGCAGAACCAAATAATACATGGCATCGGAAACCAATCCACCAACTCTCTGGAGCAGTAAAGATCCATCTATTAGAAAGAGAGAAGCCTAACCAGAGGCTGAATATTCTTATTATTCACCATGTTTGTCCATAAGCCAAATGGGAAATCAGTGACAAATAAAGGATGTAAACCCCTCTATTATTACTACCGAAAAGTTCTATTGACAGGGAATGGGTACTTTCGACTAAAACTAACATGCTGTTCATCTTCTGTACTCCTCAAGTCCCAATCCAAGGTTCAAGTAGCTTCACCTCTTTTGCATCATTGTTTTGTCAAGTTCCGGATTACATAGGGAAGGATGCCACCATGATCAAAATATGCCAGCTCAACCTGCAAAAGCAATCAAAACGATAACCTCAGAATGCGATGGCAGCAGTTCATCTCAGTTCAGTTTTTTTTCCGACTATTTCGGTCACTGGCTTTTTACTGTATCAGTATAATAATTCATGTCAACAGAACAGATGCTGATCCATCGAGAACCAAACTGTCTGAAACACATTCAAAACCAGAAGATTTCATTCAAGCCCAACACTTATAAACGAGTACTAGAAAAGTTAAAACGAGTAAAATGTACCTCAGTATCAAAGCGGGCTATACAAATGAAAGATTTCCCATTGTCAGTGGTAACTGTAATATCTTGACCAGGCCTTAGATCACTGACTTTTTCTGGGAGGTCAATAGTGTAACGCTCGTGACCAGTCAGGCCCAGAGCATCTGCATCTTCACCTGGCTTAAAACAAAGTGGAACGATGCCCATTCCTACTAGGTTGCTGCGATGGATTCTTTCAAAACTTTTGGCAATCACTGCTTTTACCCCCTGATGAACAATGTGCAAGGGATTAATCAAAGATATATGATTTGAAAAGAAATACCCAACGACAATTACACACTTACCAGTAACATAGGGCCCTTGGCAGCCCAATCTCGAGAACTGCCACTCCCATACTCTGCTCCTGCCAATACTATTGTGTCCTGCCCAGCACTTTTGTATTTCTGGGAAAAAATCGAGTCAGACTAGGTTCCGTCTTCTATCGGTATTAACCCAACCAACTCATTCACACAATTCAAACCAGGGGATCAAGATAGAATATGAACTCACCATGGCTGCATCATAAACATACATCTTCTCTCCAGTTGGGATGTGAATAGTTTTTGGGCCCACCTCTCCGTTTAAGAGCTTGTTCACGATCCGAATATTAGCAAAGGTGCCCCGAGCCATTATTTCATCATTGCCACGACGACTACCATAAGAATTGAAGTCCCTGCGGTCAACCCCACGCTCCATCAAGTATTTTGCTGCAGGGCTATCCTTGTGGATGCTTCCTGCTGGTGAGATATGGTCGGTGGTGATACTATCACCAAAATTCAGTAAGCAGAATGCGTCCTTTACTCCATGAGGACCAGGAGGATCCATTGTCATGTCCTTGAAGTATGGAGGTTGATGAATGTAAGTAGAGCTTGGGTCCCATGAATAAAGCTTTGATGATGGAACAGAAAGTTCATTCCAGAATGGATTTCCCTTTGTAATAGCTTCATAAGTGCTCTTAAACATGTCGGGGAGCACACTTGATTGAACCACCTATAATAACAATGGCACATGGAATTAGATAAAAGTGAACGTCACAAGTTCAAGACAACCAGACACCAGTATGAGAATGTATATTACCTCAGCAATTTCTTCCGTCGTAGGCCAGATGTCTTTGAAGTAAACACTTTTCCCATCTTTCCCAGTTCCAATTGGCTCCTTCTCAAAGTCAATATCAACCTTAAGTGGGGAAAAAAGGGATTCAGTCAGTTATCTAAAAGTTTATGCCAGGTAAGCCCCAGCCATGATTAACAGATTCCAATTTCTTTGTTTCATTGATGACATGAAACTATTCAGTAACAGATCAATTAAGATTCCTTTCGTAACAGGTTGTCAGTTTTGCCTGTTCCACTACGTACTCTTGGACATGTATTGTACAAGTATAAAATGCATCCATCTTGAAGGGCATCTTCAGACGATTTTTTATTCCCAGATGAGAGCAATAGTCATAGAGGATTGAGTAGGAATATTTTTCAGTCTACAGGTGCGATTAACAAATAGAATAACATACCGTGCCAGCAAGTGCATAGGCAACAACTAATGGGGGTGAGGCAAGGTAATTGGCCCTTGTCAGTGGATGAACGCGACCTTCAAAGTTCCTATTACCAGAAAGAACAGCTGCAACAACAAGGTCTGCAAAGGAAATCAGGGAAGTATATCAGAGACAGAAATCTCGCATGTAGGGGGAATTATTAAGGCATATTTATATTATCAAGATTCCTTGAATAATAGATGTCAGGTGACAATCAAACAGTGACACATTTTAACATTCAGAAAACTATTTTCAATGCAAAGACTAGAGACATTGCCAACCCAAGCACTCAGTTGTTGGTAGGAAACAGAATCAACTACATCATTACATTAACTGCAATAAGAACAAGGAGAAACTTGTAGGCGATTTCACCCAAGTGCTGCCAAAGCAAGTTATGTTTGAAAATCCATCTCAAGTGGAAGGATAAAAATTCCACTCCAACTAGATAATAGACTCGAGAAGCAAAGAAGATTAATAGGAAACAACTAAGTCGACCAATTGGCCTATAGATTGATCATTCAGTAGAGGTATGCACATATTCTCACATTCACTTATTATTACTCCCTCTATTCAAAATTGAACATCCACATTTATAGTTTGGAACATTTAAATAAATGTCTTGTTTTTTCATATAAACACATTTGCATCTAAGGTTCACAACACAACTAACCTCCCATCATTAACACTTTCGTTAATAAGGATAAACATAAATACAATAATGCCAAATACTATTCTAAATATTTGTGCAAATTAAATCCTGAACAAAGAGAACATTTTTTCCTAATTGTGTATAATAATAATAATAATAAAAAAAAAAATAAAAATAAACAGCTACCATTTTCTGAAATTGCTGAAGAAACTGATTCATCAAGGTCCCCAGAATTTCCAATGCAGGTTGTGCACCCATAGCCAACAATGTGGAAACCCTGCTGGTTCAAGTACTTCTGCAAGCCACTACAAGAAAAGAGGCCGAGGTATAAATTTAATAACTTGTAGCGAGAGGTAGATACTTCAGAGATTTACCAATTAAGTACCTCTTGAGCAAATATTTTGTTACTACTCCTGAACCTGGGGCGAGACTAGTCTTAATCCAAGGCTTAACCTGTTCAATAATAAACATCAAGAAATTTTCAGAGAATGACCAAATTAAAGAAAAAGGTCAGTCGGGATGTAAAATCCACGGGAGACTGAACCCAGGCAAAGCAAAAGGAATGACTTGCACTTTATCCCAGAAGACCATTTTCGATAAAATTTCAAGCATTAATACCGACCTCCAACCCTAGATTACATGCCTTCTTTGCAACTAAACCAGCTCCAAGCATGACACTAGGATTTGATGTGTTTGTGCAGCTTGTAATTGCGGCAATAACAACACTACCATGCTTGAGCTCAGCAGGTTGATTGTGGAATGAAAAATTCACAACTTTATTCTGTTCTTTGTTTGGAACAGCATACCCCTGGGAAAGTAAAAACAAGCAAAAAGAGAAAATAACCAAATGATTTCTGTTGAAGTCGCAAACCTTTGATCAGCTATGACACTTGTACTCACCTAATGCAAACTTAGATACAAAGCCACTTAGAAAGCGTGAATTAAGGGTCATCTAAGGCATACTGGGGCTCATAAACTTGGGAAAATGAAATCACCATTCAAGCATCAAAAAGGACTTGAGTGAGATGGAATGGGGTAAAATGGGCTAAAAGGGAATATTTTGAAAATAATTGTTAAAAATACTGAAAACAAATGTTTGTATCTGACCTTGAATCCAACTTTACTATCAAGACATGACTGCCAATCAGACTTCATTTCTTTTATTGGAACACGATCATGAGGCCTATGCACAACCAAAGATCACATCAGAACGAAAGACAATATGATGAAAACAAAATGAATATGATATCAATACTCTGTATTTACCTTTTCGGTCCAGAAACACAAGGTTCAACCTCAGAAAGGTTAAGATCCAAATGAGATGAATATACTCTCTCTTGTTGAGGCTGGCCCATCAAATTGTGAGTTCAGATTAATGCTTTCATCAACTTGAAATGCCAAACAAAGTTTCAAGGAAATATGACAAGAATTATACCTCACTGTAGTCAATAAACATCTTGTTTGCACGCAAATATCCTTCAATCATAGACACCTAAATGCCATGGAAACAATTCACATCAGAGTAATATTTGTATTTATGAATATAAATGTGATAATTTAAAAATATCGTGGAAATGGAATACATAGGAACTCACAGTATCATCACTTCTTCCAGTTAATTTAAGATATTCTAGTGTAACATGATCTACTGGGAAGAAACCCATTGTTGCTCCATACTCAGGAGACATGTTTGCAATAGTTGCCCTATCAGCCAAAGATAATTCAGCCATACCAGGACCTAACATGTATTTCATCAGCCAACCCAGAAGCATTCTCAATAGGCATTTCATATAAGAAAATCAAGAATTTAGGATAATATGTTTACCATGGAACTCAACAAACTTCCCAACAACACCATGCTTCCTCAACATTTGTGTAACAGTTAAAACCAAATCAGTAGCCGTGACACCATTCCGCAGCTTTCCAGAGAGCTTAAATCCCACCACACCAGGCAGAACCATGCTCATTGGCTGTCAAATTAGCAACAGGTAAATGTAGCACAAAAAAAGATACAATTTTAAGAAAGACAGTACATGGAACAACTCCACAATAAAGAACATTTAACAGAAAAGTCAACTAGAGAGACCTAGAAGAGTATTAACCATGCAAAGCCTGAATTAAGCTGTTAATGTGTCATCCATCAACAAACAAAAATTGAATTAAATTCACATTCCAAAAACTATCCCTAAAATAAGTAAATCGACAAACAGTAGAAACAGCCACTTCTACGCATTCAACGGATGGACTGTCATGAAATCTTCAATTCAGTCCTTGGTATAAGAACAGGGGATTGAAGGACAGAATGGAAAGGAGATCCCATAACCTGGCCTAACATTGCCGCCTCGGCTTCAATCCCTCCAACACCCCATCCAGCAACACCAAGTCCATCAATCATGGTTGTGTGAGAATCAGTTCCAACAACACTATCAGGGTAAAGCATGCCACTAGTATTGAAAACCACCCGTCCAAGATATTCAAGATTAACCTGAAATTTATTGCAGAAGCATAAAGAAATCAGTCAGAGAACTGGCACTGCAAAAAACGGTGACAGAATCAAGAAACCAAATAAATAGATGCGGGATGGCAAGCTTAGGCTGAAAAAAATTCAGTGCAACTTAACAGGCTATGAGAAAGAAAAAAAAAGGGGGGGGGGAGGGGGAAACTAACAAGGGCACCAACATGCAGCCTGTAGAGCATACAATACAAGGTGAAACAAGAATCTTGCTTTAAGTAAGAATCAAGGGAACAAAAGATCAGTTGGAATGCAACTTTGTGATGTTTAAATCATGTATCAAAAACTTTTACCTGGTGGACAATACCAGAACCAGGAGGAACAACAAGCATATTGTGGAAGGCAGTAGATCCCCATTTAAGAAAAGCAAATCTTTCTTTGTTTCTTTGAAATTCACGGTCCATATTAACTTGTACAGCATTTTCCTGTCTTGCTACATCAACCTGTACTGAATGGTCAATGACAAGGTCCACAGGCACCTGAACAGAAGATCTCATCTAAGAACAGTAGGATAGATGATAATATCAATGTTCTGCATTAGCTGATATGCAGAAGCAGAAGAAAAAACAACAAACAAGCAACTAAAAAAATAAGAGATCAATTGGAGACGATGTATATTACTTTTGGTAATAACCCATATTATAAAGAATTTTCAGAGAAATAAAATTATGCTTGCAACTTCCGAATTAGAATATCACAAGCAAGCTTTATATAAATCTTCTGGACATAGAAGAGGTAGAGAATAGCGAATTTCATATAAAATGGGGATTTTCCAGGTGCTTTTGAGGACATGGCCCTCAGCTCCCATTCAAGCCTTGAGAACATAGTGAGCCACCAGGAGACTCATGGCTACACTAATCCCAGTGTCCGACATCCAACTTCAGCTTCTCTGATTGAACAGAATTTATGGTCAGACCATGAAACTACATGCCAAAGGAATCCTTGGGGTCCACTGGAGGACAACATTTCTCCCATGGGGGATAAAGAAAATTGGAATCCACAGATACCAAGTCATTCCAAAATCTATCAAAAAGTCTGTTCCAGCAAGGTGAGGGAGGTTTTGGGAGAACTCTTGATTAGATATGAGCTTTGCATCAAACATACCAAGGGATTAATCTTGTCAGGGTCACTGCCAAGATTCTTAATAGCATCTCGCATAGAAGCAAGGTCTACAACTGCTGGAACACCAGTAAAATCCTGAAAAAGAGAAGAAAACATCAGAAAGATTACAAATGTTCTTGAATTGTAATCACAATCAGGATTATGTTTAGGACCTGTAAAAGAACACGGGCAGGCTTAAAAGGTATTTCAACTTGCTTCGGGGAAGTATTTTCCCAATCAATGATCTTCTCAACATCATTCTTAGTGACTTGGAAGTTGTCACAATTACGGATGGCAGATTCCAAAAGTATCCTGATTGAGTATGGCAGCTTGTCTGCAGGAGAAATTTTATTTCAAAAGATAAATCAATCATTGAAATCCAAAACTATTAACACCTAAGGCAGTATACCAACATCCTTCCTCAAATTTGTTTTCCCAAAGAAGCAAGAATAGTAAAACAACGGTATACTAGGCCAATATACTGATACTGCTCACATACAGATAGGGGCTAAGCTATTAGATCAAAGAAACCAATACAATTGGAGACACATAACAGCCAAGCAAGCCAAAAGAGTAACAAAAAAACATAAAATAGTAATTGCGTAAACATACCAATTCTAGGATCATTTAGAGCTGGAAGGCTGTAGAATTTTCCAAACTCACCACCTCCAGGCTTTGGAAGACCGGTCAAAATTCCCGAAAAAGGATTCCCTTGAGCTGGAAACACGAGCAATACAACTGTGATCAGTTCCGTAAGAACAGTACCACAAATAATAATTCATTCCACTGACAGTTCTGGATTATAGAATGGGAAAGCTAGCGTCATTTCTTACAATGTCAATTATTGAATATGCTTTCCAGAAATAACCAAGAACAATGAAAATGCAGGTCCGAGAATTTGGCAAACACTTAAAAGAAATTCAAATCTCGAGAATAAAAACAGAATGGCACCAACTCCACAAGTTAATAACATTTCAACAAGCAATAATTTGGGTAGAAACAAAAACTTCCAAGGTACATTTATATCAAGAACGCAATCTAGAGACTCTACATAAAGCCATCCCAAGGTCATCAATACACCCCAGAGTCCAGACAAACTAACATTTCCTACACAGAACAAGAATCGAGGAATAAAGAAAAACTCACAACCCATTCCAAACTCTAAAATAGAAATGAACCAATAAATACCCATGGTAGCGATCTTGCGCTGAAAGCGTTCGATCACAGGAGTAGCAGTTCTGATCTGAGCCCTAAGACTAACAGGTGATCGCCAGGCAACACCGTGACTCCACTTGGGAACAGAATAACAAGGCGATCGAACCGAGGACAGGAAATTCTTAGATTGGTAACTGACAAAAGACCCGGATTTCAAAGAAGAAGATGGAACAAAGCTTCTACCACTTCCAAGGGACGAGACTGAAGTAGTAGAAGAAGCAGAAGAAATGGTAGATGCAAAGCGAACTCGAGTAGAAGCAGCAGCTCTTAGAATTGCGGATGTTGATGATAACGAGCAGGTGCGCACATACATGACGATTAATGGACAGCCCTGGTGTGGGGGGTGGCAGGTTTGTCAGAAACCCTAAATACATAAATGAAAAAAAAAGAAAATAAAAATGGAAAAAAGCAATGATTTTGATAGGATAAATATAGATACAGGAATTTGTATGTATAGGTGTGTGGACGGCGACGGAAAGAATAGGGGGGAGTCCCAGTCAACAAATATCACCAGTGCACTGCTATGGAAGTGGATCATTGATGATTTGGGACGATGACGTTTTCTTACTGTTGAGGTGTGGACGTGTGGCTTCGGGCCGACAAGATTGGAAACTAACCGTTGGATCGAGACTAGAGGATACTTGTTCGGTGGATATTTTGGGCGTGTGTATGAGAGACGTTAGGCCATTAATTAAGATTTTTTTTTTTATTTGATCAATTTAATTTCATGAATTTTTCTTGTCTCGATCATATAGATCCTTTTTTTTTTATATTTTTAAAATCTCATAAATTTTTTTTTATTTTGATTATGTAAATTCATATATTTTTTTATCTTTAAAGGTTTCATAGTTTTTTTATCCGTGACCAACTAGGTTATATAATTTTTTATTCGTGACTAATTAGGTTCAAAAATAATTTAAAGTTATAAGATATTCAAAAAAATTGAAACTATCTAATTAAAATAAAACAGTTATAGAATTTTAAAAAATATAAAATATATGCATATATATATATATATGAATCTATATAGTCAAAATAAAAAAAATTTCGAGTTTTAATTGATCATTTTACCTTATTATTATTATTTCCAATGATAATAATGATAGGAAGATTTTCAACATTGTTAAATGTTGACATTCCTGCTTCCACTAAACCACTACCAACTACTACTGCATAACTTTCTATTATTTAGAGTCATAATTACTAGTACGAGTCTATTATTTTACACAAATATTCACTCTTTACTTAATACAATAATTAAAAGAATTTTTTATTATCAATTTACAATAATTTGTATAATATAATGTAGCATCTTCTTCCGCTTTTTAAAAAATATTTTTTTTATCCTATAATATTTGCTTGCTTTGCAAAAAAGAATCAGGCAGAGTTCGAAAGGTGAAGTATTTGATGCGGATTGAAATTTACTAATTTGGAATATGCTTATGCGAAGGGTATATTTGGTATATTCTGAGTGTTCCGCTATTTTTCATGGTATGCACGTGATTAGATTAGATTGGATTGGATTCTTGCACTTCTATTGCTCCCTCAGTATCTAATTAGAAGTCAATTTGTTAATATTAATTTTATTTTTTATATATATATTTTTAAAAAATATCATTAGGGAAAAGAAGATTGATCATGGAAATAGAAGATATGAATAATATTGAAAAAAATGAATAAGATAACTATTAAATGACAAAAAAAAAAGAACTCAGATAACTTATAATACTACTTTCTCAATTATTAAATATAAGACACTGATCGTTATTTTGTAAAAATTAAAATAACTTTTTTTTTCTAAAATATCAATTAATAATCTTTTCAAAATTTTGAACATCACCATTTTATGAGTATATCATTCGAAAGATATAAAAAAAAAAACACCTTAAAAAATTAATTAATTAATAATACGAAAAATTAATTTAAAAAAACTTTCGATTGAGTGACTGAGGAAGTATGATTTATAAAATTAAGAATTTTTGTTGGCATTTTTTAATTTTCACTTGAATATTGGCAGATGAATTTCGTACTTTGAACTAAATGATATGATGTTGATTGATGGGGTCCATGAATAGTGTAATAAAATTGAGGGCATTGGCACATTGGAATTGTCCGCATGCACTGGATCACGAAAAAGGAATCACAGGGTCAATTCTCAGAGTTATCTTTTGTCCAATCTAAAGACTCTCGAAAGAAATGCAGCTTTTTTGCGACAATTGTCAGTTTCTAAAGTCATTTTTTGTGAAATGTGGGACGGACGCATATGGGATTTTTCGAACGTTGGGCCTCACACAGACAGTCCCACTACCTGGAGAATATCCCTTTAAATAAATCTTGAAAGATGATCTTGGGATACCAGAAACAAGGTTGTTTTTTTTACTTTTCTAGTTTTTTTTTTTTCCTTCAAACTGGTGCTGGCAGAAACCCAGAAGCAAGAAGGAAAAAGGGTGAGAGTTTAATGTATTAAAAATTCATTTTCAGGTCAGTTTCCATGCTGCTGTGTCTAATGAGAGTAAAAACTGGTGCAGATCCATGGTTTAGGTGACTAATAATAAAGCCTCCGGAAAACAAGAATGGCATTCTTTGTATAAAGTACACAATCACCAGTATGAGGGATTTCTTTTTCTACCAAGAATTGAGAGAGAGAATTTGACCAGACAGCGTGGGCTCATAGCAGTTAGAACTTTCTCGTACGGTGGCTTCTAGCAATGCAGTGAGGGTAATTTGTGCAAAGCCAGGGAGAAACATCGAATAGTATGGCAGCGGCAAAATCACAAGGTAGTTTGTCATGTAGGGGGTTGCCATACCCCTGGTCTAAACGACTCGCCTGAGCCTGATGGCTCTGAAGATCTGAAAGCAAATGCAAAAGATTTAGGTTGCTTATCTCCTTGGTGGTTTCTGAATATGATAAAACCTAGAATTCCGAGACATGTATTGCTCCATGATGCCTTTCGTAACATACTAAAACACAGAAAGGGTGGAAGCAGTTAAGTAATACAAGTACTTACTCTTGTGGTTCCTTTACATCTTCAGATGGGGTCTTTACCTCAGCCTCTGTCACTTCGTGAATCCTGTTTTATATGGCAGGTCAAATATTTCTTTTAGAACAAGAAATCTGAGACCAAAGATGCCATCTTTATATTCTGTCTTCCTCTCCATTTCAACCGCCATATTTCCTCATTAAGATTATATGACAAATAGATAAATGCATATGGACGCACCTTGAGTTGTTTGTAGCATCAACTGCTTTTTCAGACTCCTCCCCTTCAAGAATACATAGCAAAAAACACACTCAATGTTCAGCAGTTGTGGGAAATTTCAGCAAATAAGAAACTGGAGAAGGAGAAGGGGGAAAGAGAGAAAAGGACATCATGCACAATGGAGAGACCTGATAAAACATTCTCTCTGTGTGAGGAGGCATTAATTGTAGAATGGATTATGGAGTAAAGGACAATAGCCATGCTTGATTACATTACCAATGCATGCCCAGGTAAGTTATGCTTCTTAAGTCTTATTTCCTCCATTGAGCACATTCGGTAGGGAACAATTTTATTCTTCAAACTATAGGAGCAAAACTACAGTTGTAAGAAAGGCCCTACTGGTTCATGGTTCATCAATCGTAAAACGTGTGATACATAGAATCAATTTCAACTGAAGAAGATCGGAACAATGAAGATAATGTTATACCTTTTGAAGCAACTGGAAATTGCTGAATAAAACTCTTCAAGTCTGGACCTGCAACTTTTCCTAGGC
This sequence comes from Parsonsia alboflavescens, assembly GCA_028571225.1. Taxonomy (NCBI): domain Eukaryota; kingdom Viridiplantae; phylum Streptophyta; class Magnoliopsida; order Gentianales; family Apocynaceae; genus Parsonsia; species Parsonsia alboflavescens. The sequence goes on along the minus strand of JAOXNR010000022.1, from coordinate 19,127,117 downwards.
ATCAATATCCAATCCAATAAAAACAGCATCACAGTATGGTAGCAGATACTTCTATAGGTCCTTTTCCACCTAATAATAGGAAGATTCATAGCTTACCAGTAATTCCAGCCCTTTTAGAAGCACCTTCTCTAGCTTTCCTTTCTTCTTCTTCCTTCTTGAGAACTTCATTTAAAAATACATTTGTTAAGGACTTGATCAAAAAGAAACCGACACTCAGCACTCATAAAACAATTTTCAGTTATCAACAATCTATTAACATCACAAAATCCATTCAATCAGAAGAATACACCCATAGGATAACCAAAGTCATTGCAAAACACCCAGTGTCAGAGGAAGAGTTAGAAAACGGAATACAATATTTAAATATTAGCATAGGTAAAACATAATTCCACACTTTTGAGATATAAGTTGCAAAGAAAATAAGGAAAAACTTTCACTTAGCATGGAAATGTAAGCACTGCAGAAAATCACAAGCGATGAGACTGCAAACTTACGAGTAACATTTAGCTTAACACTCTCCCTTCTTGCCTCTAGCTCAGCTATTTCCTGATACATAGGCCAACAATTTATACGAATAGATATTTAAATGAACTAGCTTCCCAAAGAAAGTTGAAAACTGGTGGATCATCAGCATATCCAAGTGATGCAGATTTGTCAGTGAGTGCAGTTCACGCAGGGAGTTGGCTCGGTAGAAAAATAATGCATGCATGGAAATATTCTGACGCATGAGAGGCAGTAAAAGCCAGAAAAATAATGTGATTTGTACTTAAAGCAGGTAAAACAAATGCATATGAAACTGTCGGCTTTATTTAAAGAATTGAAAATAACCTCACCAGAAACTTCACCAGCTCAAAGCACTTGCCCAGACAAGTTACAAAGCTTTATGATATTATGATTACATTATTGCGCAAATTTCTATGCATTAGAAAAAAGAAAAACTGCACCTTAAGTGTCTTACAGCATTGAAATTCCACAAAAAGGGACACAGTTTCTAAATTACCTGAGCTGTGGGAGCTTTTTTGCGCTGTCCATTCAGCCAACATATCCATTCAACTACAATATTATAACAGTAAAGTAGAAAACATGAGAAACCAAGTTGCCAAATAAAGATAATATTTTTATGATAATTAATTTTCACTAGCACATAGACTTCAGATTAAAGAATTAATGCAAAAAAGGGAAATCCATCAATTTAATCAATGTGAAAATGAGAACAATATGCTAACAAATTCTTGGCACCTTTAATGCATCATTAGACCACTAAAATGAAACTTCCCATTTCAATTCGACTAAAGCATCTTTATGTTTATAATGGAACTAAGAAACTGTTTATTAAAACAATCACTTTCCTTTGCAGTAGAGTTATCCACTCAAAAAAGAAGCATTCCTATAGTGGAGTGTTGTAGATGTAAAAAATATAAAATTTCTGTTTTCACCCTTCGGT
>JAOXNR010000022.1:19077266-19125143 GCA_028571225.1 Parsonsia alboflavescens | reverse complement strand
TTTCAAATAGGATATCTTCACTACTCAATGTGGTTAGCTGCATCCACTAAGAAACTTTTAATACATCATCACCATCTTGCTACAAACTAAAGTCAAAATCACCGTCTTTAGTCTTTCTTAGCATTACATGACCCCTCCAAACTAGCCTCCTCAGCACACATCCCACCCAAAAAGAGGAAAAAAGAAACACCTCCTTTCCAAGGCAAAAAAACTCCAGAATTTGACAAGCTTTTTCATACCATTTGCTGAAGGTAGAAAGACAGGATCATCCTAAGAATATGCAGAGCCTAAACATTTCTTAATGCTTTAATAGACACAAATTTACACGCTCAAAACTGAACAACTTCAACATTATTATTCAGTAAAAACAACTTGACAGACAGTATCAGATGAGTATAAGAAAACAGAGACATTGAGGTAACAATCTAGTTTAGGTATAAAAAATTGAGATACAGAGAACACAACCCACTTACAGACACAATCCATTTCTTCAGTTCTTGCAAAATATCGATTCCGCGCCTTGTCCATGCCCACCAATGTTCTATTGCTAAACAACCCTGCAAACCTCGTCACAGCCTCGACATGGTCCCTTCCGGTATTTTTTTTACGCTCCTTCCAACTTAAATCGCTGAAGTTGCGATCTTTCGGCTCAAAAGAGTTTTCCCCTGCAATCTGAATTACAAAGGGGAAAAAGATAAATTTTTAGTATTCCAAAAATAAGGCAGTGTTTGGAAACTACATTTTGGTTTCGCTTCACTGCAACCAAGACAACTGGTACAACAAAAACCTCATCATTTATGTCAACTGCTGGAAAATGATGGCATAAGTGAAGCAGAACAACTGCCTTTTTTCATTTCAAGATCAGAATCTTGAGAACAATTCACAAGCAGCTTATCTTTGAAGAAGAAAATAGCAAAGGAATAAGAACAAATATATATAGCTAATTTCATTTCTCAAAGCCAAACACTTCCTTAACCATCCTCCCACATTGATATGACAACGTTAAGTGAAGTAGTAATTATAGATGGGATTTCACTCTCTCAGTCGCCGAGCTCAGTAACGCGGGCTTGTGATCCAAGTGGAGGTAATAAAGTGGTGGAACATTGGGTTTGTTCGGAGGGTAAGGCTGTGAAGTCCTTATGCTGGTTCGCCCGTTCCAAGCGGTGAGCTGAGTAGTGTGGCTTGGGCGAAGGTCTGGGTTTCTCGGCTCCTAAAGTGGTGGGCACCGCGTGAGGCTGGTTTCACAGAGCAGCGAAAACCACCTGCTCACAGCGGTGGAAGGATAACGGATCGGTATCTTCTTGGCCTATTAATACCTGATGGACGGCTTTAATTGGACCATCACTTTTGGAAAAAATGACCATTGGTTTTGGGCCTCAGTGTATTTTGGTGGGCCGTCTTTTTAAGCTTCATCTACTGTTGACCCCTAAGAGGAATTTCCAATCTTTTTGGAATCTGGGCCAAATGTTTTGGGCCCACGCTGTATTCGATGCCTCCTCTTTTTTATTACTCCTGTCCAAGAGCCTACTGTGTTAGGTGGGCCTTTTTAAGTCCCATCCCACTGGACTCGCGTTTGATCAATAAAAAGGAAGTTCGAGTCTTTTTGGAAACTCCGGCGACCGTTCGCCCGTCGGAAACCTTCTACTGTTCTACATAAACTGTTTCCAGTGACATAGATCAAATACCACTTTGATCCCTTTAAACAACGAAGTTTCTTGTCTTTATTCTTGAAGTCTATTATTGTTTGTTTCCTCCCCTTCAAAGAAACCGAAATCATGATCTCTTCTAAATGGGTTTTATCAAGACCTCCAACTGATGACACATTTATCCTCTCTTTCCAAGCTCATCTCAACCCAACTGACAGTTTGGAGTGCAAAAAAATCTTTACAAATACAAGGGGTTACAAGGTTGATGAATTTCTGAAATTGCCCTCCATTTGCTGTGGTCTCCGTGAAGTGAGGGAGCGAATAGAGACTGTGAAAAACACCCAAAAAGTCACTGAAGCAATGAAGCTAGTTGCAGCAGCAAAGGTGCGGCGGGCACAAGAAGCAGTAGTCAATGGTAGGCCATTTGCGGAGGCTCTTGCTACATTCTTACACAACATAAATGAACAGGTGCAGTTGGATGATATAGTTGTTCCTTTAACAGAGATTAGGCCTGTAAGGAAAGTTTGTCTTGTTGTTATCACTGGTGAGAGGGGTCTTTGTGGGAGTTTCAACTCTGGACTGCTCAAAAAAGCTGAGGGCAGGATTAATGAATTAAAGAATCTTGGTCTGGATTATTCCGTGATAAGTGTCGGGAAAAAGGGCAATGCTTATTTCCGTCGAAGGGATGATCTTTTTGTGGATAGATTTGTGGAGGGTTGGAACTTCCCGACTGCAAAAGAAGCTCAAGTAATTGCTGATGATGTTTTTTCACTTTTTCTGAGCGAAGACGTTGATAAAGTTGAGCTTCTATATACCAAATTTGTTTCACTGATTAAATCTGATCCTGTGATTCGTACTTTGCTTCCATTGTCTACAAAAGGAGAGGTCTATGATGTGAATGGAAATTGTGTTGATACAACTGAGGATGAATCTTTTAGGTTGACCACCAAGGAGGGGAAGTTGATTGTGGAGAGAAATCACCTGAAGACTAAGGAGGAGGTCCTTTTTCCTAACTTGCATTTTGAGCAAGACCCTGCTCAGATTCTTGATGCATTGATGCCTCTTTATTTGAATAGTCAGATTCTGAGGGCATTGCAGGAATCATTTGCAAGTGAGCTTACAGCAAGGATGAACGCAATGAGTAATGCCACTGATAATGCAGTGGAGTTGAAGAAGAACCTTTCAATTGCTTATAACAGGGAAAGGCAAGCGAAGGTCACCCGGGAGATTTTGGAGATTGTTGCCGGGGCAGAAGCACTTGTGTAATTTCACTGGACCATATAGTAAAATTTATCATTTTTCTGTTCACTCCTAAATCCTTCAATCATAGGTTGATGAATCCTTTTTCCAAGAGCCCAGTCTAGGGAGCTATCTGAATCCACTGCACATTTTAAGGAAATGGGATTTGTGATTGAAATGGAAATAAGATGCTGTTCACATTTTGATGCTACATTGGAGTTTACTATTCCTTTGCATTCCCTAAATTATACCACTCATTCATGTCAGCAAGATTCTCTTAGCAGCTGATCTCTTCAAATATCTTTTGATTATCATTCAGCAGTTGATACAAAGTTGAAGTGGCATCTAGACTAAATGCTTAAGTGGGGTTTGCTTCTTCAACAAATTCCGAACCTTGTGGGGCTTATTTTCGAAAACTCGAAATCATATAAGAGAAAGCTTTTGGTTACATGGAAAATATATTTAGGTAAACTCGATTCATTAAGCTATGTAAATTTAATGCTATTTTGGATATTCCTTATACCAAGATTCCAACTCAGATAGTAACTGTCATTTGGAAGAATTGGAAGGAGAGTGGAATTGGTATTTGTCTTAATTAATCTATGTTATTTGGAACTTCAAAGCGATACCATAATCTATTGAACCTTCCTGGTGCGCTTGTCTTGTAACTCTCGTAGATCTTTGTATCCAAAATTCTACTACTGTAAAAACAGAATGACCGAAAAAGTATCTCGGCCCTTGCATCTTAGATGAAGAGAGCAATGTAAGTGTCTATGTTCTGTTGAAGGTTTGTTGGTATAAGTTTTCTCATACAAGATGGGTTCTTGACACTCAAAAGAGGTAGAGTGCACTTTCATTTTCATTGACCTTATGATAAGGAGACAGCTAAATTCGCTTACAAGATATGCTGAGATTTTGGCCATGGGGACAAAGAATGTAAAGACTAGATACTGAAAACCATTTAGCAGATTTTTCTTGATGCCATGATGAAGATGAGGTCAACATCAAAATGGTAGACCTTACCGTATATCTGCCTAGACAAAACATGTTTAGGTGGATGTATCACTTGTTTGCTCAAAGTCATTCTCAATTGGTATAATATATTTTGTCAAAAAGCTTACTTGGTCTCTTATTGGTTATGCAGGGCTTTACATTCCTCAATCACTGGAAATCATTGCAGTAGAGAAAACTTTGATCAAGAAAGTTCCTCCATATGATCCCTTTACAAAGGTTAAAAACAGCCGACACTCATTTGGCTGAATTCAAGAGACCAAGAAGGGCCATAACAATGGGACCGATCCTGATGGCTGGTGCCCGCCACCCTTTTGAATGCAACCCAGAATTTATGGTTAAAGACGAGGAATCTGTTTTAATCACAACTGGTTTTTCCCTATTCGTGATTCATGGGAGCTCAAGAGTGAACATCTGGTCACCTCAAAACCGTAATGATGTTAATCTACTCTAACCTGAAAAGAAAGAGGAGATTAGTCATTGGAGGTAGGCTGTGCCCACGAAAGAGTTCCAATGGCTAAGTCAGTATTTCGAGAGTAATCAGGGGTAATCAATTCTCAGATAAATTGTCTCTTATGTATTGTGTTTTTTCAACCTTGTGAAGCTTGTCCGTAGGTTGTGTTGGATTTGATTATTTAAAAGAGAGATCAGTTACCTCCTCAATTTGGACTCTACTCTTATGTGACAGTAGGTAATTAGGATAGCGTGGGATCTCACCTATTGCTCCTGAAATCGTGGAGTTTCCCGGGGTTGAGATATCTTGTCATTCAAGTCTCTGTCGAGAGCTATGAGCTAGCTAATCGACCTTTGGACCAACTTTACGACCTGCTTGTAGACATCGAGGGTCTTGGCTATCTCTTATGGGAGGTCGCACCGAGTGGTAGTAGGCTTATGGGAGTTGTTAAGAGTCGTGCATATCTAGTTGTGGCATGGAAGATGTATGAGACGAGTTGGGAGTTACCAGATTGTGGGGTTTGGTGGTACCCCTCTTGAGCTTATTTAGAAGGTCGATGACCTTGAAGGTTAATGGTAGCAGGTCGCTGGCCACCTATCCTTGTTAACTTTGTGAGTTTGACTTTCAAGTATTGAAGGTTGGAGCCTTGGACCCATTTAGGTTGACTTTTGTCCAGGTCCTGTTTGTTTCTCCCATCATTACCTGTGCCCTTTTAGGCCCAACAAGCTCAAAGTTCGTGGTGCCTAAATTACCATCTTCAAGTCTTAGTCGCTAACTTGTCGATTCCTTATAACGGCTAGCTTTGGGGTACTTTTCCATTTGCATCTCTAGTAGAGAGTTGCAAGTTGGCTTTCAATTTTTCGACCTCAAGTAGAGTAATGCACATCTGGTCGCGGCATGGAAGGTACATGAGCAAGATTGGGACTCACCAGGTCGTAGATCGTGGTTTAGTGAGGCCTCTGTTGTGCTCATTTGGAGGTCAGTGGCCTCTAGGTCCGTGACCTATGAGGTCGGTGGTAGGAGGTCCTTGTAAAGTCATACCTTGGGACTCACTATTCTGATTTTCAAGTATTAGAAATTACCATCTCCAAGTTGCGAATCTGACCTTCAGGCTTTAGGAGTCACCATCTGTAGGTTGGGAGCCTTACCTTCAGGCATTAGTGATTGCCATCTCTGGGTCATGGGTTTGACTTTCAGGTATTAAGAGCTACCATCTCTAAGTCATGGGGCTGACCTTCAGGCATTATAAATTGCCATTTGTAGGTCCCGACCCTTGAGAGCTCGCACCATTTCTTGTAGCTGCTCACGAGCTTGACCTTCAGGTATTAAGGTTTACCATCGTTAGGTCGTGACCTTGAGAAGTCGTGCCACTTCATTTTGTAATAGCTATTTCTAGAAGGAGACATGTCCTTTCAGCTTCCTGGGGAGTTGGATCGTTCAGCTTTGTCGTGGGAGATCGCATTACTTCAGCTTTGAAGAGAACTGAAGTGTTTCCAGTTTTGGAAAGTCCTTACTCTTAATCCAGGAAAGCTGCACTGTTTCAAATTCTTAGATGGAGTTGAAAAGTTTCCTGTTTTGGAAGGTTGCGCTGCTCGAAGAGATGAACCATGTCCAAGAACATTGGTTTTACCCCGCAGGTGAACAGGTTTTTTATCTTATTTAAATCAGAAACTCCTCAGAGGTTTTGAACTTTACAAACTTCTCCACATCCTAGCGTCAATTTTTTTCAATCTTTGTTTGGTTTCTGATTCTTTGTCCAAGTAGCTTTGTTAGAGATGTTTGTTGTTTCTGAAGCTGAGTCTCCTTCCATTGACTCAATGGAAAATGGGATTTTTTACTCCTTTCCTCTCTTACCCCAAGCTTATCTTGTGCCAAGTCTAGCCCACAATCTATCTGAGATTGGGGTCGGTTCACAGTCTTCTTCCCTACTTCCTGTCGATATCATAGAGGTTCGCAAGGAGATGGAACTGGAGGTTGGCGATATCGTTGCTGCTGAACGTCTCTACAGCACACGTGTGGAGTATATAGTCCTTTACCTCTCTAGCCTCGAGAGAGGGGGAGGGGGGGGGGAGATTCTTTTCCCTTTCCTTTATTCTTTAATTTTTGACGTTGTTTTCTTTTAGGACATGCCCTTAGCCCAGCTCGTCCCAAACTCTCTTCGGATCATAGTCGGTTTCATAGCGACTTGTCATCTCTTCAAAGATCTTGTCTCCTTGGAGCTCTTCAGGTGCTTTTTTAAATTAAAAGCCATTTCAACCTTCAGGTCCTCCCTAAAGGGTACTTCTAGTTTGTCCTTTGGTACAAATTAATGGGTCCCTTCCAGTCCCCAGTGGAGGAATGGAAGTCAGGTTTCCTCTTCGCTCTCCTTTCAGACAGTATGGTGCAGAGGTATCCGAGTTAGAATCTGTACCAGACCTTCTTCAACGAGCTTCCCCACCTGACCTCTGATCTAAGGCAGCATAGAGACTTCCTGATGGGATTGGTCTATTTTGGTAGGACTTGGGTGGGGTACGCCTTCAAGGTTTGGCCAAGGTTTTTCCTCAACGCTATTGGTTTAAGGAAAGGGGTACTATGCAATCTCCCCTCGGTCAAGACAAGCATGAGGATAACCAATTCCAGTAAATAGCTTCCCTAGTCTTGATTGTTCCCTTTTGTAATTTTTATACTAACTGTTTCTTCCTCTTATCTTGGTAACACTGAGGACATGCAGTGGCTCTACCGATTTGGTTCCACCATAGTTCCTATTGGCAGTGGCACCACAACAAGGGCTGAGAGTGTTGCTGATACTTCCTCCTCAGAGGTGTCTACTCCCATCCCAGACATCGAAATTCTTGTTGTGTTTTTTGCTCCTACGAGTTGGGGTGGACAAGCTATTGCCCACTGAAATCGGGCTGCAGCCAAACGGAGAGCTGAGATGAACGAGATGCTTAGAAGTCCTTCACCGGGTCCACCAGTAGAGATTTCAAATTCTTCTTCCTCCCCTTCTCCTTAGGGAATCCATTTTTTAATAGAGTAGGGCCTTGAATATTCATTCCTTTTCTTGTTAAGTATTGAATATTTGCAGAGGTCTGTTTGTGGCCTCTGTTTTCTATAATGCTTTCATTTTCTGTCAACGCCTTGCATTGGCAACTTTGCTAAGTGTTCTGCTCTTACTTTTTACACTTTGAATCTTGAGGCAAATTGAACTTGAGGTAATATATCACAGAATAAAGACTTGATAAGTTTTTTAAAAAGGGGAATAACTTATCTTTTATTCATTTCTTGCTCAAACTAGAAATTAGTAGAGCAGTTGAGCTCGCCATGATGCTTGGCGAGGTATTTTCAATCAGCTTCTTGATGTCTACAATGTTTTTGTTAGCTTTAGGCATGGAACTTCTTTAAATGGCATATGTCCTAAGGTCTCAAGAGTTGTCTTCCTTCAAGATCAACGAGTTTATAGCTCCCCCTCCTTAGTGGATTTCTTGGACTATGTAAAGTCTTTCCCAACTTTCTTGCAGCTTGGTCAATTGACCTTGTTTGCCAACGTCTGACCTTTTAAGGACTATTTCTCAAATTGTGAAATGTCTTGTTTTCACTCTTTTGTTGAAAAAATTTGTCGCTTACCTTTTGTCAGTTTTGTTCGCTTCTATTGCTTTGTTTCTGATCTCTTCGAGGTGGTCAAGGTTTGTCCTTCTTTCCACCTCGTTTAAGAATGAATTGTATTCAATCAATCGTAGAGACTTCATGCTGACCTCAACTGGTATCACTGCCTCTGCATTAAAACATAAGTTGAATGGCATTTCTCCATTTGCTTTTCTAGGCATTGTTCTACATGCACATAAAATGCTTGGAATCTTATTCGGCCAAGCAATTTTGAGACTTTCTTTCTCGAGCTCTTTGAGCCTTTTCTTGAATCCTTCCATAATGGTTCTATTGGTGACCTCAGTGAGCTCATTAGCCTGGGGATGAGCTACAGAGGTCAACCTCTGCTCAATGTTCAGATTTTCACAGAACGTTTTGAACGGGTCGCCAATGATTTGTCTGCCGTTGTTTGATATTATAGCTCGGGATATCCCAAACCTACACAAAATGTTTTCCTCCAGATAAAGGACTGAAGTTTTGGTGATGAGATGGTTGCCATTGATTCTGCTTCAACCCATTTAGTGAAGTACTCCACGGCAACAATCAGGAACTGAACACCCCCAGTAAATTCGGAAAAGGTCCTAGTATGTCAATGCCCAGATATCAAATGGTATTGATGCATTGATGGATTGATACCTTGTTGGCGGTACATGTGATTTGTTCCCATACAATTGGCAGCTCGTGCATTTCTGCATGTTCTTCTCTATGTCTGAAACCATTGAGGGCCAGTAATACCCTGTTCTCAGTATCTTCTTGGCGACAGTCTTTGCTCCTATGTGTGATCCACATATTCCACTATGTTCCTCCTCAATGTCATATTGCCCTTTTCCTCGACTTAGACATTTGAGTAATGGCCAAGTATATGACCTCTTGTATACCTCGTCATCTCTAATTAAGATGCAGCGAGGTGTCCATTTTCACACTTGGCGAGCTTCTTTTGGGTCCTGTGGGAGGTCGCCATCTTTGAGGAACTTATAGATTGGATATCTCCAGTCTGCTTGATCCTTTATAACCAAGTTCTCGCTTGGCTTATGCTTGGAAAGTATAGTTGTTCTACCAACAGCTCTGCATTGGTTTCGGCTATCTCTCGATAGACTTTGGATATTACATCTGCCTTTGCATTTTAGTCTCTGGGTATCTGCTATATGAGAAAGTGTTCAAGCTTGGAGGTGATATCCCTTAGTTGTTTGAGATATTTGATCATGTCGTCCTCTTTGGGTCTGTATTCTCCTGGCTAGCAATAACCTGTGAATCTGTTTTAGGGTGCAACTTCTGCACTTTGAGAGCTTTTATAAGTCTTAGACTTGCTAAGAGAGCTTCATATTTGGATTCATTATCCAAGGTTGGGAAGTTGTACTTCACAGAGTAAGGGATTCTCACTCACTTAGGGCTGATCAGTACTATTCCTGCACCTGAATTTTCTTTCTCCGTTGAACCATCTCTATACATTGTCCAAACATTGCTTTCACAGGCGCTTGTGAGCTCCAATAAAGCCCTTGTGCATTCCTCTACGAAGTCTATAAGAGCTTGAGCTTTGATAGCTTTCCTTGGTTTAAATTGAATTTGATATCTTGAAAGCTCGAGAGACCACTTCATTGTCCTGCCCGATAGCTCGGGTTTGGCTAGAGCTTGTTTTAGTGGTATGTTAGTTAAAACTGTTATAGAGTACGCTTCAAAATATGGCTTTAATTTCCTCGGGGTATTGACAATGAGGTACAAGAACTTTTCGAGGTCCGAATATCTAGTTTCTGGACCTATGAGCAATCTACAAACATAATAAACAGGGAACTATTGTCCTGACCTTTCTACCAACAGCATTGAGTTGACTGTTTTCTTTGTGGCAGTAAAGTACATTGAGATTTCCTCTCCTGGCCTGGAAGAAACAAGTTGAGGAGGCTGCCCCAGGAACTCTTTCAACTTGATGAACTATGCTTGACAGTCCTCAGTCCACTGGAAATCCTTCGGCCTCTTTATGACATTGTAAAATTTTTCTCCTTTGTCTGCCATTTTCTGATGAAACGCCCTAGTGCTGCAGACTTTGAATTGGCATGCCCAGCAGAGCTTTTATCTTGGTTGGATTGGCATCAATGCCTCTTTCAGAAATTATGAAGCCTAGAAATTTACCTACTGAGACTCTGAATGTGCATTTTTCTGGGTTGAGCTTCATGTGAGCAGCCTTTAGGGTCTGGAAAGTTTCCCTGATATCATCAATGAAATCTTCAGAGATCCTGGACTTGATCACTATGTCATCCACGTAGACCTCTATGTTCCTCCCTCGCTGGTTTTTGAACACCTTATGCATAGCTCGCTGGAATTCTGCCCCTGCATTCTTTAAGCCGAATGGCATTTTGGTGTAGCAGTATGTCCCGACCTCTGTGATGAACGAGGTATTTTCCATGTATTCAATAGCCATCGGGATTTGGTGGTGTCCTCTTTAAGAGTCCAAAAAGCATAACCATTGGATCCTAGCTGTGGAATCCACTATTTGATCTATACTTGGAAGTGGGTATGAGTCCTTTTGGCAAAATTTGTTAAGTGTGGTGAAGCCCACACTGATCCTCCATGTCCCTTCTTTCTTTGGGACTACAATTGGGTTGGCCAGCCATTCAGGGTATACCATTTCTTTTAGAATCCCTGAATCGAGAAGAGCTTGGACTTCTCATGCTATGACCTCATTGTGCTCAGGGGCAAAGCTCCTCTTCTTCTGTTTCACTAGCTTGAGCCCGATCTTGTGTTTAGTAATTTTTTAGTCTACTCCTTCGAGGTCTTTAGGCTGCCAGGAGAAAACCTTCAAATACTCTTGAAGGGAATCAATGAGTTTCCCTTTGACCTTGGGAGGCAATGACTTTCCAATTTTGATCCTTTTCTCAGGGAATTCTAGGTTGAGGAACACTTTCTCTCCTCTACTAGCTGCCTAAATTCAGAGATTGTCAACCTTTTTCGAGAGGTCAATGCAGTCCTATTTCTCGAGCTCAAGCGAGCTTTCCTCATGACCTTCAGTGAGTTAACATTTTGCAGCAAGTTGTCTATCCCCCTCTAAGACGATCTAAGTGTCTCCAACTTGGATTTTAATGCTGTAATTGAGTAAAGAAATTTCTACATTCAGGTCCATGATCCCCCTTCTACCCAGGATGGCATTGTTGGTTCCAGGGGCATCGACCACCATCCAGTCCATGTCCTCAATGACCTCTTTGTCAGTTGCACGGACTGTCGTTGGGAATTGGAAGATCCCATCAGCATGAGTGATGCTGCTGTTGAAGCTAGTCAAATCTATGTCTGACCTTATTAGTAAGCTTTTGTCTATGCCGATCTGGTTGAAAGCCTTCCGGTATAGGACATTCATGGTGCTTCTAGAGTCCACCAATATTTTGTGGACCAAGAAGTCTCCAATCTGGTGGGACACTGTCAAGGGTTTTGAATCTTCCCCTCGAGCTCGCTTGGACCTCCTTTCAATGGCATTTATTTTGCACACGAGAGGTCACACTGATTTTGAGGGGTTGCTGGTGGTGGATCAGTAGGGACTGTGTTCCTAGCCAGGAATTCTTGCAGATGACCTTCTGTCACCAGCCTCTCAATCCCCCGCTTAAGGTCGAAACAGTCTTCGATGAGATGGCCATGGTCCTTTTGGTAGTGACAAAACTAGGCTGGGTCTCTTCTGGCCACAGGACTCTTGAGAGGCCTGGGCGGCTTCAGAAGTCCTCTTTTCTCCATGACCACCAGGATCTTTGCTTGTTACGTTTTGAGTGGAGTGGTCACGAGGTTGGGGATGGACTTCCTCCTCTTGTTTGAGGTTCCCTCTTTTGATTGAGGGTCCTTCCTATCCCTCTTTGATTTTTGCAAGCTTCTTGGATGCCCCTTGTTGTCTCTTTCAGTGATTGAGGCAAAGTGACGCAGGTGGATGTGACGGGTTGAGAAATAAGAAATTCTTGAAGCAATCTAATAACAACTTTTAGTTCGGATGAACAGTACAAAGTTGAAAAGTGGCGGTGAACAGTAAGTATGCCGGAACAGTGATGGTGAACAGTACCCCCGATGAACAGTGCAATGGCAACAATTTCGGAAAACTTTAAGAAACTCAAACTTTGAATAACCCGTCAAAGTTTGAGACTTTTCATCAATCTAACTTCTGAACTCGTTAGAGGTCAAGACTACGAAAATAGAATTCTTCTCCTATAATCAAACTTCAATATAAAGTAGTTAAAGGATGAAAAAAGAAAGGGAAAAAAAATAAACCTTGAGTTCACAAGGAAAGAGAAAAAAAAACTCTGAAATATTATTGATAGCAGATTCTCCCCCATTAGCTCTTAGGCATTTATCATTATTTATAATACTAGAAGTTCTATGTTCCTAATCAGACTAGGAAATAGAAACCAAGTAAACTACTAATTGCTAAGTTATGTGTTCCTAATCTGACTAGAAAATAAAAATTAGAAAGAAAATAATAAAAATATAAAACAAGTTACAAAATAAAATTCTATCAAATTAAGGAAATAAAATTATTAAACAATCTTGAGCTTACTTGTCTACTTGTTCTGCATCACAAAGCCAGGGATCTTCCTCTAGACAGCTGTCTCCTTAGCCTTTATCAGTTTTTCAAGAAGCGTCTGTAGCTCCTTGATGGTTTTTACTAGCTCTTCGGCCAGCCTGAGTGCTACTTACCCCCCTTGCCTTGCTTGAAGGCAGTGATGTAAATGGCATCATTTCTTTGCTCGATCTCGACTGCCTCGTTGTTGAAGCGACTGTAATAGTTTCGGGTGCTTTCTCTAACCTTCTGTTTGATGGTAAAAAGGTCGTTGATATCCTTCTCGCACCTTGTGCTGCTTTGATAGTTTTTTCAGGAACAGCTCTTTAAACTGTGTCCAGCTTGAGATACGGCTTCACGGATGCCCTTGAACCAGGACTGAGCCTTTTTGGTCAGGGTACTCGAATTTCTCCATGTAAGAGACATACTCATCAATATGCTGTTGAGGCTCTCCTGTACCGTCATATTTAGCCTCAAAGTGTGGGGCTTTGAATCTTGGAGGCATCTGAGAGGTGCGAATGTTGTGGACAAACGATGAAGGCTCAGTAAGATCCACATTGCTTTGCTGCTTCTGATTGGTTGGGGGAGTTGCTCTCTTTAGTGGATTGGGGGCTACCGCTCAAGTTTTATCACCTGTCGTTTCGATTAGGCTTTGTCACGGTGGTATCCTTACTCCAAAAAGAGTTCGTAGCGAACTCCCATGCTCTTTAGGATCTTGTCTCTGACTCCGCCACATGGCTACTCGGTTGAGCCTGTCCCTAAGGTCGTATCCTCTCCCATTGTTCAGGGTTCCCTGGGGTCGGTCACGGGTTGTGCTCTTGTCCGCTGGGACCTTTCTTGCTCTCGACCTATTTCCTGACTTGCTTCATGAGGTCGAAGGTCATTCCTCACTTCTGAGGGTGGAGGCTGGCTAAGCTGTGCAAGGTCAGCCTGGCCTCAGGACAGCTGTGAATTTCTCTGGGAAGGCTAGTGTGTCCAATGGACACATAGTCCCGCCCACCGAATACTCTCTCTAAGGCTACCACCATCCATTCCAGGAGGTCCGCTGGAATAGTCATCTGTGTTCTCCCAGATCTCTATGGCCTGGGATTGTTGGTTGTAGACTAGGGATGCCCCTATTCGAGCCTCTCTTGTACTGGTGGGGGGTTGGCTGGGACGATCTGGGATGGGCCTGACTGTGTTGGCAGCTGTTGATCCAATTAAGTGATGGGCCCCTGAGTATTGTTGTCAGCAGTCTATGCCAGTGGTGGCATTTCTGGCACTGTTTCTCCAGTGTACAGTTGCATTCTGCCGAGTGGTCTACCTCATCACGACGGTTGAATGCTTGTAGGCTGTGATTGAGTCATCAGGCTTTTTTATTTGATTTGTGTAAAGGAAAAGGTTAAGCTTTTTGTCGGTCTTCCCACAAACAGTGCCAGAAATGATGGAGCTTCAAAAGTGAACACTGGGTCACCCTAAAACCTTGATGCAGTCAATCGACTGTAACCTGAGAAGAAAAAGGAGATTAGTCACCAGAGGTGGGCTGTGCCCGGGGAAGAGCTCCGATGCCTAAGTCAGTATTCCGAGAGTAATTATGGGTAATCAGTCCTCAGAGAAATTGTCTGTTGTGTATTGTGTTTTTTCAACCTTGTGAGGCTTGTCCATAGACTATGTCAGATTTGATTTTTTAAAAGAGAGATCAGTTACCTAATCAATTTGGACTCTGATCTTATGTGACAATAGGTAATTAGGATGGTGATGTGATCGTGGGATCCTGCCAACTACTCCTGAAATCGTGGAGTTTCCCTGGGTTGAGATATCTTGTCATTCACGTCTCTATCGAGAGCTATAAGCTCACAAACCAACCTTTGGACCAACCTCGCGACCTGCCCATAGACATCGAGGGTCTCAGCTATCTCTTCTGGGAGGTTGCGTCAAATGGTAGTAGGCTCACGGGAGTTGTTAGCAGTCGTGCACATCTAGTCGTGGCATGGAAGATGTATCAAATGAGTTGGGAGTTACTAAATCATGGATCGGGGTTTGGTGGTACCTCTCTCAAGCTCATTTAGGAGGTCGGTAACCTTGGAGGTTGATGGTAGCAGGTCGCTATCCACTTGTCCTCGTTGACTTTGTGAGTCTGACTTTCAGGTATTGAAGGTTGGGGCCTTGGGCCCATATGGGTTGACTTTTGTCCGGGGCTTGTCCGTTTGTATTGACTTGTTCGGGTCGTGTCCGTTTCTCCCATCAATGATATTTGCTTAGATACTTTTCTTTAACTAGAAGTAAAGTAAGGAGATGAAATGCTTTGCAGAGTTCAAATTCAAATTGAATTTCTATAAATGGATCAACTATATCCAAGGCAAGAGACAGCTAAATTCATTGAATGATAGCAAATCCTTCTTGCGGGACATTAACACAACTATTTTCCAAGGACTTCGCTATCAATTGGTAATTCCTAAAGTTACTTTACCAATATTTTAATGAACAAATAACTTCAGTTTGTTGAGTAATCCAAACTTGATTGGTGATTATCATTATTTATCTGGTAATCCTGTTGAATGAATCTAAAACTATTTTTTGTCTTAAACTATTGCCAATGTGATAATTCTCATGTTTAGAAGTTTCATGTTGCAAAGTTCGCTCATTTTCCAGGTCTACATGCCAATGTTGACTCTTTACATGATTTTTCCTCTTTTGGTTCTTTTTAGATTCATGTATTTGAGGAGGCTAAATGAAGTTTTCAAAGGCTTTAAATTGCAAACACCAAAGATGAGCAAGTGAAAATGGAAGAAAGTGTGGAAACTTCTCTGGGTTGCTGCAACATATGACGATGTTGAACTAGATGAGGGAATTGGGCTCAATGGTGAAGTACAAGATCCTATATGAACACGAATTTAAGCCGGATAACAAGAGAGGTAAAGGCACATTGGAATTCAGAGAACAGAGTTATTGGTTTTGTTGATTCCACTAAACCTAGTTCTGTTGATGAATATAGAAGAAAAATAATTACATTGTCATTTAGGAGAAGTTACACTTAGAAGCCACCATACATGTTAAAAAATGAAAAATTGACTTATTTACACAATCGTTGTACATATAGAGAATGATTCACCTGGCCTTCACGTCATGGTTTATGTTGTCATTTAGGAGAAGTTACACTTGGATGCCACCATACATGTTAAAAAATGAAAAATTGACTTATTTACACAATCGTTGTGCATATAGAGAATGATTCACCCGACCATCACGTCATGGTTTAGTTGTTAGATTTTGCAAATTATAATGGTTAGATTAAATTAGTTTTGAGTTTAATGGCTGAAATTGAAAAAGCAGAAGAAGAAGTTTAGTGATCAATCCATATTTTATGCCATTAGATAATCAAAGTAAATATTTTAAGGGAAGAAAGAATGTTTAAAAAATATGGGACTAAAATTATCAAAAGTAGATAATTTTAAAATTTTAAGAACTAAAATTATAAAAGTTAATTAATTTAGGGTTAACTTTTAATACTGCATAAATATTAGGGGGTTGAAATTAGAAAAAGAATAAAATTTTAAAACTGAAGAATTTTACTTTTTTAATTTTGACCCTAATCTTTGAACCTATTAAAATTTTAATACTATATAATTATTAAAATTTACTATTCTATTTTTTACTTTTCAAATTTTGTCCTAAAGTTTTTAAAAATTTCTTTTTAACCTGAAATATTTCTTTTCTCATATTGACCGCTAATAATTATAAAGTATTAAAATTTAGTCTTAAACTATCTACTTTTTCAATGTTGGCACCTAAACTTTTTTTACCTAATTAAATTTTGTCCTAAATTATTTACCTTTTAATATTGGTACTAAATTTTTAAAATATTTTTTCCTTAACATGAAATATTTACCTTTTTCATATTGAAATTTAATACTTATGAGGTGTTAAAAGGTAGTCCTAAATTATTCTCAATTGATTATTTTTAATTAATTTTTTACAAAACTCCATTACCATAATTTATTTCATTTTTTTTAGAACTTGACACCTAATATTTTAACATTATAGTAATTAAGTTTTAAATTATTTATTGTTTATAGTTTTGGTCTTTAATTTTGTAAATTGACCCACAATATTTGAACATTATTTGAATTTAATTCTAAACAATTTACTTTTGATAATTTAAGTCCTTAATTTTTTGTTTTTGAAAAAATTAATTTTCCACTAATATTTTTATTTGGGCTTTTAGCTAATGTTGTCATACATGTTTAGGTTAAATTATGTTCTGGTTCTACATGTTTTTCTCATCCATAATGGTCTCATGTGATATTTCGTTTATTTAGAATGGTTTAAACCACCATTTTCCAAAGGTTTATAAGGCAGAGCAAGTCACATGATCATTTTTTTGGGACAAAATTGTAAGTTTTTATTCCTCCAAACCTAACAACAACAACAACAACAATAATAACAATAATGACCTCCCATCAACCGCAAAACTGTCCCCTCATCACCTAGTAACCAAATGACCACTGCTTTTGGCTTTGCAAGAGATTAAAGATGAGAGAGATAGAGAGACAAAGAAGAAGTGAAGGGTGATCGGAATCAACAAATGTGATTGAAAGGAAATCCATGGAAAAGTCTATCTAAGACAAATGTCTTTTTTGTAAAATAATTCCTTTTTTATATATATAGAATTTCTTTTCTCATTCCAAATCAAAATAACAATTACACAAAAAGGACCTACAAGTCACTAATCAAATAGTAATTAAACTTTATCCAAAATGAGACTTTCTTCTTCTCCTTCAGGAATGAAAAAATGTTGCAAAGATCTTTGAAAATTGGGAGCAATTATTAGTGAAGAAGAAGAGGAGTAATTTTTAGAGGCCATCAAAGTAAGGTAATTCTCACTCCAAGTGCACCTAATCAGATAGGAAACATTATTATACTTAGAACCACCATTAAAGTTCTTCAAATATTGAAAACGAATATTGCAACAAATTAGATTCATATAAAAACAAAAGAGATGTGGACGGAAAGTTAGATATAAAAATGACTTCAAATCATATGGCTTCTAAGCCTTCGCATTTGCAACCTTCTTGTTTGGAGAAAGGATCATTTAGATATTGTTATATGAATCCTTCATCTTCCTTGTTCGATCTCGTAATTATCACCTTTGATAATTGCACCTTCAATGATTGCCCCAACATTCGATGCTTTTTTCACAATAGCTTCAACGTTCTCTGTTATAAGAAAAAACATGCTCTCTATAGTGGATTTCACTCCTTTTTTTTTTAGGTTAGGAGGATTAAAAACTTATACTTTTACCCCTAAAAAATAATCATATGCAAGATTTGTGACTTGCTTTATCAAATTTGACTTATGTTATTTCAAATAAATGAAATATCATTAAAGATGAGAGAAAATATGTAGGACCAAAATATAGTTGGATCTAAACACATAAAATTAAGTGAATTAAAAGCCCAGGTCATTTTTATGTTTTCCGGAAATTGAATTAGAACCTACACTTTCTAATTTTAAGAAGTTGGTGTAGCCAACTGGTCAGTACCAAGTGTATGCTATGCCTGCGCTTACGAACCCTTCGCTCCTTATCCTCCACCACCACTACCACCGGCCACGGCGGCTCTCCGCCGCTCTCCTTCCCCGTACTCTTCTCTCTCTATTCTCTTCATCTCCCGCCCCGGTACAAACTCTTCCTATTTCTCTATATCCAATACCGAAATTCAGGGCACACACTACTAGCACTTCTACACAGAGTCATTCACTTCCTGCTGACAATGCTCGTGGCGGCCGCTCCGGTTCACTTGCTTCATCTCCAGTTCATCCGGATTTTGTTGAGAAAATCGACGTTAATCCGCCCAAAGGTACCCGGGACTTTCCCCCTGAAGATATGCGCCTCCGTAATTGGCTCTTTCAGAATTTCAAGGAGGTTGGACTGGTCTTCTCACTTCAGTTTTGATAAGATAAATGTTCAACTGTAATGGTTATCTAGGTATATGGACGTACAAGAACGAAAAGAGTTTTACCTACTTAGCTCCTTATCTAGATAGTCTTGTCTTTGTATATCATTAGATATCCGAGACGCAATCAGTTTAATGTATTCTCTGGAATCAGTTGAGCTCATATCTTATTGCTTCTCAGAATTAGACCCACAAATATTTGGCCAGTATACTGTATTTCTCCATATCGATTGAGATCAAACTGTCAATTAGCAAATAACCTTGACTAGGCAGTCTGAAATCTTGCCTATTGAGGCTTATGAGAGATTTCCTGCATGCTCAATAGAAACCTTGACGTGACCTTTGGTGAATAATGATGTTGCTAGGTGGTATAAGATATCAGACTAGTTCTGATGTTCTGTAACCTGTACAATATCCTGTATGATTAGGAACAAAGCCCTTTGATATAGGTCTCAATAAATATTCAGTCAAAACTCTTCTGCTGCTGACATATTCATTTTGTAGAGAAAGGAATGGTACTTGATTGAAACTTTAGAAATGCTTTGAACTAAGCACCCCATTCTCCCTCCTTCCTTGCAGAGGATTTTACTAGCTAAAGGAATAACTTTTCTGATTTGAGCACTTGATGTTCTTCAATAAAAATGAATTTTGCATTTCATGGTGCCAATGAAGGTTTTGCAAATGGTAGATGCTATGTCGTTACCATTATTGTGGTTGGCAGAATGGGTTACCGTAAAGAAGAATGATTCAGAGATATTTGATAGCAGAACTTCAACCAAACAATTGAAATCAGCGGAAAAATTGCATTAGAATTTCTGCCTGCACTTAAAATAAATTATTGTGCTTAATGATAAAAAAATGATAGAATGAGGAATGATAAAAAATGTGATGCAGAAGCTGTAGATAAATTAATAGGAAGGTTCAAAACTGATTAATATATTTTGAGCCTATTATCTGTGGATTTTGAGCCTTGGATTATAAACTTAGACACACCAACTGAAGTGGAGTAGAAGATGCCGTAAATTATATGACAAATGCAGTATAATTTGGCCACATTTAGATTTGAAATCTGCCAAGGAGCCGTTTGTTCTGATTGGTAAAACTACTTAAGAACAGATGTGCAAATATCTCTGGTTAAGAAGAATCAACTTATAATTTTGATTAGAATGAAGAGATGGACATGTACCAAAACTGTACCAATAAAACTTCATTTTGAAGAAGACATGCTACTTGACATCCTAGTTACTAAATCCTACTGGAATAGAGTTTATAGGTGATATAATAAATCTGTAAAAATTATTCACATCTGTTCGTAAAAATATTGATTAGATCAGGGAAAATCTTGATTAGGATGAGGGAGG
This sequence comes from Parsonsia alboflavescens, assembly GCA_028571225.1. Taxonomy (NCBI): domain Eukaryota; kingdom Viridiplantae; phylum Streptophyta; class Magnoliopsida; order Gentianales; family Apocynaceae; genus Parsonsia; species Parsonsia alboflavescens. Next base: position 19,105,356 of record JAOXNR010000022.1, on the reverse strand, counting down.
GATAGTAACCAATAAGTGTCAATCAGTGTTGTTAAATGGCAGCCATGGAGGTGGCGGATTTTCTTCAAACCACCACTGAGGGTTATGGTGTTCATGGCGGATTTTCTCCAATTTATGTATTTCATGATGTACAAATGCTTTATTTAATAAGTTATTTCACTTGAAACCTCCATGATTAAATCTATTGTTACTCATATGAATTATGTTTTAGTTTTATTTCAATTACAAAGTTGTTTTTGTTATATTTTAAATCTTTTTATATTAGCTTCCATTTTCCCAATCACCATCCCCCATCCATTAGGGTGGTCTTTGGCAAACTGCCATAGGTCATCATCGCTATCAACAACTTTGGTGTCAATGTTTATTTACTTATTTTGAGGAACACATGCACCTGGGTAATTTAGTCATCTAATGTATGAGATATCATTTTTGGCAAAATACTTAAAGTATGATATCCATCTGTATATGATTTTATGCATTGAAATCTTAACGAGTTATTACAAGAACCTTTCTGAAATATGAGATAGTTGACAATTAAGATCCTCATATGTTGATTGGTGACTGTCGAACCCCTATTTACAAATTTTATCCAGATTATTTAAGCAGAGTTGACATATGGAAGATGTCTGATGTAGCCCTAGATATGGAAAAAGTAATTTTATTTACTACGGCTTTCTTTATTCACCATCTATGTGGCAGAAACAACACCCCGAGGCAAAGAGGGGGTGAGAATACATGGTGGCACAAAATGGAGATAATAACTGAGGAAACATGAGAGAGAGATAGAGCAGTGATTGATGGGGGAGAGAAAGGGGGGAGTTGGAATTGTGGGAGGATTTAGCAGCTAGGCAATGGTAGATTTGGTTAATGGAGATTGTTGATGGAGCTGAGGGTAGAGGGGCTTGGTGGTGGCACCGATAGAGAAAAATATGCCATAATGAATGAATATTCTTTGTGAGGTGGCAAGTTTTTGCATTTCTGATGGGATGTGTGGTGGGCGGTGGGTACTCATCAGGTTGTGGAGGAAATATTACAGAGAGTTGGAAAGTGTTGGTATGGTGGGAGGTCGTGGAGAGAGAAAGAGAGAGATGGAAAAGAATTGTATATGGACAGAAGACAAGGTGGGAGGCAATGGTAGTGATAGTGATAGCATTGCCGGTAGAGAAGATGGAAAAGGCTAGGGTTTTGGGTGGATTGGATTGGTGACGAAGACGATTGTTTCTTTTTCTATCCATGGTTTTTAAGGTTACTTTTGAAAAAATAAATATGACTACTTGGGTGTTTGGTTGAAGCATTGGGGGAGAGGAAGTACTTGGAGAAGTAAATTTGTTTGGTGGGGATGTTTGTTAGAGGGGAAGTTGTTCCCTTCCTTGTCATCAGGATGACCGATGACCCCATATTTGAGGATTTGATTGTTGTTTTACCTTGTCTAAAGGCTTTGTCAATATTATTATTTTTGTCATAAATTTTTGTCCACTAATGGGTATAAAATCAAATTTTACAAAATATTTGGTTACTTCCCCCCCCCCCCCCCCAACAATCCCTTGCTAACCAAACAAAGCCTAAAAGAAAATATTGTTTTGGAGCTAACTCTGTTGTGATTTAGTCCCGGATTGTTCAAGATAAGAGAAATCAACTTGTTGATTCTCGCAATTGAAAGATGAGGTGCTTTATTGTCAATTGAATCATATTTGAGGTTTTTTTCTGTTAACCCAAATCATAAGCTTGTAAAATATGCTTTTCAATGTATTGATTGTTATTTGGATTATCCTAGGTTTCACAATTATATGGGTTTGAAGAGGTGGATTTTCCAGTGCTAGAGTCCGAGGCTCTATTTGTTAGGAAGGCTGGGGAGGAGATTAGAGACCAGGTTCGTTGTGACCTTTCATTGTTTTATCGTCCCATCCAAAGAATTATTGTTTATTTATCTTGTAATTTTTTAACCCTTTGCACTCTGCTGATCTCTTTCTGAGGAGTATTATCATCCATCCTGAATTTGTTGTAAGCTTGATTATGTCCTATAGGTTGGAAATTGAATATTCTACCTCAACATTTTTGTATACTAATCTGGTTTCTCTTCTTTTTTCTTTGCATTTTAGCTTTACTGTTTTGAGGATCGTGGAAATCGTCGAGTTGCATTGAGGCCTGAACTTACACCTTCTCTAGCGAGACTTGTGATGCAGAAAGGGTATCCAGTATTACTTTTGATCTTCATAATACTTGAATCTTACATCATATGGCGTTTCTTATCTTATGTCACTTCCTCCTACGAAGAAGTTTATCTCAACCTCTATTTATTTTTCATTTATGATTTTTTGTATCCAGGTACAGATGCCAGTTTTGATCTCCATTTTTTTTCTGTCCAGAAAATCATTATCCCTTCCATTAAAATGGTTTGCTGTTGGTCAGTGCTGGCGTTATGAGCGAATGACACGTGGTCGGCGTCGTGAGCACTACCAATGGAATATGGATATAATTGGTGTGCCTGATGTTACGGTATGCTGCCCTAATATGGGCTTCATTTATAAGATAATTGTTTTTTTCTTTCTCTAGGACAGGACAACCATTTTTCCACCTGCAATTAGAATTCATTCGAGTACATTATTAGTTAAAGCTATAAACTAATAACACCTGTGCACCATTGAAAAATAAAGAAGACTAAGTCACAGTAGCCACAATCAACTGCGGCAAGAGAATAGATGGCCAAAAATATGCATTGCGCAATCCTGAACTCTGAGAAAGGAGCCAGTTAGGATAAGCCTTTACCTCTTCTCATGGATTACGACCACGTGCAATCTCAAAGATGCTGGGTCAAAACATTGAACTCTGAGGATGAACCCTTAAACAGCTTCTCATCCTCTTGCCAAGTGCAGTAGATACTTATAGAGAGTAACCATTTCTTTATGCTAAATTATCACCATGGTATGTGCTAATGGAATCTTCTGAACCCTAGTCCACTTAACACACATAGGAGCTGCAATGCTGCTCGTCATAAATTGCTCCAAACTGCTTGAAGTTGAGAACATGCACAATCAAAGAGTAGGTAGGCATTCCTTCTCCACTTTGACACAAAAGACATGGATTCACCAATCAAGTGCCAGATTTTCTATCTAACCAAGTTTCATAACCTAATCTTGCACATAAGCCTCACAAAAAGGAAGAACATCTGTGGATATGCCTTTTGATCACGTCTGTATTTGACACAAAACACATGAATTCAGCAACCAAGCCCCACTGTTTTGATATATCCAGGATTTATAACCTGTTCTTGCACACAAACCACACACAAAAAAAGAAGCACATCTGTGGGTGTGCCCCTTGAGCCATAATAAATCATACTGAGAAGTAGAGAGAAAAATATCCATATGTTCTTCTCTATTGTAACCCAATCAGTTTGTACCATTTGACCTGATGCAAAAGGAAATTACAGTTCTGTGATGATTTTATGAGAGTTCTCGGGACTTCTTTATTTTGGGTGTTTTGCTGGAAGATCTTATCTTCAGAATGTGAGGTCCTTTTCATACTCATGACAAACAAGGCTTATCATAATTAATGTTTTTCCTTGGTACATTTTGTTAACTGTTTTTTGAATGTTGAATGGTGATAAGCTTTAGGGACTGCATGGATGCATTTTTCCAGATTTTTTTGGGAAGTCTTTGTCTTTTGTAAATTGTAATTTGCTTGCCAGCTGTGCAACACCCAGAACTCAATCTGGTTATTATTCGAAAAGTACTATAGTGGTCAAGTTCAGAAAGCTTATTGAAGTCAAAACTGCAAACGATGACAGAAAGCAAATGTTCTCAGTCATTCTATTCCGCAATTACCATTCAATTCACCAACTCTACAAATGGTTATTTAGGTATATTTGGTTTAGTGCCCTGTTTGACTGTACATAAACTCGTGTCATGAATTGTTGCATTTAGATTCTTCCCACCCTTTCGTCTGTTAGAGATGCAATCCTCCAATCAATTTTAGAGTGGAGATCAACTAAGAACTCTGCAGACGTATGTTCTTATTTCCTTGAACTGATGTTACCTCATTCTATAAAAGAGCAGATGTTAATGGGATTGACGAGGATATTTGTTTTACAAAGTTGATTTGGTGTGGTTAATACCTAACTGCTGTGGAAATCACTTATGCATCTAAGGTAGTTTTATGAGTTAGAAAGATACACATACAGTTACTATTGTAGTAGAATCACATATCTGCAAAAGGCAGCAGCCTTGTGGTCGGAATACTGACTCTACCATCTGAAGAGAGCTACTGCAGGTTGCCTATTGGTAGACACAAACTCAGGGGACAGTAGTTTGCTGATTGGTTATGGAAATAAGGCCACCAGAAATCAAGTTGTTGCAAAAAAATAAATAAGGAAGATACTCAAATCTCATGCATATCAAGCTGTGCAAACCCAATAAGAATCATGGATCATCCAATAGCTGAGGATTCCTTGGCACTAAAATTTCAAGAAGTCATTAGGTCAGCAGCAGATAATCCAAGACGTTACTGCTGTGCATGCCTCCCTTTGGATAACATGCTTGCAAGTCAATCACTATTTCGATTCCTCTTCTATCCTTGCCTGGGTTAATACTGAACTGTGTGGGCTGTCTCGGAAAAATCTTTGCACTTTTGGATGTTGTCTGCACGTGTAGTACCTGCAAAATATGTGTTCTGAAACTTCGTTATTTATATTTCTTCTTTTATGTGTCTGTAATTTTATTTGACTGATCTCATTTAATTTGTTAAATTGATTTCTCTTAATTAGTTAAATGGTTTAAACTTGTTTTGTATCTTCTTCATCTTTCTCTCTAGATGTGGTTGTCAATTGTCATTGCTCCATTTCAACTCATTGCTGATCTGAAATCTTACATTGTATCACAGAAGTTCTTAGTCTGCTCAAACTGACTGATACTGAATCATTTTACTGTCATACTTACCTATTTTTCTTGGTTTCTAGGCTGAGGCAGAGCTAATTTCTTCAATTGTTACCTTTTTCAAGCGTATAGGGATCACATCATCTGAGGTTGGATTCAAGGTTTCCAGTCGAAAGGTTAGTTTTACTGGCTATACATTTGTAAAGTAGAATGCCGAAATTCAGGCTGCATTTTGACAGCCCCTTTTTAGGTTTTCACCAATTGAGATTGGGCAAAAGCCCATTTTGCACAAACTGGTTTGCAGTCAATTATTTATTTATTTTTTTAGAAGACAGCAGAAATACGATGAGAACTGGAAAACAGCTTGTCACTCCCCAAGTCCCACACCCAAAGCATGACAAAACTACACACCATGAGAAACCTATGAGTGTGTAACGGTAAAATAACAATTCAAACTCAATCCTTAATAACAAATAATCCCAAGGTGCAAAATACCCAAAATTACAAGAAAAAAGAAGTATTCCAAACTTAGTAATTATAAATCTATAAAGCGTACCACATCTCAAAATCACGAAATCAATATCTTAATAAAGTCTAACATCTTTTAAATCATTAGATCAAATAATAGAAGAGATCTCCATAGAACTCTTATATATGTAAACAATAATGAGTTATAAGCCTAGTAAGTAACCAAATTTTACTTGTTGGATAAGATTGTTAAACCAATCTCTCTTTCATACCACATAGTTTAGCAAAACTAATTGTTGACTATTATGTCAATTACTATATTTTAGATATGATTATGACTGATTGCCTAGATTTTAGATTGATTAATAGTTATTATTTGGTATGGTTACCTGTTTCGAATCTAGATTTTTTTATGTAAATGTAATTTTTTGTGAATAAGAAGAGAGAAAGATTTATATCTCCAACACTACAATTCTACATGGTATGTATCGGAGTTTGGTTGCCTTTTTGAGGTTTAGTATTCTCCCTTAGCGGCCTAGGATAGGGGACGTTTTCCCTCTTCTGGTGTCGACTTTTGATGCATATTTGAGGTTGAGTTTTTATCCCTCTGCAGCCGCTTAGGGTTTCCTGAAAGTTTCTTAGATATCAAGAGGTTGTGTTTTTCTCTCTCCCTCTTCCATTGTCACAATTGCCACTGCCATCAGAGAGCCCATCAAAGGCTGGCCAGAACCCAGCATCCGGCCACTTCCTGTTGGTTTTCACGAGCCAGCGTGTGCAGCCATGCACTCTTCTGGCAGGTTTCAGGTGGCACTGCTTGTACCTTTTGGTGCACCTCCTCTGACCCAGTCTGTTCGTTCATTGCCTTCTTGGGGCATTGCATCTTCGGTGTGATTTTTGTCTCTGTTTCTGCTCCAGGATATCGGGTGTCTCTTTTTTCGGCAACTTTACTGTTCCTTTCTCTTGGGTCTGCAAACGATGGGAGATATTAAGACCATGGAGCTTTGTTCCCTTGCCCAAATTAGTAATGTCAAGCTAGAGGGTTTCAAGTACCTATCTTGCTTGGTCAAGAGCTTGTTTGCTATTTATCAAATCTTGCAAAATGTTCGGTATGTTACTGGAGAAAAGAAACAGCCTGTTATGTATGATGCTAGTTATGCACAATGGGGTTCTGACAATGCGCTAGTTCTGTCCCGGCTTTTGAATACTATGGATTCCCAAATTTCTGAATTACATGGATTGCTTGATACTGCCATGAAAATTTTGGAATTTTGCCAAATGAATGTACTCTCGCAGAGGGAACGACACCCATGTATTTGAAATATGAAACAAAATTCGTAGCATGAAGCAAGGTGAGCTATTCTCACATATTATTAATCTGAGTTCAATGGTGTATGGTAGGAGATAGATTACTAACAAGATCTTGAAGCGCATAGTGGTGAAAATGTAGTTCTATATCAAAAGTTAGTTGAAAAGGAGCGGGTGTATGATTTTTTGACTGGTTTGAACCCGGAGTATGATCACAATCTTGAGCCCAAATTCTCGGGCTGAGTCCTTTTTCCTTCACTTGAGGATGAATATTCGTATGTTATACAAGAAGAAAGCCATCGTGGATCCATGCTCTATCCACCTCATCGAGCAGTCTAGATTAGCTGTCTCACATGAATCAAGAAAGGTGACAACTTTTGATGAGGATTATCTCCATTGTGACTATTTTGGGAAATGAAGACATACCAAAGAGACGTGTTGGAAGCTCAAAGGTCAACTAAGAACATCTGCATTCATCAAGAGCTCAAGAACTTGAGGCTGAAAATGGAGAGACATCCAGGGGAACAGACTGTATTAGATCCTTATCTTCTGATGAAATCTAGCATCTTTCCCACCTCCTCAATAAAGTTGACTCCTTAGGCGTTCCCAATTTGCAGGATGTGCACTCAGACCCGGAAGAGGATTGACACTGATGACAAATGAACTTTTCATATATTAGTTTACAAGTTGGGAAAATTGGGCATATCAGACATCTTTACATCAGCTTGAGGGGAAGTGTTGACTATTTTGTTAAATACTATAGATTTGATATGATTATGATTGGTTGTATAGATCATCAGATTGATTAGCAGTTACCTTTGTGGTCCGGTTGCATGTTTTGTATCTTAGATTTATTTATATACATATCATTCTTTGTGAATAAGAAGTGAGAATAATGTATTTCTCCAACCCTTAAATTCTATAGTAATAAAAGATTTTACTCAAAATTTAAAAAAGGGATTAGTACACACTGTCAGGATACCAATTCTTGTCAACAATCACAAATCCCATTTCACACGGTTCACCATTTAAAATAGTTCTCTTAAGTTGCCCCATTCCAATAATGATAATGATGCCGATATTTTCGATATATCCATTAATGACAATAGATCAAAGGTATAACCATAAGGTTAACCACCTAAGGCACAGGTCCACAATGGAACCATCCAAGAACCTCAAAATATAGTTAATTATGGAATCATATTACATTTCATGTAAAACAATTCTTAATCCAATTTTCAATAAAGACAAGTGTAAAAAGATAATGTCAGTAGCTCAAAGTATTTTAAAGACAAACAATTACAAACTAAATCACATAAGTCTTCTACCCTCTAGCTGCACTGGTGCTCAATCGTTGGTCTGGAATTAAAAATGTCTACATTCAATCTTAAGTCAACCTCCATTTTTTAACTTACTGTTGTCCTCTCAATCTCTCTCCAGTCTCCAACAGTGACTGATTGTTTGAGGCTAGAGATGGTGATGACAGCTACATTAGGATTTCATTGATTTAGAGTTGATTGGACATGGTGATTTTGGAAATATCATAAAGAGAAAGGAGAATTGTGTACTCAAATACCTAATAGTAAGGATACTGATGTATTTACATACTTTTTGAAAAATTTGTCATAAAAGTCAATCCAGAAATATTTTGAATTTTCTAAAATCAACAAATACACTTTTTAAAAGCTACTTTTCAATATTACAATTTGGATGTCTATCCAAATGCACCGACTAGTGATGATTTTTTTTGTTCCTTTATTCACATTCTATCTTCAATAACATGATTTCTTCTCTTTTTTTTTTTGCCACTGCCAAGTTCTAACAAATTTCTTACTTTTTTTGTGTCCTATACAGGTTCTACAAGAAGTATTAAGATCCTATTCTGTACCAGATAATTTGTTTAGCAGGGTTTGCATCATTATAGACAAGGTTAGATAATGGTATTGCCTGACAATATGTTACCACACTCATCCATTTTTACTGCTGCAAAATTTCTTTTTTGTCTAAATTTTTATACTTTGTTACAAGTTATTCATTTTTTAGCATGAATGGCTTTTCATGTATTTTCCTGTCTGATAAAACTGATATATGGTTTGTTCATATCATTCAGGGGGGACATAGTGTCGAACTCGTTTTTTTTTGGTGATTTTGCATCTTCTAAAGTTTGTTTACTGTGTAAATTTGATAAGAGTTTTCTGAGTATGAAGATGTAACTATATAATAACTGATATCCTAGAGTTGTCAAGAAAAAACTTTGGACTTTGGTTATTTTATTTCATTTTATTTTAAGTGATCTAATTTGGTTTTAGCCCCTATTACATCTTTTTTGGGGTCTACTTAGCTGTTTCATTAAACCTGAAGTTAAACTAATCATTTGTTAGTCTATTCAAGTTAGATAGAAAGAACAAGAGAGATCACGATGATGGTTCAAGACTCAAGAGAGTTGCATGTATGTGCTTTGAAGTGGATTGAACGGAGTAGATGAATCTAGAAGGAAGTTTTTCGAAGGAAAGGAACCAAGGATGGTGGCCAATAAAATGGATTCAGATATAATAATGAACAACATTGTAATCATACAAAACTAATCCATAATTCATATAAAATGACAATAGATATAATTATGAAGATAACTTAAAAACTAGCCGTCAAACCTAATATTGCAAGATAAGGTTTAAAAAATCAGGAAATTCCAGATATGTTGCCAATCATTATTCTTTAGAAATTTGCAAAATAAATAAATAAATCCAGAGGTCATTAATTAAAAAACTTAACCATCAAAATCCTAATATCGCAAAATAAGGCTAAAAAAATCAGGAAATTCCAGATATTTTGCAGAATAATGGTCTGCGGAAGAAATTTTTTTTTTTTTTTGTTTTTCAGTAATCATTAGGGAAGAATACAAAATTCTTCCGAACTCTTTTTTTCCCCTGAATATTCTTGCATCTCAGATTTACTTTCCCCAACCTTTTCTTCTAAAATTTGAAAATTTCTCCTTGATTACTGGAATTTCTTTTCTGCCATCCACTATCGACAGCTCTGCTCTTGTTCTAGAGTTTAAATTGGCATTATATTGAACTGTGTGCATATATAGCATAAAAGGACAATCATTTGCACTTGCAGTGGTCTTTAGACTCAACTTGAATGGGTTACCACTTTTCAAGTAGTGAAGTAATGCAAGAAAGAAACTGTCTAAGGCTGTCTCTATTGAATGGAACTTGTAATATATTGGATATATAAAAAACCCTTGTATGCGTAAAATGAGAAAGCCAAAAATTAAAACCTCTGAATAAGATTTGAACAGGCAGAAGGCTCATTAATGTACCATATAAACATTAGTGTACAACATAAGTTGAGGCCTACATAATGCTTTGAGGCTTATAGAGTATGAGTTTATTTATTATGTTATTAGAGTTTTGGGTATGAACCTAATCAACTTATCTGGTTCATAGAGGTATATGAGGTTTGTAGCCAAACTAGTCAGAAGAATTAGCTTTTGATGGTGGATAGGGCAAGATGGTTTCTTCTATGTCAAATGGCTCTTAGATGGGTATTGGTTTTCAAACCCATAACTAGCTTCTCTAATTGCATTAAATTTTGACTACCACAGTAAGATAATCTCCCCATTTTCCTAACTTTTATCTTTTATAAAAATATTATTTTTTTGGTTGGAAACAGATGGAGAAGATTCCCATAGACGAGGTTAAGAAGGAGTTGAGATCTGCTGATTTATCTGAAGAGGCTGTTGAGCAGCTGCTGCAAGTACTTTCTGTCAAGTCTTTAGCAACTCTGGAAGGTTTGTGAGTAGATTTTAATGTTGTTTATAAAATTTTTCTTCCCCCCTTTCCTTTCACTTCCCAAAAATATTTTTTTGTTATCTAATCTCTACCATCCAACATGAATCTCTGGCTTATAAACCACGATTTTGGTCAGAGGGCCAGCATTAATAGGCCCTGAATAACTGAGTGTTAACTATGTCTCAACATCTGCTATTCTTTTGTGATGTATTCTCGTGTCTAGTCACAAATACTTTATTTCAATATTATCAGTTGTTATGCCATGGTAAAATATCAATTTTATTCTAACTATTACCATATGGCTTCTGACCAAACAAAGTGAAGGTGCCATTTCTAGGAATTTGCCTATTGCAAGCAATAGTGTGGATGAGGAGATACAGTCAAATGAGGTGATTGAATAATTTATGGTTCTGCAATATGATATCAGAAGTGGTGTTTTCGAATTTTCTTCAAGGAACAAATGCAGTCTTCAGGTTGCAACTTTAGGATAGACATATGTGACTACTGATTTATTGGCATTGACGTCACTGAAGAATGGGATATAGGATTTCACTTAGATATAGGTGGTGTTTGAGAAACATAATAAAACATTGTATATGCTATTTTCTGTACTTTTTTATGATTACTTCTATACTTTGATAGTCTTTTCTATTATAGAATGAATGTCATCCATTTTAATTGGATTACTAGAAAATATTCAAAATTTTGGTGTCAGATGGGTACTTTCTAGTGATGAAAGAATTTTTCAGATACAAGTTGCACACAGTTATTGCAATGTAATTTTTGATAATGGCTTTGGTGGCTCCATCCCTACAATGCTTTGAGGTATTTCTTTGCAGTTAATGACAACTAATAAGAGAATATCTGGCTTATATGCTTGCAATTTCATAGCTATTCCAAAGGCTCGTTGCTGTCCTTAATCCTTTTTCTCCCACTTATAACTGTCATATTGCTGTCTGTGCAGTGAAACTTGGAACCGTAGGGGAAGCCCTAGCAGACTTAAAGCAATTTTTTGCACTTGCTGAGAGATATGGTTATTCTGAATGGATTCAGTTTGATGCATCTGTTGTCCGTGGCCTAGCCTATTATACTGGGATTGTATTTGAGGTCTAGTTCTTATAACCCAAGTCGTGTTACTGTGTGCATGCATTGACATCTTTGGCATCTTTCTTGTCTGCATGATAAATATGGCAAATTATTGAATTATGTACATGGTAACCTTAGTTCTTCCTCTAAAGCAATAAGTCTTTCCTTTGACAGGCCTGTTGCAGGAAAGGTTTTGTCGTCTTCTTTACAGGAAGTCAAATAATACTAGTTGTTATTCTTGTCTATCTAGACAGGATATCAATAGGGAGAGTAGATACTTCTGTGATTTGAGTGGATAATTCACTTGTAGTTTGAACTGAGATGTAATAATCTTCTATAGGGATTTGACCGGGAAGGAAAGCTGCGAGCCATTTGTGGTGGTGGACGGTATGACCATTTGCTCTCTACCTTTGGAGGCGATGATGTTCCAGCTTGTGGCTTTGGCTTTGGTGATGCTGTAATAATAGAAGTGAGACAATCTTCCTGAATCCTGTTCTCTTTGGGATGTGGATCGTATATCTTTACATTATGGTTGTCATGTTCATTCGTACCATATTAATTAAAAATATACTTTGACCTTAGTAGACACATGTTTTTATCAGCACTTAATGTGAAGGTTATGATCAGATTTTTCTAGAGCCTTTGAGCCATGTAGGCTTCTCTGTCACCCAGCCCAAAGATAATATATATATTTCACTATTACAATCTCTTCTGAAGTGTAAAAGTTATTTTGCCCTTCTTTTTCATTTATTTTTAGCAATCTTTCTCTTCTCACCTTTAAACTTTTAATTCCTTTCCAAATTGTATCCATCGTTGTTATGTGAATTTGAAAGATACAACATCATAGTTTCACCTGCAAGTCTCGGGAATCAGGCAATGTTCTGTTCACTCAAATATTAAATTTTTCTTGTTTTAACTCAACTAGCATTTTGGTCTACCTCCAGAGTGATGATCCTATGTAACCCTTGAAATTTAAGCTCAGAACCTGTTTTACCTATGTCATGAGCCTATTCCTTTCTCCATGATACTGCCATCAATCTCCTCTGAACTTAGAGGAGATAACTTGATATAATTTTTGAAACTCATTTTACAAGAGATTGACTTCATTATTTTGGATTTAGTTTTATTTGAATTTTGAAAAATACCTCATCTTTGATTATTCTTCTATGCTTATCTTCATTATCTAAAAGAACTCGTAATTGTTTTGATGTCTAATAGTTCGTCATTTATAACACTTTCTACTCAAGTGATTATACTTTCTATGACATCCAAAACGGTAGAGACATTGCGATTATGGGACAGGTGAGTAAACTCTATTGAGTTATCTTCCTGAATATTTTCTCCTAATGTTGCCTGAAATAGAATGTATTGCAAAATATTTTTGCTCTACTTTGCCATAAATGTAAATCATCGACTACATTTTGAAGGTTCAGTGAACGAACATTGAAGGAATTATCTCTTTGGTTTTGGCATTTCTGCTATAGAATATCTTGAATACTCTGGTCCAAGCTTCTTTTATGTGATTCTTTTTATTATTCAGCTGCTGAAGGAGAAAGGAATTCTACCTGAATTGAACCTCCAAGTGGAAAACATTGTCTGCTCACTTGATCAGGATCTTCAAGGTGCTGCAGCTGCTGTTGCCAGTATACTTAGGCGAAAGGGTCGAAGTGTCGATCTAGTTTTGGAGAACAAGCCACTTAAGTGGTACGTGATAGCAGCACTAAAACTCCCTGTCTGAAATGTTGAATTTGTTTTACTGATTTCTTTCCTTCTGGTAGAGAAAGAAAAAGGATAGTACCATGCAGAGTTAGTTTTATATATATTTATATATATATGAGAATGCTAAGATGTGCCCGACTGTGTGCTCCTGTGGAAAACGACATCGTTTTGGTTGGTTTTGGAAAAAAAAAAAAAAATTGAGCAGAGCGAAAGGAAACAGAGCAAACGACGAATCACCAGGGCTGGCCCTGAATCGATGGGTAGCAGCGAGAGTAGAGCCAAGTGTAGCACACCGGAATGGCGTGGCGAACCTTGCTGATGGTGTGGGTGTTGGGGCGAGGGTGGTGGCGATGGCAGTAGGGGTGCTGGGGCGGGGGTGTTGGGGTGAGGGTGGTGGCGGGGGAGGCACCATTGCCGGTGCACTCTGCTCTGGTTGTTGGATCTGAAATTTTTTTTTTTTTTGAAACGGGACAAAATGACATTGTTTTGCTAGCGAGATTTCAGAAAACAAGAGAATGAGTCATTTCACACACACATTGTATTTCGTGCTTTCCTTTGGCATCCATTTCATATTCTATAGTTTACAGACAATTTGCCAATTGGTTTAAATGCATTCTAGGGTGTTCAAACGTGCTGGACGCATCAATGCACAGAGGCTGATCTTGGTAGGAAGTGCTGAATGGCAAAAAGGTATGGTTCGTGTAAAGATTCTTTCATCTGGTGACCAGTATGAGATCAAAGTTGATGAATTAGAATAACCAAGATGGCTGTTGCTACATGTTTGTAACTTCTCTTTTTCCAATTTTTAGAATTAAGCTTACATTATTTTTAAAACTTCCCCTATGTTAATCCTTTACATAGCCAATTGTTCCCTGTACGCTGACCTCTAGAATTGGTGTCAAAGAAAGTTGTTTAACACATTTCAAAATTGACTGGTTTGCTTTCTTAATAGCAATGAATTTTCGGCTCTGGCTTTGCTTTACATGCTACTGAAATTTTTTTGGTCCATATGAGGTGCAGGTTGGAAATATATCTGTTATAAAGAATTTCCTGTTCTTATAATTTATCCATGATAGATATTATGTGCTAGCAATAATTGACACTTCATTTCATTCTCAAGCTGTTGGAGCATGTCATCTTTGTGGAAGCTTATTGGAAACATTGATGATGCTTCACATGAAATATTACGATTTTATCTTTGGTGAATAGGAGTGTCTATTCATCTGTTATACATAAACCTTTGACAACATATTCTTGCATGCATGCATAAAGGTTTATGTTAGGGTGGTAGCTGATTGCTGTTGTGCTTTTGTTTCTTTGTTTGGATGGTACATCATTTGTTGTTTTATGAAGCTGGTTCTTGATTTTTTGAAGTATTATTTTGGCTTTTTTTTGGGTCAAAAGATGTTCTGTTTTGTATTTTTTTTCCTTTCCTAAAAGAAGCTATGCCGGATTTGCATTTGTCTTTCGAGGCCTTTGTTAATCTTTAAGAGTTTAAATTCAACCCTTCTACTGGTTTAAACTTTTTAAAGTCGGTCAAAAATTAATGGTACCAGAGTGGGAATGCTAGAGTGTTGCCTGTTTATTGTTAACCGTATTGAGATTTGTATTCCGTCCACACATGTTATTATTATATAACAACTTGGTCAGTCAAGCTCAAGCTGGTGAGAGACTTTAAATGATTACATAATTAGAGTAGGTGGCCTAGCAGTGGTTTTCCTAAAATAAGCCTCTTAACGGGCTTAAATTAAAATTATCAATGGGTGATGGAATTGACTTTGATTATCAAGCTACAGAGTCAACTGCAGACTTTGATTTCATTTAATTTATGATCATAATCTCGTTTATATAGAAATGTTTGATTTCAACCCAACTATTCTTTTAAGCTCTATGGAATTTGTCCTTATTTATCTGTATTTTAAATAGTTAACAAATTGAAGGTATAGTTGATTATGGACATATTGGAGTGATATAGATAGAATTAGTTAGGAAATAACTTATTAAGCTAACAAATTGTTTATTAAACTAGTAAATAAAACACATTAATAGCAACTCTTTTGGAGTGAGTTTTTATCATTTTTGGGGCTTCTCATGGAAGGAATCAGTTTTATTTCGGTGTGAGAAAAGGATGGTTGAAAAGGGTGGTGGAATCCGTTTCAAAATATCCATTTAGTTTTTTTTTTTTTATAAAATTACCATCTTATCAGTATTAATCATTACCTTATGTGTTCATGTCTCATAATTATTTGAAATTAAAAATATCTTTATTTTAAGAAAGAAGATATTTAATTCTAGACATTATAAAAGAGAAAATGATATTTTATTTCATATGAGGGTAATATAATTATTAATAAAACTTTTGATTTAGTGTTATATTATTTGCTTAAAGAAATATTAAAATATAAGTTTATTTATATATAATAAATTTATTAACAAAATTATTAAAAAATATATTATTTATAATATGAATTTCTAACAAAGAAACAAGACATTTTCACAAAAGGAGTAGTATTTTGCTATTATATACTCACTCATAAAAACTTATTTTCTTGTTTTGTGCATACAATTTTTTGTTTTCCTGAGGGGTTGCTAAATTATTTATATATTAGATATTTTAATTGAAGCGTAAGTAAATTTTAAAAATTATATATATATTTGATTTTTTATGAAGAAAAGAAATTTAATTTTGGTTTTTTTTTTTAAAACAAGCAGTGTTTGGACCATATCTTGAGATGTATGAAGAAATTTTAGTTGTTGACAAACAAGTTCCATTGAATTGATTAGACAAGATTATTTATTAAAATATCAATCCATTTTTTAAAAATATTTAATGTTATTAGCAATCAATTTTTCTTTGAATAAATACAACTTGTTAACTGTAAACTCTAATTTCTTTTTTTTTTTCTAAATTTTTACCCATCACCTTACAAATTTTTCCTAACAGGGAAGGTGCATGAAATCCCAAAAATAAAAAAATCTTAGGCCATGCTATCTGGTGTATACCATACACCAATGTCACTACCATGATAACTTGATAGTTAATAATAAATCAAATACTAAGCTTATTTTACATATTGAAAGTTTTAATTTGGTACATTACACTAATTAAGAAGCATATTAATAAGAGAGAAATTCAAGCTCAACGATAGTTTAATTAGACATGGGACACTGACACTGTTCCACTTATCCCACATTGAAACATCATGAATTAATTCACATAATTCTATGCCTATATAACTGTTAAAAGATATGTGACATTTAATACCCACAGTATCCGCCTCCCGTATCATTAACTAGAGATTCACTAACTAATTTCTTTATAGGTACTCGCATCAAGTTGCCCACAACATCACTTCAGGACTTGCTAATTCCGTCAATGGGATGACCGAGACATCCCATAAATGTTCTGCCCTTCTTTTCTAACATCTAAATAAAATTGATTTTAGGAGAAGTCTCATAATTGATAAAAACTCCTTTGGAGTGGGGTCAAATCAATGAGGTAACCTTGGGAAAGACTTCTTTTCCATGATAACTAATTTACCTGTATTTACTTAGAACTTATTTGGATTAGTTTATAAATAAAAAAAAATTAAAAAGTGCTTTTTCAATATTATTTTTTTAATAAAGTGTTTTTTTTAGTTAAATTATTTTGTGTTTAGAGACAATATTTTAAAACCCGTTTGGATAAAAAAATTATTTTATTTTATTTTTTTGAAATTTTTTGTTTTTATTATAATTTTTTCTTAAGATTTAATCAAATGATTATATTTCTTAAGTTATGTATTAATAGTAAATATTTAATCTATTAAATAGGATTAAAAATATATTTTAATACAATACCGTAAATACTAGTATTTTTTTATAAATATAATGAATTTAATGGTAGATCAAGAATAACAATAAACTAATTAAATAAATAGTTTTTAATCTAATATCGAAATATCTTTAAAAAAACAATAAAGTTCTTTGCATTTTCTACATTTTGTGTTTTCTATAAACTATAAAGATATACAAGATTTAAATAAAATGAATTTAAAAAATATTAAGGAGAAAAATAAAAAAACGAATAAAAAATAAATAGTAAAAAAAGAAAGAGGGAAAAGGAAGAACAATACAGGGAGACGGGGCTCGGAATGTCAGGGTTGTGGAGTGAAAAAAAAAAAAAGTTTTAAAAAGACCTGAAAGAAACAAAGAGGAAAAGAAAGAAAAGAAATGAAGAAAAGTTTTTTTTTCTTTTGTCGATTTTCTGTTTTTTTATTTGTTTTTACAAGTAGGCCAATTTTTAATTGTTTTAAAATTATTGTATTTCATTATTATTTTATTTTATTTTCCATTTAAATTGGTTATAGTTTTTTTTTTTATATACTAAAACTCATAAATCCAAGATGAAAACTCGTCATTTTTTTTTCTTTGCTTTATTACATTTCTTGATTTTCTCTCTTTTCTCATTTTCTTTCTTTTGTCCCTTTTGTTATTCTTTTTTTTTTTATATAGTATTTTTCTCAATAAGTAGTCCATCTACATGCTATAACTATAATGGCATGGAGACAATGAGAAAAAATTTTATTTTATCCTAAGACAACAATTACTTATTGCATAAAATATCCTTATGAATTTATTTATTGTAACACATATGTTACGTTTCAAAACGCTAACTTTTTTGAAAAAGAAAGATTTTTTAATTTGTTTTAGAATTTGTCTTAACGCTTAAATTCTTATCCTTAAAATAGATTTGTGCTTCTTGTAACGAGAAATAAAATCCCTAATTCAATCTAAGTCATAGCGAACAATAAATTTAATAAATTAAATTGCCTAAAACATGAAAGCACTACCAACAACAAATAAAATAAATAAAATAGTTTTAATTCATGCAATTTGATTCATATAATTCTCTACTGTCAGATAAAGTTGTTAGTCAAACCTAATTTAAATAATAGTTGCTACTTAATAGATTTGTCAATCTTAACAATAATATTTAAATCCGAGCAGTATAATCATGTAAATTAATCTAGGTGATCGGGCTAAATAAATAAACATAATTAATAAGATGAACACAAGAATTGCACAAATACTTAATAAATAAAAATCAAATCTTTATAAGAAAAACAAACCAAATCTCATAGCCCCATATTAAAACAACCTACTTCATGTTCTTATTAACAAAAAAAGAACTACTCAAGAGACATGACTAATAAAACCAAGGAATATATAAGAAAAAAGAAATAGAAATCTACCCACTATCTTTGGAAATCCTCGGGAAATCAATCTAGAATCGTGTATCTAAGACTATAAAAAATAATTTATTTACTGGAGTAGAGATTCCTTACAACACGTAATTTGTTAAAAGAAGTATAATAATAAAATAGAAACCTATTACAAAAAGAATTACTTAAGAAAATAATCAAATTTTAATTTAAATACTAAGTCAACGCACTGTCAAAGCTATCCGGCATCGACTAAGGCTGTCCGGCGATGGATCAAATTCTTCACAAATTTGCTCAATTCCAAAGAACATCCGGCGCGGTATCCGGCTAGTTGTCTGGCTCTAGATGCGCGGTCGGTGTTGCTGCTCAGGCGCCGGATGGCTATAATTCCCAAAGTTTTTTTTTTCCTTTTATAATCCCTAAAATATTTTCAAATATTGATTATGGTCTCTCTTATCTTTTCGAGGGTATAAATCTAGCCACCATCAGGCGCTAATGCTCTGAATTGGATTTCTTATTCGATTCAAAGCCAATAGAGAAACAGTTGTTTGCTACAAGTGAGCCAAGTGCTTTTTTAGTAGTTATCTTGTTGAAGGTCAAGTCCAAAATGGTTAGCTTCAGAAATCTATGCAAACGTTCCACATCATTTATCTTGTTTCAAGCCAGATAGAAGTCCTTGATAAGTGTACAATTTGATAACCCTGGTGACATTAGAAGCTTACTGTTAAGTTAGTAGTAACATAGTAAAAAACTTGCAGAATAAATTTCACAAGCAACTTATTTAGAATCAAGATTGATCGGTCTCATTAGTAGAAATCAGGCTAGAAAATTAAGTATATCCTTCCTCTGTTTATGTAAAAGAAAGTACGATTATGACCCAAAATCAGAATAAGCTCTAGAGGAATCAAATGAAAAGTTAAATCCCAAATTGATAGAACTCTTCCTAAGAGACCATCAAATAGGAAAAATTAATAGAGATAGGTGATGCGATTATGAAAATTGATAATTATGACCTTATATTGAGACAATTAATTAAGCAGATGCATTTTCATTCAAGATACAATTGACTAATATAAGAACTAAATTTATTATGCTACGTTATCCTAAATATGAAGATTTGCTGAACTCATGCTTCTAGATATCACAAAACACTCATTTCTTTTTGGAGGTGATAACTACTTTTTCTTTCACCATTCTGCAAAGCTTGCTAATAAGTGGAGAAGACAGTTGATTCCTAGGCAAAGAAAAGGAGAAGTTTCCAGCAATTGGTTTTGGTTGCAAAGTCGGAGTGGTATTCTACAAAAGAAAGTCACAGTAGGAAAAAAAAGAGAGAGAGATCGAGGGTGGGATATTTAATAGAAAAAACTATCCCCATTGTATTGACCAATTTTAAAAATTTGCCGTTGACTAGGTCAAAAAATGAGTTGTTTAAATTAGGAAGACCTTTTTGGTAAATCGAAAAAAGATAAGGAGTCAAAATGATTCAAAAGATTTTTATAAGGGACTTTAAAGGTTATATATAAAAATGAGGGATCTTTATAGGACCAACTAAAAAATGAAATGGACCTAAAAAGGAAAAAAAAAAAAAAGATTTAAGACTGGATTAAGTAAAAAAGATAAAAGGTGAAAGAAAGAATTTTCTCTATTTTTAAACTCTTGAAGTAGGTTTTTTTTTTTTTCTTCAGCTTTCGAAAGTATTTTCAAATTATATAAAATGGTCCTTTAGATCGAAAAATATTTTTCCAATCAAGTCAATTCATTTTTTTTTTTTTTCACTGGATAAAAGCAATCCAAGTACATACAATACCCATTTGACTTTTTTCATACATCAAGAACTGCCATTGATGTGCCCATCGGAGGGTGGACAACTTCACATTTTATTCCTGATTTTCGTAGGATTTGATTAGTCATTTTCCACTCTTTAAAACTTAAAAATAAAGCAAACATTTATTTGGCTAAGCTCGATTCTCCTCAAATCTCTAAAAAGTGAGTCTAAATTTTCCAAAAATTTGACAACAATTGGTAGATATTTTGAGGTTGAGTTTTCCTCTAGTGCGCCATTGGAACCCATTCCTCTCAAATTCTTTTCTTCATGTTTTCTTTTCCTTTTTTGGAGCCCCTCATTGTATTTGCATGAACACATCTCTTCTCTTTTTAGTTTGTCCACCTCTCTTCTTTTCTTCTTCCTTTTTTCCCGCTTCTTTGATCTTAGCCTGGAAGGATTTGTCTTTACAATTTAATATCTAAAAGTAACTTGGATTTGAAGAAACAAAGGTAACAACAGTACACACAATTTTGTTGATACATTCCCTTTGAGAATGTATAAAAATCTCCATTTCAAGAGGAAATTTTAATCTCGTAGATCTTCTGTTTCACCAGAATTCGTTGATTATTTACATGTATATTATGGCTTTATCTTTATATAACATAGAGTAAAAAGGCCCAGCACCCCTAAACTTTTTAAAAATTTAATTTTAACCCTCCAACTTCAAATCTATTTTGGAAGTTAATCTGACAAAAGTACATCATGAGTCATCCATCTAAGTTCAGTCGGGTAGTTTTATCCAATCTAATTTTTTCTCTTTTTCTCGCTTCTTCTTTCTCCTCCCCAGGGAAAAGAAGTTGCAAAAAGCTGAAAATCAAGTGGGATACATTGTCTCCTCAGGAATCTGGATTCCCTCAAGTAAAGACTTAACTGGCCTGATGGATTATTTAGAAAATTAAAGAAAAAGGCTCACCACGAAGAGGAACACCCAACAAAACTATGCACTATAGAACAAACCCGTTCACTACAAAAAATTGGAGCAAAAACATTAGAAATTTTTGCAACGAAAAGAGGAGGAGACACTATAGCTGCGAACGAGGGTTTAAAGGGGGGTGGTGGGTTGTTGGAAGATTATTGCAGGTAGGGTGGGCTAATTGATGTTGCCATGAGGAAAAGGGTCCGGTGCGAAGAAGGGTTGTCTGACAAGCAGTGGCAAGGTAGATCCGTTCACTCAGATCTTAGGGGGGGGGGGGGGGGGGTTTGATAGGCTGCAATTTAAGATGAAAATGGAGAGGAGGATCTAGATTTGAAAGGCTAAAAGATTTGGAAGCAACAGTGAAGATCTACCAAATCTGGGATAGGAAGGGTACGGTTAAGGGCAGTGAGGTTTGCTTTTACGGCTAGCTTGCAGGGACTGAGAAGGCGGGAACGGTTGTGAAGATGGAGGCTAGGAGAAAAGTTGGAGTGGCCAGTGACTGAAAAAAGCAAGAAAAGGGGCCGACGAGTAGATCTGGGAGTTGAAGTTCAGATCTATAAAGGCAAAGCAGTAAAACGGTTGGGTGGAGAGGAGGATGGAGGAAAAGGGGAGAAAACCGAGGAAGAATTTGGTGCCTAGTAATGCCATTTTGGTCCAGACGGTTTCCAGATGAAGCTAGGTTTTCTTTGGATTAAGGGGAGGGTCCCTCGCCGGACGAAACTCCTCCCACTAATCATGATAAAGTCCCTTATATAAGTGAGAGGTAAATTATGGATGTGTATGAATTGGTAGAGGACGGACGGAGAGGATGCAACAGGTGACAATTTAATGCCCATGTTCTATGATAAAATCCCTCATATAAGTGAGAGGTAAATTATGGATGTGCACGAATTGGTAAAGGACGGACAGAGAGGATGTAACGGGTGACAATTTAATGCCCATGTTCTATGCCCAACGGGTTTTGAACCTCTGCCTGTCGTTGAAATTAACCAAACATCACGTCAGTCTTACTAGCTCGCCTATACCCCTGGGGGCGAAGCTTGGTTTTCTGATGAGGAAGGAGGAGGTTTTGTCAAGTAATTAGATGGACAAAATTACCCCTCTAAAAACTCACTAAGATGGCACCTGATGGGCTTCTGTCAGGATTTAGATCCAAAATGGTCGGAAGGGTTCCTTTTTCTAAGTTTTTATAATTTAAGTGCCAAAACAAGATGATATAAAATTAGACGATTAAGATCAGATTTTTCAAAAGTTCAAGCACCTCATTCTATACTTTCTCTGTCACTCAATATAAATAAATTGCTATTATTTTGAAAAAATTAAAATAATATTTTTTTTAAAAAAAATATCTCTATTTATATACTAATCAAACAAACAAACAACATATAAGGGGGAAAAAAGTAACAAAAGTAATATAGAAAAAATAACACTTTTAAATATTTAATTAATTAATAATAATAACTTATAATTAATTATAAAAAACATAGTTAAAATTACTTTTATTTAGTTACAGAGAGAAAAATATATTTAACCAAATAATATACATATATATATATTATATATAAAAATGTATACATAGACATAAATTTTTTTCTTTAGAAGATTTAAACATTAATGTGTCATATTTGTATGTGAACCAGAAAAATAATAAAGAGTAGAATCGGTTGGAGAGAGTATTTTCCAATTAAAAGAAATTATGTTAGTCGAAAATAGTTTGGAGATTTAAAAAAGTAACCAACCTTAAGAACCAAAAAAGTATCTGGGGAGGAAATAAAAGTATATATATAACAATTTTAGCTTTGGATAAAATACAAATGATTTTATTTTTATTTTGAAGTATTAAAAATTAATATTTATGTTCTTTAAATAAAATATATTCTTTTGTTTATAAATTTTTTTGATATGGTTTTAATAATTTATACTATTTATATTTGATTTTTAAAATATCCAATAGTGTGGTTAAATGTTTCGAAGGTGAGGCCTACATAACATATATGTTGTGAATTTGACTTTGTCTTCCTGTATATACTAGTTTGGTGAGTTAAAAATTCTAATGGATGTTATACCAATAAAGGTGATAATGCTTGATTAGGTTTTTTTTTTAAAAAAAAAATTAGACTCTGTGTATCATTTTTATAATATCAAAATGGATATTCGAGATTAACAATAAATATGTAGACCTATTTTATAAATAAAAAATTGTCATAATCATAACAAAAATGGGATTGAGGTATTACAAAATCTTTTTTTAAAAAAATAATAATAATAAGAAAACAATTTTTTGTTATTTTTAATCTTTATATATGTATATCTTCCATAATATTAGGTCAACACCTCAGCCACTACTTACATTCTTGCCTTTCTAGAAAATAAAAGCAAGAATAGTAATATATATATTTATATAAACATATGATAAAAGATTGTCCTTTTTGACGATTTAATAAAATTTGGTGAGTGGAGTAGGCACCAAAGTGGGAAGGTGGGATAATTTTGCTCACTTCTTTCCTTTCCTTTCATTTGTAGAAGAAACTTATAGTGCTAAAATGATTATGTTACCACTATTGTACATAGATGAAACTATGCTCCTTTCCATCATCTCCACCACTTCCACCCTTATTCCCAATTTTGTATTAACTAGAAATAAAATAGAATCGCATTTTCATTATAAATGATGGGATTTTTTTTATATGAGACTTGAAAATTTTATTATTTTAATTTAGTTAGAATATTGGATATTATTTTGGAATTATTATTTTTTATATTATAATTGAATTAAAATTAAAAAGTTGACATGAATTTGGTCAATTTGTCATAATTATTGTTGGAATTTCTTCTGTCAAGGTATTTGGTTGCTTGTTAGAATGGCTCTTTTAGGCAGAAAATTGTGTCTCATGCACTTAAAAAGGCAAATACAATGATTTTGTCATATTATTGTTTAAAAGAAAAATCACAAAGGAACTCATCCACTGGAGAACCTGTCACCTTCAAAAGACCGTTCTAAAAGGAAGGATATGCTCCCATGAATTACCTCCACACACACCAAAACTTGACAATTCTTTCAGCTTTCTTTTCTGTTTTTGAGTGGTGCCTTATGTTTATCTCTCATGTGCACCAAAACTACGAATTAGATAGTGCAATGAAATGTTCTGCTTTGATTTAATAAAAAAAATTTAGAAGCTACTGATTTATCATAATTAATCGTGACATCGTTAAGTAAGTGGATGTAAATCCCTTTTAAAGATATTGTTAATGAACTATTATATTAAAATTTTAACTATTTTAAAAATAAGATATTCAATTCCAAATTACCTAAAAGAGAATTATAAGTATTTAATTTCGGATAGAGGGGATAATTTATAAAAATGAATTTTTTTTAAAGAAAAAAATTTAAGTGTATATAATTTAATAATAATTCTCTCATAAGGTAGAAATTACTCAAATGTGGTCTTTAAATTATTTTTAAACAAAACTTCTTTATCTTTTTCATTTTCACTTTTAATCCATGTTGAAAATTTGTGAGGCTAAACTTAGTTAAAAAAACAATGGTAACATGAGAATTTAAACGGTAAAAAAAAGTTCAAGAACAGAAATTCATAGGAAGATAGTTGAAGGACCAATTTAACAACTCAATAAAATAATGACTTAACTAAAAATGTGACCATCAAAGTCGTCATCTATTTTCAATTTGGCCATTGGACTATAAAACCAGTCAATTTAATAATTATACTTTACGTTTTTTTAAAAAGGTAGCCATTATACTTTGGATTTTTTTAGAAGATTAGGTCACTCTATGGTTGTTTGATTAAATAATATTCACCAATATAATCAATTTTCACTGCTAATGTCACATGGTTTTTCAAGTCATCAAAATTTTTCACATTGACTGAAAGAATATTTGTCAATTTCTGCTTTCATCTAATTTTTTTTTTAACATATAATTTGAATGACATATAGTAAAATTTTACATTTAATTTAGCTGATAAGGAAAATTTGAATGACATGTCAAACCACATGATCTGATTAACGAAGATTGATTATATTTGTGATTGTTATTCTATTATACAACCATAGAATGATTAAAATGTTAAAATGCAAAGTATAATTCAATCGCCAAAGTGAGGAAAAAATTATAATTCGATAGTCACATGATTCGTCAAGCCACAAAATAATTTTGAGATTTTGTTTTACACTTGGTTAATATACATGATCATTTATTCATAATAAACTAAAGTTATTCCACATTATCACTATGAGATGAAATGGAATAAATCCATCAAAAATGGTCCCAACAAAAGAAGGTAGGGCTACAATTCTTTTTCTAAAAAATAATAATAGAAATATTATTATTCTATTTACAAAAACTTTGACTCATTGTCTTCCCAAGAATAATTGAACCATAACGAGGCAGAAGAACTCTTGTGATCATTTGATGCAATAATCATTTTGTTCAAAATCTGTGTGGGGTATAATGGAAGAGGGAATTATTTTATGAGGGCTTTTCTGTCAAATCCCCCGGCGGGCGGCGCACGAAAAGGAAAGGAAATAATATCTAATCTGTTGAATTATTATTATTATTTTATTCAATCAATCTGTTGAATTGTATTCAGCAAACAGACCCACAATTTCCTTTTATTTAAGGAATACATCCTTTTTTGAGTGTATAATTATAAAGTGGACCACAAAATAAAATGATTCCTTGGTGTTGCAAATCGTCTTTTTGGATGTCCTCTCCTACCTTTTCTGTACTATACATACTTGCCACTTTTGCAAATTCGGGTCTAAAAATAACCCATTTGTTAGGATTGATAATGAAATTAAAATCACATAGTCATTAAATTAACTATCAAGTGTGCTATATGTGAGTGTAATAGAACATAATTAGAATTCTTGTAATATCTAAAATTAAATACCCTTTTCATCTAATAAATGCTTTTTTTTTATTCTAAAATATAATCTATTTTTTAATTATTAATTCATTATTATTCTTTTAATATTTCAGTTCATTTACAATTTATTACTAAAATAATTTGATAATGAAGTCCTTCAGAATGCGTAGAAAATCAAGAAAGGTTATGTCACAATTTGTTTATATTGATTAATGTTGAATTTTAGTTGGACACAAACAAATAAAGAGATTTCTCTTATTTTAAATAAGTTTTTTTAAAAAAAAAAACATTTTATTTTGTATATAGAAATTCCTCAATGGAGTTAGATAATTTTAATTTAATTGTAAATATATTTTAAAATCTAAGAATATCCAATACACATCAGGTTCATGTTGATGCATTTGAATATTCATTTTTTCGTTACACACTCGATATTACACTAATATTAAAAAAATTACAAGTGTTTATCAATTTTTTAAAAATATATTTTATAAACTAAAATTAAAAAGGTACTTGATAAAAGATAGGTGATATATTTTTTTATTAATATAAAAGAGTATACTAGGAAATGTGAAACCTACGAAGTGAACATTAGATTTGCTATGGTCTTTTAACAAGTTAGCATACTATTTAGGCAGGTGCAAACTTAAATAGGAAAATAGTTTTGGTTAAAATCTGAAATTCTATATCCAAAAAGGGGCATCACAGAATAGGGAAAGTTACGAAAGGGAAGAAAAACAATAAAGAAATGATGGCTTTGAAAAGTGGAAAAAGGCTTTGCGATGAAAATGACGCATGGACTATATCGGCTTGGGATGAGCTGAACGTCACCTGCCCCTCCTTGCTCCTTCAAGCTTCTCTGTCTCTCACCAAATAAAGAAAGGGAGATCAATTTTTAATGATTCCCTGCCCTAGAATAAACTGGGTCCGTTGAATTTTGTGCAGGAAGGAACTCTTGGGAGATAAAATTCTAGATGAAATTTAGTGACAGACACATTTATTGTAACCAACCCATATAATATAGTAAGTCCAAAAAAAGAAAAAAAAAAATCCAATCTTTATCACCTAAGCCTCAAAACTCGAGGTTTTCCTGATTTTCAACCGTGTTAGCTTCGAAGTTCTGCTCGGTTGACCAGTAGTCGAGGAGTGTTCTAGTCGTGGTTTTTGGTTTTCCTGAAGCTTCCTGGAAAGAGGGTTTGTGGTTTTTCCTTTTTAGTTTTTTTTTTTGGCACTTTTGAAAGTTAACTTGTTTGGTTCTAATTGAATTGTTTTTTATTTTGTTTTTTTTTGTTTTTGGTGTATTCAAAGATTGATCTTTGTGGTTGGAAACTTTGTCTGGTTGAACGGTGGACTTGATTGAAGTAGTTGAAAATTTCCTGTTTCTCTCCGCTGATTATAGTCAGGGTACTCTATTGTTTTTCCCAAGTGAGGAAATTGAAGTGCTGCTTTTGAATATCGAGCATGCGGAGTTATGGGTAGCACAACGGTGAAACTTGGTGGAGAGCCTAATAGAAGTGTTACTGCTGGGATGCCAAGCTTTATTTCTCAGACGCCTGTTTCCAATTCCATGTAAAACCTCTGCTCTGGTTTATCTGTAATCTTTCTCTCTTGATTGAGCTTATCTGTATAATATATAGCCATCTTTGTGTTGAGCTTTGTGACCTTTCTTCTTATTTGTTTTGCTCCATTTACCTTTGATGTCATTTCCATTAAAAAAAATTCGTCGCTTGTCTTAAGGGAAATCGTGGGTGCTATAGAAAAATAAGGTTGGCTGTTACCATAGTGCAAAATATTATGAAGTACTGATCATTCAGGCCAGAGGCTACAGTAAATGTAATAAGTAGTAACCTTTTATACTCTGCTTACATTCTAGTTTAAAAAACTTAGCTCCTGAGCTCTCTTTCTTATTGTGAGAAATTTTCAGGTGTCGCAATGATATCCAATGTTTCTTTTGCCCCACATATTTGTCTTTATTTATGGTTGAAGCCTGAAGGTAGGTTTATATTTACCAATTTT
>JAOXNR010000022.1:19061265-19077166 GCA_028571225.1 Parsonsia alboflavescens | reverse complement strand
CGTTCGCCGTTCGGAAACCTGAATCCTCTCTTCTACTGTTCTACATAAACTAGTTCCAGTGACAAAGATCAATGCCACTTTGATCCCTTTAAACAACGAAGTTTCTTTTCTGTAATCTTGAACCCTGTTATTGTTTGTTTCCTCCCCTGCATATCAAAGAAACCGAAATCATGATCTCTTCTAAATGGGTTTTTTCAAGACCTCCAACTGATGATCCATTTAGCCTCTCTTTCCAAGCTCATCTCAACCCAACTGACAGTTTGGAGTACAAAAAAATCTTTACAAATACAAGGGGGTTGATGAATTTCTGAAATTGCCCTCCATTTGCTGTGGTCTCCGTGAACTGAGCAAGCGAATAGAGACTGTGAAAAACACCCAAAAAGTCACTGAAGCAATGAAGCTAGTTGCAGCAGCAAAGATGCGGAGAGCACAAGAAGCGGTAGTCAATGGTAGGCCATTTGCAGAGGCCCTTGCTACATTCTTACACAACATAAATGAACAGGTGCAGTTGGATGATATAGTTGTTTCTTTAACAGAGATTAGGCCTGTAAGGAAAGTTTGTCTTGTTGTTATCACTGGTGAGAGGGGTCTTTGTGGGAGTTTCAACTCTGGAGTGCTCAAAAAAGCTGACGGCAGGATTAATGAATTAAAGAATCTTGGTTTGGATTAGTCATGATAAGTGTCGAGAAAAAGGGCAATGCTTATTTCCGTCGAAGGGATGATCTCTTTGTGGAGGGTTGGAACTTCCCGACTGCAAAAGAAGCTCAAGTAATTGCCGATGATGTTTTTTCACTTTTTCTGAGCGAAGAGGTTGATGAAGTTGAGCTTCTATATACCAAATTTGTTTCACTGATTAAGTCTGATCCTGTGTTTCGTACTTTGCTTCCATTGTCTACAAAAGGATCGGTCTATGATGTGAATGGAAATTGTGTTGATACAACTGAGGATGAATCTTTTAGGTTGACCACCAAGTTGGGGAAGTTGATTGCAGAGAGAGATCACCTGAAGTCAAAGGAGGAGGTCTTTTTTCCTAACTTGCATTTTGAGCAAGGCCCTACTCAGATTCTTGATGCATTGATGCCTTTTTATTTGAATAGTCAGATTCTGGGGGCATTGCAGGAATCGTTTGCAAGTGGGCTTACAGCAAGGATGAACGCAATGAGTAATGCCACTGATAATGCAGTGGAGTTGAAGAAGAACCTTTCAATTGCTTATAACAGGGAAAGGCAAGCGAAGGTCACCGGGGAGATTTTGGAGATTGTTGCCGGGGCAGATGCACTTGTGTAATTTCATTGTACCATATAGTAAAATTTATCATTTTTCTGATCACTCCTAAATCCTTCAATCATAGGTTGATGAATCCTTATTCCAAGAGCCCAGTCTAGGGAGCTATCTGAATCTACTGCACATTTTAAGGAAATAGAATTTGTGATTGAAATGGAAATAAGATGCTGTTCACATTTTGATGATATTTTGGAGTTTTCTATTCCTTTGCATTCCCTAAATTATCCCACTCATTCATGTTGGCAAGATTCTCTTAGCAGCTGATCTCTTCAAATTTCTTTTGATTATCATTCAGCAGTTGATACAAAGTTGAAGTGGCATCTAGATTAAATGCTTTAGTAGAAGGGTTTGCTTCATCAACATATTCCAAACAGGTGAAAAAATTCCAAACCTGGTGGGGCTTATTTTCGAAAACTTAAAATCATATCAGAGGAAGCTTTTGGTTACATGGAAAATATATTTAGGTAACGCTTGATTCATTAAGCTATTTAAATTTAATGCTATTTTGGATATTCCTTCTACCAAGATTCCAACTCAGAGTAGTAACTGTTATAACCAATCATTTGGAAGAATAGGAAGGAGGGTGGAATTGGTATGTCTTAATTAATCAATTTTGTTCACTGTTATTTGGAACTTCAAAGTGACACCTTAATCTATTGAACCTTCCTTGTGCGCTTGTATTGTTACTCTCATAGATCTTTGTATCCAAAATTCTACTGCTATAAAAACAGAATGGCCCAAAAGGTATCTCGGGCCTTGCATCTTAGATGAAGAGAGCAATGTATGTGTCTATGTTCTGTTGAAGGTTTTTTGGTATAAGTTTTCTCATACAAGATGGGTTCTTGACACTCAAAGAAGGTAGAGTGCACTTTCATTTTCATTGACCTTATGATAAGGAGACAGCTAAATTGGCGTACAAGATATGCTGAGATTTGGGCCATGGGGACAAAGAATGTAAGGACAAGAGATTAAAAACCATTTAGCAGATTTTTCTTGATGCCATGATGAAGATGAGGTCCACATCAAAATGGTAGAACTTACAGTATATCTGTCTAGAAAAACAGGTTTAGGTGGATGTATCACCTGTTTGCTCAAAGTCATTCTTAATTGGTATAATATACTTTGTCAAAAAAGCTTACTTGGTCTCTTATTGGTTATGCAGGGCTTTACATTCCTCAATCACTGGAAATCATTGCAGAAGAGAAAACTTTGATCAAGAAAGTTCCTCCATATAATCCCTTTACAAAGGGTAAAAACAGCCGACACTTATTTGGCTGAATTCAAGAGACCAAGAAGGGCCATAACAAATGGGACCGATCCTGATGGCTGGTGGCCGCCACTCTCTTGATTGCCACCCAGAATTTATGGTTAAAGACAAGAGGAATCTGTTTTAATCACAACTGGTTTTTCCATATTCATGATATTCGCTTAGATACTCTTCTTCAACTAGAATTAAACTAAGGGGATGAAATGCTTTGCAGAGTTCAAATTCAAATTGAATTTCTGTAAATGGCCCAACTATGTCCAAGGCAAGAGGCAGCTAAATTCATTGAATGATAGCCAATCCTTCTCGTGGGACAATTGACACAACTATTTTCCAAGGACTTTACTATCAATTGGTAATTCCAAAAGTTACTTTACCATTATTTTAGTGAACAAATAACTTCAGTTTGTTGAGTAATCCAAACTTGATTGGTGATTATCATTATTTATCTGGTAATCCTGTTGAATGAATCTAACACTATTTTTTGTCTTAAACTATTGCCAATGTAATAATTCTCACGTTTTTGGAAGTTTTATATTGCAAAGTTCGCACATTTTCTAGATTTACATGCCAATGTTGACTCTTAACACTTGATGATAGTTGGGAGTCCTGTTCAGCTGCCCCCTCATGCATGATGCCCCTCGTTATTTTGAGAAAGTAGATTCTTCAAAAGATTCGTGGATCAGTCAAATCACATATAGAATAAGGATTTACTGCAAGTCTCTTTCTTTCTAAAGATTTCTTTTTGTTGATTATTTCTATAAGTAAATGCTTCTGTTCTCTGTTGAAGAAAAGCTTGAAAAAGAAGAGAGATTCAAAGGAAATTTTGTTTAATGAGAACAACGAAAGAGAACTCAGTTCTAGTGGATGTAGACTTGTGAATTTGATTTTAATCCGTGAATTTGATTTTAACCCCTGAATTTTTGAACTACTTTTCCTTGTTCATCTGAATTGAATAAATTTGTTTAAACTCATTGATGTACTTGGTTAACCATTGTTTGGAGCAAAGTACAAAAACAATGATGCAAACGAGGTTTAAGATACCATGATGATGTAGATTATAGTGAAATTACATGTGCATGGCACTAAGATGCAACATGTCTGGTGCTGCTGGTCATTTAAAAAATATTTTCCTTTTTCTTTCATCTATTCAATAATGCTTTCTTGTTTCAGTGATATAAAGTAAAAAAAAAAGAGTCCAAATCCAAGAAACAACTGGGAAAGGCAACCCATTAATGACTAGCTGTTTTTGTTACCTTTATGACTATATAAATCACTTCCTGCATGATATTTCAACAACGTTATCACTCTGATTGGTAGAATTTCATTCTCATTTCCTATGAAGCCTGGGATGGTCCATTATCTTCATCTGAGATGTGTACCAATTTAATGTACTTTGCTTTCTCTTAGCTTGTAGGGGCTGACCTTGAAGTGTATCTATGTTTGTAGTGAATCCTCTAGTGAGTAGTCCTTATAAGGTAGCTTGTTTTAAAGTGAATATAATACTTGGGTTTTTGTCTTCCTGACCTTTCTACATCAAAGACTACTCAAGATCTAGTCATTTAAAAGGTAATCAAAACATGCAGGGACATTATTTAGGAGATCTCTAGCACTGCTCTGTTGCTGTCCTGTTTCTGTGGAATCGCCAACATCATTAAAGGAAAGTTAAGAACTTGAGGTATGAACCAAAGTTGCTGCTAAACTTTATGAATCCATGGAACCCTGCAACACCTCTCATTTTTTTGGCACAGAATTCCATCCAATCCTTAGATCAAAAGCACACAGGCACGAAATCAAGGATTTCTCTTCTCATCTTTCTGATATCTCTATCTGAACTGAGTATTACTGTAAAAGATAGATTCTGAAATTTTCTCAACTTATATTCTTCGGACTAAAAGGTTTCTGGGTACATCAACTGAGTGAATGAGGGAAAATAAACCTTAGGATATGCATCCCTTCTTTTCAGATAATACAAATAGCCACTTGATTAATTCCCTTCTCGTGTTTTCAGGGGATGTCATCAACTGAAGGCAGGTATGGTCTGTACAGCCCAGGGAGCACCGGCTGGTCAACTTTGAGGTACGAGGAATTTCAAGAAGCAGATATCTGGGGTGTCCTTAGAGAAACAAAGGAATCCAAGACTGCTGGCTCTGGTGTTTTCAATCAGTCCCCTACAATCACTTCAAGGCAATTTTCTAGTGCTGCAAGAATGATTCCAAAATCCCACAGCAGTTCCATTATTGAACCCAAAATAGTTCAACATTCAGCACCTGTTAACATACCCGACTGGTCAAAGATTTGTGGTAAAAAGACATCCAAGAATACTTCTTCGGTTGATGATGAGGATTATGATCATGGCGACAGCAGTGATGGGGTGATTAATACTCGTTGGGACAGTGAGGAAGAAGAGGAAGATGAGGATGGCCGCGTGATTCCACCCCATGAATGGATTGCCAAAAAGCTAGCAAGAAGTCAAATTTCTTCATTCTCTGTACACGAAGGAATTGGAAGAACACTCAAAGGAAGAGACCTTAAGAATGTAAGAAATGCTATCTTAACCAGAACAGGGTTTCTTGAATGAAGATGAACATTGTTAGTAGTTCTGTATCATCAATCTGATAGGTAAAAAAACAATAGGAAAAAGAAAAAGGGGTCCCCATGAAATCATGGTGATATTTGTTTAATGTAAATACGGTGTACTTTTTCGTCTTTTTGCTTCCCCAGTTTCTCCCTTAGACAGGTTGGTCCATAGATAAATAATGTGCGTCTGTAATTCAGATTGTCTTTTTAGGTTAGTAGTGACTGGTGCAGATAATTACATTAATAAGATCCATTTGGCTGTAAATAAAGAATAATTCCTATACTGACGTTGGTTCTCAACTCTTTCCTGGGAAGTAATAATTCCCTTCAGCTTTCCACGAAATGCTTTAAAAATTTTTAACATTTTTATTTTTATTTTCAAATAAAATAAATAGGTTTGAAAATTAAAGTTCTTACTCACAACTTTTGTAATAATTCATGTGGTTTTAATATTATTTACATTAATTAATTAATACTTACAAAAATAATTTGATAATTTAAATTAAAGTAAAAGTTTTTATTAATTTTTATACAAAATTAAAAGTAAATATTTAATTGTAGACCAATGGATTTTGACATAGATGTGTGTGAATCCTAAGAAAATTTGAACATTTGGGACAAAAAGGAAAAAAAATTAGGCTTTGGTGTTCACTATATTTAATGTTCCAATCAACTTCTGTAATGAATGATTTCACCTAAGATTAAGTTCATTATTATTATGTTTATAAAAATAATAGAACATTTCTTCTTTTGTTTTTTTCCTTTTATATACTCTCCCTGTTCTAAATATAAATCATTTTAACCAACTTTTCTTGTCATTAATTAGAAATCATTTTTATTAGTTAATTTTTAAAGTTATTTTATCTATATTATTCATTTAATGATATACTCATGAAATGATGTTCAAATCGTTGAAAGGGTGAATAGAGGATATCTTAAGGGGGAAATTATATTAATTTTTACAAAACGACGATTAATCACTTTTATTTAATGATGGATGAAGTTTTTTTTTTTTTTCTTCTGCTAATTTAAATAGGACATCAATCAATACTAATAAAGTTAGTATAACATTTACAATCTCCACGTGAAATAAAGATAGGACCATGTAGGATCCTTGTCTGGTGGGATTCATAAAAAAATAAAAAATAATAATCTTGAAGAATTGGGACAGACAGACACGACAATACGTTGGGCAAAAGTGTAAAACAAAGAGTGAAATGGAAAATGATGTTCAACCACCTCTAATAAAGAAATAAACGAATTGAGTGCTTACTCGTTTATTTTATAAAATAATAATAATTTTTAATTAAAATTTTTCTATTAATCTTTTAAATTTATTAGTTCTGATAAGGATAATTTAATATCTTTAAAACGATTAAAAATATTTTTTAATTAGATGTACATGATATTGCTTAGTAAATTGCAAAGGAATAAAATATATATATATATAGATACGGTTTTTCTTTCTAGAAGGTGCAACTACGCCTCTGTATGTGCTTTAAGATGGATGTCGCTGTTTTGTTATGATGGGAAAAGCAAAGCAGTAACCAAACAGTAATGACGGACAACGGCAAAAGCAGAGAGCAAAGCAGCAACGGCAACGGAGCTGTGATGAGAAAATTTGCTGTAAATCTACCCGCTGTTCAAGGTTGAGGAAACAGAAGCAAATGGATGATTTGACCACCCAGCTTTACTTGAATGTAGAAGCTGAGAGCGCAATTCTCAGGGCCCAAATATCCGAGCTCACCCAAAGATCGCACTCCCTCAATCATATCATTAACTGCTTAAACACTATAGATCCTTTTGGAAACAAAAGATTATCTGAATGAATATCTCATATTTTATTTTTAATTGTACGGAATTAAATGTTTCATTTTTTAAATTAATAAAAAAATTTATTTAGAAAAATTGACTATAGAATGTTTTAATAAACTAAATCAAACTTTTTTATTAAAATGTATACACGTCAAACTGAAAAATTCAATTCCCCATAAAAATAATAATAGATTTTTTAATCAAAATTAAGTACTAGTATTTAGTTTTAAACTTATGCACGTTGATTTTAAAGTGGTGTACCTTATCTTGTGGTAAAAGTATTTTTAACAAGTTTGGTTGAAAGCTAACGGATGGACAATTCTCATTTCACTTTCTTCATTTTTGGGCCGTTTTCTTTCTGCCAACTCTGATACTTTTGGCAGCAATCACCATGAAAAAATATTATGAAACTCTTTACATTCTTTGCTCTTATCCCATCACTTCCACACTTCGAAATTATATATTGTGATTTAAATCTTGATTTCATCCTCAAATGTCAATTCACACAACACTTTTATTTTTTCTCAAGATAATTGATTCACATTACCATTAAACATGACAAGCAAACTTGTTTAATCTCGACATCTATAATTAAAATTTAATAGGTCATAATCTTGTCAAGATCTGATAGATTAATTGCCAAAATAGCCCATGCCCTAAAAATCAACTTAAAAAGAAAAAGAAAGATGGAAATAAGTACTCCCCCTATCTCTAATCCACTTTGACTTATAAAGGGGAAGTAATAGGCTCAAGTCATGCCAAGATTAGGAGACATTTTTGTGTGCAACTGCTACACCTGGTCAACCTACTGATTTGGTACAGCAGTCCAATTCTTTTCCTCCATTTGTTGATCCCTACCATGTCATCCTAATTCATTAATTTAACACCGTCATCCCAGTTAAGCTACTTTCTTCCCGATAAGAGTTTAGAAAACTTCCCGAGAAGATTTACCTGAAGCTCAACACAATCTTTATGAAGAAAAAAATAAAATTGAAGCGGGATCTTGTTTTATCAATAAAATTTTCTTCATTTAGTTATTTCATCAAACACTTTACATGCTTAACTTTTCATGTTACTTTCTTTTACAATTGCATGATAATATCTATGGCTTCCCACCAGTTTATCCCAACAAGCAATCACAATCACAATCACAACACCCAGTCAAGAATTCTTCAAATTCTAATAAGGATTGCAAAGAATGATGTTGAAATTGTGAAGATAGACAGATGAGTAGTGAGTTGAAGTTGATGTTAATGGTCATTCCTGGCTTTTGATCTGGATGAGCAAATATGCCATGGCTTCCATGTCATCAACAATCTGATGATTCATTTGTTTTTGCTTCAATCTCTATTTTGGAGGATTTTGAAGGGCATGTAGTACACTGGTGGAGAAAGAGAGAATTTCACTGCTTCTATGTTTTTATTAACAATGGAAGATAATGGTTTGATTGGGGAGGAGGGTGAAAATTATTATTAAATTACTGAATTAGGATGACATGACAGGGGCTACCAAATGGAGAAAAATAATTAGACTGCTGCACCAAATCAGTAGGCTGACCTGGTGTAGCTGTTACACACAAAAATTTCTCCAAGAGTAGTTGTTTTAATTGTCAAAATAATCCACATATTAAAAATCAACTTATAAAGAAAAGGAAAGACGAAAATAAGTTCTCTCTCTGTCTCTAATACACTTTAACTTATAAAGTGGGATGAAGAAGTAAATATTATAGTGTGACATAAGGAATTTGAATATATAATAGAATAGGAAGTAAATTTCTTCGTATTGCACGTCTAAAAACAAATCATATATAAAAGCAGAGAGAAAAATGACACTTAAGTATAAAGAATTCTTTCAAATTAGGTTTTGGAGTGATTTGGGAGCATCAGAAAATTGAAAAGAGTCTCCATTTTCCTTACATATTTAAAAAATATTTAAATTTTTATTCTAATCTATTTTATATATAATTATTAGAATAAAATAAAAATGTTTTCTTCATTTTTCTTTTCTTTCTCCATAAAACTATTAAAATAACTATTCTTATATATTATATATACAGAATTGTTGAATAACTAAACTAATAATAGCCATACATAAATAAGATTTTAATTTTATTTACCAGTTTATGAATTTATTAAAAAAACAAAATTGTCTATTATATTAATATACATTAAATATATTCATAATTTTTTATTAATTATATTTTGCAAGAGGTTATTTGATTTATAATAAAATTTAAATCCTATAACAACGAATTAAATTTCAAACTCAAGGTTTGAAACTAATATATTGATAAATAAAAAAATTAAATTGAAATCATCAATTAACTCATAAGATTATATACATCGACAAACTTACCAAATAAAAAAAGATTTCCTATTTAAATTTTTTGAACCATCCATAAAATAATATTAAAGTAAATATTGCAAAATTTAACCAAAAAAAAAACTAAAATTTAACATATAAATAATATTAAAATATACCCCCACGATAATAATAATATTGCCAAAGAAAAACTGTAACAGCAAACATCGTTCTATTTCCATACCACGGCCAACCCCACATTGTCTGTCTGACCTCATCGGCAATGGCGATTGGGTTTTGTTTTGTTTGTTTGATCTCATCGGCAATGGCAATTGGAATTGTAGCACACAACACAAGACATGTGAGGCTCTAAAACACCGAACAGATGATCCCGATATTGTAATTTTTCTTTCTTTTCTCAGCTATCAAGAAAACTAGAAATTGTCTCCATCTTCCTGTTCTCGAAACTTTCCAATTCCTCCATCGCCAAAGCTCTCAATTTTTTCACCATTTCTTGAATTCTTCCCTCGCTCCCGCTTCTTCTTCCATGGAAGACGACCAACCCTTGGATCATCCCTACACAAAGTCCATATTTTCTCAACTTCTCAATCTCTTCTTCACTTGCGCCTCCCAATATAGCTCCACAAGCAGCCGCACATGCATGTAACTCTCCTTTCTTCTTCTTGCAAACAAATTCAATCAATTCCATATCGGTCTCCGAATCCCTGATTTCCAATTCCCTGTATTGACCATCTACGATTCCTTGCGAGCCCGACGCTTGGCTGATCTCAGTAATCACTCGCAATACCCTGTCTGCTCTGTTTTCGTCTGAAACCATTGATTTTGCCAACAGCTCGAAACCGAATGGGACTATTCCATCTCCCGTGAGGAGCTCAATGTTGGGATTGAACTTGTGTTGTATTGGGGGCTTCGGGTTAGCCCTGTCCGTCAATGGAAGGTTTTCGTGAGCGTATGCGGCGGCATGCACGAGATGAATAGCGGCGGCTGCTGCCATGGCTAGGCCCCTGTCGCCTCCAACAAATTCGCATGAAGCAATGCATAAGGCCGGTGCTGGGGTTTTTGGTACAGAAAAGGTGAGGTGGTGCATGGGCTCAAAGACATCTACCGGATGCCTAATTGGAATGGATTTCTTGAGGTGGGTTTCAATTTCTGATTCAATTTCAGCCCAAGAAGACTCAATCTTTTGTGCCTTGCAGATTGCCGACGGCCTGTAACATGAAAATGATGATGGACAAGGTGATCGAGATCCTGCAAGACCAAGAAAATTAGTTGTTCTTCTTCCAGTGAAGCTGATGGAAAGGGGTCTTGCCATTCTTTTGAGTTGTGAATTGTGATGATTTTGTGTTTCGGAAGAGACTGTCTGTAAACTGTTGATAGGAAATTAGGAGAGGAATAATTTATAAGGATTGGAATTTGGTGTGAAAACGGAAACTGGATTTTGGTTTTTTTTTTTTTTTTTTCCCCTTCCAGAAAAGTGATAAAATGGTTAATATATATTATGGAAAACACCCATATATCCGTAATATAATTCAAACAATACACATAACCCCCCTTTAAATGATGAACTTATTTTGTGAGCCATCTAATTTTTTTAGATTAACTTTACCACCTCATCCATTCAATTAAATTCGGTTGACCATTGTCTACGAAACATATATGAACGATGTTTGAATTATATCAAAATAAACGTTTAAGTCTCGATTTTTAAATTGTCAGCACCTGCGCGCACGTTTTGAATCTGGACGCATTGACTTGACGTTACCCGTGGACCCAGGTGTTCACATAATAGTACCATAAGCAGAGAAAGCTTTCTTTTAATTCATTTTAAGGATTTCTGATTTACATTACTACTTTTTCTTTTTTCTGTTTTTTTAGCGATGTTGGGCTAACTTGCCGCACCTCGATATTTTATTTAATCAGAGGAATGTTGATAAGATTTGAATTCGAAATCTACAATTTGAATTTTCGTCACTCCATCCATTAAGATATCTCTGAAGAGACTACATTACAACTAAATATGTGTGTTGGAATGGGATTTTTAGGTTTGTTTAATGCTAAAGCTATCAAGATTTTATATTTAGATTTAAAAAAAAATCTTAAAGTTCCTATTTTAAATAAGTAAAATAAAAGACCATATTCATCCTTTTTGTCATCGAGAATTTGACATTTTTTTCAGATTTTAGATGTGGCTAAATTACCCAATTTCGATTCGGTTCACAAAATTTGAATGGTCACAGGTTCATAAGAAGGAAACGTGTTCTGTGTAAACTGTGAAAATAAAAGTTAAAAACTATGAAAATGACGGCAACCCAATCAATGACACCTACCAAGACAGTGTTTGGAAATGATACTTTAGTTTGCCTTTACCGCATCCAAAACAACTGGTGCCACTTGCCATTCGCGTCAACTGATTTAAAATGACCGCATATATGTAGCGGGAAAACAAGCCATTTGTTAATTTCTGGAGAAGAAGCTTGAGAAAAATTCATAAGCAGCATATCTTTGAAGCGGAAAATAGCAGAGAAATAAGAACAAATATATATATGGCTAATTTCATTTCTCAAAGCCAAACACTTCCTTAGGCACCATCCCACGTGGATGTGACAACGTTAAATGAAGTACTATTACTAACAGAACGGATTTTGTTCCTACGCTCGCCGTGCTGTGTAACGTGGACTTATATGATAAGGTTGCGGGGTCCTCTGACTGGCCCGCCCGTTCTAAGCAGTGAGCCGGGTCGTCTAGTATGGGCCACTCGCTGGATTCACAGAACCAGCGAAAACCATCCGCACTATTTTGTGTTCTTTCCATACACAGATCTGTAACCTTTTTAGGTTTTAATTACTCATCTTCTTTTTTTTTCTTCCTAAGCCGTACTTTTTTCCATTTTTTATACAATTGACAAAATACATTATTTTGTTATATTTTTCATTTGAATAATAATACTATTATAAAGTTTAAATTGATAAAAAAAAATTACATGGTCTATTTTGAAGATTTTTTTTTATTTAAAATAAAATAATAAAAAAATTTTAAAAAATAAATATTAAAACCATAAAAAAAGTTACAGAAATGGTAAATTGAAAAAAACACCAAAAGGGGTGAGTTGGTGAATTTGAAGGTCACCTTTCCAAAAAGAAATTTTATTGGTTTTCAAATAACTACTTCAACCTGTGCTATAGTTACATCACCATGTCCAATCACAATTTCTAAAATTACTATTTCACTAAAATCTATTTTTCAAACTGCGAAAAACTACGAACAAATCTGTTTTACCAAACACCTGTGCCAGAATGATGAAGGACGACTGGGATATTATGATCTTGAAAGACGACGTCGTCGAAGAAAATCTGTTCTTCTTCCATTGAAGCTACAAGAAAGTGCTTTTGTTGCCATCGTTAATTTGAAGTGAATGTGCTGATCTTACATGTCTCCGTAGAAAGCGGTTGACTTATAAATAGTGCTTCTTCTTTTTTTCAACTATGTCCAAGTCATTTTTCACCCAGGTTTTGCTTATTCAGGAGAGTATGATTCGAATTTAAGACATATGACCACTCCATCCACTGGGATATTCCTAAAGAATAGTGTATTTTGGTTATCTAGAAAATAAGAAAATGAAAGGTTTATTGCATTTAAGTACCCCTGCTAATCATCATCTTCGTCCATCTTATATAAAATCGGGCTAGTATGTATATAGGATTGTTAATTAAGTTTATAAGATTATTAATCTTCTTCTAATTAAAAAAATTTCATTAACAATCAATATAAAAATGATAAATTATAAAGCAGTCTCGTCATCAAATTTCGGGGTCTAAGACTTTGGGAGGAAACCGGGCATCTCTGGTGGGGATGCCAGAGGAGGTGCTTGAGGGTAACTATGAGAGAGGAGGGGGAGAGAAACCATTGGAGTGAAGTGAAAAATGGAATGCCAAAAATGATGATGAAGAGAAAGAGGGAAAAGATATGCTTATATAAGCACCCATAAAGTAAGAGAGATAAAGATATTTTAATAGTTGATGGAGACAAGTGAATTTCAAACGTGATAACCTTTTTTATTTTACGAGAGGAGGTTGATTCCAATTATTTAAAAAACCTAAATATTAAATGAGTTCGCAACCTAAAATGACAAATCCACATAGATGATGTGAAAAGGTAAACTATTAAAAGATACAGGTATAACCGTATAAGTAAGAGTTGCATAAAAGTGAGATGTGGCACGAAGGTCCCACCTTAGGCACCTAATATGCATCTCTAAATTAGAGATGCCCAAAAAAAAAAAAAAAAGACTAGATCTTTTTTTCAAAAAATTTTAAATGAATAATTTAGATTTTATAATTTACCACTCCCTCCACCCCATAATATAAATCATTTAAGGTTGTTTTATTTATTTCACAATATAAGTCGTTTTATAATTATAATGCATAATTATTATATATTTTTTCCACTTTTATCCTCTATTGATATTCTCATTCTTTTTTCTCATAAAAAAAAAGGAAGATATAATTATTAAAAAGAAAGAAACCCGATATTATTTTTTTTA
This sequence comes from Parsonsia alboflavescens, assembly GCA_028571225.1. Classification (NCBI taxonomy): domain Eukaryota; kingdom Viridiplantae; phylum Streptophyta; class Magnoliopsida; order Gentianales; family Apocynaceae; genus Parsonsia; species Parsonsia alboflavescens. The sequence continues at coordinate 19,063,361 of JAOXNR010000022.1, read as the reverse complement.
CATAACATATACATTTAAGATTTTTTCATACGTGAGAAATGAAAGCTAACATTTTATATGTGAGACGGGGATGGTAATAGTTATATTTTTTAAAATAACTTTTTAAAAACACAAGTTATTTGCGAGTAAAATTTTGAATGGAAAAAAAAGGGTAATGTACAATTGTACATCTTTTTTCACGTAAATATATATGGTGTATTTTGGTAACTTTGGTTTAAGAGGAAAGTCTCACTGGTCACAGAGGCCCTTTGTGTCAGTAGGGTGTAAATCGAAAGATGCGTACAAACTGGTAGAGGACAGGGGGAGCAGACGTAACGAGTAGGCTGTTAGCTTCGGACATTGCCCTTATTAAGACAGTCACTTACCGAACTAGTTCGGGATAATATCCTTACTGAGTTTCGAACCCTCGCCTGCTGTTGGAGTTAACCAAACTTCACGTCTACTGTGTTAGCTCGTTTGTATTCCTGGGGGCTTGTATTTTAGTAACTTCATCAATAACCAAACTTCACGTTTATCTCTCGTCTGTGTTCTTGGGGACTTGTATTTTGGTAACTTCATCAATAACCAAACTTCATGTCTATCTTGCCAGTTCATCTGTGTCCTTGGGGCCTGTATTTTGGTACATTCATCAATATTCCGTACAGAGGCAGGGAACTGTTCAATTCTTAAACAAGAGGGACTAAAATGTTTCAACGTATAACTTAAAAGGGGGAAAACTATAATAAAGCTAAAGAAAATAATAATTAATGCTGCATTACTTCACATGTTAAATCTGGACCGTTAAATTTGGCGGTCTGATTGATTGCGTAACTCATACACTTGTTTATGGAATTTCCCATGATGCTCGGCGAATGATCTTCCAATGATCCCATTCTGATTTTAACTGTTTTATTTATGAAGTTAATTTTGTGGGTATACCAGAAGTCCTTACTAAATTTCCCCCTTTCTTTTTGAGGGTTTACATTTTTTTTTTCCTCTATATTGTATCGAATAGGAAAATTGACGAGAGTAGTTACTAAAATTTCAAGTTTTGATGTTTTGGTGATCTTTAGGCTTTTTTTCTTTCTTTTTTTTTTTTTTTTGCTTTGGTCTTCAAAACATTTTCAAGTTGTGAAATAAGTCTCTTTTATCATTTTCGATACAATATCTGTCAGACTTCGATGAAGTAAATTCTTTGTTTTGGTGAATATTGTCTCAAAAGTTTTTTTTTTTAACCCTTTTTAATCCTAAAAATATTTTTCGAGTTATGGATTTGGTCCTTTTTGATGGATTCTAACAAGAGATCAGCAAAGTTAAAGGTTTTTTTGGTTGTGGTTTTGAAATTTTTGCACTCATTTTAGGAAATAAAAAATAACTTAAAGGATAAAAAGCCCTTTGACTTAATCGGTTTCTTATTGAAATGTATCTAAAATGAGTAAATCCACAATTTAAAAATATTTCGAGGATTAAAAAAGCAAAAAAAAAAAGGCACTATAACCACCAAAACATAGAATTTACTCTGTCGAACTCTGGTCGGTATTGCATTAAAAATGGTAAAAAAAAGGACTCATTCCACAATTTGAAAATGCTTTGGGGATCCAATCAACCCAAAAAAATTAAAGAGGATCAAAGTCAACAAAACTTAAAATTTTGGGAACGAAACTGATAATTTTTTGAAATAATACTACCAATAATTTTTTATAAAAAAAATAAGTGAAAATAATACCCGTGACATCGATTAACAAAGGTAGTGTGCTATTTTTGGTTCAAGTTTTGACGAGATGGAATACGTTTGCACACGTTGTGATAATTACAAACTAAATCTCGTAAAAGAAACTAATCTTAGTAATAAGACATCATAAAATAAATACCTGGTTTTGTTAATGTGTTAAAATGTTTACTATATATTGTTTTGTCACTCTTCCCCCAGACCCTTGTTATGTTCCCTCCTTTCAAAAATCATTAGTATCACTCCATTTATTCTCGTTGGGTCTCAAAACCTTTCGATCCAAAGTATCGATGTATACCTACTTATGTAGTTAGGTTTGACAAGTCTATTACATTGAATATGACGTATGTATGTAGTTTTTTTTTTTTTTTTTCGGGGGGGGGGGGGG